>JAGPOW010001296.1:111865184-111922785 GCA_030014935.1 Caiman crocodilus
TTGCTCCTCCTTTGGGATCTCTTCTTCTTTTCCACCTGCGTTGATGGTGCACGAACAGCCCCTCAAGAGGGGTTCTCCTCAGGAATCTCCTCCAGGGTGACCAGAATCAAAAGTAAATGTCTGGTTCAGTTGCTTATCTGTTCAATCTACACAGCTTAGACTAACATGCAAAGATCAAACCAATACAGACTCAAGCTTTTTCACTGTACTTAGCCTAAGTGATGACACAGTGCCACAGCTGATTTAAGGGATATGGCCCCAGCAGTCTCTCTCATGCACCCTCATTTAAGTTCCATTAACATTTACAGCCTCAGAAAATGTAGAGTATCAGTAGGTTTAGATTCTGTGGGCTATTTTATAGGCTTAGGAGTGTAACCCTAATAAGTGAGATGGGGGTAAATGAGCAAATTTTGGCAGCACCTTCAGAGCTGTGATGGTCCAGTGTATCACAGCGTAAGTTTCCAAACTCAGCAGCAAATGTTCTCAGAAGTCCTGCCTTTGGTCAGCAGAAGATGTTCACAGACGAGGGCTCTACTGAAATGTGTTGTTTTTTTCTAGAGGTGTTTGAACTACTAATGAAACTGGGATTGTATAGCAGGCTTATCACCTGAAATCACTCTTTCAAGTAAGCTTTTTAAATTTCCCCTTACTCAGTTCTCCCTGGGTTGGCTGCTAGTTTTTCAAACAAAAGTTGCAAACATGCAACCTGCAGGCTTCCCACTTGTCTTCAAGAAGGCTGACTCTCTATTCCTCTTCCAGACTGGGAAGAGGACTCTGGATCACCATTTTTTTTCCTCCTTCCAGAAATTGCCAGCCCATTAACAAACCAAAACATTCAACTTTTCACAGTGGAAACAAGGTTCCTTAAATAGTACTCCCTCCCCCCACCAATCTTTTTCTTGGTTCATTGAAAGTTGATTGTCTGAAAGAGGGAAGTGTTGCTCCACCCTACACTAACAGGCTTCTTGCCTTGGACCCTTAAAAAAAATAGTCATATCATTGCCCTGACATTCCCTTGGGACCAGTCTCCCTTCTCTTTACATCTGTCCCATCTGTTCCCAAAGTGGAGCTGTTCAGAACAGGAGAATTTGGGTGCTAAGGAACTAGTGTACTCACCCCACAAGATATGGAAAATATAATTAAAATATACATAATATTATATAATTTGGAACCCCTAAATTGTGGCTGCTATTAGGCTACATAAGTTTATCACTGCTTCCAATAGAATTTTAGAGGAGAGAAGAGGTAACAAGAAAAACTTGTTGTTTTCAGTTTTTCCAGTCTATGAAAGAAAGATACAAATATTTACACATCTGTATCTCAGCTAGAATTCCTAGAATTCCTTCAGGGATACTGGCTGTGACACAACTCCCCTTTACTACCTGAACTATAATAAATTTACCATAAGGGATCCAGGTTTTCCACAGAATGGAATAAACCAGGGATTTTACCTTTTACCAGAGGCAAATGTGCATTTCTCATTTTACAAGAGAAACCTGCAGATTATGCAGTTTTGCAATGAGCTTCCTGCAGGCTGGAAGAATTCCAGCACAGTGAACAGCTGTGCAACTAATCCTAGTTATCTCCATATAGTAAGCAGTTATTACAGTGAATTGCCACTAGATGGGAGGGCAGCAAGTAATAGACTGCTTGCTTTGGAAAAAATGGTTACCAGAGGATAAGCTGTGACTATCCAACACATAGGGCACGTCTACACGGCATCATACTGTGACATTGCTATTGCCATGCTTTAGTACTTCCTTTTGGAAATGCTAAAGTATGGCACAGTACGGGCAGTTACTGCACCATGTGTGCAGTGCATGGTTTCCCCAGTATGTCAACATAGCACAGTATACCAGGGGAGTGTGCCACTTTGGTGATGTAGCTGGCGATCACATGTAGACTTGCATGATCACTATGTCTCTGCAGCACGCCTTACAGCAAAGTAGCACATCACTATGTCACCACAGGGCGCTGTGTAGACATACATATACACTGATGTACTTTTACTCCTGACTTTTATCATGTCAATGCTACACCAGATTTGTGTAAATTATACTAGTGCAGGGCTGTATGCTTAGGCTGTTTGTCCCTTCCTTTTTTACACTAAAGTAAAACTGATTATGCCAGTATAAACGTGTCATGTGTCCAGGATCCCATATGTGTTTTTTCCCCATCTGCTTTGCAACCTTCTTTTAACCTCTTTCTTCTGTATTACTTATGTATGTAACCTTGGCTATTGTTACACTTTATGTCCCTTTTCATCCACATGGCTTTTTCTTGCCGTACTGCATTCTAGCGTATGAGTGTGCTTCATGACAGATAAAATCTGATCCAAATAATTGGGCTTGATGCAAACAACATGGAGTTAGGACTTAGGGAAAGGAAATCTAGTCATCAGTCCACAGCTATGACATAAGGTTACTTACCTACCTACTCCTACCATACAATCTAATTTTCCAAATCTCTCCCTTCTAGCAGTGCCATAAGATACTGATGCTATTTGATCCACATAAACATGGAAGTATAGAAGACTGAGAGGTAAACATGTGCAGGTACTGCATTATGAGCACCCTGTGGAATCGGTGGAATTGCAGTTCCACCAGTAGAAAACATAAGTGTATACATGTTCAAACAATTTCTACCACAACAAAAATGATGGGTCTTGTAGAAACTTCTAGCATGTCCAGCAAGGTAGAGGTGCCCTCTGGTAAATTTTCTACCAGAGATATCAAGAGTATAGATGGATACACTTATCTTTCCAACAGAAACTGCCTTGCTGTCCTCTGGCATCGCATGTCCCCCCCCACCCCTTCCCAGTCTATGATTTATATGGGCCCCACTTCTCTGGCTGAGTTTCAAAACAAAACCCTCTCCCTGTCAGCTTCAGGTCTAGAAAAGCCCAATACATTTCCATAGCTCTGCAGCTACACAGTTGAGAAACCCCCTGACCCCCAGCAACTGGGAGAAATTGACTTGAGAACTAGACCCCCAACATACCAGCATCCACTTAGCCCTGGACTGGTCCCTGCCATTCCCAGGACACACCCCTCCCCAGCTCCTCCACTCATAGAAACAGACTGGCCAAGCCCATTGACTGAAAGGCTAGTCAGTGCTATGGGGGGAGGTGTTCAGGGACTCTGGGAATGGACTCTGACCATGTGAAATGCTCTTTAGGTATGAGAGGGCACAGGACCACCAGATCCTGTGCCAATACAGAAATATAGACCTCACCAGACCAGAGGCCCCTTACACCCTCCTCACCAACATGGACCAGCCAACTCCTAATGTTCCCAAAGCTCCCAAAATTCATCTCCCTGCCCTTACCTGAAAGGCCAGTCAATGCTGGTGGGGGCCACATGTGATGTGTTGTTTGGATACAGGAGGGAGCCAGACCTCACCTCCTCTGTACTCAAGTACACCCCTGCACTGTCCCTAGAGCCCTACTTCACCAACAGACTTGCCCACCTCTGCCCCAACCTCTTTCAGAGCCCCTATGTTGTTATATGTTAAGTCTGTATGGGCATCATACCAGGTAGAGCCAGGGATGGAGCAGGGAATATAGAGGTAAGCCATGGTTTGAAGTAACAGAGGACAGATATGAGTTACAAGCCATGGCATCAGAAGTCACCAGTTGAGCACCAAGCCAGGGGACTAACTAGGATCAGGGTTCAGAAAGCAAGATGAAGTCAATTGGAAGTTCAAACACAAGTTTACCAGAGCCAGTGATCAGGAAGAAAGCTGAAGTCAAATGGGAGTCCAAAGTCTGAAGGACAGAGTACTTGATGAGGGGTACTGGGGCAGAACCCAGAGCAGTCACAAAGGCAGGAGCTACGTGGCAGGAGGACAAAACCTAGAACATTGCACTGGAGTTCCTTAAAGGCAATCTCAGAATCAATCATGGGAAAGGGGATGGGGCTCAGTTTGCCCTGCTTAATGATGCCCAGGCTGCAGTGTCTTACACCTCAGACCTCCAACCATCCTCCTAAATCCTAACCTGAAAGAACAGTCCATGTCAGTGTACGGAGTAGAGGTCAGGGGCTTCCATTCCCATGTGTAATGCTGTCAGAGTACAGGAAGGGGGCAGAGACTCAAATCCATCAGACCCCCTCCCCCAGTCCCCAAACAGCATAGACAGACCTCTATTAGGAATGGAGCCAACACCCCTCTCTCCCCCAGACACAGAATGGGCTGCCCCTACCATTCCCAGAGCCCCCAAAACCCTCTCCTCTGCAACATCAGCACTTGGCTTACCAGCCTTTGCTGATCAGACTCACTTAAGCTGCACTGGAACTGGGCCCATAACTGGTGCCAGATGGGTCAGGATCCATTGCAGGCTCCTGGAGGATAAATTTATGGGCTTGAAAAAACAGCAGACCTGCTCTGGATCTGCTGGTTCAAAGCCTGATTGCTGGGAGGGAAAGAGAAGAGGGCATAGGCCAGCTGATAAGTCCTGACCTGTATCCTTAGCTTCTGTCGACTGTCTCTAGGCAGACAGGAGAACCCACATAGCATGCTGGGATGCATGCAATGGAAGACCCTTGCTCAGTGCCATTGGCAGTGTAGGCTGTCCACAGCACTCAGCTGGGCTCTGCAATGCTTGTATAGTGCTCTACCAGAAGGGCTTTCAGCTGCTCAGACTAAACTGCCAAACTTCCACCAGTTCAACTGAATGCTTACATGCACTCAGTAACTACCTTTGCACAACACTTCTTTTGATAGCAAAGATGTCTAATTGCACTGCATTCCCTAGCGTAGAACTGAACACACAGAACCAGTTTTCCCTTGTGTGCAAAAGACCCCTAGTTCTAGACTAAGGACTTTGCTGGAACAAATTGGACATATTTTATTAATGCTGTGTCTTTTGGGACATAAAGGGCTGAATGTACTTTAAGAAAAAAATACTTTTATAGTATAGTTATAATACTTGCCACATTATTTGCAATGACCTTCTAAAAACATCCTGACATCTTATTGCCTTGTTGACCATTTCTGGCTACTGAGCAAATATATTCATTTAGCTGTCCACAATAATGCCTTATGCCTTGATTAATCTTTCCTGGAAAGTTGCATCTAATTCAGTAAGACCTGGACATTTGAAATGTTCCCTGCATACCACAGCTTTGCACTTACTTGTATTCTATTTCATTTGCTAGTGCATTCCTTTAGAGTTCCTATGCCAGTTCCTCAAACATTATGACTAACCAGTACAATTTAGCAGAATCAAACAATCTATGCCTTTATGCAACCAGTCAATGTGGCTGTCAGGAGAAGCAAACCACGGATCATCACCTAGGAGGACTGGGAAGTGTCAGAAAGAAAGAAGTGATTTCAAGTACTCTGTCACCTTAATCAAGGTGCAGCCTCCAGAATGAGTTAGAAATCAGACTGTCAGGGAATGCAGAAAGTGGATTGAAACAATATGCTTCTGGCAAGAGAAAGGCTAACTGCGTGCATCTATGTGGTAGTGATTGGCTTTATGTACATGGATGTCTATCTCCTGGAGAGCTTTGGATTTGTGTGCACTCTGGCATATTTCCTCTATCAGCCCAAACAACAGTGAACAAAAGCTATCTGATGTTTATTTAGTTTCTTTTCCACATTAGCAAACCTGCAGCTGAAAGACTGAAAGAAGTTGCAACAAGTCCTATAACTTTCCCATAACTTTCTCTCTCTAGTGAAGAGATGCCATTTAACTCTACTCATTTCCTATTCTTAAATCAGTTTTTAATCCATGATGGGATTTTACCTCTCACCCAAGGCTGTCAAGTTAAAGGAAATTCATACAGAGAGCTCAAAAGGAGACAATTGCCTTGAACAGGTGCTCATTTCTAGTGGTGGAAATTTTTGAGAATTTTACACTAGATTTTTTTCCCTAGAAAGGGAGCAGTACAGGTGCCTCTCCACTGCTCTCCAGGCCTTCCTCAGCCCAGGCTAGGGAAGGTGTGGGGAGCAGCAGGACAATGCCCCCCACCCATTTCCCAGGCCGGGTGTTTCTGGTCTGGGGAGTGGGCAGGGAGCTTCCCAGGCTAAGGAACAGGTGAGGATGCAAGGAGTAACTACTCCCAGTGACTGAAGCAGAGCCAGGGAGCAGCAGGCAACTCCTCCCGTCTGTTCCCCACACTCAAGACACTTGACCGGGAAGCAGAAGGATGCTGGGGAGCAGCTGCTCCTCCACAGCTTGCTCCTGGCAATTGGAGTACAGAGGAAGCAGCAGGTAACACCATCTACCTGCCTACTCCCCATAAAGCGGTCCCCAGTGTGGGTGAAGGCAGGGAGCAAGGAGAAGCTGCTTCACTCTGCTCCCAGAAAGGTCCTGGAGGGGACTAGATCCCCAGTTTGGGGCATGGGTGGGAGGTTTTGTCCCACTGTTCTTCTCTCCTCCCAGACCAGACTGTGAGAGAATTTTTTTTGCAAGGGATATCTTCCAGGTTAATACCTGAGAGATCTCTATTCCAGATGCTACATTTCCCCTGGGGGAAATTAAAATTAGTGCTTATATGCTTGTAGCTTCTACCAAGAAAGTGGTGATTCCCTGGTAGAAACCTCAGGCTTGCATATCATCTTGACCTTACTAGCAGCTGTATAGAGATTTCATAGATTTCATACACATTAGGGATAGAAAGGATCTCAAAGATCATCAAGTCCAGCCCCTCCCACCCCCAAAGGGTAGGAAGTCATCTGGGGTCATAGGACACCAGCAAGATAAGCATCCAATTTTCTCTTGAAGGTGTTCATTGTAACTGGACATGGTACTCCAGCTATGGCCTTACCAAGGCCGAATACAAGGGGAGAATGATGTCTTGGGATTTGCCTGAGAAGCATCTATGGATGCAAGCCAGTGGTTTGGTCGCTTTACTAGCCTCAGCATTGCATTGAAGACTCATGTTCATCTTGAGTATAGAGTCTTCTTTGCTGATAAAATATCTACCATCCCTGTGTCTTCTCATTCATCCCTTATGATTTCTTCTCTTCCTGGCTCTCTCAACAAAATATAGGTGAGCTGAAATATAACATCCTTTATTTTATTTTTCTCTTAATAGTCTTAACCAGAAATCTGATTAAGACTAAGGTGATTTTGGTTTATATTTACACTCCTCTACTCCTCTCCATGATTAAATACTTTGAAATTGATTTGTCCAAACCATGGGCTGAACTGAACCATCAAACTTCAGGATTCATGCCTCCATGAGGCGCAAGCAAATGCAGCATGTAGAACTCATTGCCACAAGATCTCATTTTATATTTGGCTGTTAGGCATTCCCATACTTTTATCAGGTCCTAATAAGTGTTGGAGATAAGATCACTTACCTGAACTGGCAATTCCTACATGCCACTGGCATCAATTCTCTTAAAAGCTGGTGCCAAGATATTACCCTTTATATAGCAGCATTCATGTAACATGCCAACAAAATTAGTGCCTGAGTTATTTCTGTCTTATATGTACATACCAGCCATTTGTCTCTTTTTACGGGACTTTATGTTTTTTGCCATCACTTTCATCTGGAGTTATTTTTTTTCTGAACCAGTAAATTCCTACTATCAACTTACTCCTATTATTCACTAGAGTTCTTTGGTATGGTACAAGTCCGGAGGGGATGACAAATAGATGGCCATAAATCACCTTTGAACTCACCTGAGTCCTGAAGCCATGTAGTTGACAGTTGCGGTTCCCAGCAAAATAAGATCAGGTGAAAACTACTGTAATATATATTGACTGCCAATGGCCCTTAAAGTGTTTGGAAACATAAGTCATGTCCTATTCTTTCTCGAGTGATTTCTGGAAGAAGAGCACTCTATATACCCTGAGGATTCCTCTACATGACAGGAATCCTCCTCTGGCTCGAGCAGCTGTGTTTAGGGCTGTGTTGAGAATCAGGAACTGGGGCTATTTTCTGCTATTTCAAGGGAATTCTAACCAAATTTTTCCAGGACCCATTCCAAAACAAGTAAAGAGACCTATTTACATCTGATTCAACATTTCTTTGGAAACAGTTTTCAATCACAAAAGTTTAGATGCCAATGGCTTCTATTTCCCTGAAATATTTCAGTTCACCCCCTAAATGGTGCATTCATTTGCATCTATGCATATGCTTCCAAGCCTACTTTTTGATCGATATTTCTTATCTTTTGTGACACATGGATGTTTAAAAATACCTCCACTGGATGACCTCCAAATAACCATCGCGTTTTCAAATGTTTTCTATGCAGACAGGAAGAAGTATTTTCTTGCGCTCCTGCTATATCCCACCAAGGTTTGCTGTGAAACACCATCCTTTTCTCAGACATTTCTGTCTCCTTTCGCTAGGTATCAGTTTCTATTTCTGCCATGTATCTGTTGTTTTCACTAATTCATTAACTTAAACCTCATAGCTATGCTTATCCCTTCAGCCAATTCATTTTTCTTCACTTCAGGTATGTCTTGTGCTGCTGTACAAATGCTTCAGCTACAATGCTGCATTCTTTATTTTCTTCAGGAAGCTCTGTGCTGAATAGAGGCTGTGCTGAATAGGCCATATTAAATAGAAAATGCGTGGGTTAAAGATTTACACAGCAGCATCTGGGTACAATTTCAGTAAACAAGCAGATGATCTAGGACTTTGTGTGCGTAAGAACTAAGCTACTGTAGAAAAAGGGAAAGATTTTTTTAGATAAAAGAATAAGTTAAAAGCATAGCTGCAAAAGCAGAGAACACAGCATAGGAACACAGGCCTATAAGGGGCCTCCTAAACCATCTTGTCCAGCCCCCTGTATTCAAAGCCAGGTGTTATTCAAAGGTCCAAACATGGGTCATTACAGCATGTTAAATACTGTAGTCAATCACAGTCATATGACATCCCACATGCTTGAAGAATTATTTAGCTCTGTCCCCACACAGGAAAATATATGGCAGCTCTTTTGGATATATTTTAAAGGCTTGCTGTATTTCTAAAAGTTGTTTTTATTAGACTGAGGGGTGACTTTCCCACTCTATTTTATCTTCCCTTTCAAGTTGAAAAGTAACCTGTCTGAAAGCTGTGAATAGGCGGATATTTAACAGTCTTTGTTTGTGCTTTGAATACTTTTGTGAAGAAGGTACAGAAAATATTCACATAAACAAATCACAACTCTTGATGTAGCTGACTGGTAAAGTGTGAACCCACAGTATTTGGAAATCATAATGTTATTGCAAATAAAGGTTTTGGCATCGCATTGAGGATGTTCATTTACATTAACCAAAACAATCAATATTTTTTGTTTGAAAGTGTACATTTGAAAAAAGCATTTAAAAAACAACATATACGTGATTTAAGGTTGCTGTCATACACAATACGCTAAATGACATCTCTTCTAGAATATGGCAAATTTTTCCCAACTATTTCTCAAATGTTCTTGCTTTGGTATTTCTACTTCATAGAGGACCCTGGAAAAAAATGATGCGTTACAATTTTTTTGTTAAACATTCAAAGTTCAAAGTAATGAAAAAATGCATTTGCCTAAGCTTTCAGAAGTGGCAAGTGATTTTTTGATGCCAAATCAAAGATAATTTACAGAGGCATAGATGCCAAAGAATAGGAGCTCCACTTCATTTATCTTAATATAGATACCCCAAACCCCAAGGTATTAAAAACTGTTACTCCATTTACAAAATGTAGGGTACAATTTCATTTTAAAATTCTAAACATTTTTTCAACCCTTATATCATCAGGTAAGTTTACTTCTGGGCATCCCCACTGTCAAACAAAACCTGAGAAATTTCTTCTAGGATGTCATGATCAGGGAACAAAAGTCTCACTTATAAAAGTATTTTCTTTATTTTTATAATTTAGCTGAACCAACACAAAACTGAATACTGTAAAGCAACAAAAATGTTGTAACATCTTTAATTGTTCTGTGTTTACTAAGTAAGGCTACTACACTCCCTTTAAAAATAAACTGAAACAAAACAGAAAGTTGGTAGGGTGAGGGCTCTGGCTCTTGAGTTCTACTAGTACAGTAACTGTATTTACCATCATTTATTGCATGACATTTTAAACCTGACATCAGTCATTTATAGTGCAGTCAGTCCATAACCCTTTTCAAGTGGCTGGGCTTTAATTGCTACTTTGACACTGGTAAAAACCCCTAAGATTAAATAAGAATATTGTATATATTTATTTTACTCAAAGACACAGTCACCTATAATTCATGGTTCCTGTAACCTCTGTATTTAATAAGCCTCAGTATTGGAACAGGCCTTGAAAAAAAATCAGTTATTTTGTTCTTATATTTTTCCTCTATGATTGCTTGAACAGTCTCTCTATAATTTTCTTTAGTAGCATAGAACTAGTATAATACTAAAAGTTAACTGGAGTATTAGGTAGCATACTACAGTGGAAACCTGGAGAAGTACTTCAGTTAGCTTCCTGGAGAAGCTAGCCTCAATTGTTGATCTCATCATATCAATATGTACCAAACCTTGTACATAGAAAGGTACAGTAATAGGGAGTAGGAATTTTCTTTTTTATCATCATTTCTCCTCTTTTCTATGCTGCTCTACCATTAATTTTCACTACCTGATAATGCTGACAAAGTGGGATTTCTATTGATGAGGTAAAACATTGAAACTGAATCAAGGAATAGGTTGCAAACTGACTTTTGTACTGACTCATGTAAAAGGGGGCTGGGAGAAAGAGAGAGAAAAATAACTCGGTATGAAAAGCAATGATTAAAATATTTTACACTCTATTTTACCAGTACATAAAGACAAAAAATGCCTTCCAACAGTGCAATGGTTGAATGCATTTATGTAATATAAACAACATTATTCTTTGCTTTTTCTACAGAGTCCTCTCTGGTCATGCTTTACATCCAGAACGTCCCAATGGAAGAAAGCAAACGACACCAGTCACTTCAGAAACAACTGAAGTAATAAAACACAACTTAACTCTGAACCACTTGTCATGACTGTCAGAGTTACCACGTTAATTGTTAAATAGGATTTTCTACAAATATACAACATATAAAAACTGTTAAATATATAACTTTAGGCTTTTCAAAATACATTTAATGATCTCTTTCAAACAAGTGTTACTTTTTTTTTTCTTTAATTTGCTTTCTGGTGCTAAATGGTGTATCAGATGAGACATAGGCCACAGATGACCAAACATGCTCTTTGCAAATACTGTATTATCCAACTTTAACTATCAAAAATGGAACTGTAGAAGAGGCATGTTTAACTGGTTAAAACTGAAAATGATTTTAGTACGAGAAAGTCAATCTAAGTACAGAGGAATAAAGGTGCCATGTAGACAGTTTGTATTCTTTTCATCTAAGTAGTTCAAACAGGTCATTTTTCCCTCGCTGCTCCATTATGTTCTTTAGAACGTGTTTTTTTTCAAAGCAGTTTTCTGGTTTAGTTTTTACTGCAGTGTCCCATAAAGACTTCTGCTGGACAGCAATATCTCAGCTTTGTGACAACTGAATTCATGTCTTTGTGGAGACCCCTACAATTTAGCGCAGATAACTTTGTTAACAGTAAGATTGTGTCCACTTTAAAATAGATTTTTCTCTTTGGTCTATCGTATATACTGAAAGTATAAGAAAATAAAAGCAATTCAGACAGTCCAGGGCACAAGAAGAGTTTCTCTTTTGCAACTCATTGTCCTCCCATAGACAAAACAGTCTTCTCTAAGGCTGATTGGGATGATACTCTTCAGTGTAGTAGACTCTTCAGATTAAAACATGTAGGTAACATCAAGTCCAGCAGTGGTGTATAACGCAGATGAAACGTTAACCATGAACTTTTTTGTATTGCTAATGCCCAGGCATATCTCACATATCTATATTCCTTAGTCCAGTACTCCTTAGTGTGGTAGACCAGACTTTAGCTCATAATGTAGAAGAATTATGCTGTCTTTTATGAGATACAGAGAAATAGACAGTTGAGTTGATGACATATAACAAATGATGATCCACAGCAGTGAAACTTGACTAAGTAGCTCACACAGAGCCTAGACCACTCCTACGAGGATTCTTTGTTGCTGTATTTGTCAGGAGACCTGTAAATCAATAAGAACAAATGAGTCAACATCTTACTTTACTGTCTTAGCTATCTTTGCTTTCCATTACTTCAAAAGATACTGTACTGAGATTTCAAGGAACAAGTTAATGAACTGGAAGATATTTATTTTTTACTGAAAATATTTTCTGAGAAACAGTATAGAGATCATCCATATACTTTATTTTTTATAAAAAAATATAGTGCCTTTTTTAACCCTCATGCCAAGTTAAAGTATGAACATTTTATAAACTGGCAGTTTACAACAGTTTAGCTATCACTGTCTACTAGGCCTCATGCACTCCCATTTTTAATTATATCATCATGGACTGTTCTTCTATTATAATTGCATATAAAATGATCCAATTCATTTTACTATGGAGGTTATAATGCCTTCTATCTTGTACAGCTAAATCATGATAAAAACTGAAATAAAACAGTATTTATATCCAGTAAAATGCAAGTATTTTTATACTAGAAGTGTCTAATATCTAATAATTGGTAGCATACCCCTGGTGCTCAGCACACTAATTTAATCAATACTGCCCTCTAGTGATGCCATTACAAGTACAAATTAATGAAAACATGTATATTAATAGATGATTTAATTAGAAAATTGTTTTTAATTGCAGGGATAAAAAAACCCCCAAAACTCCAAAAGAATGAAACTGCATTGGCTAGTAAACCTGAAGAAATTAAAATGGGATAAAAACATTAAAAAAGAAAGAAAATGGAAGCTGAAAGTGAAACAATAGAACTAAGATCACAATGAACAGAAAATAAGAATAACGGAAGGCAGAACAAACGCAAGTTGTAAAGAAATGATTGATTTGTGTAACAACCAGGAGACAACCAGAAAAACTTACCCAAAATACATTATTTCTAAATTACACGGTAATTGTTCAGAGCACAAAAATTTAAGGTGTATTAAACAAACACGATTACTACAAAACATATGTTCAAATATTATCTTCTTCTTTGGCATTGTCAAATTCCCATATAGTGAGAATTCTCATTATTCATGAAAATACTACAGAAAATAGTGAACATTGAATGTGAGAGAGCAAAACAAATAAGAAAATCCAATTCATCTGGTTCAAGCTGGGTATAAATTTAGATTTATTATTTAACCTACTTGTTGGAGAGGTAAAGGAAAGCACCTTCCTACCTCCCAATTATTTTACCGACAGTTTGAAATATTTGTCTTCCTACTTCTCGCTCTCTGTGCACATATATACATATATGTGTGTGGGTGTCTGTGCATATATGTATGCATATGTATATACATATTCCTTTTCAGGCATAAAATGTATTTCATAGATTTCTGCTTTTATCCTCTCACCTTTTCCAGGAAAATACACCCCAGAAATCTTGCAAACAGCCTTTCCTTTTCGGACTAGTGATCAGATCTCCAAACCTCATGGCCTCAGACAGGCTGAAGGCAAAAAACCTGGATGATTATTGTGGTATATTCCCTTTTTTATATATACATTCAGCAAAAAGAAATTATGTTAATATGTTAAATTTTTCCTTCTGTCAGATGTTTTGCTTCCCTTTTATGCTCCTCCTTCTGGTTTGCCCCGTTTCCCATAGTTCCCGTCCCATTGTACAGGCTTAGGATGATACTATCAACTTTTTTATCCTAAGGATTAATGTTTATGAAGTGTGGCCCATGAATCAAGAGCTTTTAGATTGAATAGATTTGAAAATAAACTATGACTCTATGAAGAATTAGTCTGACTCAGCTCAGTCTTTCCTGAATTTTGCTGGAAGGGCCTAAGCTAAAAAGCAACAGCATAAACTGCTGATGGATTGCATGGTCTTTTTATAGGGAGTTTCCATATTAGAGGTCCCAGGACAGAACAACGTTCAAATACATTCACATCAGGCACTTGTTCTTTTATCATTTCACAGATGTAAAAGTCTCCTTATTGGCTTGCTGTCCCTGACTTCCTTTTTTACGAAGAAGTTGTGGGAATATGGTGTCAACACTTTAAAAAGATGGCAGAAGAATTTTACATTTTGCAATGCTGGGTCAGGGTGGAGAAGAGAAAGAAGGTTAAAAAAATTGTTGACAAGAAGAAGACTTATCAGAGAGAGAGGTGACTACAACTTTGGACAATGACACGAGAAAAATGGAATGAAAGGAAAGAAGAAAGTGGGAGGGTAGCAAGGGAGGCTTAATTTTTTTTTGTTAATGAAGGGAAGTGAAAAAGACAAGAAAAATGCTAGATAAAATGGACAGAGATCATGAAGTGTTGCAGGAGGAGGAGGGAGTATAAACCTGCCTTCTCATGTTCTTTCTATCTTCACTGCTTTTCATTCCTCATGTTTCAAATTAACCAACTGCTCATGACCCAAGCAGATTAAATGAGAGAACAGAGTGAGACCCTGAATGACCATAATGGACACTTGTATGAAAAACTTTGTTCCAACAATAGGTCTATCATATTGGAAATAAGTTTAAAGGAAGAAAGAGGCTTTAATGCTGCTCAGAATGCCTGTCCAGGTCAACTTATTTCTGATACAGCTGCATTTAGTCTGTCATATGCTAAAATATAAAAGTTGCATGCTATGGGAATAAAAAATTCAAGAAAAGACCTGGGAATTCTAAAACTGAACAGCTGCACTGCGATAATGGAATCCAGGCCTCCAATTCATTCCATGGTTCAGCATTCCCTCGTACCAGCCCAACTGTTCAAAACGGCATAGCAGATACGAGGATCAAAGATGAAATTCCGACTGTCCTGCAATCAATGGGAGTTTTATCATTGACTTCAGAGGTCTCAGGATCCATCCCCAAGCCTTCAAAAAGTAGGTTCAAGACTTTCCAAAAGAGACTGCTAAGGAGTTCTTGGTACATTGTGTGCTGGCATGGTAACCCTCCAGTACTGTTACCTTCCCTTTCATCTCACCTGTTTTTTCTGAGTTGCTGCTGAGATTGCATGTTATGCATGGTCTGTTGGAAATACTGGCATCTAATGTTTAAGGGATTGATAAATCATTACAATCTTCATGGATAGCATACTGCCCTACTATTGTCAACAGCTTGATAAACATGCTCATCTCCATTATGTGGAACATAAGGTAAAAGGAAAATGGAAAGGCTGTCTCTTGATTTTACCTCCCTCTCTTCTGCAAAGAGTCTCCCTTCCCCTGCAGAAAAGAAGCCTGCCCCATCTCTCAGATTTCTGCTTTGTTTCCAAACTTTCTGCAGAGTTTACAAACTTTTTCCCCCAACTGAAACAGAGCTACTGAAGTGTTATTCTGATCAAAAGGGCCGAGAAAGAGCTTTTGTGGTTTGTAAGCAATGCTCCACCAGAGGACTCACCATTCTTGGGGCCATGTTACACATAAGACACGTTAAGTGCATTCAAAATGCAAGCATTCATGCATTCAAGCAGTAAAACTTGTTCTAAGTGCAACTATATCATAGCAAAGCTATACATTTTTGTGGGAAGAGTATCTCCAGATTGTATAAAGTAACACCTGTTTAGCAATTGATGGACTGCTCCATAGAGATAATGTGAGATAAAGACTCTAGCGCAGTGTGGAAGCTGGGACTGACAATCAGCTAATTGTTGATGTGAGGCCCAAGTTCATGACTCCCACACAGTGCCAGTTCAAAACTACCAGCAGTAGAGACTCTGCTCACGCCACAAATCCAGTCGCAGGTGTGGAGCCTATGGCAGGAGTGGCACCCTTTCCTGGGCTTTGTTCCCCTGCCTCCCTCCAGTGGCAGAGGCCTGACTTGCCCCAGTGTTGGGGGTTGCACATCCTCACAGGTGCTGGGATCAGGGTCCAGGAGGTAGGACTCAGCCAGCTCAAGCCCTGTCCAGGGAGGCCTGAGATCTTAGTAAGAATTACCAGACAACAGCTGAGAACACATTCTAACTTTTAATATGGCACAGTAACACGTGTTACCCACATAACACATGTGGTAAGTGTCCCACATGACAAGGCCCTTGATTTAAACTGCAAAGTGCAGGTGGCTGAGCAAGTTTGTCAGGAGCTGCAATTTTACTCCATCACAGGACAATCCTGAAATTTCAAACCATCACCAACTGTCCACCAAGAGTCATATCTTACTGCACTAGTATTATGGATAACATCAGAGCTAGATCAAGTAACTGATACAATATATAAAGCAACACAGGCTACAGCAGATACAGTAAAATAATCTTCTACTTTTGGCACTACAACTGTACATCTAGAAGGCCATGTCTATAATGAACCCTTGCCAAGAACCAGATTTCTACAGAAAAACAAGCCTTACTCACTCACTCACACTCAACAATCACCAAATGTAAGACATGAGGCAGTGGAGTGGCCTTGAGTGTGTCCCAAGAAATAGGCTGAACAAAACACAAGAAAGTCAAGACCATGATATGGTCAAGATCTCCCAAGATCTCCCAAAGTAAGGCAATCCACTCTGCCTTACTATCATGCTGGATCACCATATCGTGGGAGTGGTTGGGGTTTGTTTCTTGGTAGTAGCTCCAGTACAGTACGTCCAGTACAGTACGGGCCTCACTTAAGGCTCTTTACTTCACTGTGTCATAGTGGTGGAATTAGATGGTTAAATGATATGCCAGAGGTTTCTCCTGACCAATTTACTGAAGTATCCTGGTTCAAAACTGAATTTTTTTTTTACTTTCTTACACGTCTTGAATTTTGTGTGTGTAAGCACTTTTTTTGTTTATGCAAGTACATGCTGTGAAAGATATAGGGAATTGATTTTTTTAAGGAGCCTCATTCTCAGGCTCTAATTTTGGGCTTGGAGTGAAAGGGTGTATATTGTCAATGATTAGACCCCTGTAGCCTGATTTAAAGCTTACTGAAATTAATGGAAAATTTCTGTTTGCCTTCAATGGGCTCTTGATCATCCTACTATCACACCATACTGTCATCTACACTTGCAATGATTTGACCCTGAATGAGATGCAAATTTAGAGGCTTTTTAAAAAAAATGGGCAAACACATTGGGTTCTGCACTGCTTACAGTAAGATGATTATGATATGCAGCTGCAGTTGTCAGGTTCAGATGCATTAAACTAACATCTATCATATTTAAATTAACCTAACACCACCATCCAGAAACTCTGTTCTCTGCATTTATAAGTAGGGAAGTCCAAATGACCCTCATCTACAACCTGTCCCACAAAACACTGTCCAAGAAAAATGAGTGAATAGCTTAGCAGCTGTTTTCTTGGCTAGCTATTATGGTACCACTCAAAGTATAACAAAAATAAAATATTTCCCATGGCTCCAGAAGTATTATAGTTCATGGATGGTGTAAATATGTGCTAACAATAATTGAACTATTAAAGTACTTATAACACATTGCCCTTAGTTCTTCTTATGTGCAACCAGAGCAAGGAGACCTCTATAACACTGACCAAATGATACAAAAAAGGCTAGGCCACAGTTCATTCCTGAGCAAAAAGAAAGGAAATATTAATTATTTTAAGAAGGTAAAAATATATGGTAGTCCTCTTACCTAATGTACTAAAATGAGCAAAGTATCTCACTATAGAATTTATGCTGCAAATAAATAGTAACACACATGGCAAATGTTTTTAGAACAAGGACCAAGTTTCAAGCATGTCTAAACTGCCTTTTTGTTATACGACAGCTATATCTCACACACACACACACACACACACACACACACACACACACACACACACACACACACACACCCCCGACCACAAACTTGGCACAACTTTAGCAGTTTCACCTGGGCTGAGCTCTACATTTTAAGAACAAAAATGAAAGTCAGGAAACATAAATCAAAGTTGAAGTCTTGTTATATAGCAGCCAAGTACCCAATTTACACAAATGACATGGCTGGTATAAGAGTGGGACTGCCCATCTCCCCTCTGGTCTTCCAGGACATGAGTTCTAAACTATGATTTTTTCCAATCCTGATTTTGGAGGTTCTCTAGGGTACAAAACAATGTCACTGCTCATCTTCAGGGTTTTAATGTTGAATGGTTTACAAAATCAATACATTTAACACTTTTTGTTATCTTTTAAAAACATCCTTGCTTTATTTGTCTGTTTCAGTTTAGTGTCCATCAGTGGACTCTCTCAGCACTGAGAGAGATTCTTTTTCCTCGCTTGTACTACTGTACAGGGAAACCTAACACAAATATAATTTAGAAAGATGGATATAGATTTGGCTGGTCTCTGCTTCAGAAAAATCTATTCAGAAAAGAAACAGTTTCAATGCTTTGTAACAACTGACAGATAAACAGTATGTCATTGCCCTCCGCTTCTGCAACTATCTGCTCCAGGATTCTGAATAACCAGGCATGTATAATACAGAAACAGAGAGAGAACGACACTAAGAAATTGACACTGCCTTGCAAGATACCTTACGCTTCACAGGAATAAACATGTACATTTCTGGCAGTGATCTTAAGAACAGCCTTAGCCTGTTGCGTTTATGTGAACTGCCACAACTCCTTGTGACAATTTATTTGGTTTCACCCCTTCCCTCTCCTTCTCACCATGCTGTTCATATATGCAAATTGATTTTTCAATGTTCACAAAAGGACAAGTTAATCCAACTTTAAAGTGACTATGGCTATTAGGAATAAAAAAAAAAGGAAAGGAAGAAGCCTGAAATGCTTTGGAAGATGTACATTTATTATATGTCACTGGGCTTGCCACAGGGCAGCACATCTTAAAGAGTTCAATGGCTCTTAGCTCCTAGAGGATTGGAAATGTAATAAGGTAAGCTGAACTTCCTAGCTGTGTTTGTGGTTCAATGTTTATAAAGAGCAGCCTAGCATATTATATAGTCTATGCACAGGCATGCTGTCCATACATATATATTTCTCTCATAAGTTAGAATTCATGAGACATATACACCAGAGTGCAATTGTTAACTTTCTTCCAAAAAAGCATGGCATTTTAAAACATTGACTGTTTGTTTATTTTGCTGTCAGCATTCAGAATGGGTAGAAAAATAATTTACTTATGGGAATAATAAATTAATAAGCTAACAGGTGGCTATTTTCCCATAATTATTGTCTTGATATCAGTAATTACTGTAGAAATCAAATAATAACTGGGCCCAGTGTATTTTAAAGCAGCACACCTGTCCCACCTCCAAGGTACCATCACCACCATTATGTTTATCATCTCGCTTGTGTGAAAAAGAAGGTGGCTATGTTTCTACACTGTCACCTTTTTTAGAGTTGCAGAAACTTTAAATGCACTTTAAATGTCAGATTCCACAAGTGAATGAGATGGTGTCAACATTAAATTTTTTGAAATTCACTAATTTAAAGTAAAGAGTCTGGCTTCCAGAGTCTTTTATGCCCTTTTAATAGTGCATCCCGATTTTATTTTTTACAGTCACAAAAGGGCATTTTTAATAAGCAATTCCCTGCCCTTCTCTAAATGCTTAAGATGGCCTTTTCATTAAGGTAGGGGGGATAGACTCGACAGATGAAAAAACTCCACTGGTTTGAAACTTTCTATCCTTCATAATGGAATTCCCCATTTTAGGAATGGGAGATTAGGACAATCTTCCAAGCCAGTAGAAAATGTTGAGGTATATTGCTATTAAAATTCAAAGTAGATCTGAAAAATGAGAAATACCTCTGACCTCCAAGTTCCTAAATTCTAGTAGCTTGTAACAATACTGAGTATTGAATTTTCTAGCACTGTGATTTGCAAGGTGATGGTATTCCTTTACACGGAGAAATAATTAATCACAAGTGGGGATCCAGGAGGAGTGTGGTAGTACAGTTGCACCCTGCTTTGCCTGTGCTGTGCATGTGCAATATGCTCCAAGCTCATCACCTGGTCAGTGCATGCTGGGCTGATTGCCATGAGTTCTGGCTGAAGCCACTGATTTTGCGAGGCTCCAGAAACCAGGGTTGAACATCACTGATGTTTGCCGTCCCCTTCCCTTGCCCCATCTGAATTCAGTGGCAGGGGGGAAAGAGGAGACAAGCAGTGGTGGTGGTCACCCCCTGGGCTCCAGAGTGGTAGGAAATCTCTGGCCAGAGTTCATGCTGATAAGCTGGTGTGCTCACTGTGCATGCAGAGCTCCGAGTCAACACTGACACGCATCTGTGGCACAAACAAAGGGGGATATAGCCAGAGCCCACTTGCCTCACCCCTGGATCTGCTGCTGATCTCCCATAATAGAATCTCCTTTTTAATGATTATATGCATAAAGTCTCTCTCTGTATCTGATAAATATATGCCAAAGTGCAATTGTTAACTTTCTTCCAAAAAAACATGACATTTTTAGACCTGGACTGTTTCACTACCATTATTCAGAATAGATAGAAAAATAATTTACTTACAGAAATAATAAACTAATAAGCTAACACATGGCTCTTTTCCCCATAATTATTACCAAGAATTACCATAGAAATCAAATAACAACTGTGCCCATTTTTTTTTTTAAACAGCACACCTGCCCCACCTCACCACCATTATCTTTATTTTATTATCTCGCTCTTCTGTGAAAGAGAAGGTGGCTATGTTACTATTCTGTCATTTTATTTATTTCTTTATTTATTTTTAGAGTTGCAGAAACTTTAAGTGCACTTTAAATGTCAGATTCTACCACTGAATATATGGAAAAAGAGGAAGAGAAACACAATGCCTACAGGAGTTCCCTGGAGGAAGGAGCCAGCTGGGGATTACTGAAAATCTTCATTTGTTCCCTGGAAGAGGAAGCTAACCAGGACTTGGTAAGAGATTCCAGAGGTAAGCGACAAGAGTTTCCTGGAGAAGACTGAGAGCTGTGAGAGGGGCCTGCTCGGAGAATCAAGGGCCAGAGGGCTGAAGAAGGCTGCAAATAGAGAGAGAAGCAGAAGGGTTGGTGTGGTGACTTTCACAGGCTGGAAAGATAGAATTGGATGCCCAAAACACATTAGTAGCAGAAGGGAAGTAGGACAGTTGTCTGCTGGATTTTCCTTGGTCTGAAACCTGGAACTGAAGCGCTGAAGGAGGCTAAGAGATGGGGGAAAAGTAGGAAGGATTACTTGCTGACATCTCTTCATTGGTGAGATGAAGGAAAGAAAGGAAGGTCAGGGCAAGCCACTGAGGGACCTGCCCATTGATCAGCCCAAGACAGAGAAGAAAAAACTCCTCAGTGGAAAGGTTGGAAACTTCCTGATGGTGAGAGAAAGGAACGAGTATGATGGATCAGTCTAGGTGGCCATCTGACAAAACAGAGTGAGAGTAACAAAATACCTAAACTAGCTGTATACAGACTAGCTCAAGGATCTGCAGCAGTATGGAGCTCTGTGTCACATTTTCTTTACCACCACCTGCCAAGTAGGCATACCTTGAAAAAGCATTTTCAGGATGAGGGGTGAGTGCAAAAAAAGAAAGACAATGCTAGAACTGGGCCATGTGTGCTGATGAACTGAGTTGTTTTTTTTAAGGTCTATGAGCTTAAAGAGAAAAGTCCCTGCAGTTGGGAGCCCTATCAACTAACTAGTTCCCTCCCATAGAAAGGTGCACCATGCGCAGCTAGGGCTCAGCCCTGGCAGAGTTTGGCAGCTGTGGACTCTTGGTTCAGGCAGTGCCCCAAGGCTGCTGGGATCCACTGGCCTGCAGCTGCAGACACTGGATCACAGGAATAGATGCTGGATTGTGACAGTTGTAGGGCAAAGCCCATGGGATGCCCTCACAGCTGGGAGCCCTATCAGCTGAGGAAGCTTGTCTGGTTTGTTCATTAGATACCTTTATCACACCTTTACCTGCATATGTAGAGGGGCCCATAGAAAGAATTGGTAGCTGACATACAATTTAAAGCTTTAAACATGACTATTTTCTCTGCTTTTCTTTTACCGTCCAAATAAAAGCAATTGCAATATTAAAGTGAGTGAAAGTACACAAGAATACCCAGAGGCTTCCCTCTGGGAAGCAAAAAAAATAAATTAGGGAATACAATTTTTGTGGGTTTTCTTTTCTTTTTGAGGCTAGAGGAGGGATTCAGTACAAATTAACAATATGTCAAAGAGTTATTTTTAATATATATATATATATATATATATATGCAGACTTTTGCACCTATATATAGCAAGAAGTGTTGCTTATCTGTTAGTAAGATCTACTGCTTAATTTTTATCATACCCTTGTCAAAAAAAGTATCCTGGAGGAATTGTATGCATTAACAATGAAGCATTCATTAAAGATAATGGTCTTCTGTAGAGATAAAGTTTTCATTGCTGCAATACTGTATCAGTAGAAAAGTGCTTTTCATAGAGGAAGTGACATGAGTTTTAATTGTAATTGTTTTTAAATGTTACATATTTATATTTTAAGCACTCTGAGCTGCTCAAGTTAAAAAAAGCCCGTCTGCTAACAGCTGAACTCAGCAGACAAATCTAAATTGCTACTTTCCCTTCTCTAATTAGAGAAAAGAATTGTTCAGGGGCATCTATAGAGTGACATCTGATTGACAAGCAGCTGGTCTGGAGCAAGGTTGGTCTCACACTTGCAGTAAAAATAGGAACTGTGATTTCTTGAGATTGATTGTGAAAATAGTTAAACTTTAATGAATAATACATCAGAAGAAAGGTAGTGTTCTTTTAGAAAGGGTGTTTAGGATATTTTACCCATTAAAAGAGAAAATTCTGGCTCATAGTACACGAACTGTAGATAGGACGTTTTCTTTCTAGTGAAGGAGCTGAATAATCAATATTTGCCAGTGAGATATTATGCTGGTTTTATGTATTCCACATGACAATTTATTTATTAAGAAAAAATGTATGACTGGCCTCATTCCAAGAAAAAGCAAAAGCAGTGTGGTGCAATAGGTCCAATCAGCAATCTTTACTGGCATGCCAAACGTAGGAGGAAACATATTCAAATTTCAGCGTGCTGAAGGCATCTATCTCCATCCTTTGAGAATGGGGTGAGGCTGAGGATGTAGGTGAAGGAGGAATACACACATACATTAGGTAAAGAAAAATTAAAGATTCTTTTTTTTTCCTTTAGAGCAGGGGTCAGAAACCTGTGCGCTAAAAGTTGGCTGCCTATTGTGACCCTGGATATTGCTGTGGGCACTTGAACCCTGGTTGCTGCTTCAGCTAACTATGCTCCTTGTGGAGGGCTGCTCTCTCACCCCTTCACTGTAGCTTCTGCTCACCATTGCTGCCAAAAAACCTGGCAAACAAGCATTTGTAGTGACTAATTTGACAGTGACAGTGAATAGAGGCCATGGGAATGGGGGACAGAAGTGACAGAGCAGCCCTCTGCAGGGAGCATGGTCAGCTGGAACTGGAGCAGAAATCAGGATTGTCTTCCAGACCAGAAAACACAGACCAGATCAGACCTATAGGTGATATAGTTTCTTCATATCTAGATTTGGCCTGTGTGCCAAAGGTTGCCGACCCCTGCTTTATATGCAGCTTGCCAAAACAAGAGTGGCTTTGAAGGAAGTTCAAGTTGATGTGGACAGATACAAAGTGTGTACATGAAATGAAGCACCCACCTACCATCTTAGAAAACTACCTACAGCTGATCTGGGTCTTCACCCCCAGCACAGAGGCTGGGAGTAACATTTTCTAAAACAGAAGTTTCTTTAGTTTGAGGAACCAGCCTCCAGCACAGATTTCTACAAACCAGATTTTGAAATTCAGCACTTCAACTGCACTAGTTAACTTTTTCTTCTACTTAAAAGAACTTACTACTGGATCCTTGTCCAAACATGAAGCTCTCTGGCTTAACTGAATCTGCAAGAAATCTGTTTGATAATGTTTAGATCTTAGTTTCAGAGGTTTTGTATACTGTGGAGTATATTTGCCTTGTGCATGATTCCCCTTCTGGAAATCCTTGTTTTTTTTAAAATGTTCCCCATTCCTAAATTACACTAGAACAACTAACTCCTACAGAGACTCCCTATTCTGCAGTGCTAATTTAATCTTTTAAAGAAGACTGGGGAACAGAATCAAGAAACTTACATTTACCTATCCTTAAAAATGTTAGTATAGTCCGAATTCAGCCCACAGACAAGTATATGCTCCCTTCTTGTTCCCAAAAGCAGGAAACCCATACGAGCCTCTACAGGAGCATTTTGGTCCTTACTATTTATTTAAGAAACAGGAAATAAAGAATGTTATATGTGCCTTTGTGTTACACTCTCTTAATCATATATATTTCAGTTATATATAATCATGGCAGAGTTCTGAGGTGGTGTGTGAGAGAAAGGGAAGAGAACATGGATAGAACGTGCAGGCCTACACACAGAAGACAGTCCCCGCCCCCCTGCATATTAGCCAATAAAAACAGTGTTTAGTCTCCCGATGATAAAGCAGGCACCTGGAAAGACTACAGTCAAGGATAAGTTCTGTTTAGCATAATAATGACATTTACACCTAAATGCATATTAGAGATGTATACAATACAGTAGTTCAAAAACCAACCAGTGTGTCGCTGTCTATCAGAGGCAGAGCCCTGTGTATTGTGCAGCATATTGGATCTAAATTCTTTGGCAAGATCCCCAATACCCCCTGGTTTCTGTGGAATTTTGGCAAGGAGTTCAGTGGTGGTCAGTTTTCTGCAGCAGAATGAAATAGAAAACACAGTAAAAGAAATAAATAAAACAAACCGTGGCAAACTTCAAGGAAATGTTAAGTCTGTAATTTACAAAGAAAATGTACATATGTGCTCATACAAAGGGCAAAACTTAAGAACACAAATCCAATATAGTGAATTCCCCTCTCCTCCCACACACAACCATATAAGTCCTGGGAGAAATGCATCTTGTTTGGCATGCTCCATAAGCAACATGACAAAGATGGGGTGAGCCCTTCTGTATCCATAACTCCATACAGCATGTGGGATTCCACATGCTTTGCCCCTGAGCCAGGTTCTCTTTCCTGAGACTGACATTTTGGTTTCTCAGTGCCCATTCTCCACTCCCTCTGCCCAAGCAGCACTTTACCACTGCTCTTCTACATAAGGACACCATGCCAGTGAGGTAGTATTTTTTAGAGGCACCAATCAAGGAGAAAATTCCACTGCTCCTTCTGTGACTACACCATATCAGACAAGAGGACATGATCACAGAACAAGCATCACAGTATGCAGAGAGCAAAGCATTTCATAACACGTGTTTCATACACCACTTTTATTTTTAGATAGAACTGTGAAGATTTATCATTTTTCAGACTTCCTTTCATATTAGGAAACTGAAAAAATTAACAGTCAAACCTGAGAATAAAGCAAGTTACTGGGTTATTCAAAGAATACTTTTGTAGTAAATCAAAGCAGTATGCACTCTGTCTTCTTTGCTTGTCCTAATGGTAGGTGTAGAACTGACCTTACTGGGTCACAAAACAGCTACACAGATTAAATGTAATGAACCTGAGAAGCAAACGAGCCTCAGGTGACGACAGGAACCAAGATACTGTAGTGACAATGTCATTAGTCAAACCAGAATGGTACGCTCTCTGCTATTTATCACTGTGCTATTTTTGAGTTCATAATCAAATGCAAAGATCAACTCCAAGAATCCATTAGCATGAAACTTGTTCTTGACTTTAAAATGTTGTTCTCTTCTTTTAAACGGGAGCTTTGATTTTTAGAAACTTCATAGATTTTATTCCTCACAGTTTTTGTAAAATTCTAAGAAAAATAAGAAAAGTTTGAAATTCCTCAGTTGCTGACACTTTTAAGTTATTGCTTTCTTGGACTTGGGGTGGCTATGAGAGGAGTGTTTTAGAAGAGATGGGAGAGAGAGCTACAACTGTCCCCTACCACTTACAAGATAGTGCAGTCAAATCAAAGGCATTTGCCTTGAAGAATTAGTTGTAGCTCAGATGAAGCTAGTGGATAAAACACCATTGTGAAAGCTCAGACAGATGCCAAAGTCCAATTACATAAATGAGAGACAGTACGACAGTGCATAAAAATCGGGAGGAGAATGTATCACTGCCTCTGCCAAATATCAGAAATATTAGTAGGAAGAATTCAAGCCTAACCTTTTACAATAAGGAAGCAAGTACAGATGCCAAGCATGATAGAGCTAATACAAAAAAATCAGTAGTTTGACAGGCCACTAGCTGGTACTTATACTGCTATCAGAAGATATCTATTTGTTTCCTATTCTTGTGTTCTAAAAGAAATGATGTGGTAAGAGTATTGAGGAGGTGGTCCTACTCTTAGAGTTGATTAGGAAGGAGTGTCTTTTGTTGCAGTGCTGACCCTTTTGATTAAAAGGGAAGTGCAGAAGAGAGTCTCATTCTGGCAGACAAAGATATTAAAAGAAAAGGGTGAAGGGAAAAGAAAATATAAAGAAGGGTATTGAGAAAAGATGAGCAGATGACAGCGTAAGTGGGACTCACTGGAGTCCTACAACCACTACTTTGTAAATGGTATAAAAGACTAGATTTAAAATACAGCCCTGCTTTTGGATGACATCACACTTGGTCAACAGGACCTCTTGAAGGCACTGTACTTGTAGTCTCCATTTATCTTCTGCCCACGTACAGTACAAATTCTTCCATCACATGAGGGGCCAAGCTCTGCTCACCTGGTGGGGTTTCTGTTGCTGTTAGCCTTTTCTAGATCAGGTCAAGCAGGTCAGACATTTTTATTGGTTTCATTTAATCAATTCTTTACAGAAAATGCAATTTAGAATACTGGGTTTTTTTTGCAGAATCATATACATTTGGTCAATACTTCCTGAGAAGAGAATGTATTTTAAATAAACATTATTTTGAAAGGCTTTATTTTGAAAAAAAAACCAAACAAAATTCAATTTTTATTTAAAAATGTACTGTGTTTTTTCATTTGAATTAGGCTAATTCTGTACTATTGAATGCCAGATTTTGTTCTGTATAATATGACATGATATAATGGCTGATATATTCCACTAATTTTATATGGTGATTAACATTTGTTAGTAGTACTGACTGAAACTCTTATTGTTTTCCAGCTCAAAGTGTTTCCTGTTTTTGTTGTAGTGAAACAATTTAACACCTTGAACAAGAAAATAAGATAAGCATCTAGCTTACAAAAGAGAAGAGCAGCTGTTTTTATTGTGCTTGCAAAAAACAATTTAACACACTGATATTTTTGTAAAATGAGATGAGATAAGCATTTAGTGTACCAAAAAGGAGCCACTGTTTTCAGTAACTTGGAATTTCAAAAGTATTTTCAAAAGTAAAAACAGCAGACCATCTAATTAGTTCACTATATGCTTAGCTTCTTTTATAGTTCTAACCCTTAAAGTTTCAAATTGCTTCACTACAGCACAATATAGGAAGTTTTATTTTTTTTAGATAAAAACTGTTTTAACCAAAATAAATTATTTTAACATGATATCATATTATGCACTAGTACTGCTATGTAATATATTGACATGACCCGACAAATATACTATGCGCTACTGACATACAATCAGATAATTAAAAACATAAGTTTTGAATAAATTATTGTTCTTAAATGAGACTGAACTTTACTTTTTTTCCTTTTCCGATAATAAGCATTATCAGAATTTCCTGTTCATGATGTGTTTAAAAAAGTATGTTTTCACTGTTTTGAAATAAAAATGGGTTTTAAAATGCTGAAATTTCTGTGGAATGGAAAATTCCAAGTTTCAACCAATGTTTATCCATGCATACACTCACTGGCTGTAGTGTAGACATGCAGCTTGTAAATCATCTCAATAAGATACATGGAGAGCATAAGCCATCAGGAACAAACCTGTCCTGGCTTAAAAGGAGCTTGCAACTTCAAATGGCATCTCTCAAGTAACAGACTAATTAATTCCCATCCTCATCAGGACACCAGGCCTTGCTTTGGACCCAAATGCTCGCTGTGCCCTCACATCAATACAGACCACATCATCACCGGACCTAATAACAATCAGGACACCTTGAGGTTCATTCACCTGCAATTCTACCAAGATCACAAACGCCATCAACTGCTTACGATACCCCTCTGCTGTCTTCATCAAACAGTCATAGCGAGCTCTACATAATGTAAAAGAATGAATGAACACCACTCTGACATTAGCTACAGAAAGACACAAAGGCCTGTGGAAAAACGCTTGAACCTCCCTGGACACTGCACTGCAGACTTCAGGATTGCTGTTCTCAGGCAGTAAAATTAAAAAAGCCAGCTTGAACAGGAAATTGCAAAACAGGAAACCATTCACAAAGCGGACTGTACCAAATATGGTTTAAACAGGGACTGTAAATTTTTACCCCACTACCTGATTAGCTTTTGTGCCCACTTTGTTCATATGGGTTTTTCACTTGTTTGGCTCTCCCAGCACTGTTCTCCTCTCTCTTTCTCCCTTCCTTCCCATCCTTTCTCTCCTCCCTTCCCTTTTGTATTCAATCACTCATTTCACTTCATACACTGCTCTGTGCTGTTCTTTCATAGCATCTAATGCAGGAAACTCAAGTTCATGAAAGCTTATATTGTCTATATATCTTATTTAGACTTTAAGTTGCATAACTTCCCCACCTTCAGTCTAACTTCAGAGTAAGATGGCTAGTTACCTTTCTATGTGCTGTGTGTGTCTGGCTTCTGTGTACAGGTAATGGAAATTTGAAAGACTGTTTTCTCCCTCCACATCATAAAACTTCCAGAAACAAACACAACCTGACCCAAAGGCCTTTTCATATTCTTAGAGGGTATCCACTAATATGACTTCAAACTAGCAATGCAAATATAATTTGTTTTACTCATTGTTTATATCCAAAAGCCAAAATACAGGAAAGTCACATATCTGGTTAATGTAAAATACTTTCATAATGACATTTCCATTTTAAGGTAAATTTCTGGTGAATGGTACTCTCCTTAATAATACTCCTTAATACTGGTCCTCTCCTTAAATAGCAGAGGTGCATGTTCCATCAATAAAAGCCACTCTGATCCTAGAAACCTTTGTTCAAAATCTGGCACTGTGCTGGACCAGAACTCTGACATCTGGAACTCTTTGGGCTAACTCCAGATTACAGGGGAAAAAAACCAACATTTTGCCAGAGGTCATCTTTTTCAAGGATGGGCCAGGTGCCCATGGCCAAAAACAAACTGCAGTTGAGCAGTTTGCTGTCCAAATTCAGAGGCAGAATGTTTTGAAAATGATCCCATCATTCCTCCTGATGGCAACGTCATATGCATTTACGGGATATATTGTTGTCTGAGAAGCCAAAGACAGCATTTAAATGTGGAAAAAAGATGGATTCTCAATGGATTATAAGTAAACACAATCCAACAGCTGAAGATTTAGATCCTATTAATGTCACCAGAGATAAATATATTTTCATTTAAAGCCTGCTACATGGTTTGATCTAAAAATCAGTGCCAAGATACATCATAAGATGTCAATTGCCATTTGCTGTGCTAATTTGAGACATTTTTGTATTTCAATATAAGTAAACTCTTATACCACTCTGCAATTCTGCAAATTCTCTTGAAACCATCAAAGCTGGCTTATTTCCCAGATATCTCCTTGTTAGAATATCCTCATCCTGAAAAATATAATCTATGCAGTATTAAAATATAAAGGTATACAAGGAACCAGGAACTGTGAAGTTTAATAAGAAATGCATGCAATCACAATTTAAGAAAAATAAATACTCCTAACTGGACTACTGGGGAGAAAAGTGATCCAGGTCAACTTTTACTGTGACCTAAAAAGAGCCACGGGCATCTAGAGTATTTGGAGGTGGGGGCACTTTAATTAGAGCAGCTTCCGAGAGCCACTCTAATTAAAGTGCCCACAGTGTCTTGCATATACAGCATCCCGTGCTTCAAAATGGTGGTAGAGGTGCTTTAACTAAAGCTTATTTGACAAGCTGTAGTTAAAGCACCCATTTTGAAGCATGGGGATGCTAAATACATAAGACACAGAGGCTGCTAGAGTATGTTAATTAGTATGCTCCAGCAGTTTCGATCAATCTAATCAAGTAATTACAGCATGTCAAAGCAGTATCCCTGCATGTCTACAGGCACTCCTAGATTTAGGCTTCTGAAAACTTATTTTGCAAAATAATCCAGTTTGAGAAAATAAAGTCCTAATTCCTTTGAACAATCCATTGCGATCTACTTCAGATGGGAGAAATTGTGCAAACTCTGCTTAAGTCTCACAAAAGACCTGATTTGTTATGTCCCCTCAGATCTTACAAATACATTAATTTATTTTAGGTTAAACAGTTGTTGGATAAAGTACCAAAAACAATGCTGGCAGCAGGGACTGGAGACCAAAACTCTTTTCCCCCAGCTGACTACCCTCAACATTGGACAACAGGTGTAGGCTCCCTTGTACTTGCTTTATTTCTGGCCCTATAACTTGCAATCCTCTCTATCTAGTAGTTCAACTTCAGCAGCAATGGTAGAGATGCTCCCTGCTCTTGAAGTGGGAGACCTCGGTTCAATGCCTTTCTCAGTTTGAGGAAGGTAAACTTATACCTCCATCTCCTGAGAGGCGCCGATCACAGATTAGACACAAGTCTGGGGTAGGCACATATCCCCCCTCCTGTTGAAAATGGGCTGCTTTGTAGCCAGAGACAGCAAGTAAGAGAAAATATAAAATAGTTCTCTGAAGTTTTACTCTTTGCTTCAAGACCTGCTCAAGAATTTTGAATTAGAGAGACTTTAGCTAAAACAATGCTGAAAACAGAGATTGGGACCTAGGTTTCCTCTGTCCCATGTAAATGGCTCACTTGCCTACTAAGTCATGTGCCCTCTTATTTCTCTCTAGTTCCACTGGATCTGCTGGTTCCTAGTTTGTGACTGGACATATCCTTAGGTGTGATAGGCACTGAACCACTCAGTTATGCCAAGACTGCAACATCTTCTGGTATGTTTAGAAGCAGAAAATTAGGTAATTAAGGAACATTATTAGTGAAAACTTAGTTGTTTACTAACTCCCAGATTCTTAAGAGGGTGGTTTTGTAGCTCTCATTGTTGGCCTTAGGTGCGTAAGTTCTGCCCAAGACTCACTTCAGGTTTCTACATACTTTTAAAGACCAAGGCTATGTGTTGTGTGTGCCACAAGGATGTTGACCAGCCTAAGGGTGCCCACAGACATTTAGGGGCTGTGTGCTTACTCATGGCTAAGGAGGCTAGATAATCGCCTACCCAGGGACATTTCAGAAAGCCATTCTTTCCTGCCCAGGGCAGGGGGTCGGACTTGACTTGATGATCTGCTCAGGTCCCTTCCGACCTTACCAACTATGACACAAAGCACCATGAGTTAGAACCCTACACGCAACTCAACAGATGTTCACCTGCTGGGTTGCAGGGGCTCGAGCCTGCCTGCACCAACCCTGTCCAACAGGTGGGAGTGTTCCAGCAGCCTCCAGGAAGGTTGCTGAATCACCCCTCTCCTCATCCCTGCTTCTCCCACCCCCCAGTTATGGGCACCCCAGTGCTGTCAATGGGGGAAGGAGAAAGGAAGTAGGGGGGAGGGGAGGAGGAGGCAGGAGCAGCGCATAGCTGTTGGATAGGCTTAGCCTAGAGGGAGCTGGAGGGGAGTTGTGGCATGGAGTCCTTGCCGCATGCCCCCCACCCCTACACTAGCTACTCTAGATGGGATACTGGGGAAAGCCAGGCCAGGCCTACATGGGTTTTTTTTAAGTATTTTTTCATGCAACTGTCTTATATTATGGTTGTAGAGTGCTTTCAGGGGCCCAATCACACAAAAACGTAACTTCTGTAAGTGCCTTAAGTGACTAAGTCACTTTTGAAACTGGGACTTAAGGAACTTTTAACATTGTACCCATAAGCAAGTAATTACTTTGTAAGTGCAAAGCATGCAAGTGCTTTATAGTGTTGACCTACTCTGACATAGAATTCTGTTTCTGTTTCATTGATTTCCACATGAAAGGTTATTTTTTGCAGGAGTGGAATTTAGAGAAAATTGGGTGATTTGTGAACTCATCTATCTTCATATGCAGTTCCAAAATTACAATGCCATTTTTACAGATGTTTTTCATAGAAAAGCATAGGTTTAGGCAGTGAGGGCTGGGTGTACTGCTTAGCCTTTTCTCAGCTTTTCATGGAGAAACCCTGGATAAGATGGGTAAGATGAGCAAAAAAGGGAGATGGAACCTCTCAAAAGCACCTCAGATAGTTAATATATCCACTTACAAGAAGTTGTTTGCTGATAAATACCTAGTAAACTTCCATAGCAGAGCTATAATAATGGCATTTGGTGTATTCACGCAATACGAATCACTGAGCATAGAGGTCAGGAAAAGAAATAGACCTCTGACTTTTCCATCAGAGGTCACCAAAAAGGCATCAGTCACTGATCCCACTTTATCAGACCAAATCCCTTTGTAGTCTTATAAGGATACAAATTTACAAAAGTGATGCTAAACTGTTTCTACTCTGATGACCATGTTAGGCATTAAGTCTTCAATATGGGGGGTGGGGGAAGAAATTAATCAGAAGTTTTACATTTCTGGATGTGAATAGTAATTTTGGGTGCCCAACCTGACATATTAAAACTTGGTCCAAGGATTTGCCACATTTAGATTTCATAGATTTTTGGGGGTCAGAAGGGACCTCAGTAGATCGTTGAGTCTGACCCCCTGCCCTTGGTATGAAAGAGTGCTGGGGTCAAATGACACCAGCCAGGTGTTTGTTCAGTCTTTTAAAGACCTCCAAGGTAGGGGAGGGCACAACCTCACTTGGAAGCCCATTTTAGATTCTGGCCACCCTTATCATGAAGAAGTTCTTCTTGATGTCTAGTGTAAATCTCCTCTCTGTCAGTCTGTGGCCATTGTTCTTAGTTACTCCAAGGGGTGCCCTGGTAAACACAGTATCTCCTATCCCTTGCTGCACAGCATCCCTGACACCCCCCACAATTAATTTGTAGATGGCTACTAGCTCACCTCTCAACCTTCTAAAGCACCCTTACACATGCTCTGGGAAAGCACTTTTAATTCAAGTGCCCAGAGACATTAAATTTCAGAGACATTAATGAAGCCTTACATCTAGACTTGTGAGGTGCTGTGAAATTACGTCATTCCAATTTTGCCATACAGCTAAAAAGCAAAGTGCCACTAGACAGTTCAGCATTTGCACGATTTAGGAATGAAATACCAATCTTAAAAGCAGCATTTCAGTGATCATAGTTACTACTCTTAATTTAAAAAAAAGTAAAACCAAATAACAGCACATTTAACAGCTGGAGCTGCTCTTAAAAAGCAAGAGAGATTGTTGAAGGCACTATTGCTGATAACCAGGTCTGCTGAAATTGCTATTATCAAATATGATGTCTGCCAGAAAATAAAACATAGATTATCCTCTGGGACAAAACTGTATCTATATTCATTAAAGGCTAAAACATTTCACATAACCTATTCAGAGCGCAAACATCTTTCAAATTTTATTTTGTTTCGACAATTTTGGTCCAAGTTGTAGCCTCAAGTAAATGTTACCAGCTGAGTTATAAGCTGTTGAAAAGGAAAGCTTTCAAAAGAGATGGAATCAGCCTTAGAGAACCACTACAGGAAATTTTCTGAGGTTACAGCTTCAATTCTTAGCGCAAAGCTTGAAATCAGGTTCACAGAAAGAAACCAAGCTCTTAAAAAAAAATTCAAATACTATTTGATATACATATCTGAATTATGTAATGAAAGAATTAATTAATTCTAAAAATATAGCATATCTTCCAGACGGATAGCCTGTACTTGAAAACATATTCTATAAAATTGAGAGGTCTTGCCTCTCATTTTTTCCCAAACAGAAAAGCTTACCAGCCTAATATGTTTATTATTGAATTAATTTAGAATATGACTAACTGGAATAAAATTTAACTATTTAGCTAGTACAATAAGTAAGTCCACAATAATGTCTGCAATAGAAATCAGAATTGATACATACTTTATGCATGTATATATTGGATAGCAAAGGTGACAGTCAAGTAAGTTCACATGTACACCCTGAGGGACACAACCAAGATCCATTAATGCACACTCCTGAAGGGTTTAATTGATGATAAAATTTGACTTTTTAAAATATATTTTTTCTTACTTTTGCTCAATTGTCCCTGTGGTTATGAAAAATAATTAAGTCTGAAGCCTTTTGAAATAATCTGGGAGAAGAGATATTAACAAATTAATGCTTATTCTTTCCTCTGGGACAAGCTCAGTCCATTCCTTTGACATGTCTGTGACTTTTAACATAGCCTTTGACGCAATGCTAATATTTGAAATGTTCAAGCTAAATCCAGTAGGGCTGTGCAAAATGGCTGTGCAAAATGGCTATGTTTTCAAATTTCAGATTTGGCCATTTTGGAGGGACAGGGATTCATTTTGGTGTTTCGGATCACTGTTCTTGTTTCAGTTTGGCTGAATCAGTTTCAGAGTTGCAATGCTGTTTTGGCACTGATTTGGAGATTGGATCAGCTGGGGAGGCAGGAATAGCCAGGCAGCTGCAGGTTCTCCCACAGCTCCTCCAGCTGTGCCTGCCTCTGCTGGGCATGGGGAGCTGTGGGAAAAGCCCCCACGGCTGCCCAGCCTGGCCCCATCCCCTGCCCAGCCAAGCATTGGTCCCCGCTGGCAGCAGCAGCCTGCAGTCATACGTTATGCAGATTCAAGGGCTCACGTCCCCCAGGAAGAGTCCACCACAGCCCAGCAGCTCTCCTTGTAAACAGGTGGGAGGCTGGGGCTGGGAGGGGATGGGCCAGACAGGGCAGTCTCCTGCAGTTCCCCACACTGGAGCAGAGGCAGGCACAGCTGGAGGAGCCACAAGAAAAGCCCCCATGGCTGCCCTGCACAGCCCCATCCCTGGCCTAGTCCCAGCCTTCTGACATTTAAAAAACCAAAATGTCCTGTATTCACTGGTTGTAGGAGCAGAGATCAGGGCCTCTGAAGGCTCGTGGCAGAACCACCCCCACACACAGTGCAGGGCAGTGGGGGGCAGTGGATATTGCTGCCCCTCCTCCCCTGTGGCACCTATGTGGCAGCTGCCCTATGACATGGGTGCTGTGCAGCTCAGCAGGGCATTGTGCACTGTCTGGGAGCTGGGACAGCTCCACCTGTCAGCCGGAGCCCCGCACAGCTCAGCCCCAGTGACCCCAGCTCCCAAACAGTGCATGGTGCCTTGCTGAGCCACATGGTATCCATGCCATAGGGTGCTATCCCTGCTCTCCAAAATACCTCGCGCTGCATGGGAGGTGCTCTGCCATGAGTCCTCAGAGGCTCTGATTGCTACTGCTACAGCTGGTGAACATGGGGCATTTTTTTTTTTTTAACATGCCGGGTGGCTGGGTCCAGGGGGAGATGGGGCCGAGCAGACCAGCCATGGTGGCTTCTCCTGGCTTCTCCAGCTTTGCCTGCCTCTGCCCTGGAGGAGGAAGCTGCAGGAGAAGCCCCCATGTCTACCCCACCTGGCCCCCTCCCTCTCCCAGCCCCAGCCTCCCAACACTTTAAAAGGAGGGCTGCGTGGCTGTGCTGGACTCTTCCTGGGGGGCACGGGTCCCTGGATCTGCATGGGGGATGACAGCAGGATGCCGCTGTCAGCTGGAACTGGCATTTGGTGCAGCCCGTGCCAAGCTCCAAGAAGACTGGTGCTGGCACTGGCTCCAGCAACATGCTTCACACAGATCCGGGGGGCCCGTGCCCCCTGGGAGGGCTGCGGGATTGTGCCAGACTCCTCCTGGGGGGCACGGACTCCTGGAGCTGCATGTAGGATGACAGCAGGCTGCCGTTCCTCCCCAAAAGCAAAAGGACTGGAAGGGACCTCAGGGACAGATCGCACACTGGCCAGCTAGAGATGTCAGTATCAGAGAGTATTTTGGGCACTGAAACAGGCCCAAACACCTCCAAAATGGAATGGCTGGTGAAGTTTTTTGCACAGCCCTAAAATCCAGGTCTTCTTGGAACCCAGAAATTTTTTTTTTTATCTGATTGTGGGTTACTGGAAGTGTTTCTTATATCACAGCTCCAGATATGGGGAAGGCAGAAACGGAGCTACGTGTCCACTACTCCTCCTAAGAAATAGATGGATGGGGAGGCTCCATCTCTACTTTACATGGACAATGATTATATGCAAGGAGGCATATATGCTCTGACCTACAACAATTTACTGTCTTCGAGGACTGTCTAATTCACAGTAGTGCTGAAGAGATCAACCCAGGATGACAGAACTGACAATATTTTCTTCACATAAGGTCGTATGTTATCTAGTCAACAGTCAAGCCCAGTTTTAATTCTTTTTAATGAAGGCTAATTTGGGAGTCCAGCCAGCATGGCAGTTTAGTGGCAGGGCAACCTGCTGCTACATAGAAAATGCAAGCCTCTTGCTCAACACGCTGGCAGGGAATGGGGAGCTGTGCCTCTACACTTTCTCTGATCCAAGAAAACACCTTTATTCAAGCCAGCACTTCATCATACATTAACTTCAAGCCTATGTCTAATCCCACTGAATTTAATGGGAAATATGTACCCATTTAATTTAAAGCAGGTACAAAATTTCCACTGACTTTAGTTTAAAGCAGCAAGAAGAAAAAGGTTGTAACTTTAAAACAGTCCTCCTTGCCCTTAAGCCCTCTTGTCCTTAATTCAGGAGCTGTCACATCTCAGAGTTCAGTTTCCCCCTGAAAAAAAAAAGAAAATTTTAAACAGTTCAGGTGTGGGCAAGGAGCTATCAAGTGTGGCAAATGCACCAAAAAAAGTCACTGTTGCTTTCAGCAGCATATCAGAGCAATATCATTCTTAACTTTCATATTGAACAAAAAATCCCAAATCTGGTGGGACTTTATTTTTCTCATGTAGCTTACTTAATAAGAGATGCAAGTTAAAATCATCCCAGCTGCAGGTTTAAATTGTTAGAGTTATGGTCATGCTGATCATAGAGGCAAAAGGAAAGACAGACCTAGTAGCTTAGTGGCAAATACTCTGAAGTACAATGTGGGAGACAGGTTCATTAATTGCTCCTAATCTCACAGTAAGGCAGACACGACAGGATTTCCCAGGGTAACAGGTGTTATGTATCGACCAGTAAAAACCCCTATAGCCAACTAAGCAGCATACTGATTGGTTATCCACTAAACTCCTTCCTGTCCTCCTTGAACCAATGGACTGTGATTGCCACCTGGTGTCTTAAAAGGTAAGTGAAGTAAATTGGGGCATGAGTGGGAAAAACAGCAGTTTTTTTTGTGTTCAATAAAAGATGCAAAGGACTCAGACAGGGATAAACTGCACATTACAAACCATAAATTAAAATATGATCCTGAGACCTACTGGCTATTAGTCAGATAGTTTCAAATTTTGATCATTAAAGATAGATTACTAGAAATAATAGCACACTTCTTTACTATTAGGAACAAATTCATTCTAATGCAGGAAAGGTGGAATAACTACTCTCCCCATTGTACACATATATATGCAGCTACAGAAGCTTAATAAATACCTCTGCTCTGGCTAAAACCAGGTCTTTCCACAGCTTCTGCTCCTGCTAAAAGAAGAGACTGCATTGACCGCCATGCCCAGATGTTTACATATTAGGACCAAATGAGGAAGGATCTTTAGTCAATCATAACTGTCGGAGGAAATAGGAAGAGGAGCAGTATTTCCAGATCTTGTGACACAATCTGCATGCAGTTTATGGAACAATATTGATGTGCTGAACTGTAGACAGCACATGAAAAGCCAAGACAGCATCCTAAGGATATGGGTTTTCCATAAAAACTATTATATAAGTGAAAAGCCACAGTTTGCATTTCCAGTAGTTTCTAAGGTCCCATTTCTGCACTGTGTAGTATGTAGGTAGGGTGCTTTGCCTTTGCAAAGCTGCAATGATTTCAGTCTACATAGACACTGCCCATTTTAGGGACAGAGCCTAGAGCCATGGACAGGTGTTATATATGAAGCATTAAATACACCCTTGGAACACTACAAAAAGTGAGTATCTGGCCATTCAAAGTGTTCGTAGCATGACAAAGAGAGCAAAAAGTGCTACAAAATAGTACCTTGTTCTTTGAAGTATTTCTCATTTTTGTATTCCTCCATGTAGCACTAATAGAGTTACTGTAGAGCTACATGGAAGGGAAGAAGCTAGAGAGACTGGATCTCTGATAGCTCACTGTATTGGGACGCTACTACTGCAGCTTCCTTTTCAAGAGCCCTAGCTATTTCTTGCGGTAGCAATTCCTGCAGGGATGGCTCTGTCATGGCTCCCCCAGCTGCCCAGCACCACCAGGGATGCAAGGGAGGAGGAAAGTTCTTGCCTCTGTCACTCCCTTCAGCTGCTGTCAGGTAATCACCGACAGCCTGATCCCTTCCCCATAAGGAGCAAGGAGGTGGAAGGTGGAGGGATGGGAAGACCTAAGAAGCATCTCCCCATTGTCCACCATCAGGAAAGCTCATCACTAAAGCAACTTTGTAGCTCTCGAGGCAGGGAGAGCATTTGCCTGTATGCCCCATAGCACTGTATTTTTGTAGCAAGAAGTACTGAGAGTAAACATGCACGTGGCTAGGGTTGTCTGACCCCAGCGCTCTTTCCTGCCCAGGGCAGGGGGGTTGGACTCAATCTGCTAAGGTCTCTTCCAACCCAAACATCTATGAATCTATTAAATGAATACCTGTGCATACTCCAAGTCATCTTTCAATGATTTCTACCTACAGGGGAACATGTAAAATTTGGACTTTCATCAAAAATGGTCTTTAGTGGGTTGTGATGTGGTTTATATCAGGTAAAAACAGCTGCAAATGTAATCTAAGCACAGATGATAAAAATGTTTTTGGCTATCAGAGTTAACTGAAAATTCAGAAATTGGCAATTGAAAAATGTCTCCTCCTCAACTCTCCTTGTTCTACCTTTACTTTAAGCCAGAGATCTTGACTGCATGGGCACCTGAGGACCTTGGCACCCTTGGGAAGAAGGCTGTCACCTGAAATGCATAAAACTTTCCACGTGTCATCACCTTAGGTCCCTCCCAGAAAAAATAAAAGTCGGTGCCTATGTTTTAAGCAACTCATTACTAAAGGAGAGACAGACTAAAATGGCCACATCATTTGATTGTTTTCCCCTATACAGTACCCAAAACACCTGTTTCTTTATCTGGATTGAACTTTAGTTCCAAATTATTTTTATATCAGACAAGAATATCCCGTAGTGGCGCACTATACTGGGGGAGCATGTTGCTATGTCGACATAGCTGGTGATCATATATAGACACTTGTGATCGCTACACTGACACAGCACAGCATAAGGCAACATGCAGACTCACCCTAAAAGAAATGCCTTCAATTGGGTGCCTTGTTTAAATTACCTGATGTGCTCATAAAACATAAAAAATGATTAAAACTTTGTAAATCTTCGTAAATCTAAATATCATTAGCATACAACCATTGTATTGCTTTACATCAGTTGATTTTATCTCCCTACAACACTTTAGTTTTATGCTTTGTCACATATGTGGAACAGTGAGATAAATCAACCTCTTATTTGTTTGCTGTGTTGCATGAATCACATGGCAATAAAATGAAATCAATCAAATTAAGAAATGTAAGATGGATTTTGGTAAATTCTTGAGATGATGAAAATTATTCATGCAAACTAATATTATACTTCCTCAAGGGTATATACATTTAATAGACCTTTGAACACTTGCTTTTCCTAACCCTTTTTCCTTTCTTTCATTCTGAAATGTTGCTACCATTTTTAGAAAAATGATGATTAAATCAGCTGATCAGCAATTAAATCAAGTGTTGTCTGATACAAAGCAGAGCTATTAAGAGTAGGGGTACATCAACACATTCCCAGAAAGTAAGCTAGGATATAAAACATAGTGCATTAACTATTCCACAGTAGCTACTCATGTGAACACTTTCAAGCCACAATAAATGCGAAGTGGCTTACCCCATTTTCACTGAGTGGCTCCAATAACCAATAAACCTTTTAGCCAATGTGGAAGAAAGAAAAGGGAGGGTGTGCACGCGTGCACATGTGCGAGAGAGAGAGAGTGTGTGTGTCTGGGAGAGCAGCAGGCTGGCATATCCAGGTTGGAATACTCACTTTTCAGATAATAAGTCATCATGAACTTGATTCACCATAAAGTGGTTTATGTAAATGTAAATGATCTGCCTTGTCTGACACAGCAGAAAGCCAGCGATATTTTATATTTGTTTTAGAGTACAAACTCAGGGTTATTGGGTATACTGATACGGACAGGATAAAAGCTAGAGCATATTCACAAGGCAAACCAGTAGCAGTTTGGGGAAAATGATGCCCCTTGTTACACTGGATAAAAATGTTAATAGTAGTGCAGCATGTATATGTGAACCTTCAACATACAATTTACCTTGTAGGGTTTCCTACGCAGGATGTGTTTGGAATTTCATTTATAAATACAAATATGTAAGATTCCATTATGCTCATGATCTGAACATGACTTTCTAACATTAAAACTCAATCATATCAGCTTAAGTTACACATAAGCAGATTCTAGAATAGAGTGATATTGTGAGTATTGAAAACTGATAATACTCTAAATGCAAGACATGACACTTTACTATCTTTTATTTAGAAAGAGGGAGAGTATCAGAAAAGATCATCAGGATAACAGGAAACACTACAACCAGTATAAGCTTGAAATTTCTTCCATGAATTGTACTCGGCTCTCCAGGTATACTATAAAAAATAAATAAATGCAGATGATGGAAAGTAGTCAGGTAACATTAGATGCTAGGAAAAAAGGTGCTCAAAATGCCTTTCTTTGTTAGCCCAACAGTTTCTGATGTAATCATGCAGTCTTCACACAAGAAAAATTGCCACTGCTTTCAAAAGAAATTAGCTAGATATAGGCTTCAGGATCAGAACTTAGAAAGCTTCTTGAGAACTGCAAGCTTACCATTTTGGAACAGCCTTTCTTTAAACCAAAAACTTAACCAGCAAGTTGTACAATTTAAAATCCTTTGTCACTAATAATTACATAATGATGACATTTTCCTTAAGATTAAGCCTCTGGAGCCAGTCAGACACTTTCAGACTCATATGTTTCACAATCCTCTCATTGGATGTCTCTGAACCCAACCATGCAGAGCTGCAATTTAGTTACTACAACCACACCATGATTTGTGAATACTCTTTATCATCCCATGAAAAAAGTTGTGTGGGAAGAGGTTAGGTTCATAATACAATTCCTTTCCCTACTCTCCTCCTCTAACTTTTGAGAGAAATTTAAATCACAGAAGATAAAATGGGAAAAGACATATAAAAGCTTCTACCAACACAGACTGGAAAAACCTTCTCAAGGAACACGCTCTACCAAGGTCCTTCCTAGAGTAAATTGGCTGTAGGATCTTAGTAAGAGACTAGCCAGCAATGGCTTATCCAGTGAAGCAGAGTACTTGGGATGAAAGGGTTAGGGAACTACCTCTTTGTACTACAAGAATCAACAGATCATAGAGTCCCACAGATTTTTAACGTTTCCTCAAATGATGATTTATGAGTTTCTGCCATATCCTAATTTTCCAGTTCCCATGGTGAAGCTCAAAACACATGCACATGTGTGCACACAAAACACTCCATATCTCCTCCACATTCAGGGAGCACAATCACTGAGTTACCTGATGGATGTTATCATCTTTCTATTCATGGACACAACATCTCTATTCCATCCTGGAAAAAAGAGTTAATTTTGTTTTCATTCCCAAAGATGTCAGGATTGCAGGATAAATGTGCCACCCAAAAACTGACAGCAGCAGGAAAGGGAGACTCCTATTCATTCTTGTGTTTCTGTTCCAATTTCAAAGACTGGCCACAGTATGTCAGCATGAAGGAGGATTTACTGTTAAAGAAAACTTATGCCTTTACAGAGTAATATAAAAAAGTTAAGAATATATCATACAGCTTTCAGTAAGGTTTGCTACTACTCAAGAGCCAACTATTAGCATTATTACTATTTTAATAGTGCTATGAAGGAGCTGGTACCAGTTTCTTAAAAATAAGTACCTAGCAACATTAAACACTGAGACCTTACAAAGTGCTATCTTTGGCTCTAAGCAAGCAGGTCACCATCCTCACCTGCCATTACATAGTTTTCTACACGGAAATTGCCAAACAACCATATTATCTAAGTTTATTGATATGACTCCTACCTGAATGTTTTGAGTAAGCAATTTCCTTGTTGTCCATTCTGGTGCAACTTTACTAAAAAACAAATCTTTTTCAATGGAGCCAAGAAACACTAAGCACAAATCAGTGCATTGAGTTGAATTGCTAAGTTGTCACTTTAGAATTTTGAAGGCAGTTGCTTTCAGTCATTCTCCACTATTTTCACTATAAGACACAATATATTGTTATTTGACAAAGACTTCATTTTCACTCAGTAGCTACTTCAGGTCTTTTAGCTTTTGAAACCATGGCTATAGAGCAGGGAGGGATGAGATTTTCTACAATGGAATGAATGCACCTTACAATTCTGTTATTTGTAAAGACTCCAAACAAAATACCTGAAGGGCATTTGCATTGACTTTGCCAGTTCGTATAATCAAATCTTGTTGATCTATTAAGGCTTCAAAATCCTGAAGTTTTCTCTTTTAGAGCTAGATTCCTTGTTTTTAAACACTGTGACAACTCTGAAGCCTTTCTTCTTTCAGAAGCAAGCAATTAGAACATGACACACGCCATACTTTTGTTCTCATGTTTCCACATTTTTTTTTTTAAACCATCATTGGAACAATTTGTCACTGTCCTTTTCACAAAATGATTGCTTTTCAAATCACCCATCAAAGGGCCCAAAATGCCAAAACAACTGAAAGGTGCATGTAACATGGTTACAAAGCTCAGTAATGAGTGATCTTGAGTTCTAGCAGTTATAATGTATACATATGGTTTTCCAGTTCAGTGATGCTTTTCAACATGTTCATGGTACACATAGGTGCTTGTAATTTGTGTTGTATATAATAAACACATTTTAACAGAGCTTAAATTCATTTTATGAAGGGTAAATCTAAGCATATTCACAAAAAAATAGAAATTCACTGCTTTACTACCACTGGCTTTGGAATCCTTCTCTACACAACATTTTTGTGCTGTTTGATTCACTCCTCTCCTATGTTCTTTTGCTACACTGAATCACAAACTGACAGTCCCAGATCACAGTAACATAGTACTCGTAAGGGGTGACTTCTTCCTCCACACCCTGTATTCTACAGCTGGCCAATATTTGGTGTTCTCAGGTTTACTAAGGCAAGATTAAGAGGAACCAAAATTACAAGGTCTATGCTACAGTTTTTACCAGTTTACATTTACCAAAGTATTGGTAATATTCTTGCCTTAATGTTATGCTTCTTGCACCACCTTGGCCATCCTTTGATTGAGAAGAATGTGCCCCTAAAAAACAATACTGCTATTTAATAATGGGTGTTATTTCAAATCTGCTTTAAAACAGTTAGAAATGCAATGGTATAAGTCTCCCTTGATACATGACATCCAACCTGCTGATGATGTGAGAGGCTCTCAAACGCAATTACTTAAGAGAACAAAATCATTCCAAGAAGGAAAATGTTTTCTTCTTTTCAAGCAAGGGCTTTGGGTTTACTTCTTCTAGACATCAAGCTTTGGCAGTATCTTGTTCATAGATCCCTACCTCTGTCAAGGAAAGCAATTTCCATTTCCTAAGTCAACTTACTGGGCACGAAGAGCTGACGCCTCCTGGGCAGAGCTGAGCAAAATGCTGACTACAGTAATCTATAAACCCTCTTCCAAGACTTCTTGTAGTTCTTTTAAACATTATTATCAAATGGCCCTACCTGGATCCTAGAACTTCACTATTAATTGAATTGCTTTACTATTTACCTTATTGCTATTGTTGTATGGTCTACACCTGATTTTTACTACTATATTTTGTTAGGTGTAATTACATAAACTGAAAGTGTAGGAAGAAAGCTGAAAGTATTGGATGAAAATATAGTTTCCCAAGATGGAAACACTGGTTTCCTGGTGTAGCTCCTTCAGTATGTGATATAAACAAGGGCAGCACACCTTTCTTTTGAAGATTCATGATGTCCTTTACTGGTTTCCATAATGAGAAAAAAACTCTCTAGAATTACTTATGGTCCTTTCCTCAATGGGTCATGACTTAATCTTGATTCTCTACCAAGCTACAGAGCTTAATCTCTGGCATGCTCTTACAGCATTGATTCTCAACCAGGATGCCACAACAGCCTGGGGTACCTTGAGATCCTTGTAAGGGTGAAAAAATAGTAGTGTTAGGTGTGCAAATATCTGCACACAATTTACAAGATAAACCCAGAGATTTCATGTCAGAATCCAGTGTCAAAAACATTGTGACTTGTAGTCTTTCTGAGTTCTCTGCAACAAAAGAATTGTCAAAATAATGGATGAAAGCTGAGCTGGCATTTTCCCAGGGGTGTTTTGTCTCTAAGGGGGGATGCTTTGAGTCTGAAAAGGTTGACAACCACCGTGTTACAGCTTTCACAGGTCTGAACAAGGAAGCTGGCTCTACTTTTGTAGTACTTTCTCCTTCCTTATAATGGAAGATGGGGAGAACACAGACCTTTTACATTCATACTCCAGAACTTGAGGTAATGCCTTTTGCTTTGGTTTGTGGGGGAGGTGATGCTATTTTGAGAAGGAATGGCTGCCAAAAAATTTCTTGCTCTCTCTAGATGGTGTCTAGCTCTGCTGAGTGTGACTCATCCATAGTCCAAAACTCCAGTATCCACGTAACTTTTCTTGGCATGCCTTAAATTTTGACATTTCAGTATATATGACCATTATTTTAGTGCATACAATGTAAGGACAAGGAAAAGCTGTCAAAACTTGTATCACAGATGTGCTTGACATTCATACTCCACTGGAAAATTATTTTTTACAGCTTGCAATATACCCTGACCTAATATAGAACATAAGGCTATATTTTACTTCTACAACCTACATATCTGTTTCCTTGTCCTCTAGATCATCAAAATTATTCCTCTCATTTCCTCTAACAACTATACAAAAGTGCAGAATTTTAACATATTTTAACAGGTTAAGAGAAATACAGGACTGGAAAAGACCTCTTGGGTCACTGAGTCCATTCCCCTTTCATCACAAATGCCACATTATATAATTGGATTTAGCATAGTTATTTTCCTAGATACCAAACAACAGGAATCTTGGTGAGGTGAGTGTGCATGTTCTTAATCAAAGCTACAGCATTATTGATGCAGTGCATCTTGATCTTCACCATTCTCTTTAGCTCACCTGGACCTTTTAATTGCTTTCTTGGCCTACTGACAGTCCTCGTTTGGTACTACTCTTTTCCCTTGAGGTGGTTCAAGCTATTTTTCCAATTAGAAAAATACGAGTTGTGCAGCACTTCATCCTCTCTTGTAATAGTTTTTTTCCCCCCATTGCTTGCGAAAAGTCCTGTCAGAACATTAATGCAGAAAAGACGTTAAGTGAGCTGGAAGTTTCTTATACTTTCTTCACATCAGACTTTGAATTTCTTTCTGGAGCTTTGCAAATTGGATATTTTGTTACTGTAGTATTAGCCACTCTGACAATATCATCTGACTGTCAGACGATATAGTAGTCTTGCATAACAACCCAAGCAGAACAACATGCTGATAGCTGCATATAAAATAGGATAAAGAAGCAGGGTCAAATGAGGATCAAGGAAGAAGTAAACCAGAATGAGTATTTGCAGTCATGCAAGCATTAATAGTACCAACTGTAGCTGTAACTCAGGTTACTGATTGTGACTAGGTAACAAAACTGATGGCAATAATGACAGGCACTGAAATTTTACACATGGAAAGGGGAAGTAGGGTGAGAATGTGAATGTGATGGTTAAGAAAAGGGTAGAGAGGTTTCTGCTTTGGTTACGATGATGGTAAAAAATATTGGACAATGTTTAGATGGATCTAATGCATAACAGGAATGCTTTGATTTCCAAAATAACCATTAATGCTTTTTTATGCCACCTTCTTCTGTGTCACCTCATTTATGCTGAGGGCAGAGGTTCATATAATCCCTTGAAAGGATCTCAAGGTATCCCAGGATGCCATGGTACCCTAGTTGAAAAGTGCTGCTCAACACATTCATTGTCCCTCACATGGCTCCATTAGACTAATTGGTAAACCTTTTGATTCACAATTCACAATTATTTTCCTATACGGACTTTATGTTCTGGGTCAACCACTTTGCTTCTTATACCATCCAATGCAATCTGCAGACACAGCACAGGACATTTTTCCATTTATTACTAAGGACTGAATGCCCTTTCACTTAAATAATTCTCTTAATATTTTAAGGTTAAATATAAATTATTTGTCTCTCACTTATTTACTACCATGCACATGGTGGCATGGTGACATATTCTTTGTTCTGCCTCCTGATACTTGAAGGAGCAGCCACAAGGGAGAGTCATAGTCCTGGTTCACTTAAGCTCTGTGCACGCAAGTATTAGGATATTTAGGGACAGATTCTATTTATGTATTAGATGCATAAAATTAAGCACCTTAATGTGCTGCAGTTCTACAAAAATCCCTGAAAAATGGTTACTGAAAAAGACGCATGGCTTCTGCTCCTCCTCATTGCTTTTTTGAGACTCAGTCTTAGAGGTAAGATAATGATCTTAGAAATAAGATTTACAAAATATATAGATTTTAAATTACTTTAACAGGATGGAATAAATCTCACTTAAGAATGTAAGTCCATTTAGATGCTGAATAGCAGAACAGAAATTGCCTCTTACTATCTGTAGAAGAACTAAGTACCAAAAAGAAATTTTGGATCACGGCCTTCCACAAGTATCTGCTGTGCACCCAGCCCATATTGCAAAATATGGGTACAATTTGATTAATTGTCTGAAGAAGAGAAGGGAGAGAAATTAGAAAATATTTAATATTTTCTTCCAACTCTTTATTTTTAAAATGTCATTTTCAATTTGAAATTACCTGAGAAACTAAACAAAAATTTTCTATTTTGAGATAAAGGGAACATTTAGGATAAAAAAAAAAAAACTTTTCCTTTTCACAGGGAAAAAGTATCCATTTTGGGGTTAAGCAAAAATTGTTCCTATTTTTTCCATAGTTCAACTACTGAAATCTGTTATTTCCATGTCCTTAGCGTGTTGATGGAACCCAGCACCTTCTAAAAGGGGATTAAGAACACAGAAGCAAACATACAACTGTAATGGCTCTCCTAGGTAACTGAATGCAACCCTCTGCTGTTATAGGCAACCACAAATACGGCTGAACCCTGATTTTTCACCTGGTTAGATTCTTATACTCATGGGAAGATGAGAATTTGTGAATGAGTCAGTGGTCAGAGGCATAGAAGGGCAGCTTCACACTTGGAGCAGCCTCAGATGCCCAGAGCAGCACAGGCTGCTCCCATTCTGACTGTGCTGATGCAATCAGCTGCCACTGTAGGGATGCCTATTTTTTCACCCTTCACAAAGGCTAAACCCGGGGCTGTTGCTTGGGTTGGGTCCTCTCAGTTATGCTACTGCTGGGGGTAATATAGGTGAAGCACACAGCTGGGCAGGGTTGCTGCAGTGCTCCTGCTGTTTCTGTAGCTTTTATATCAAAGGGTTCTACTTTACCAATCAGCTGTGTGGGCCAGCAGCTGTGTCACTCCAGGTAAGTGGAGAAGCCACCCCACCATGTAAAAATGGCAGCAATCAGTTGCATTGCTTATCCTTAACTTAGTAACCTGCAGTGAATTAGGTAAATTGTGAACCACTGAGATACAAAAAAACCCTGGTTTCTATTAGGGGTGTGCGAAGTGAGCAGCATTCAATTTGGATTCGGACCAAATCGATTTGCTGATTTGGATCACTGTCCTAATTCAATTTGGCCAAATATGAATATGAAGATTCGATTCTGATTCCCATAGACACAGCTTTATATGTTTTTTCCATACACTTTGAAGTACCAGGCGTGGCTCGTGAATGCTGAGATGGTGGGGTGGATGGAGTGTCCCATGGGAGTGCGGGGGGAGGGGGTCCCCTCATTCTCCTGAATAATTGGAAATGAGCAAGAGGAATTTAGGTACCTAATTGTAAAAAGCAACTCTGAAGAACCCCAGTCCAGTGGTTGCTCACACTGATTTTCTGGACTGCAACGTTCTCTAGGCCTAAATGAAGCTGTCCAGCCTGAGCACCCAGGCACCTAACTCCAACCTCACGTCTGCTGTGATCCAGAATGGATATGGGCCAGCACCTAAATTCCTGGAAGGGTCTGGTCAGTTAGGCTCACTCGGGCTCTTACAGCAATGAGTTGTGTCCAAATAACTGTAACCACAGTTAATTTAACTAAAAAATAACAGTTAAAAATATCCTACTACCCCCACCTTCTGCACAAGAGGTTAGAACAGTGTTTCCCAACCTCTTCCAGACTAAGGCGGGCTTACATAAATAATTGTTTTCTGTGACACACCTGTTAAGGCATTTCCCATCCCAATGTAGCTCATTGCCATGGCACAGCTGTTCAGAGGCTCACAAACTGCACATGCCCCACAGCCAACACATGTGCGGTAGATGAATTTCCTTCTGCTCCGCTGGTTCTCTCTCCCCCACAGCCAACACATGTGCGAGACTTCTGTGAATATCTCACTGACATGGCTTATTCATTAGTGCTAGGCAGCTGGAGAATTTTCTTCTCATTATTCCAAAATTCTCACAGCACGCCAAGAACCTCTTTGTAGCACAAATTGGTGTGCTGTGGCAGACTGGTTGAAAAGCACTGGGGTAGAGCATTTGCCCATGAAGTAAGAGATTTAGGGTTCTTAGCGTTGGCGATTCAAAACCTCATTTCCTACTATCCAGAACAGTGACATAACCATGAAGCTGTATAGAATAGGCTGGTGGGGACAACCTCCAATCTTCTATTCAGGCTTAGACACTGGTCAGCCAAAAGTACAAGAGTCATGGGTCCAAGAAGAGAGTAAGTAAAAGGGAACCTGAGTCTGTAGCCTTATGATGGAAGTTTGGTAGTCCTGGATTGTGGAAGTCCTAGCTCTCAGGTTATTTCCACTGGGTTTTTTTCTTCTTTTTTAATCCAATAATTGTTTCATGTAAAATATATAAATAGTTCTAGGAGAAGGCACCTAACATTATTTCTTTGGATAATATTTCTGAGGTCAGGCACCTAATTTTTAGTCATTGCAACACCCAAGTGGAAGCACCTCAGGGCCTAACCTAGATTTTGAGGATTGTTGAAAATTAAACTGACCTACAGTGTATAAAGGAAATTAAATCAAAAGCTACATAAATAGAGATAGAAAGAAGAATGGGACCTCTCTGCAGTGAGCAGAGTAAAGATTAAATATAATTTAAGTGTGCCCCAGAGACTAAATAAAAACTTTGATTTAGTTCTCAATAGGCGCAATGTTAAATATTAGGGCAAAAATGGAATGAGCAATGAGAAAGAGGATGTGGGCATTTAAATTTACTACATGCTAAGTGGAAGCAAAACTTAATAGTCCAGAGCATTCAAATTGGAGCGTCCAATAATCTAGAATTCTGAAATAAGTGGCATGTACAATCAAAGATCCCATGCCAGGAACTTTTCATAAATCTATGAAGTTAGACATGAAAGAGGAACAAGTTTTTGGAAAACTTCTGGCAGAGTAGCAAGGACAAAAAACCTAACCTGGGTTAACATGAACCTTGATCATTTTGTAAAGAAGATACAATAAAAACTAGGGCTATGTAGAGCTTCAGTCACTGATTCAATTCAGAAGAGATTTGGTCCATTTTGCTGGCTAAATCTCCGAATCTGAATAAAATCAGGAGACCCACCAATCTCTCTGAATAGAATTGGAAGCCTCTGATTTAATTCGGAGAGATTTGATGATTCAGCCATAGACATAGCTTTATGTTTTTTCTATGCACCTCCAGGTACCAGGTGCAGCTCATGAATGCTGAGATGGTGGAGGGGATGGAGCATCCCATGGGAGCGTGGGAGGTGGGGGTCCCCTGTGCACTCAATAGTGGACCCGGAAGTGGACCAGAAGTACTTCCGGTCCACTGCGAAGTGCATGGGGGACCCCCGCCCCCACACTCTGGCTCAGTGACTGGTGCCTCCTGGGTCTGGGGGACACTCAGGGATTCCCCATGGACAACTGACAAGCTGGAGGGGAGGGGAAGGGGTCCCTAATGCACTCGGTGGCAGACCCGGAAGTGGACATAAAAATAATACGACTAGAAACACCTTCATTTAGTCAAGCTAGAAAAATGCATGAATAACCATAATGTATTATAATATTATAGTGCTTAGGGTCAGAAAGGGCCTAAGTAGACCTAAACAGATCGGTGCTTAGAATCAGTAAAACAATGGAACCTAGAATTTCTCACCAGTATCCTGAATTCATGGTCAAATTAAAGAAAGACATACTCTCATTTCTTCTTCCACTGAGAAAGTTTTTCTCTCTCCTTGTTTTTTATGTTTGTTGAAACAGAGAATCCCAACTTACATACAGGAAAACTCATTGTACTGTCTCAGGTTACCTACTTTCAGACTCTTTTAAAAAACACTACTTGAACTCGGGCTTCCTTCCAGTTCATATTTCTGAACACAAAGATTTACACTGCATTACTTCTTCACTATACAACTCATCAATACTTTGCTTTTTTGTCACAAACTTACTCATCATGTCAGTGGTAGCTGTGGAAAGAGGTGCCTTTGCCCTGGCATATTGCAAGTAGAGAGAGCAGCGAGCCCCTCTTCCACCCAATCTGCCCACTACCACATGGATTTAATCCTGTGGGTTTTATAGGGTTCTTGAACAATGGAGAGATCTGTGCCAATGAGGAAACTGCAGATGTGCTGGGCACTGAGCCAGTGCCAGCTGCTCCAGGGGGGATTCCAGGCAGTTGTAGTAACTTTAGGATCCTTCCAATAATATCCCCTCAAAAATATAGGTGTCCATTAATACAGCAAAGATTATCACTGTCACTAGTGGCATAAATAGGCAGAGCATTGGGTCAATCACTCTGGGCATCAACTAGGGGGACAACGGTTCGACAAAAGCAGGTGCTGCTGGTAGCAGCATGATCATTATTGTGATCATGGAAGCAACCAAAAGTCAAGGCTACTAAGTGCCCAAGTGCCTGGCTGAGTGCACTGACTATGACAACAGTTTTGAAGCTAATATAACACTCAGTGACTTCCTCTTCCCCCCTACTCCCAATATATTGGGTTTCCTTTACTGACTGATCATGCTGTTGTCCATATATTCCAAAGCCAAGGACAAGTTAACTATAAATAATGAGCTTGGATTTTAATTAATACAGACTAGACACTTAATGAAGTTTGGCACAATTACACAGGTTTCTGTATTACAAAGGATTGTTTTATTACAAAATAGTACTGTACACAGATTACATAATAATATCTTTATCCTAAACGTGCTATATTAAAGTCATTACAAATCTGTTATTCTAAATCTTACTACATTAGTTGGCTCAGCAAAATAAAGAGAAGTATTAGACATGTCTAGCAAGAGACAGGAGAAATAACTGCAATGTTTGCTTTAATTGTTTGTCTACATCATGGCTGTCCAACTTCTGAGTGGCCAGGAACTACAGGCCCCCTAGCCACATACCCCTTCAAACCTCCTCTCATGCTGTGTGACCCCCCTCCAACAGTACTGTGCCCCATCACATGCCCTCCCCTGCAGTGCACAGTGCCATGTCGCTCCCCCTTGCCACAGACTCCCCTTATGACATTGCACTGAGTTCCTGGGTCCCCCGCAACCTCCCAGCTGGGTTCCCTCAGCCTTGTACATCACTCTACCCTGTCCAACCCCTCAGGTGGCAGCAGAGAGCAGAACCTGAAGGAGGAAGGGGAAGCCTGGAGACCTGGGCAGCAGCAGGAGGAAAGTGATGGGAAAGCAGAGCCCAGACTGGGATCTCAGGGGCTGCAGGTTATCCTCTCAGGGCCTGCAAGTACACCATGACCTACCAGTTGGACAGCTCTGATTTGTTATAGTGCTTGGCTTCTAAAAATAACTATATGGTTCTGCATCTTCTTTTGCATTACTCTGTACTCTAAGGCTGTCCCTGTGGTGGGGTGGGGGTGACGGCAAATCAGGGCAACCAGCCCGGGCCCCACGTTTTGGGGGCCCCCGCAGACACTGCCATACAGGACACACTGCAACAATCACAACACTACGCCAGCTCTTCACTCTGGCTGCTTGCCACACCTTCGCTCCTGCTCCAGCCACTCGCCACCCTCCGACCTCACATGGGCTGACATGCCCCAGGCCCCGCACACCCCTAGGGATGACTCTACTGTACCCAAAACATTTCCACATGAAACCATTTCTGTAGAATGCTTCAGAGTTCACATTCTGAAGTGTTCTTTAAAATCAAATCCAGTACATCATCAGAACTAGGAAAGGCTATGTTACTATATTGTGTTGGTGTTCTGTGGGTCCACTTATCAGCAGTAAACTATATACTTAACACATTTATCAAAATTAGAACACATTTATCAAAATTAGTACACACTAGTGCACTCTTCTCAAGATGTTAATGAGGCATCGAAAATAGAGGAAGATCACATAGCCAAACTTACACCTTGCAAGGAATGCTATACATCTTAACTGTCATTAATATCTAAAATAGGACTTAGGTAGTAATTAGCCTAACATGGAATTTAGGAAATAATTAGCTTAAGTTCCAAATAGCTATTCAAATGAGCCAAATTCCATAAACCACAAGAGACATTTGGTGCCCCCCAAAACAGGCACCTCCACTTTGACTGTAAAATTCCTAGACACTTTAACTAAGGTTGCTATGAATGCTCAGTAGTGATGCAATTTGAGCAATGATTCTCATCCAGGGTGCCATGGCACCCCAAGGTGCTGGTAAGATCCTTTTAATGGTGATGTGTTATGCCACACAATATTAACACTCTTTGGTGTGTAAACACTTGCACATAATTCATCAGATCCAGCCAGAGTCAAAAACATTCTGACCTTTGGGGTCTTTCCCTGTTCTTTGCAAAAAAAGAATTAGTCTGTTATTTCTCCATAGTCAAAAACTGAATGAAAGCTACGAGCTGGCATTTGCTGAGGGGCAACTTGAGTCTAAAAATATTGAGAACCACAGAATTAAGAGTATGTAGTCCAAAAGTGGTTTATACATTCAAACAAGCACATAACCTCATCACCAGAACTGAAGCCAACTTCCAACAGCTCAAAACACAAAATCTGCCAACTATCCCCAGTACCCCCACAAACTGCACACCAGAATCTATCAAAGACAGCAATAACTAGCTACCTGTGGGAACACATTCCTCACCAGAAAAACACTCTGCCTCCAGTCTCTCAGGCCTGATTCTGACAGGGAACAAATTGTAATGCAAACCACTTTTCAGAGCTGGGCCTACGAACTGCATTTCATCAGCCTCTTAGGTAGTAGGTACAGAAACTCATGGACTCAGTACAGACAGTGGAATTCTGTCTGTGACCTGCCAGACATCTGACACCCCAGGCACCTCTGCACTTTTGCCCCACTTACCCCCCACCCTAGCCTGTCCCTCACCCCCTGACGCCTCCATTTCCATTTTCACGACTGGCTTTCTTGCCTGCTTTGCGGGTCAGGCCAGCCTCTAGCTTCTTTACTATTCCTTTCATCCAGGACTAACTGGCATCCCAGGAAGCTAAGATGAGCTCACTGAGAGACTCACAACTGCACTGCAACCAGCAAGTGTCAGTCCTATCAAAGATGTGACACGTCTGGGTATTCCCCAGCCAGGTCTTTGTGCACGCATGCACTAGATGGAGGTCATGGTGCTTCCTACCCACCTTTCAAGAGGGGATCATTGGTCCTGGCATTTATGGGGCTGCCATGTTGCCAGCAGTCCCACTAGGTCTCCCTACTCTAGCAGGGTACAGTTTTAGTGGTCATGCCCAGAACCTGGGGTCTCCTCCTTCCCTATAGCCTTAATCCCATACCTCCAAGTTCATCCTGGCAGGGGAATGAGCTCAGCAGGGACATGTTCTTCCCCTGCTGGCTGGTGATGCAGCTAGTGCCCCCATCAGCTGAGAGTGGGGTATTACTCAGCTTTTAAAAAATTCAAAAAAGGAAATAGGTGCAGACAGAGTGAGGTGGGTGGCACTCAGTCCGTCTGCAGTTGGAGCTTGGGGAACCCCAGCAGCAAGAGATTCACCTTTAGGAACACCAGCTGCTCCACCAAAGCAGGATCCAAGCAGGTGCAGTGGGGTGTCACAACATCCCCAGCAACGCTGAACACGCTCTCACTTGAAACACTGGTTGATGGGCAGAACACTGTTGCTGGGCAACTGTGGCCAGATCCTGCCACATCTGCCTGCAGTTTACTCAATAGGCCAAGGGGTCACAGTCCAGTGGCTCCATATCCTCAGCAAGATAGGTAGCTACCAAAGCCTCAGCACTATCTGCCTGAGGCTGGGGTCTGGTGCATTTGGATCCCAGCACTGAAGCCATGCTCATGGCCTACATTGGCAGTGGCTGGTGTGGAGGAAACTGGCTGGTGCTGGAAGTGCTGACATGGGAAAGTGGATCTCCCTCTTCCACATTCCCTTGCCTCTGCACTTCGGCTTCCCTGACTTTGTTCACCAGCACCTGCGTCCAGTGACCGAGGATTTTGGGGCTGCCAATGCACATGCTCCCCTTTACCCTCAGGTCACACATGCCCGCCATCATGTGGACCATACTGGATCACAAAGGATCCAGCTGTCTCTTGATGCCCTCCTTCAGCCGCCTCACCAGCGCCTGCATGTCTGGTGACAGCAGCCTGCCCTAGCCAGGAACACTGATCCCCTGGAACTTCTCCATTTGATTCTCCATTTCCCTTGCTAGGAGGTCAGCTGGTTGAGCAGGGCATCGCCAGCACTAAGGGTCTCGGTGGCCTCAAGGAAGGGCTTGACAACCATTAAGATCATCGTCGTCATTTGGGAGATGGTACCCCACTCAGCTCTGTTCAGGGGGGCACTGATCCCAATCTCCCCAGGAAAGGCCATCTCATGGTGATGCTTTCTGGAGGGGACCTGGGTCTAGGGGAAATTTGAGGGGTGTGGAGCACAAACTCTGATTCCCCTTCAGTCCCCCAGAACTGTTTGAGCCAGTATGCTCAGCATCCCTGGTTCCAGCTCAAGATCCTCCTCTGGCAGTGGAAGGCTCATGCTAAGAGATGAAACTGGGGGTGAGGAGACTGATTCCACTGCTGGTACCTACTTCTGGACTGAGGGGAGGTGGTGCAGGTGCAGAAAATCAGGTGCAGACACTGCCCCCACCTCCTTGCTTCCACTGGCAACACTCATGTCATGGCTGCTTGGGAAGTGTTTTGGGGTGGCGGGGCTTGCAGGTCTAGCTCTCCCCCTACCCCTCTGCCTCCCCTGCCAGAAGACCTGGTATCTGTCTTTCTAGCACACTTCATATTGATCTTTCCTGTGCTGCAAAAGGTCTGTGTGTGCGTGTCAATCCTTTTGTGTTGTGTGTTTTATTCCCTCTGTTGTGTGCATGCATTGGACTCTTCTTAGATTGTTTGCTTCAGTGTTAGGCGTTATGTAAAAATTGTGTGCTTTCTGTCTGTCTTCTCCTATGAATATCTGATTTTTCTTCTTTATATGTTGTATGTGTGCACGTGTGCAATTTGTGTGCTCCCCTGCACAGTGATGGATCACACTGGCAGGGAAACACAGCTTTCTTTTTTCAAAGTCTGCAACCCCCCAAAAAAGAGCAAATACAAATTCGAAGAAATGAATCGAATAGTAATAGTAATTGAATAGCTAAGCTAAGATAAGCTAAATCCTACCCAATCCTTTCTACCATCAAAAAGGAACAGGCAAGGTCAACTACTGAGTAAAGCAAGCAAACTGAAATGCCTGAATCTGAGGGTTTCTTTCTCTCACAATTCCTGAGAGGGAAGAAGTTAGGAAAGGGCACAGCATGACTCCAAACAGAGGCTTTATGCTGTTTCTAGGTCCCTTCCCCCAGACTCTGCCATTGGAAAGGCAGCTGGAGAGAATCCTTCTCACTGGCCACCTACACATGTCAGTCTTCCCCACCACTCCCCCTCCCACTCCCTCTCCCCCACTCCTCCTCCCTCTTCTAACTTTCACTTTCAGTGTCCAAAGCGTTTCTGAAGCAATTTGGAATCTCTGAACCTCTTTGGACATTTTAACTGAGCCCGCACCTTGCTCAGGGCACGCTACTTTGGACACTGAAGCGTCCAAAGTGACCCCTGATCCAAAGCACAAACTGAAGCCTCACAAAGCCCTAATTTCTACTCATATTAACATTACTGAAAGCATCTCAAAAGCAGTGGCAGTAGTGATGACCTTTACCTAAACAGTCTACTGGTCAGAACACTCTCCCAAGAAGTGGAAGAGTTGGGTTCCAGGTCTTCCTCACCCTAAAGGGACATACTATATATTGCTTTTTCTTCTTGTCCCATTGCCACACTGGGGAAGGGGCGGGGGGAGTCAGTTCTCTCCACCCAACCTATATGACTATTTGCTTACTAGGGCAATCTATGGGAAAAGCAGGACAGTGTGTGCTGGATCTGGATTTGAAATCTCTCAGCATGAGGAGGGTATGAATCCAGGGGTCAATGCTCTAATGACTAGGCTACTTAGCAAAAGTGGACAACATCAGTAATAATCAGTCAGGTTTTCTGGATCCCAAGTGATTTGAGGCACCTAAGCTTTGGATAAGGTGGTATTTCACATGCACCTTTATACTTAGTGTTTTGTCTAGCCCTCGGATGGCTATACTTCTTAAATCTTCTAACTGCAAACTAAAATCCCAACATACCTAAGGGCCACAGGACTGGAGATATGCATGCCCTACCATCAACAATTTGAGTACAGGAGCCACATGCCATCTTGCAAGCCACAGCTTGGCTATCTCTGCGTCAGGCACTTCTTGGATTTCTAATTTGAACTTCCTTTTTTGGGAGCATACCTCTCCCCATTCCTACCTGGGAACTGGGAAATGTAGATCTGAATCCCTTAAGGATGAGAGGGGCCTAGAACTTAGGCCCACAGGGATTGAGTCAGTGTTGTAACCACTAGGTATTGGGCAACATGTGGGCACCACTTCCTCTGATACTCTCTGAATTGCTCTTTGAAGGTACCTACCTCTTCTCATTCCCAAAACTGAGGCCACTTGAATGCCTAAATGCTGAGACATGGTGATACAGAATTGCTTTTTAGATGCAGCTAAATTTCTCCCATTGATTAAATAGGGATGCCCAAGTGCCTAACATCAGTCATACTGTATCAACCTCCTGGCAAAGATGCATAAGTTTTAGGCCAGGGGTCATCAACATACAGCCTGAGGTCTGGATCTTGTTGACAGAGGCAGGGAGGATTTGTCCATGCTGAGGCCGGATAGCAGTGGGCTTTACTGTGCTGTGGCTGGGCAGCAAGGAGAAGCAGCAACAGCAGCGGCAGTGGCAATAGTGGTGGGTCAGAAGCACCAGCCACCTTGGACCTAGGATGGGTTTATCAGGCCATAAAAAGCTTTTACTGTTGTAAAAGCTTGCCTACCAATGTTTTAGGAGATGGAACAGTGATGTACAGGTGCCGGTGAAAGCAATCTGAATCTTGCCTTAAAGTGTGAACTTAACCAGTATCCTGTATGTTAAAGGTCCTGGCCTCAGGGGA
>JAGPOW010001296.1:111922885-112002582 GCA_030014935.1 Caiman crocodilus
TTGGCTGGGGTCCTGTGACCCTGGCACTCGTTCCTGCCATTGGCGGGGGGTCAGACTAGATGGCCTGCTCTAGGCCCCTTCTGACCCGAGATACTATGACACTATGAAACTATGTGGTGATGTCACACACTCAGAATATTTTTAGGTGCTTATGGAACATTATGCATGTTTTCTTGAATTTATTTGACTGATATGGTGTATAACTCTACATACAGGTAGTGTCAAGCTGTATTTACCCTTAACATCCTTATTTTTATTATTATTTATTATTTTATTAATAATTATTATTATTATTACTCCTTAAATTTCATTTTTTGCATATGGGAGAGGATCAAAGCCCAAATGGCTGAGAGAAGTGTATCACCAAGAATTAGCATGAGCCAGGCTCTTCCAGACAAAGATGAATTTACATTTTAAAAAGAGAAAACTGAAGCTAGCATGATAGGCAATCGTTCATTTTCTGGATCGTGGTTTACACATAGGAGGTTTAGTCAGTGCCTGATGAATCTTTTGGTGGCTGACAAGCCCAATTCAAGAGCAACACAGCTTGCTACACATTTCACAGATCCATGTGTTGTCTGAGCTGGAGTCCAAGATTATAGTATGCTGCTTTCTTCTTTCTCAGTTTGCTTCCATCCTCTGAATCAACGGTGCCTCATACTGAGCTACACCCAGTGCCAGACATTCCCTCCAGATTGGATGAGATTCTGTGCACTCCTCCCAGCTTTCTACACTGATGTTGAACGACTTCATAACATTTTTACATGCATTATAGTATCACCATAAGGGACAACTCTGTTTTCTAGAGCTGTTTTGAATCTTGCGGTACAAAATATTCTTAGGGATAAGTTCTCCTCCCAATCTCCCAACATGGCCGAGCCACGCCAGCCTCCTCTTCTCGATACTGGTTTTTAAGTGTGTCAGTCCTGCATACTCCAGCACCTGGTGTTTTGTCTTCCCATTTTATTTTCAGGATTTTATGCAGGCATCTCATGTGAAAGCTGTTCAATCTCTTGATGTGCCTACTATATGTGGTCCAACTTTCTGAGCAACAAAGCAGAGAAGACAGCATGCAAATCTTGTAGATTTGCATCTTCACTTTAGCTGATAATTTGCTATTATTCAATGCACATTTCTGCAATAGTCAGAAATTCTTATTTGCTTTTCTGATTCTGATAGTCAGTTCAGTCTCAACGTCATGATTCCTGATGATCATAGAACCTAAGTAACAGAAGTTGTTGAAGATGCTAAGAGGTTTACCCTTCAGATATGGGGTATGTGGTCTCTACATAGAGGTAGAGTCAAGCTGTATGTAGCTTTAACATCCTTATGTGTAGATGCAGGATTGTATAACATGATAGTGAGTTCTACACTTACTCCTTAAACTTAATTTTTGCATGTGGAAGAGGATCAAAGCCTAAACAGCTGAGAGAAGAGTATTACTGAGAATTGGAGTGCTGGTTATAGCTGTGTTGGTCTAAGTACATAGGCTCTTTGGGTAAATCTGATACCTTTTATTAGACCAACTAAAATAGTTAGAAAAAATTGTGTTTGCAAGCTTTTGGGTAAAAACACCCTCCTTCAGGCGGAGGAAGCATCACTGGGAATCAGCATGAGCCAGGCTCTTCCACAAAACAATTAATTAACATTTTATAAGGAGAAACCTGAAACTAGAATAACACCTGGCTATTCAGGCTATTCAAGGAACATTACTCACAGTTGGATAAATTAATTCCCAGAGGAGTGAACATCTACAATCCTCTGACTACCATATATAACTCCAAATATGCTTCACAACTATACAGGAGAACTTCAGAAAAGAAGAAATGGAACCAATTACTACAGCAACAACTTTCCTAGCCACAAAACAACCCTCAGAGAAACAACTCCAGCACCATACACAATTCTAACCTCATACTTGATGAGACAGAAGGAACCAGTCACCCCTCAAATATTCTCCATCCACACACTTACCAAAGCTGAAAAAAATCTGTTCTCTCCAAAGGCCTTAATTTCTGCCCACAAAAATATCTGAATAAGAAGCTACAATGTGGAGAACTAGAAGAATTTTTCCAATGCCTCTGTCTGAATGAATTTCCACAACCAAAATGAACCCACTTGCAATATGATTTCATCCTGTGACAACATCAATGAAAATATTAACACCAAAAAATCCCCAAACCCCTGAGATTGGACACCGTACAGTGGATGAAATTCAAACTTCCACTGCTATATTGACTGCTTCAGAGAATGAAGGAACAATGAAATACTGAGCCACAAACACCACCATATCTAAGATCCAACCATCAAACTGTAACAAATCCAGCAGATAAAGGAGGAGCTATAGTTATCCTTAGCAAGGAAGACTACATAAAAGAAGCCAACAGACAACTCTCTGACGCTACCTACTACAAAAAACTGGAGGAAGATTCCACTCCCCCTTTTACCTCAAAACCATCATCATGTCATTTCCATCTGAACTACAAGAAAGACTTCATACTACCCCCCCCTTCACTACCCCACCCAGGGACACTTTACATGATCCCTAAAATCCACAAACAAGGGAAGCCTGGCAGACCTATAATTTCCAACCATGGCATCCTAAATGGAGAAATATCAGGTTTCATTGAATCCATTCTATAACCTCTTGCCATCCAAAGACCAAGTTTAATCCAAGACACAACAGACTTTCAGCGAAAATTCAAAAACACATACCACATTCCCAGCAATACGCCCCTAACCACCACGGATGTCGCCACTTATATACTAACATCCCACACCAGGATGGCATCTAAGCATGCCTCATGAATCTACAAGAGCAAGATTACAGTGAAGAGTATAGACCTCAAGATATTACTGAACTTATACACTTCATCCTCACATACAACAACTGCAGTTTCAACAACCAACACTTCCCTCCAGACCACAGGCACAGATATGGACAGCAACATGGCCCCACAATATGTCACCCTTTTATGGCCCACATGGAAGAATTCCTCGAGAACTGCACCACCAAACCTATGCTATACCTGATATATACAGATGACATCTTTGTCATTTGTACCAAAAATCTGAAGTCTCTGCTTGATTTCCATCTCAAATTCAACAATCATCACCTCCTCCATCAGACTACCTCTTGAATACTCCAACACCAACCTCCCTTTTTAAACACCATGATCCATTTCCAAAATGGTAAAATACAAACCACCAGGTGCAAGAAACCCATTGACCAACATACATATCCACACAGAACCAGCAATCACCCTAAACACACCAAGAAAGCTGTAATATATAGCCAAGTTCTCCAATACCATCAAATCTGCACTGAGGAAAATACCCGCAACTGTCACCTCAGAAATCTCAAAATGGCTTTCACCCAGCAAGGACACTCCTCCAGAAAGACAGATAGCACTTCTGAAAGACCCACCCAGATACCATGTGAAGAATTGTTGAAGTACAAAAAAGAAAATCCCCACAAAACACACACCATTAGTTATGACATACCATCCTTCCCTGGAACCTAAATGGAAAATTCTCAAACAACTGCAACACATACTAAAAGAAAATACAATTCTTAAAGTAATCTCCCCAGAACCACCCATCCTAGCCTTTAAACAAGCACCAACCATTGCTAAGCTCACAACCAGAAGGAAACTTCCTATAACACAAACCAGACCAAATGGATCCAGACTATGCCAGGACAAGAAATGTAAAACCTACCCACACATATCTACCAACCCCACAATAACTACATCCCACAACAGAACTGTCACAATTCCAGGATCTCAAACCTGCACTTCCAAAAATGTAATATAGCTCTTCTAGTGCACCAAATGCCATGATGGAAAATCTGTAGAGAAACCAAACAACAACTGTGAACCAGAATGAGCGCATACCAAAAACCCAAAGACAAAAATTTCCAGTTACTTGTGGGTGCACACTTCTCACAAGACAATCACTCTCTCCAATCTTTCAGCTCTAATCCTCAAAGGGAACTTACAAAACACCTTTTCTAGATAAGCTTATGAACTTCACTTCTTAAATCTACTGTATACACAAAATCATGGACTTAAAATAGACATTGGATTTATGACACATTACAACCTGCCTGACATATGACACACCTTTAGCTACCTTTATATCCTGCCTTTAGCTGACCACCTACATTCCTTCACACAATTCCCTCCCTTCCCCCTTGCACCCCCATCTCTACCTACTGTCTTCCGAACTTCCACACATTTGCATTTTCACAGATTTCTTGTTCACTTTAGCTTCTTTTCTACCTTGGTGAACGCATAACAGCAGTAGAGTCTCCCAATACCTGAAGAAGGGTGTTTGTGCCTGAAAGCTTGCAAAGAACTTTTTCCCAACTATTTAGTTGGTCTAATAAAAGATATTACATCTCCCTTGCCTACCTTACGTAAGAGATGGTAGCCTTAGGATATGTCTAAAAGAATGTAAATACTCCCCAGATTATATTGGAGTAGGAAAGGCTTCTGGTCTGATAAACAGACCCACCCTTTGGCGGGTGTAAGGTTATAGATATAGTATTAGCTCCCCAAGAACTCAGTGGAAAATGTATGTAAATTGCCATACAAGAAACCATATTTAATATTTGCCATGAAAGCAAGTGGTGGTCTAAAGTTTCTGGGTCATAAGGTGCTTTGGTCCCTCAGCCAGTAGTCTAAGTGTTCTGGCTGACAAGGAGGGCATTTGTACACATGCTTGTACCAGGCGCATTTAAAAGCGCCTGGCACTGTGGCACATACAGTTGTATAAGTGCTGAAATGCATGTCAGCACAGAGAAAATGGTGACAGCACGCTTTTGAACTAAAACACCGCAAAGGTGTTTTAGTTCAAAAGTGTGCTGTTGCCATTTTCTGCTTGCTGATGCACATTTAGCTGCTTATACAACCACACGCGACACAGTGCAGAGTGCGTTAGTTCATGTGTGGAGCAGACTTGATTAATTGGTTAACTGAGTCTGCTCCAACCCACCAGATCTCAGGCGTTTTGCAGAATGAAAAGGTATGTGTAAAAATGCCTGGCGGGGTTGCAGGAAACCCTGACAACGAGGTCAGATGCAGCAGGCTTTTTAACTTGTTGAGCTGAATAGAAGCTGCATCCTTGGGTTTAAGATGCAGGGTATGATCAAATCATTGTTCTGATATTTTCTTTTGTTTGTTTATTCTTCTATCTGTTTCTCTGCATATGCTCACTGATTTCTTATGATTGTTCTGGTTTTCATAATAATCCTTTTACTATTTTTACAACATCTCATCAGTGATAAGTGGGCATTTAAAGCATTTGACCATGCAAGCAAGCCCATTTAAGAAAGGGGTCAAAAAAAGGTTCTATAATTTTTGACCAGACAGGAGCAAAATCCCCACTGTTAAGAGCTGGCAAGACCTAAGTGAGGATTGTAAAGCTGAGGAACCATCAATTAGAGAGGTGACCTTTGGAACATCTCAGTTCATGCTCAGGTCAAGAAGCAGAGGGCAAAGGGGGGTTTGGAGCTGAAGAGCACCCTGCAACTATGAGAATACCCTGGATGTACATCTCAAAGGCCATCTGATCAAACCCAAACTCAGGGTGTTTTCTTGAAACGATACCTTTGTCTGCTGGAAATGTGTGCTTTCAGAGGGTTATGCCAATCTTTCTAATGTCCTGTTTTGGATTCCAGGTATATCTTGACTTGTTTGAATTTTACTACAATATGTCATGGTGGCTATAATTTAGCACAAAGCTGCCTTCCTGCAAGAGTCTATTTTGCAAATTTTGCATTCTATTTTTCTACAATGATTACTGAACATGCTAAAAAGGCCTTTTATGATGCTTTAATTCTTCTCCTTTTAAGATAGCAATCTTGGGAAAAAATGACAATAGAGGCTTACTGCTAAATACAGTATGACTAGATGTATTTGAATATTAAATTTCTAGTCACTGCTTTTGCCCACATCCCACTTGATGACTGGTATGGCATTCTGGATAGAATACATTAATTATCACATGACTATTATTTATCACTCCATTTCTTGAAACCCTATTCAATCATTACAGACACTTGAAAAAAACACTATGCAGAATGACTATGAAATGAATATTCATAACAGCTAATCGTCAATGATGTCTCAGATTTCATTATAATTTGTTTTGCTTAGCACTTTTTGAACTCACAATACAACTGTCACTATGTTATTTAACTATTAACTACAAGAGAAATCCAAACCAAATTATATTAACATCATAGGATTTACAGCTAATAATAAGTTTTTTTACTGAGGGTGTTTGGAAAAAAAATATTTCTTATGCCTGCATGGAAAGAACTAAGTAGTTTCCACAGGATCTTTTATAAGTTTAGAGTATAGTAAATTATGTAAATAACATATAATTTAAAGTAGTAACTAAGCTTCAAATAATTCAGGACTTCTAAAACCATTAGTGGAGTGGAGGTAAGATTTTTTTCTTTTTTTACTGTGATAAAATAGCAGACGGATTATTTGTTTCCTCTATACATTACACCACAGCATTATCAATGTAACAAGAAAACAAATGCTGCCATAATTAAATGCAGAAGTCTGACATGAGCCAATATCATGTTTATGGAGAGAGTTGAAGATTTTTGAAAATTCCATGAGCTCTTAAAAACTATTTGGATTAGTTTAATTTATACCAATGCATTTTGTGAAACAGCACTTACTTAGGGAATCTATTGGTACTCAGGGACCTTAATTTAATTGGCTACAGTTGTAGTTTTAGGGAGCAAAATACCACAAGAAGATTATTTCATTTTTTTTTAAAGTGAATAGGGGGAAATTAACACAATGAAAGTGGTATACAATATACAAGATGCTTAAAATTGCAGTGATTTTTGTTCCAAGGAATCATAGATATACTAGAAGAATGTGAAAAAACCACAACTGACTTCAAATACATCCCAAACCGCAAAGATTTTATTTCTATTGTAACTGCACAACTTTACATTCAGCTTTTGCAAAGTCAAGATGCATTTAAAAATGACACTGGAGAAATTTATTTTAAAATGCAGCCAATCCTGCATAAGAAATGCTGACAGAAGAACCTGCCAGAGACGGGAAGACAGTGGGTTTGAGGAAAAATGAGAATCATTGGGTCGTATTCAACAGAACTCCCAAGGCAGGGAGGATGGGTCTTTCTTTCCTCAACTTTGAAAAAATACGGATTCTAAGTACAATGTGATCAGATCATTAAAATATCTGCCCAGTTGTACTACTGATTTTGCTTTCTTTTAAATGTCAGTCTTGGGATTATTTTACAAGAACTCTAAAGTAGCCTTAAGATAACCAAGACAAAGCTGGATGCTGTATTATATGTATACCAGGGCTGTCCAACTTGTAAGCCTTTGAGCCCTTCCCCAACTGGTGCAACACATGCCCATCCCCCATCCTCCACCACTGCTATGTTGCACAGATACACATGTGCTATCTCTCATCCCTATCCTGCTGCAACCCCTCACCCAGTGCACAATGTGGGCACCATCCACCTTCTTCCAGGTGCAGCTTTGGATTCGCCCTCCACTCCCCTTACTTTGACTGTGTGGCCCCTTGGAGCAAGTCAGGACATGGCATTTGGAGGACAACGGTGAGTTTAATGGACTGTAATGTTAATAACATGAACTACAGTTCCTAGCAGGTTGTTGGGGAGGAAAGGGAAGCACAGGAAAGCTGGACTTTAATGTTACAGCATGAACTGACATTCCCAGGAGGCTGCTGGAGAGGAAAAAATAGTAAAGGAGAGCTGGGATGCTACACAAAATGGTTCAACAGTTAAAGAGTGAAAGTTTAAGGCAGGAGCTGATAGGATGAATGACAGAGACCCAAAAGCTGCAGTGGAACTGATTCTGCAAGCTATGACACAAGCACTCAGGGTTGGAGCCCAGGTATACAGTAACTAAGTGTGCTGTGGAACTAAAGACTGAGTTTGGAGCCCCTCTGGAGTTGAGGGAGGGCTTCAGTTTTCTTTAGTATATATACTACATTGTAATGTTCCTTATCTGTCACTGTGCTATCTCCTCCTGAAAAGTTTCACACTGAATCGTTGTTTATTACCTGTTATGTATATGCCACATGTATGCACCATGATGTTTATTTGCCTGTGTTTTCTCAATTCCCATAGCCCACTGGCCTGTGACACTAATCTTCCAGCATCTCCTATAGAAAAATTGGGAACTTGGTCTTTTCATTTTGTTAGTTTCTGCGGCTCTGAGATTCAGTACAGGCGAAAACTGAAGGCTATGGTGGGGAGGCGGAGGATGGTGGTCTGGGGCTGCACATTAACCTGTAGTAGACCACCAGTTGACCAGTAGATGTATTCTAATATCCTTCTGTCAAAGCAACCGAGACAGAGATTCAAACAAACAGCCTAAACTCTATTATATTTTATAGTGTCCAATATTGCATTTAATTGACACTTTTTAAAGGTGTGAAATGGCTTAGGATTTGTAAGAAAACATCATATTTCACATATGTAAAAAATGAACAATTTCACTTAACTTTTCTTAGATGTGCTGTCACACTAGTAACTATCCCTCAATAAAGGCAAATGTATTTCTATAAACATACATGATAAAGAAACAAAAAAAAGAACTAAGTCTAGCTTGGAAAATAAGGCAAATAAATGGGAATCTGGTAGATTGTAGTCACTTAACATATAAAAAGCAATCAAGTGATCCAAACTTTAGCAGCCTGAACACTCTTTAGATACTAAATTTTTTTTGGCATCTTCCCTTTGGACATCAAAGATTCCTAGATGGCTACACTTAGGCTTTCTTGCATGAGCAGAAGTGACGCAGTCTGACAGGACGCATTTAACTTCTACCTCATCTGTTGCAAGAAACATGGGAGACAGACAGGCCTCTAACTTCTGCATAAGACCCTATAGGGGCCTGATCCAAAAAAGATCAGGCCATCTAACACACACTAGAGAGCACTGAATTCAGTATCAAGCCCAGAAGGTACAGATACTTTCATTCAAACACCGGGTTGCTGGAAGAAGTAGTGGGGGTGTCTACCTTTTGTTACGACACTGTTCCAGAAAGTGGAAGACCTTGATTCTAGGCTGTCCTCAGCCAAAAGGGACTCAAACCCAAATTGCCTACTTCTAAGGAAACTGCAATTAAATGCAATGTAATTACATCAAGCTATAGAAGAGTTAGGGGGTAAAAAGGGAGGTACCTTTCACCCCTCTTATTGAAGCTGTGCAGCCAAGAATGTAACATCCATGAACTTAGAACAGGGGCAGGCAATGATTTCAGGTGGAGGGTGACTTACTGAGTTTTGGCAAGCCATTGACAGCTGCATGGCAGGCAACCAGGAACAGATAAATATTAATTTTCTAAATGTTTAGGGGCCCCACAGTAGGGGACCCATGATAGAATGGCCGGGCGGGCCACATTTTTGCCCACCCTTGGGTTAGAAGAACAGCAAGGAAGATGAATCCTCACTTAGTAACCTAGTAGTCTGGATGCTCAACTGGGGTGAATGGAGACTTGCTCCCAGGCAAATTGCACAGCAGTTTAGTTCACCTGAGCACAATGTTCACACACCACAGCATGTTGAGCTGAGGTGTAGCAACCCTAGGCTAGCAGGGGGCCCAGAGGGATAGGCCCGGGCTCCGGGTGGTGGCATTGGGCGGCAGAGAGACTGGCTGGGGCATGAGGGTGTTACAGTGTGGGGCTAACTGTCAGGCAGCCCCGTTAAATAGCACCCTTGTGTCCCAGCCAGTCCCAGTCACTGTCTACACATGCATTTCAGTGCATTTAATGACTCCACCACAGGATAGTACTTGTCCCAGACAGTACTATCCTTTGGTGGAACTAATTAATTTACTGCACCCTAATACATGCTCATGTGTAGACGGTGATGCTTTACTGCAGAACTAATTAGTGAACTCCACAGTAAAGTGCATGTGTATATGAATCCACTGTGTCCTTTCTTTACACTTACAATGTACTAAATGCAGCAAAGCAGGGATGAAGGCAAATCATGTAGGACTGGGATCCAGCCAAGCTAGTCATCTGCAAAAGCATCTATGTCACCATGTCTCTCTAGCTTACTCCTTCTCCTGGCCTCATGTATCTTTCTCTCTGGCAGTCCCATGGGCTAACTTCAAGAGGGGAGCTACAGCACGTTTTGGGAAACACCTAGCCCATGGCCAGGTAGTTAGAATACTCTGATTAAGTAGCAAAAATTGTATCTATGTGGCTAAGTGCTGCATATTCTTGTACAGGTGTAATAGGATTCAATCCCTAATGTACAGCCCTGAGTCAGGTACATAAGCTCCAGAGATGGGTAGGAGATCAAGTGTACCCCTACACTAAGTGTTTCCTATTATATTACTTCTGGAGACCCTCAGGTAGAATCCAAGCTCTTTGAATCATCCTTTAGGATATACCTATCTTCAAAGCCAGGATGCATAATCCTGTCTCTTCGAATTACTCTGATGAGGTCACATGCTTAATTTACAGGCATGAGGAAGCCTAAATTAGAAGCACCTTAGGGGCCAACCTGCATTTTGTTTTAAATGAAAAAAAATGTAAAAATGCTTTAGTTCAATTATATATTTTCACTCTCCAATAAAGGTAACAGATAAGACAGTTAGACAGATAACAGATAAATAAAAAAGAACCTCCCCCCAAAAATAAAACAACAAACAAACAACAAAAGAACCTTTGTATGAGCACACTGTAATGGTGATGTTGCTTCTTTAAAGTGTAACAGGCCAAGATGTTATAGAAACCATTCACAAATATCTCAACTCAGATAAAAAATGATGATATGCTAACCTATCTGGGAAAGGACCCACAAACAAAAGGGGGCACTGCAGACCTCTTGAACATGGACAGAGAGCTGCTCAGTGACACATGTGGACCAAGTTAGCTGGCCTCCTGCTGATAGGTAGTAACAACATATAATACTCTGTGAAAGAATTTCTGCTGGAGGTCACATCAGATATTGCTGACATTTAAACAGAATGATTTAGCTAGTGCAGTAAGAAAAGTGTAGACAAAGTGTGAGTGAAATGGAAAAGCAGATATGCTTCTAGAAAGAGTAAATTGTTATAAATCCCACAATCCTCCTCTCCCCCTCCCATAAAGTAACATCCCTGGAATGAAAATGGAAAGAATAATTTGCCTTGGAAGCAGATGCAGGGCAGCACTTAGATATGTTCTTAAGTCCCATTCACATGAATGCAATGTAAGGGCACATTTTAACCAAATTCAGATGCTTAACTTTAAGCATGCTTTTAAGTGCTCCATATAATTAGGCAAAGTACTTCCCTAGACTGGGGCCTTTAAGGACTGCAATGTGGGATGTTCAAATACAAGAGATAGGTTATAAGGTAAACCTTAGGGCAAAAATGTGGAGTCACTGTTAAAGGCACAGATATTTCCAGGTAAATCAAAGGAGAGACAGTAATGTAAACATAATCACTTGAAAATCCCACTCAACCTGGAGAGTGGGAAATGTTCCCATGTGAGAGCTATCAGCTTCTGCAGAACCAATGCTCTCATTAAAAAAATGTAATCTACGTTGTTTGGAGACAACTTGCCAACTGCAAAAACCTTTAAACTGATTCAATGCTCTTTTCCACAATCTGCAGGAGAGCTCCAGGAGGAATTTGCAGGTCTGTTTGAGAGCTTTTAGAAAGTACATACATTTTAATGAGAATCCCTAAATTTCCCTTGGGTCTGGTGGTTGATACTGCTTTTACTGATCATAGGAAATTTTGAGTGAAGTTGCTGTAATTTTCTTAAGGGATCCAACTAAGAGACCTGAACTCACTACAGCAAAAAAGGAAAACAATGGTTGCAATGCAATCAGGTAAGAAACTTTGTGACCAGGTACAGGAATTCAAAAAACCCAAGGTGGAAGCAATCTAAGTTATACGCTTGCTCTAAGAGCCCTAGGTTAGTTTGGGGGGCAAACAGAATATACGCTTGCCCTTTGGTAAAGGGCATGCAAGCTGCTTGCATTAGTCAAAGCCAGAAGATCGAAGGTACTTTCTCATGCCTCCCAGCATGCTCTGCTGACTCCCCAGGCTGTAGTGACTCCCAAGAGCAGCCAAATGGGTGGGCCACCCCTGATTGGCTGCTGAGAACAAGAGAGCAGCCCCTCCCCACCCGCTGCTCTGTCAACCACAGAAATCCATCAGCCATAGCCAGTGGGGGGGGGATGGTGGGGATGTGGGCATCTGTGTCCTGGCATTTGTATCACTGCATGACAGAGTTGCAGAAGTGAGGACTGCTCCCCCATGCTCAGCATAGGTGCCAACATTCCCCCTCCCCACCCAGGCTGTCCTTGACACGTTGGCCGAAAGCATGGCTGGGGACAGAGGGTTTTCTGGCGTGTCACTGTGACAGCCCAGAGGCAGATCCAGCACAACTCCCTGAGAGGGAGGGTTAGCAGGGGGTTGGCAAAGGCAACTGGCATGCCAGAAGACAGCAACCGAATGAGTCGGTAGGGGATCTGGTACAGAAGTTTAATAGTCCGGTCTAACATAAATCGCTTAAGACTGATACCACATCAATCCAGGTCTATTTTAGACTGGGTTCTCCCATTTTTAAACCAGTCTATGTGCGCTGAACTTTTATTCGGTTATGGGTGCAGCCTGGGTTCTGATCACCTATATTGGTATAAGTGTAGCATTTGTACCTGGCCTGTACCAAAACAGTAGTAGAAAAGAAGGACATATTTCAAATAAAGACAGTGATGGGAGCTAAGGAGAAAGAATTTGCAACAGGTTATTTAGAGTGCTGCAAGAAGGATAGCTGTCATCTGATAGAGGAGCTCATTCAATGTGAAGATTTTGACAAGAACAGAGGGGAAAAGGTGATAGCAAGTGTGAACTAGACACTATGAGACAATACTTATTACAGCTACTCTTTGTAATAGTTGACCTTGTCTATATAACACCATATTAAAAAATAAAGACATAAATGAAAAAGAAAACAAAACCTACAAATTGTACTAAGTATAAAGTAGAGCTGTTCTCATTTTCATATGTGTTTTGGCAAAGGAGCAGTGACAAAATACATCTTAAATATACACTTATCCAGTTAGTTAAAGAATGGCATCAACAAAGAATTGTTTTTATTCTCTGTATTAACTGGGCATTCTACCTTGCTCGGGGAAATCATGTTATTCAGTTTTATGCAGAACAGTTTGATTAAGAAGCCAGGGACTGAATATATTTTTGTAGTTACTGGACCTGGATATATCAAAACTTTATAATGATATGTTATAACCATTTTGTATATTGATGTAAATTATATGGAGATTGAGAGTAAACAGGAGCAGCTGCACTCAATAGGTTTAATTAGAGTTCCTCACCACTGCACGGAAAGGAAACAAGTAAGAGCTTGTTCACCTAGAGTGAATGGTTACCCTGAGATTACCTGTGGCCAGATGACACCAACATTGGTATAATATATACTCGTATAACTTTAGCCCTGATTTTTCCCTGGGTATTTCTACACTACATTCCAGCAAGTTGCTCTTGTATTAGGCTGTATGTCAGAAGTTTTTTCCCTTTATTATACTGATGTAAAGGCTGTAATAATACTGTACATGTTGTGTGTCCAGTGCTCACTGATTAAAATGATAGGCTAAAGCCTGTGTTTCTTATCTTTCAACATCCTTTGTTCCTACCCAGGAATGACCATTCTGACTGGTAACAACCTGGATTTAACAGAGAAAATAAAACAAAATCTGTTTGTTTTAATGAGAAAATAATATTGTTAACTCCAACACATATATCCTTATACTGTGCCGCTGCATAATTTATTTTTAAAACTAGTTTTGAACTAAATCTTACAACTATACTGTTAAATTAGGGCTAGCAGGGGGGTGCAGACCGCACTGGGATTTCTGAAGAATTGTAGCAGGGTACCATTCATAAAAGTAACACAGTACAGACTCTATCTGTGGACAGCTAACTCTGGGCCTGAGGCTATAGCCCCTTCTCCCTTCTTGCCTTCTTTGGAAAAGACAGCGACATTATGAATATAAGGGATTCAATTGTGTTTTTCTCCTGCAGGGGCTTCTTTCTCTTTTATACCCCATGTAAAAGTTGGGTGCAGTCTTGTACCTAATGTCTGTTGTCATAAAAAGCAAAATTATTTTCTTGTTAACCTACTGAGTGTCTAGAGAAAGTAGTCTTGGAATCTAATAGGTATAACATTTCAGAACAAGGAGGTTATAGTATTTTCTATATAGCTACAGTGCCATCGCATTTGGGATATTCTGTTCAGGACTGGGAACCACATTAAAGAAATATATTGACAAATTGTTAGGAATAAGCAAAGATGATAAGAAGCCAAGAATGACTGGATTATGAAACGCATTGTAAAAGTTGAGTGGGTAGCGCTTGGTTAAGTGATGATGAATGGGAACACAAGACAGAAGAATTGCTTGGTGTGGTAAACAGGGATATAATTAGGAGACATTCAGTGAAAATAAAACAAAGATGAGAAAAATTTCTGCATTAGGGAGATTCACTACAACATCTCCAAAATGGTACTAAAAATTCCACTCCATATGACTAAAATACAGGCTGGGAAAATATAAAAATGTACTTTAGAGAAGTATCCTATATTGACAAGAAGAGGATCATCATCTCTTCTGTCTCAAGCTCCTAGGACTCTAATCAGATTTTTTTTTCAAAGACTGAGAAAGACTTTCCTGCTAAAGCAGATCTAGTCAAAGGAACATTTAGAATGCAACCGCTACCGGAAAGTCCATTTTTAGCTGCTTCAAACCACATCTATCGTTCACAGTTTCCATTTAGCAGATGCTCATTGGCTACTGCTTAATTTTGTACTGGATTTAAAGTAATAGATTAAAGGCATTGTGTATTGATGACTAAATTAAAAAGGCTGGCTGCCAATAGTTATAACAGTAAGTAATATATAAAAAGCATTGCCATCTCCATGTCCTCTTGACCACGGAGAACAATCATTAAGAATTAAAAGCTGCGATTCAGCCCCCCTCTTTCCCAAGAGGCAATGCCTTAAACACCACCAAGTATGCAGCATGTTCTGGGAACAAAGCCAAAAGTATAAACTTGTTCTCTGAACAAGAAAGGTTCAAAAATAGTTCTTACTGAAGGAGAGAAAAATAAGTTTTTTCCCACTGATGTTCATAATAAACAAACATTTATAAACTGGTAATGGAAAGTCACGTAAACACATCTGTTTACTGTGTTTTATAAATGAAACCCAGGATTCTGACTGACAGGCAGTGGTTAATGCGACAAGATTATTCCTCTTTCTGGATTCTTTATTCATCTACCTGTGCTGGTGTACAAACATACAGCGCCCCCCTCCCATTTTCAAGATGTGTTTACTGGATAACACAAGATTAAGCAAGTATAACTTTAAATAAGTTGTACATTACAGAAAATAAAATGGAAATCAAAATGCAAAATACATGAAAATGATGTCTCCATTATGGATCTGGTTCTGCTGTTTCTTTTACCAGTGCAACTGCATTGACTTCAGCTACTCTAGATTTACACCCATGCAACTGAAAGCAGGAGCACATCCTATTATTCATAGTAAAGTACAAAAAACAAATTCACAATAATGTAACACTTATTTGCTTCTCTAGTTAAATTGCTTGATTTGGTATTGGTAAATTGCAACACTACATTTAAATTAGACTGTGAATTGCATTTTAATAGTTTTAATTTTTTTCTTCTCTCCGCTGCTTGCAATAACCTCTTCAATGTTTTAAAATACATTTCATTTTCCATTTGGCAAACATGCATTTTTTTTGTTTGCTTTCATTTCTAATGATGCTCAACAGTAACGTCACTTTTCTGTTTACTTATTTGCATATTGCTCCTGATGTCAATGAAGCACTGGAACAGCGTTTGTTTAGTTAAAATGAGTTCCCTCTGAGTCCTGTGTAGCAATAGAGCATAAAACAAAGATTATGGCTAAACTCTCCAGAAACTGTGCCTATTGTTTAATTGTTTTTAATTTTTATCTCTTTATTAATAGCATGAGCTAAACTAATGCCTCTGCTGAATTCAGTGATTACATCAGCAGTTAATTCATTAGGCTATGTATCATTTAAGGAAATCTTGGGGTACCTATACACATGCAGTGAGGCTGCTCTGATGCGCTATAATTACAGCACATCAGACCAGACTTGATAAATTGAGTCTGCTGGAGTGTGACAATTGCTGTACTCCAACAGACTCTAGCACCATGTGTATCAACATCCCTGCACCTAAAAATGGTGGTGGGGTACTTTAACTAAAGATTGTACAACAAGCTTTAGTGAAAGTGCCCCCATCATCATTTTTCAGCATGAGGCCGGTGATACACATAATGGTCTGGGTGTTTTAATTAGAGCAGCTCTTGGAGCCACTCTATTCCCAGCCCCTTATCCCCACCCCATTCCCAGAGCATATCTGTAAGTGCCCTTGAAATACAGGCTAAGTTGTGTCTGCAAAAGCAAGTTACAAATGCAGGCGACAGTCATAATCACTCTGGAGAGGACAGTCAAAGCTCTGGGTAAGTACCCTCAGCAATTGCTAGCCTGGCACAAGGATGAGTACACACTGAATCCTTTCAAAGCACGGCTGAGCTCCTCTTCCAGCATGCCCTCTCCAGAACCCTACCTCTTTGAAAAGGGGTCAGCATGTGATGAATGACTCAGACAGAATTCCTTGAGGGAAATTCTCTGCTGCACAGCCCTTCTTTGCCTTCTGCTGCCTTCAATACATCCAACTGCATGCAATAATGACATTTACACAGGCAAATCCTGTTTGTGTATATAAATATATATACATTTATGTACATGACAGGTGAGCCTGCATTTCTAATAACACAGCAGAAACTTTGGCCATTGGTGTTTGGTTAATTATTTGGCTGTCCCTGACTTTGACTTAATAGAAACTTCACAGAATCATCCAAGATTAACAGACTTACTGTGTATTTTAACTGCTATGCTGCTAGCATCTGATGCATTTGACTTTAAAAAAAAATGAAAATAATTTGGGAAATATATGAATAAGACTTGCATTGTATATTTGGTATCACTGGGTGGTATGCATGACTAGATATATAGCACCTGACAGAAAAGCAGAGCAGAAAATAGATGAACAAAATTACCATGGAGAAGTGAAGATTCTCCTTCATATTAACAGAAGCAGTACCGATCTTTTCCAAAATGTAGTTTGCTTGGGTTGTAAAAAGGAAAAGATTTTACAAAATCTCTTGTTATTAGGAGTGGTTTAAGTACTTTTAAACACCAAGCAATTAAATTAAAAATATTTTTAGCCTCAGAGTGTCTTGGAAGAAAGAAATCCTATAGAAATACTATTGCTGTTATATTAAAATTATGCTGTTATACTGAAATTACTGTAAAACCTGTTGCAAAAGACTAATCAGGCTTGGAAAAAATATACAAGCAAGTGAAAAACAAAGCTTAAGACAAATAAGATTTTCAAAAGCACAAATGGATACTAGATGCCCATTCCAAAAATCAACCTTCCGATCGTGACCTTTTAATAAGAAAAAAGCAGAACTGAAATAGATATCCTGTACATGGAAGTACTTACAAGATAGGCCTATTGTTTAATTCAGATAGTCGCTTATTCAGATATCATGTGTAAGCAACAGTTGGCAACTTTTTTTTCAGTACTGGGTTGGTGCTAGCACCTGGCAGTTCCAGTGCCACTTCTGCCTGCTACCCAGCGGCTTCAGCTTAACCACTGAAGACCCCTGAGACTGTGCAACACAAGGCACTGACTCCTAATATATAGTAATTAAGAATTACTGTAAGACATACAAAGCCGAAAGACATATTTTACATTATCACTTTAATAATAACAGGATTTATAATCATGGTGTGGATTTTGCTGCAGTGTTGAAGGTTGTTCTAGTACCTAGTGTTTAACAAGATATCCAGTATCTATATTGATCAAAGGCACACCTGAGAAAGGTGGGAAAATTGTGTATGGGAAAAACAGATGACAGTTCCAGCCTATTCATGTACCTGTTACATGCAAGAGAAGTTCTCAATTACTCTTGTAAAGAAGTAATTTGAGTAATTAGGATATAACCTGAAAACTTTCCTCAGGGAGTAATCATTTAAAAGACAGTCCCGTTGGGCAAATCCTTAGATTCTCATTCATTTGTGCATGTACTCAGTAGACCAACTTCCATTGGCATGAAAGAAATAAAATGGGCCTACATCACCACTGAAGGACCATACTAGGGAGTGCTGCACTGAAGCATGAAACACCCACTCTGCACATGCTACAACCCCAAAAGATCTAAAGTAGCTCCTTCAGTGGGAGCGTACCACTCAACATAGTGGAAAAAAAGCTTCATCTTGGATTTGAGTACTGGCCCAGTAGCTGCTGCCTGCCTGGGCTGAGGCCACCACTTCCTAGACAGGGCCAGGGTGGCTCACACAACAGGGTAGGGGCACACAGTGAAGAGAACACAGGGAAGACTGAACAGTGTGTTGGAGGGCAGCAGAGGAGAGAATACATGGCATATGAATGACCTGGGAGGAATGTAGGGGAGACTGCATAGCTGGGGTGGGTGGTGCAGCTGTTCAGGAGAAAACTGTGCAGCAGAGGGAATGCAGGGGAGAACTTGTTGTGTGTGGGGCCTGGGGGGAATACAGGGAAGACCATGCGATAGAGGGGGATACGCCAGGGAGACCATTCAGTACCGTATGGATGTGTAGGGCAGCATGAACACTGTGAGACCCAGGGAAGAGAGGGAGGGAGAGCACAATGGTAGGAAAGCTTCTGCAGTTCTGGTTCCACTGCAGCCCTGACCTGGGCCCAGGACCAGGGCTGGAGATACCACCACTGCTTCAAAGTGAAGCTCGAGCTATGGCCAGGGCCAGAGCTAAGGTTGCCATCTCTACTGCTGCCTGGCTGGGGCCACAGCCACTACATAGGGTACATGGAGGGGGCAAGAGACAGGCATCATGGAAAGGACAGATGACCAGAGAGCAGATGCCAGGGGCCAGGCACCAGAAGGTTATATGACTGGGAAAGCAAGCAGCATCAGGAGTGGCAAGTGGCCTGGGGGACAGAAACCAAAAGGGAAAGGACTTGGGAAGGGCAAGGAGAAGGGTTCAGCCCACTTGCTCCCCTGCCACTGCTTTCCCTCACCACATTCCCCCAGCCATTGCTTTCCCTTTTGCAAAGGTGGGGATGGGGGATGAATTTAGGATGACCAACTAATAATAGACTATATACATGGAAAATTACAAAATGGAAAATATATAACCTTTCACGTATAGAATCTAACCATTGGGCATTTGGATTGGGGTAAATACAGCAGTATGTGTTTAGTGCCTTACCAAGGGCAGCTACATTCCATCCTTCTGAGGCACAATATTCCTGGTGTGAGTCTGCTGTGCTTCAGTATGACATTTCCAAGGGTGATTCTCTGTTGAAGTGGGTCACTGTAATGACTGGGGCAGGGCATAAACAGTCTTGAGGAGCATAAGTATTTGAGCCTGGGAAAATCCAGATCAGGGGCTGAGGCTGCTCAAAGGTGTCACAACCAGGGAGTCCAAATTATACTTCTACTCTGCAGTGATGCTAGGATTACCATACACCTGGGTTTTCCTGGACATGTCCTCTTTTTGGGTCCTCTGAACTCTGCCTGGGCTTTTAAAAAAAATCTGAACAGATGTCTGGTATTTTGCTCTTCTCCATTGGTGGGATTGCGGGGTGGGGGAGAGATTGGAGGCAAGGGACATCAGACAGGAATGTGGGAGTAGTCTCAGTAGCTGCTCAGTAGCTGCAAGCAGGTAAATGTATGGGAAGCAGGGGTTCATGGGGCAAGGCTTGGGGACTGTTGGGGTGGTGGGGGAGAGATAGGTATGCGAGGGGGACAGGTGCCTGCTGGTGCTGGGGAATGATGTCTAGGCACGAGGACTGTAGCATGGCACAGAGTCAGGGGGGAGATGCCTGCCCCTCCAGCAGGGGAAGGGAGTAGGGTGATGCTTTGCAGGGAGTGGGGAGATTTATGGCCAGGCTAGTGTCACTGTGAAGCTCCCCACAGGGGCTGGTGTATATGCTTTCAGGGACAGAGTACCCAGGAGACGCTGCCTAGGGAGCAGCGCGGGAACCCCAACTTGGGGCAGGGGGTGCTACAGCCATCGCCTCCTCCCTCCAGCAGGAATCTGGGGCTGGAATCTGCTGCCACCCACGAGCTTCCGCATTCTGGCCCAATCAGGACAGGGGCAGCTAGGTCCTCTCCAGCAGGGCTGGGGGTGGCGAGTGAGGGGCACGGGGGTTAGAGGTCTATGGTCTGGGAGTATGGGGCACTGGCAGTGCCAGGGGGCTGAGGGGAACTGTGGGTAGGGAGTAAGGAGTGCTGGCAGCGCCAGGGGTCTACGGGTTGGGAGTGAAGGGCAGCACGAGAAATGGAGGGCTGCATGTTGGGAATGAGGGGCCGGCAGGGCAAAGGGCTATGGGTTAGGAGTGAGGTGTCCCCCTGGCAGGTGCCCTCTTTTTTGAAACTGGAAATACGGTAACCCTAGGTGATGTCCATGTCCAAAGCTCAGGCAAGGCCAGAGGTAAGGAGCCGGGGAGTCCAGAACACATGGTAGGGCAGCAGGAGTGAGATAGTGGAATCCAAGGCTGAATCAAGGCAGAAATAGAGCAGGAGCTGCTGCAGGGTGTGAGGTATTGAGCAGCAAAGACTCAAATGAAGGGCCTGGGTTTATATACTAATTCCAGACCCTTGCAAGCAATTAGCTTAACCCTTGAAAGCGGTGCCATTTCTGGTACCAGGTGGCACTGCTGAGGGTGTGGACTGCCTTCTAACAATCACTCATGATAGGAGGATAGTTACATAAGAGAGAGACTGCAAATTCCTGAAAACCAGAAATGGCATTATTTTCATGGCCTGTATCTGTGTCACTTGTATGATTTAAAAGCCGGCTCATCCTTTTCTAAATTCCTGCTAACCAGCCATCTGAAGGAGTTGCTGGCCTGCAGAACAAAGAACATGCTCTTTGAGTGCTTATTTGATTAAAGGACACAGCCCTCCTCAAGCAAGCTTGTTACATCTTTCACTTAAAAGTCATTGTTCAATATCTCCCCCACAAGTAGCATTTGGCTCTACAATAGGCCTTTATTATGAACACTGAGGCTGCTCAAATATATAGGTACAGGTCTATTACTGACCAGGCCTGAATCTGCACTTCTCATTGGCCTTCCTAGTATAACACATTATAACATGAATGAGTAAAACAGAGTTCAAGCAAGACAGACAAGGAGCAGAGGAGCAAATGTATGCATGTAACAAAGAATGAAAAGAAAATAGGTGAGAACCAGCAAGAGAGGAACTCCTTTTTATCTTAAAATAAATCAATGAGTCACTCAATCTGAAATACAAGTGTTTACACAAGAACAATGTACTGATTTAACTAATAAGATCTTTAAGATCAGATTTAGTTGAAACAGTAGTTTCTTTTATAGGCAAAGCCTAAAGTCAAGTGAAGGAGGGGGAGAGAAAGAAAGACAGAAGAAAAATGTACAAAGGATAAATATATTTATTAAACATTTAATGCTGAACCATAACTTTTCACTGTGCTGTCCCCTGGATTCGAAAGTAGCCTGTTCCCTGCCCCAAAGGGTTTACAGCATACATAAAACTAATATAAAATATGGAGATGATAGGCAAAGAATGATTGCAGGAAAAGGGAGATGAGAGTTATAATTATGTGTTGGATACCAACAGTGTGCTTATCCTATATGGCAATACAAAAATAACAATAAAAAGTCTAGCAGTTTACAGCTTGGAAGAAAGATGCAGAGATACAGGACATACAAGGACAGGGATGGGATATAAAGGGCACAGAAGCTAACGTGTAATTTCTTTTCCTTAGCATTGTTATTCATTATTATGAAATACTAACTAACAAATATATTATAATGATGATGGTGATGATAATGATGATGAAAATAGTATTAACTTTGAGGGGAAAAAAAAATCAGTTTCCCATTTTCTCTTCAGGGCCAGAACCTCAATAATACTTTTTTTTGTATTGGTCTGTCAATGAGCAATATTGTGGCACAATGCTTCAGTATGTTTACATCTGAAAAACGTTGACATTATGTGCATTTTTATGTTGTATTTTCACTTTCCGTATTTTTGCAAATAATAAAAATTTCATTTCTCACACAAGAGAAAGGCCCCTGACAATTACTATTGCTACATTCCTTTGATGAAAGCATGGTACAGTACACAGTTCTACTTAGATCAAAATTGACTGTTACGACCCCCTTTAGAGAAAACATCAGATTTATGTTCACACTTTTATTGCTGATCAATATCCTGTGGTATGACTGCTATGCTGCATGCTGAGACAGCCCATCCAGCACCCATATAAACCAGCAGATGCAGACAAAATGACATGAGCAGCAGTCACTAGTGTTGGATATCCCTGATGAAAATATCAACTCTCTCTATATCACACTTTCTTTCCTTGCAATATGTATTGAAGTCATCAACAAAACATTATTCAGATGCCTCCTCTTATAGCTGCAATCCTGCAGCTTTTTTAAGATTGCACTTTCTCTGCCTAAGACTGCAGTCCCTCATTCTGTGCAATGAATTTTCCTTCCCTAAATCAAAGCTGCCACTGAAAAAAAGACAGAAGCTGTAAACTGATATAGATATAGATTTGTATCTATAACTGCACAAAGATGGATTAGCTTTCATTTCTAAGCTTCTACCTCTTACTTGTTATACAACACAATTTTCTATTAATCTGCTATTAACAAGTAATCATTTAAAGGGACAACTCTGAGTTTTAAAACTGCAGTTCTGCTTGCAGTTTTTATGTATTTTTGTTACAAACACCATCTAGGATAATAAAACTAAAAGAGACTGAAGAAAAGGTATTTTCCTCTAGTTTTTCAGTTTTTATTCTTTTCCTTTAACATCACTCTGTGTATTCTTTTTTCCATTATTTCACCTATATAGTGAGACATACTGTTCCCAATTCGGTTTCTGTGGGACTTTCATTAAAAAGAAGGGGAACAGAAAATATAATAAAATATGGAAAACAGGAAATGGACAAACTGAGAGGAGATCTCCAGAGAGGTGTCATATTTGACATTTTTTTTATTCTCTTCCTTTGTTTTTATTTTTTTAACTGAAGGTCTCTTTAAGATACTGCCATTTTGGCAAAATCGTCGTTTAGAAAAAACTCTCTCACTTCAGTGGTAGATAATTTTGAGTGAAGACTGAAGAAATATTTTCTATTTCTTTTAATCATACAATGAGCAGATGGTTCAAATACTTTCCAACCTATACTCCATGGCATTTGAGAAAGGTTTAAAACTGATTCTTAACCTCAGTTCTATACATGAGAGGATTTGCAATTCCAGTTTTGATCCTAAAACTGTCCTTATTTCTTTCAAATGTTTAATAAGACTTTAGGCTGGTAAAGTACAAGTATATTTTTTAATATTCATATTAATAGATTGTAAAGCCAGAAATCAAACAGATCTGACTCTCTGCATATCACAGGTATTTAGTTTCCACACAAACAACACTGTTTTGAGCCCTAATGACCTGAGTTGACTAAAATATGTCTTTCAAGAAAACATAGGATCCCAGGGAAGGGACCTCACAAGACCATCTAGTTCAGCCCCCTGCTTAAGGCAGGATCATCCCTGACTACATCATCCCAACCAAGTCCAAACTGCTATTGAAAATGTCCAGGGATGAAGATCCCACAGCTTTCCTAAGTAGCATGTTCTGGTATTCCAATGCTTAAGCACCCTCATAGTCACTAAATTTCTCCTAATCTCATACCAAAATTGCGTCTGCTGCAGCTTGAGGCCGTTGTTCCTAGTTCCCTCCCTTATAGCCACAAAGAAAAGCCTATCTCAATCCTCTCTGTAATCGCCCTTCAGGGATTTGACAACTGTTACAAATCCCTCCTCAGTCTTCTCTTCTCCAAACTAAATAACCCTAGCTTTTTTGGGCTTGCCACACAAACTGTGCCTCCCAGGCCCCCAACCATTTTTGCTGTTCTTCAGGAGACACGTTCCAATCTGATTTGAAATGTAGGACCCAGTTTACAAACTCTCCTTCCAATTTCACGTTCTCACAACTTCAGCTCCCTGGTGGTGAGCAGAAAGTTGAAAAGAGCTTCTCCTCCTCATTGGTCAGTCTACCATCTGTATCAAAAATGCATCTCTAAGAATTAGCTGGACTGCTCGTGCACTTCCGTGTTTCTCCCATCGTGTCTTTATTTGAAGATATCAAGAGACAGAAAATTCACTTGGGAACCTGTTCCAATGGCTAATCACTTTGCATATTAATTCTAATTTGAATATGAACTGGCTTCAGCTACCAGCCATTGCTTTTTTGCTATGTCTTTCTCTGTCAGATTAAATAACCCATTTATTTATTTATATCAGGAATTATTTCTCTGTGAAGGTACTTATGACAATCACGTTCTCTCAATCTTTTTTTCAGATTGAGTTTTGTTAAGTTTTTCCTTCTTAGGCAATTTCTCCACTGTCTATTTCTCCACCATCTATTAATTACTGTGGCTCCAGTCGGTGGAGTTGGTGAACACCCTTTAAAATGTGGGCATTCCTCCAGTTTGTGAACACCCTTTAAAATGTGGGCATCACAACTGTACATAATATTCCAGGATCAGCCTCACCAATGTTGTATAGGTAAAATTGGTTCTTACTTGCTATTCTCTTATTTATACATCCAGATATTTCATTAGCTCAATTGCAGTAGGGGCTCATGTATAAATTTTTGTCTATTACTGAACCATAGATATGGCCTATGTTCTTTGTTTGTCCTTGCTCCTGGCTGAGCACCTCATGTTGGTTAAATGGACCCCATTTACTGGCTATTCTGATTACTCTATATAACTACATCATTCTCATTATTATTATTTCAACCATTTTTGTGTCTTCAAATTTCACCAATGATTGTACATCTGCTTTCAGGTCTTTGATAAAAATGTTAATGTTGGGCCTAGTATTAGTAGTAAGACTATGATCACCCTTATTAAATAATAATTCCCAATTGACAAGTACTTTTTTCTTAGCCAGCTTCTAGATATTCCAGAGGATATGTTTAATACTACTAATACTAATGTTTCAATTAGATATGGTGCAATGTTCAATCAGATACCTTAAAAAGCTCAATAGGAGTGCAACAGGAGACTAGCCTGGCTAGACAGCAGTCTTTTCAATTAGTTGAAACTCATAAGGGAATGCTACAAAAAGTGAAAACTTGGTCATAGTACTAGGAAAGAATATAAAAGTATCACATAGACATGCTGGGAGGAAGGCCATAGCACTATTTGAGATGCAAATGGCAAAGGACATACATGGCAATAAAAAGGGGTTCTGCAAGTACGTAAAGAGTAAAATGAAGACCAAAGAAACAATACATCTCTTGCATAATTTAGAAGGCAATCTAGTTATGGATAGTGCAAAGAAAGCTGAAGTATTTAATGCCTGTTTTACTTTAATATCCAAAAATAAGGGCAGCTATCAGATGATTAGTGCATTTGACAGCAATGGTAGGCAAGGAGACAAAACACCTAGACTTATGGAGGAACAGAGTAGAGGTTACTTTAGAGAAGCTAGAAGCTTTTGAGTCAGCAGGGCCAGATGGAATACACCCATGGGTACTGAAGGAATTGGCTAAGATCATTTCAAAGTCATTGGCTATCCTCTTCGAGGACTCATGGATGTTGGGTGAGGTCCCAGATAACCAGAAAAGGGCAACTATAGTGTCCATTTTTAAGACAGGGAAGAAAGAGGATCCAGGGAACTAAAGACCAGTCAGGCTGACCCCAATACCTGGAAAGATCATGGAGCAGATCCTCAAGAAATCTACTGTGAAGCACCTAGAGGAGAACAAGGTGATCAGGAACAGTCAACATGGATTCATGAAGAGCAAGTCATGACTGATTACCTTGAGTTTCCTTTATGACAAATGTTACAGGTTCTTTGGGTGAGGAGAGAGCAGCAATGTGATATACCTTGACTTTAGCAGGGCTTTGAATATTGTTTCCCATAACATTCTCATTGACAAACTGAGAAAATATAGAGCAGAAGAAAGTGCTGTAAAGTGGATATGTAAATGGTTGGATCATTGTACTCAATGAGCAGTCATCAATGGTTCAATGTCTAGCTCTGAGCAGGTATGAATTGGGGGTCTCGCAGGGTCTGTCCTAGGTCTGGTATTGTTCTACATCTTCATTAATGACTAGATGATGAGACTGAGTGCAAGATTAGCAAATTTATGGATGACATCAAGTTGGGTGGCACAGCACACACTCTGGAATTCAAGGCTAAGATTCAGAATGATTGGGACAGATTGGGAAAATGGTCCACAATCAATCAGATGAAATTCAACAAGGATGACTGCCAAGTCCTGCACTTGGGATGGAATAACTGCATGCATAATACAGACTGGGGAATGACTGGCTATGTTGGGAGTTAAGGCAGATCATAAGCTGAATATGTGCGAACAGTGGCCTTATAGCAAAAAAAATACCCAACAGTATTTGTATCAACATAAATGTTACTTGCAAATCAAAGGAAGTGATTCATCAGCTCTATTCAGCACTAGTGAGGACTCATGTTGAGTCCTCATGTTGAGCAACAGAAATGATCAGGGGCCTGGAAACACAACTTAGAGGAAGGGCTGAAAGACAGTTATTTAGTCTGGAGAAGAGAAGGGGGTGGGGAGGGATTTGATAACAATGGTCAAATAACTGAAAGATGACTATAGAGAGAATGGAGGTGAACGGTTTTATTTGGCCACAGAGGACAGGGGCAACGGCTTCAAGCTGCAGCAGACAAAATGGTTAAGTACTGAAACAGGCTACCTAAAGAAGTTGTGAAACCTCCCTCACTTGAAATTTTCAAGAGCAGGTTAGTCAGATACTAGGCTGGGATGGTTGCATTTTTACATGTGCTTGTGGGCAGGGCACCAGGCACTTTAATTAGTGAGCTACACTAAATAAAACCAGTCACACATCACGTGCATCAGTGCTGCCACATATCCCCATACTGAAAAAATGGTGGCAGGGCACTTTGAAGTAAAGCTCATTGGACGTGTTTTATTTCAAAGTGCCCCACTGCCATTTTGTCAGCATGGAGACATGCTAGATTTCTAGCACATCAGAGCAGGCTCCCTGCATGTGTGTAGGAGGCTGTTTAGTCAGGGATGATCCTGCCTTGAGCAAGAGGCTGGATAAGATGATCCTTTCAGTCCTACTTTCCCATGATCCCGTGATCCTAAATTCTTTACATCTATCAAGTTACTTTTAGCAAAAAACCCTATATTCTCCTGCAAGAATGGAAACTATTTTTTGATATGATTGTAGTTTCCAGTCTTCTGGAAACGATAAATTATAAAATTATTAATAAAAATGATACATTATAAATTACAAATATAAAAAAAAAAAAAAATGCTACTTCTGTCATCCAGCACACATACAATGCTGTGGTTCAGAAGAAAACCATGGGCAGAAAAATTAGAGGGGTTTTGCAGAAACATCCATAGGGGATTATTTTTGTACTGAAAGGTTAAATGTCCAATCTATTAACTCGTTGTGGAAGAGGGGTCTGCTACAAGGAGTTCTACAGCATGTGATAGATGTATTTTTCAGCAACAGAAAGTTAATGAGCAGCAATAAGAACAAATATAAAGGGGATTATTTGTCACAGAAATCTTGAACGTTTAACTGAGGATGTTAAATGAACTGCTTGTGTACCAGTGAAACATGGACTGGAAAATACCACAGTAACAGCTGAGCAGCAAGCTACATATTGGTCTTTATAATGGTCTGAAGTACGTTCTTTGTGAAATCTATTAAAATCACATTTTAATTTAATATAGTTTAGCAAGTTATTTGACCTTTCCATGCTCAACATTTTTACATTTGTACATATTCAGTAAAGCACCTGATCTATTCAAACACTGGGCGAGTTGAGTCCAACTAATGCAATGCCTCTTTGGGGCATGCATGGGCTCAGCATGTGGGCACACATAGTTTAAAGTAAAGTGCCATTTTGTTGTTTGTTTGTTTTTTATGTCTGTAAGCAGCCAGTATTTCTTTCAGAAGTTTCTGTACCGTGGCAGTAGTTAGTATAATTGGAGTGAATTATGAAGTCTGCATTGTACACCCCCTCCCCACACCTGTACACACAGGAAGTCCCCAGGTGGTTTGGAGGTGGTATGCAAATTTATTTCTGAAATCTTATGTAGCACTGTTCTTCTCAAGCACACAGTGAGCTGATAACTTTCTGCCCAACTACAAAAAAGCTACTAAAATAGTACAGTATCATTCAAAACTCTTGAGCCTGTTCTAGACAGGGGAAAAAAAAAATCAAGCAAAAACTAAAGTTCCCAGGGAACTAGAAGAAAATAAGGAAACCAAGAGAACTCTCTTCTTCCCCTGCCCTAACCTACATCTATAATATTCTTGGTGGACTCTCAGCGAGGATCTTCCAAAAAATCCTTTTTAGTTCCTATACTTTTGATGGACCCTTTCTCCTGACTCAAGTTACCATGTAACAAATGGAGATCACTGGTGTGCCATCAGGTTGTGTATTTCAATACAAATCATGACTTGAAATATGGGCAGTTTGAGTTTCCTTTTTTTGCATACAAAACCCATGATTTGGACTATGCAGAGTCATCTAAGTATGTTTAGAAGGCAAATGATTTTCTTTTGTTTAAGAATTGCATGATTGACTGATTTTTAATAAGTGTAAAAACAGCTGTAGGTAAACAACAATGCAAAGCTTGTGGAGCACAGAAGTAAGCTAAAACCAGATGTCAGCCCTCAGCTCTTCCCATATAATCTGTATGTTGTAACAATAGTAAAATAATTCCTTAAGCATAGTTTCTTGCTTATTCTTCACCATTATCTTATCTATGGCACTTCAAATGGTATACCTTATGGCACTTCAAATGGTCTTTTACACCTGGATAGCAGGAACAAAGTATCTACAGCTTTTTGCTACTGCATATAATTGAATGAATTTCTTATAGTGGTCACCGGTAAGAATTCTGTATTTGACAATAATTATGAACCAATTCTATTCCTAGAAAGAAAATAATTAGTGTGAAACTGTTTTTGAAATGTTGACACATACTTTTTCATAGAGAACCATAAAATCATAAAGCAATACAGCTAGAAAGGATCATCAGAGGTCATCTCATCCAACTTCCTGCTTGAGGCAGGACCATCCCTATCCAAACCAGCCTATACAGATCCATAACTTAAACCCTTTGTAAATCTACCATCAACTATTTTAAGGTGATTTCTCTGTATAATAAGACCCAGGATACTTGAGGGCTCAGTATATGTAAAACTTGTAATTTTGATATATATACATAAATGCATATAATGTTAAAATACGCAAAAAAACTTTGTCAGGAGTTATGCTTTAAATAGTCAACAACCTGATTTTGCAAACACTCACAACACATAAAGGTATAAACTGGTGCAGTTCTATTTAACTTCAGTGTTGCTACTTTGGCATTACATTTCTACAGGTGAGATCAGATTTTTTTCTATCTTATTACCTTGAAAGCACACTCAGAGTTAGATACTTAACAACCACAGCGCTTAGTAAAGCTTTTTCTGTTATAACAAATAATACAATTAATAAGCTGTAACAGAACATGGCACCGAAGGGATACAATTCATGTAATTTTGGATTAGAATATTTAATCCTGGATGAAATCCTTCCGGTAGTTTCAAGTGAGGCTAAAAGTGATTATCTACATATGCTAAAAATATATGTTTTCCGACAGAGATGTGTCATATTGTGCAGCATGTATCACAGCCAGTGAATTTTGATGAAGTGGGAACATATCTATCATTCTGAGGCCAAGTCAAGAGATTAGGACGTTAAAATGATTAAATCCAATGCCTTTTCACACTGAAAATTGTCTTGCATTTGAAGGCATCAACAAGCTGCATTGATTCTTTATTGTAGTACATAAGCTGGATTTGCACTAATAGTACAGTACTGATTATACCTTCAAGCAAGATTTACTTTTGTGAAGATCATCCCTCTTCATTTAGTGAACTAAGCACTTCATGTGCATCACTTTGTCTAGTATAAAATAAAATCGCTTGTATTTTAAAAGTCTGTTGTGAAAAAACAATTATGTAAGTCTTCATTTATTTCAATTATTTACCATTTATGCATTCAAGATGATTCTATGAAATACTGCTTTAAGGAAAATTGAGACTAATGTTGTACAATTACTGTAAATAGCCTTTGGGAACATAATGGCAATGTTCTTTATTATTGCTTTATCCCAGATTGCTGCCAGAAAGAATATGAATTTGGTCAATCCAATTTTTGTTTCTTTATTTCAGCCTAAAAGGTAAAATGCTTGTTGTTATATCTTCAGAAAATGGAGCATTATACATTTTTATTTAAATACAGAAACAACACATTCAAGCTATGTATGTGTAAAACAGAAAACTGATTTTAAAAGAATGTACACTTAAAGATGACTTCATTAAAAAAGAAAAGTAAAGAAATATATTTTAGCTGTCAAATATACGAAAAATAAATTGATGGCAAATAAGTGTGCACTATTCAAATTTTATTAGCCCACAAAAATGCAGTATTTTTAACTAGTTGCATTTTTATAGTAACCCTTTCATGCGCTACAGGCACACTATTTTACTAAATATGTTACATGTTGGTGACTAATGACACTGCCTGTGTTAAACAACTATCAAATTGGAATTTAAAGAGCAAAGACAGAAAATTTTAGAACATTTTAGACACTGGCCCAATCTCTTCTCAATCTTAAATATTCTGGTGCTACTCCCATTGCTATGCTTCTGTTTCATCTTATTTCTGTTGTGGCGTGAAAGAACATGAGGAAGTCAAAGCTGGTAGAAGGACTTCATATAAGAAGCACAGATTAACCATAAATGTCTGAGCATAACTAACTTCAATTAATATAAGAAATGACACAAACCTCAATTATAATAGTTTAGGCTTATTCATGTATTTACTTCATTTGGTAAGGACTAAATTCTATGAAACTTAAGCTATTTCACTTAGTTCTTTCTTAGGCCAATTCTTGCAGACTTCAGTAGCATGAATTACAACTAAGTAAAGGACAAAGAATTTAAATGGAAATCAACTTTTGCCTGGCCTGTTCATTTTCCATAGGAATATCACAATGTTTGCCTTCAGCAGACTGTGCATATATAGTAGCGTTTTCTTTTGCAATATGTAGAGCAAATCCATTATAAGATTGCCTTCTCCATCCTACACAAATTGGCTATTGATGGTAGCCAGATTTTAGTTTGGTTGCTTTTACTTTAAAATGCCAACATTTTCAGGAGATGAATTTCTGTTGGGTAGATGAATACAAGAAGTGGAGATCACATATGAATTCCATTTAGAAAGGAGCTAAACGAATACTGTAAGAAACCACATCACACTTTACGTATATGAGGGTTTTTTTGTCATTTAAATGAGTTTGTTACATTGTAAACTAAAGCATATCCCCACGTAGTTTAGTTTCCACTATAGCTACTTGTAATGTTGCAGCCTTTAATCTGACATCTTGCCCCCTGATTGCCAGAGAGGCAGGCTGAATGCAGAAGTGGCAAGTGGGGTCTGTCCCTCTATGGTGGTAGTGCCCCCTGGCATCACATGAGCAGGCTGCTAGCAGGCTGGGAGGTGCCCCAGCTTGGGTTTGTGGAATAGCTGAATCAGACTAGGTGCTACTTCTGGGCTAGAGCAGTCCGCGGCCCACTAACAGCTTGCCCAGATGACCCCGAGGGGTGCTGCTGCTGTAGAGGGAAGGGTCAGGGCCCCCCTCAGGTCAGGGTCTGCCAGCAGCTTGCCCCCTAGCCACAGGCAGGCTCTGTGGGGAAAAAAAATGACTATTGGGTCCCTCGCCACATTTTTTTTCTAGCAGAGCCTGTCCATGTGAGCTGCCAGGGAGCTGAGCAGCTCTTGAGCTGTGGTTGGCCCCAGTCCTTCCCTCCATACTGGCAGCACCCTCTCAGGCTGCCCAGGCAGGCAGCTAGTGGGCCAGGGGCTGCCCCAGCTTGAAGGCAGCACCCACTGGACCCCACTCTTCCCCAAGCCTGTCAGGGCTTCAAACGCACCATGTACCATCCCTACCACCTTCTCTGGCCACCAGAACACCAAGCTGCACTCCTGCTGCTTCCCTGGACTGCCCCAGGGTCAAGCCAGCCTGTTTCTGGGAGGTCCCAGGTGGAAGGTAGGAGGCAGGGACAGTGCTCATGGCACTGGAAGCCCTAATGGGCTCAGGGAAAAGTTTAATCCAGAGGGTGCTCCCTGCAAGTTGGGACAGCCCTGGCCAACCTGGTACCCAACCTGCTGGCAGCTCACATGGGTAGGCTGTCAGGAAAAGAAGAAAAAAAACTGGCAAGGGGCTCAATTCTCTCCTTTATTTTTTTGGCAGAGTCTGCCTGCAGCTGGTAGCAAGCTTCCAGTGTGCCCTGAGCTGCACGGGGTCCCAGTCTTTCCCCCTTCCCAGCTGCTGATTGTTTCAGCCCTTACCACAGGAGTGAGGGAGAAGGAGTCCTCCGGGCTGGGTGCCTGCCTGTGCAGACCAACATGGGGGCACTCGGGAACCCCTGCCTTGGGGAGCTTCCCTCACCCTACGCCAGAGCAGCCCTAAGGAGCTGAAGGGAATTCTTTCCTTTTACAACCTCAAATCGTTGCCTAAGCTGCTGAAGTCTCAGGAATAGCTCAGGGAGCAGAGGGAAATTCCTCTGTTCTCCTGCATTAGTTTTCCCTCAGACTCACAGCCCCAAAGACTAAACGAGCTACAGAGGAGCAGGAGAGCTGTCCTCCACTCCCTGAAGCTCCCCGAGACTCCCAGGGGCTGAGGCAAGCAGCTCTGCCCTTCTGGAGGGGAAGAATTCCTTTCAGCAATCTGGGGCTGCCAGGGGATGAGCAACTCTGGGACGAGATGGGGGAAAATTGAAACCGCTTATTCTTGTTATACAGTTATCTGCTAGACTTGATCAAAATGTAGGATCTTATTAACTATGTTACTCTTACACCTGGTGTGTCTTAACAATAAGGCACTTTTTCAAATCATTTCATTGTTCTCCTGGCTTTTCTCTGAACTCTCTCTTTTTTCATTGACATTTCTTTACAATTTAACCTCCCTACTTCAACTTCAGGTTCCCCTGTTCATACAGCCAAGGATTATATTAGCCCTTTTGGGCTTGGCATCTCACTGGCAGTTTATATTCATCTACGCTGCATGGGCAGGCACGCACCCTGAAGGACTTCTTCCTCTCTCCTGTGGCAGCTGCTGAAGCAATCAGCAGCTGGGATGAGGAGCAGGGTACAGAGAGGGCTGCCCGGATTTGAAAAGCCCCCCCACAGGGGCTTTCTCTCCTTCCATATGCTTTACAGACTCTGACTAGTGTCCTGGGAGTTTGTTCCCCTTCTTCCTGTCCCTATGAGCTGGCAGACACGAGTAGGAAGCAGGTTTAGGGGCAGAGGGGCAAGGCAGCTCCACTAGAGCAGGCAGTGCTCCTGGGATGCTGGCACACTGTATTATCTTGAACCAGGAAACAATTTGGGACAGAATTTCCATAAACCTGTTTGACCTAAATCAATTAAATCTGATACTATATCCAACCAGGTTTATCTTAAACTGGTTTTGGTCATTTTGAAAATGGTTTATGTGCACTACGCTTCTGTTCTGTTACAGGTTTAAACCAGATTCCGATCCCTTAAACCAGTTCATGTGTAATTTCTGTTCCTAGCCTTTATGTGTTGTCCTATTCACACAAACAAACTGGAAAATTATCCTGCGGTCATGAAATACATTTGGAGTAAATTTAAATGATGATCTTCCCCTGAGCAGGGGACTGGACTAGCTGACCATATGAGGTCCTTCTAGCCTTGCTTTTCTATGATCCCATGAAATCTTACCAAACACATCTGAGTTTTAACACAGGGATCAGCAAACTAGACCTTAAAATGATAACTAAACAAACACTAATTTTGGTAGTGTGAAAATGAATAATTTAGAAGATAATCTATTTTTAGATTAAAATACTGCTTCTCAGTTATGAGACATGATATAAAAAGTGTGTGTGTATCATGCATACGTATTTCTCGCATAATAAATAAGATCTCAAGAAGAAATTTTTAATTAACAAGAGCTGACATCTGAATTTCAGTAAATTTATCAACCTTTTTAGCTGCCTGAAGTTACACTCTGTTTTGCACTTTTATGAAGATAAGAGCTTCCTTCTACAGCCTTTGAAAAGCGAAAGATGTAAGGTTTGTAATGGAGCATAAAGAGTTATGCTTTACTGCACTGAGCCTCTACAAGGCTGAATCTAAGAGTATAACAACAACAACATTTATAATATACACTAATTCTTGCTTCAAAGCATTTGGATTTTCTGTGAAAATAAAAGGCAATATCTCTAGAATGACTTGTCTATTAAACTAGAGGTAGGCAAGTTTTTGTTTACAAGCTGGGCTTATCTAAAAAAAAATTTTGATTAAGAAACTATAACAATATCAATTTAATATGGTGCACATAAACTGGAGGAAAAACAGGGAATCAGTATCATGTGGCTCTTGAATAGGCCCCACATGGATCAATTCTTGCCCTAAACACTTTAACATTTTCATCAATGATCCAAAAGAAAACACCAGATCAATATCAACACTGGTGAAGACACAGATAATACAAAGACAGAGGTGGTACCCTCTCCTACCCTGGGGGTCTTCAAGATAAGGCTGGACAGATATTTGACTGGGGTGATACGACCCTGGCACCCGTTCCTGTCCAGGGCAGGGGGTCGGACTGGATGATCTGTTTAGGTCCCTTCCGACCCTAAGCACTATGATACTATGAAGACTGGAGGAATGATAAATAACAAAGATGAAAGGTCATAGATACAGAGCAATCATGCTCACTAGGTAAGCTAGACACTATCAACCATATTAATTTTCATCTGGTCAGAAGTATGTTCATGCCTCTAAGAACAAAGAATGTAGGGCATACTTTGAGTTCAGGTAGGGCTCATATCCTAGGAAGCAATGACTCTTAAAAAAACGTGTTGGAAGGCCTGATAAATAATTATAAGAACATAAGAAGTGCCATACTGGGTGAGACCAATAGTCCATCTAATGAGTAGCCTGCCTCCAACTGTGGTAATAGCGTATGCTTTAGAGCAGAGCTATCAAACTCTTCTGATTGATAGGCCAGATGATGGACACAGGGCCAGTCTGTGGTCCAGATAAGACTGAGCTAGTGCACAGAGCCAATCTGGCACAGGCAACTCACGAAGTGCACGCCCTTAACCACATCTGTATGCAACATGAACTGGGAGTGGTCTGGGGCCTATGTACGGAATCAGTATAGGACATGCACTGCATAAGGTGCCTATGCTTGACCAGCCTTTTGTACTGGCTCCTGTGAGTGGGGCCAGTTGGTGAGTCTGATTCACAGTGCACAAGACTGGTCCAGCACAGGTGCCATTTACAGCCTGCTCCAGACCAGCTCTGTGCACTGCATGCAGTGAGGCAAAAGCATACTGCATGCAGTGCACAAGGATAGTCCAAGATCTAAGGGCTGGATCCTAGGGCCAAATCCAACCCATGGCCCATATCTTTAACTGTCCCCCACCCCCGATTTAGAAGGAAAGTATATGTATAGGGGATGCACAGAATTTTCTCATATACAGTGTTACAGGGGACAATAAACTGAATATGAGCCAAGAGTGTGCCCTTCATGCAAAGAAAACTAATAGCATATGAGGATGCATTAGTAGGAGCACTGCCAATAGATCAAGGGAAGTGGTTATAATCCTATTCAGCACTGGTGAGGCCATATCTGGAGTCCTGTGTCCAGTTCCCGCCCCCTCCCCTCCTCTCCCCCTGAAAGAATGTAGATAAATTAGTGAAAATCCAGTGGAGGACAATAAAAATGGTTAGGCAGCTGGGGAACATGATTTATGAGGAGATGCTGAGGGAACTGGGCTTATTTAGTCTACAGAAGAAAAGACTGAGGGGGGATTTAATGGCAGCTTTCAACTACCTGAAAGGTGGTTACAAAGAGGACGGAGGTAAACTATTCTTAGTGGGGCAGAGTTGCTGGCCCCAGCCTCCCCTTCCCCACTGGGGTCACCTGCCATACATCAAAGCATGCATGGCACAGGCATCCCCTGGGGACAAGTAACAGTGGCACAAGGTGTGCCACTGCTACTTGTCCCCTGGGAACCAAACATCCACACTTACGTGGACACAGCCTAAAGGGGGATTTAATAGAAGACCTCAACTACCTGAAGGGTGGTTCCAAAGAAGATGGAGCTAGACTGTTCTCACAGGTGGCAGATGACAGAACAAGGAGGAATGGTCTCAAGTTGCAGCAAGGGAAGTTTAGGTTAGATATTAGGAAAAAAAACTTTTTCACTAGGAAGGTAGTAAAACACTGGAATACGTTCCCAGAGAGGTTGTGGAATCTCCATCCTTGGAGTTTTTTAAAACTTGGCTAGACAAAGCCTTGGCTGGGATGTTCTAGTTGGGGGTGATTCTGATTTGAGCAAGGGGTTGGACTAGATGACTTTCTGAGGTCTTTTCCAACCCTAATTTTCTAAGATTCTATATCCTCCGTAGAATCCACCATCACTGGTTTAGAGATGTCAGAGGATGCACTGCAGCCCAAATTAAGATGCCATGGCCGAAAGGGCTAATACAATCTTTAGCTATATGAGTAGGAGAACCTTAAGTTGAAGTACAGAGGTTAAATTGAAAAAAGATGTCAATGAAAAAAAGTGGGTTCAGAGAAAAGCCAGGAAAATGATTAAAAGATCTGAAAACATGCCTTATTGTTAAGACACACCAGAAGCAAAAGTAATATAATTGATATGACCCTACATTTTGATTGAGTCTAACAGATAAAGGTATAAAAAGAACCATTGGTTTCAATTTTAAGCTAGATAAATTGTAACTGAAACTACAATTTTTAACAGTAATTATTAGAATAAATTAATAGGGTTTATACTGATTTATCTATCACTTGAAATTTTAAAATCAAGAGTAGAAGGTTTTTTAAAAAAATAATATATTCTTTAGTTCACGCATGAATTAATTTATAGAAGTCTATGCAATGGTCAGACTAGATGATCGCCATGTTTTCTTCTGGCTTTTTAAGCTCTGAAGATTTTTCATTAGCTAATTAGAGAAAATAAAAGAGACAGGACTCTCAATAATCTATTCTTCATAGACATTCTGTACAAGGAATGTGTGAAGCACCAACCTTCAGCTAATGTGCAGACCTATGATTTACTTTCATTTTTGCAAAGATCCCTGACTACAAAGTCCTTTCTGTTTAGTAGAAAACACATAGATTTAAACCAGAGAATACACAGAAGCTTAAAGAAAGTGGCATAAACTCCTATTTTATCCTCTGAGAAAGCAATATTTAAAGTTCTCATCCAAGAGGTTTTGTAAGATCCTTAAATGGCACTAGTCTCTTTTTAGGTTTTGTTTCCAGTAATATGTAGCATGATGAGGCGTTACAGATACTAAGCCTATGCAAGGCAACTAGTATTTGCTTCAGATTTGGAGTCTGCTGCCCCAAGAGGCCCTGATGGCCCCTGTAGCATCCAGTGAATAGGAACTTTATTATTATTATTTTTTTTAAGAGCTGGGAGCTGAGGCCGGGCAGGGCATCCATGCGGGGGGAGAAGGGGCTGGGAGAGCTAGTAGGGAATAGGGCATTATGGCAGAGTCCCTCACACAGCATGGGGCTACGGGGGGCAGTGGAGATCAGCCCCCGCCTGCCTGGCAGCAGCTGGTAAATGGGGGCTTTTTTTTTACATTTTTTTAAGAGCCAGGAGTTGGGGCCAGGCAGGGCAGTCATGGGGGAGCATGGGCCTGGGAAAGCGGTCGGGGGGCACTCGCAGTAGCTAAGGGAGCAGGCAGGGGATGGGGCCTGGTGGAGCTTCTCCCTCCCCTTACCAGCACGGAATCTGGGTCCAGCTCCTTGCGGCAGTGAGCAAGGATTGCCCGAATCTCCAAATCTTTTCTGAATTGATTCGGAGAGCTGCAAATCAATTTGGACTTGTGTATTGGACTCCTGATTGACTTGGATTCGGAGGTTTGGCCCCCGAATCGAGCCAAATCTCCAAATTGAATCAGCACTTGAAGCTTTGCATAGCCCTTACAGATACTTTAATCTAGACAATAGCAACAAATTACCTAGGCAAGAACCCAGCTAACCTTTTCAGCGCAACATGTTTATAACCATATTGAAACAGTTATTTTAATAGTAATAGTTATTACTTAAAACACTAAATATGTGAGATATTTTGTAAAATCTCTTTATTTTACTGGTTAAAGTCTGAAACCAGGAAAAAGAGTATTTAAACAATATTGGTGGAAAAAGGGAAAGCACTAGATACTGAAGGAAGTCCCACTGAGGGCTTAACAAGCACCTGCCATTTCCATGTGGTGAGAGATCAATCAGTCTCTGTATGTAGCAAGATGACCTGCCAACAGCTAAACCACAAGGGGAAGAGAAGAAAAATGATCAATTCACCATATACTCTGCTCTGCAGTAATAAAATTACAATATACTAAACACTGAGATGGTCCTTTCAGTTATGATATCCACGTCAAGCAGAAACACAACTGTGAGTTGATAGTAAAATACCAGCTCCATGCCTAGCATAAAATGTAAACAGGAACCTGTCATATTTTAGAAAATGAATGTTGTGATTGATCAAATTTAGATTTGCAATATACAAAACATTCTGATTTCTGTCAGATGCACACCTATCATTTATTTTTGTGGACTTCAGCTCATTGTTTATTTGATTTCTGTTTGCAGAAGCAGAAGTGAACTGACCAGCAGATTAGTAAAAGATATATATGAAATATATACCCAGGTACAATCCTGCAATAGGGCGAGAGAAGAGGTAAACTATGTTACCCGGTCCATGTGAGGGAAAGTATTAATTTGCTATATATAAAAATCTCTATATTTGATGTCTTACAAAACTAGAGTGCATTATGCTAATATACAAAGAGAAAGCATAGCACAAAAGGAAAGTTAGTTCCATATTACTCTCTGATCTTACAAAAACTTCATAGTATTTAAATTTAGTATCATGAGTCAAGATCAGAGGTCTTCACTACCTTTAGTGGCTGCTATGCTCAAGTGGCTAACATACACCAGTTTCTGTAGCCAATGGCACACAGTATTGCAGTTAATATCACATCTAGCTGCCTTTGACTCCAAGAACAGCTGACTAGTTAATAATGTAGAGCTATATAGACTTGGGGAGCTTCATATAAGTCAATAGTAAAACTTGAACTCATGTCTATAAAGCCAAAGGAAGGCATGTTGACCACTTTGCTACCACTTCACCTAGCCTTGTTGTAGCCTTGTTGCAATCAGTGAAAGTATTCCTGGTTTGAATATTTGCAGGCGTGGCTGTGTACACGTGTTCAAACGATGTGGAAAAATCCTCCTGGATTTGTTTCTCTGGTAAAAAAAAACTTATCTGGAAATACCAGAATAGATATTTGAATGAATAGCCCTTAAAGCACAGATAGCTTGCAGTGCTGATGCTGCACAGTGAGGGGGCCTCTGCATATATATTTCATTGCATTTTACAGACTCTCTCAGTCTGCCTAGAGACAGGAATCAACAGTGTACAAGGCAGCCCTGATTAGTCGATCCAGATTGAACAACCTCTTTCTCTCTGCAGCACAATGTGGGGTTTGTCACAGGGTCATGTTCTGCTCTCTGCCCAGCTAAAGTAGCAGATTCCAACCTGAATGAAACACTGTTTTGCCAGCTGGACAGGTTGGGGAACAAATCACCCTGTGGTGTTGGAGAACTGTGTTGTGGCTTATCTCAAAAAGGAAAGTATACAGATATTTTCTCCCAGGAGAAACTCTCTTAAGAGTAATTTAAACCTCACTGTTCTCAGGCTATTTTTTCTTGGACAGGTCATTTTTGCTCTGGGAGAAAAAAACTGTACATCTGTATGCCTGTAGTTTCTATTAGGAGAGCAGTGACTTCCCTAATAGAAACTGAATATCTGTATATGGCTAATATTGACACAATTATGACCCTAAAGTGCACTTTTTTATTTTTCTTGTTTTCTCTTTTCTTTCTCTTGTCTCTCTTACAACTATTGACCCAAATACAATGAATACAAATAGAGTGGTATGCAAAGTTGCAGATACCTTAGAACTCATATAATTCACTTTCATCTGGGTGAGCATCAATGCCTGTGCAAAGTGGCAGTATTGCATGGCAAGGTGAGAAAAATCAAGCTTAGTGGTCAAAGATGAAAAATAATAGGGCACAGCTTAAATTTTTACCATTCTTTCTTGGAAACTACAATACTGTAAGATGAATCCTTAAAAAAAATTAAAGAACATTTTTTTTTCACAAAAAAGGGAAGAACTGGGAAGATATAGTTTTTGTTATTAGCCTTAATAATGTGTTTGCCCCATAAAAGATTTACATTAAATCTATTTCCCCATAATATAAAATGCTATATTTCATCCTTCAGCGTAGGGAGGGAGGTTGTCAAAGGAGGGATATGTGTATGTTCTTGTTGGTTTTACCACTAATAGAAATTTACCAATCAAATTGACTCAAACTTCTCCATCAGTATAGTGGAAGATCTGGGGAAATGATGCACTTAAAGACTGGAGAAGGACATTGGAAATTATGTAAGGGAAGCACTGGAATTTTCTTAATTTGGACACAGAAACACCTTTGCTTAAGACAAAAAGAGGTAAAACAGGATGATCAATACTGACAGAATGCTTGTCTGAGCCTAACTCATTGGAGACACTGTTCAAGAACAGTTCATCCTTGAACTGTATTATTCCTGAAACACTGTGAAAGTCATTATCTGCACATGTTGTCTGCTGAGCCATTGCCTGCAGTGTTAGTAATGTATATATCCAGAGGCAGCTTTAATATGCATACAGAGCATTTAAAGATATAAGCTTTGTCTGTGCATGATAAGTATGGTAGTTCCTTACCTACGTTTTCATCTTTTTTTGCCTTATGCACCAAGGCTAAGCACAGACAGCCAAAAAGCTCAAGGCTGAATCAATTCAATTTTTGCAGGTTAGTCTAATCTGCGCAGATTGAATCAATAAGCAAATGAACAGACATTCACTTTTGATTCTGGAAATGCAGCCACATGCCTACAGGGCCCAGGCCAGAAGCCAAAGACTGCTGGAGCATGACTCCCTCCTCAGCTGTAACAGATAGGTTGGGCCAAGGCTAGCCTGCCCACCTACCCTGGAAGTCTGTGGGGAAGAGATGGAAAGAGAGGGTTGTGGAGAAGGTGCAAAGCATGTTGGGATGCTAGGGCACTTGAGTTAACTTGAATCGGGAGGGGATCTGGCCCAGAATTCAATAATCTGATTTAATATAAATTAGTTAAGTCTGATACTACATCCGTCCAGGTTTATCTTAAATAGCTTGTTTTTGACCATTTTGAAAATGACTTATGTGCACTGAACTTGTTTTGTGTTACAGATTTGAATTAGTTTCCAATCACTTATACCAGTTTATATATAATTTCTAGCACTAAAGCACTTTTGAACTTGTGTGAAATTACTTCCTCCTTAAGAACTGTACTTATTTAATTACTACATGTGATAGATTTAATACTGTGCTAAATCTACCCACTTATATATAGATGGAAAATGGTTTTAGAATAATCCATTAACATGAAAACAATGAATAATAAAAAAACAGAAAAAGGAAATGCACATATAGTATTCAGATGTGCATCAAAAGTGAGGTATAGTTGAGGCACACAACAGACCATATGCTAATTTATGATGATAAGAATTTCACACTAGGTCAGCTAGGCTTGTTTGCTATGACTATATTCACTTGTCTGCCTAATGGGGAACAGTTTGACTCAAAGCAGGAGGTCTAAGCCTTGCCTGAATTGTTTTATACATAGAGAAGACAAGAATACTGTGATGTGAGTTACTCTGTGTACAGAATAGAACAGACAACAAATATAAGGTAGCTCAGATGAGCCTCAACATATACTATTATGTAAGAAGGTGCCGTTTCAGCAAATTCACATTTCAGATTAGTGCCACAATTTCAGCTGGTTCACAGATACAACCACAATATCTACTTTGATAGCATGTGAATTGAGTGGTGAAAGCCTGACTGCATTAAATTCAATAGCAAAACTCCTACTAACTCTGATAGGATCATGCAGTGTTCATAAAACAGGGTTCAAGGTCTGTATCTATAAATCCTATTATCACTCATTATTCTTATCAAGCCAACACAACTCCCTTCTATAAACTTATCCATATATAAAAGTTTTTCCTCACTGACAGTTTACATGGCCAATCTTTGTTAGAACTAATTAAAGCAAGTAACTGATACCAGTGAAAAAAATGAAGACTATTTTAAGTGCTTTTGAACATGTTTAAGTCACAAAAATAAAATAAAATAGTCCACACAAAACATAATAGGAATTGCAGTGTTTTGTTATCCTAGCCTACAAAACAAAAATATTCAATGTCTGTCAAGTAGACGCTTGCCAGTTACAACCTGAATTTCCAAAAGACCGTTATGTATGATGTGGCATAAAAACCCTTCTTTTGGATACTAATTTAATCAGAAAACATTTATTAACATAATTAAATTGTACTTGCTAATGTGCCTAACATGAATTTCATTTTATTTGGATTTAGTGATGTGATGTTTGTGGGAAAGAGTACATCATGCGGTAATACTCAGAATATATACTGAAAACTGGGTTTTTCTCTGAAAATCATTAATCTTCTATTAATACTATTTACTGTTATTGAATGAGGCCATGTATATGCCAAGACAAGTTTAGAGACCAGTTGGAACTCCACATTTTTTTATTTTAACTGTTACCAAAGCAACCCAAAGGGGGGAGAGAAAGCAACTTTTTCCTTGAAAAATATTGCTCACACTGCAGTGGCTATACATATTTAGCTGTAAATAGACACTTCAGATTGTACCCCCCAAAAATAAAAATAACATCTTAATGTCAAAGAACCCTTTGATACTTTGTTCCATGAGTTCATATTAAAATCTTAGATTTTTTTCCTATTAGTTGTCTTTTTTAAATAAATATCATGTTATAGATATAGTATAGCAATGCATGCCATAGGTATACATCTTTCAACATTTCTTATAGCAACACACTGTATAGTAAGTGGTAGAAAGCATTTCAGGTTTAATTATAGAATGCAACTATTTTAAAGCATGTTTTTATTCTAAACAAATAAGCATGACTCCATGGAATAGCTATACTATATATTTATCAAGTTTTTCAATTAAAAGAAATATCTCTATAGTTAATTTGAAAACTACATTTCAATCTGGCTATGATTTTGTAACTTTTTGTATCTCACTTTCTTACATTTTGAAATGCAAACATAAATAAAATATAAGAGAATAAACACTGATTAAAACATTTTGGAATACCATTAACATACACAATTTACATGAAATAAATCTGCTAACATCTGCAGTGATAAAAAAAACATTTTTCACAGTTAAAATGAAAACACCCTGTTTTTGGTACAATAAACAAAAAAGTGGATTTCCTTATTCCCCATTCAATAACAATTCAATGAATGACATTAGAATTTGTGATTTATGATTACAAAACAATAAAAGGGGTGAAAATGGGAGAAATGAAATTGAAAAGTTAAAGCAATCTTTTAGCCCAGTGCCCAGAAGAACAAATTACCTCCATCAGACAGTAATTCTGTGATCTGGGAGGCTTCAAGATTAATAACTTGGGGTATAGTATCATCCCCCTTGGGGTTTTTCATGTCTCCTGATTTCTATCACCCAAACCATACTGTGGAAATTCAAACAAGGAACAATATAGTAAAGCTGGGAAAGAAATACACAGTTATGAAAATTGGAATTCAGAAGGCTGTGAAAAAACAAGCTATCACTGCTATGCATCAATTTCTCAAGTTAAATCCCTATTTACTATGGAACACAGTTGTTTTTGTTTGTTTGGGTTTGTTTGTTGGTTTTTTTTATAGAATATATGGTATTGGAAGTTAAACAAAAAATCATACAACTTCCTGAAATATTCCTTCTTAAGGATGCTGTTAACATTAAATAGAATTCTATTACAATTACATTTACAACCTTACTTTTACCTTAAAGATGTAATGAATGAAAGATATATGTAATACATCTTAGCTGAGTTAGAATATAAGGGTGAAATTCAAGCTTAATTGACAACAATGGGGTCTTGGCTTCAATAGAACCAGGATTTTATTCTAAAAGTGTGATATATTGACTGCATTCAATCTTATTAAATAATCTTATTGAAATACTGTTGTTCTTACTCAAACTGAAAGAAAATCTTCAGACTTGGCCTACGACAACATTAAAAGATTTGTATTCTTAAATTACTTTGTTTGAATCCGAGAACAAAAATCTGTTCATGTGAGTGGTTTTAAAAGAAAAACAAAATCAGTTCAATTGCAGGTTTATAGATCTTACAGCTAAACAAATGCCAAACCATTAAAATACTACTTCCTTTGAGCAGTGTCAGAAACAACTTTTTGACAGTTTCTGCAAGTTAAGAGTTTACCTTCTCCTAAGGATACTGAAATTACAACCTACCATCAATACGAACCATTTTGCCTCGGCTCTTGTTTCACTCTTCTGTGATGTCCTTTGCCCCAGTCACTTCTTCACTTTATAAAAAGAGAACTATGACTACTTCTGCTGACATTTAGGAAAAGGAAAGATAAACCCTTCAACAAAATAAGTAATGAGGGCAAAAAGATTCATTTAAAGGCTTTTGATGATAACAGGTTTCCACGTGCTGCAACTGTACTAAAAACTCACTCGAACTATTAAGATTCTGAAGATTCTTTCACCATGAGGCAAGCAAATGACAGCCTCATTTCATCTCAGAAGAAAACTGTCAAACTAAAGAGCAAAGAAAAACAAAAACAGAGGAGTTTCCCATCCTTAAGACAAAACTGGGGCATTTGGGGCCCTTTTGCATTTTGTCTAGAATTTGTTTCATGTACCACATGCTCTGGCCACTCTAAGAGGCTTCATTTCCTACACAACTTTGAAAGATAGATCATTGTCCCCAGAAAGGAAAATCTCTTGGTGGGTTGAGAATACCAACTTGCACAGGATCCAAGAGGGCCAAAACAAAGAAGGGTAACAAAGAATTCCAGTTCTTTGTACCGGGGAACTCACCAAGGTCACTGCTCCTTTATTCTGCCTTATAAAATTTGAATGTACCCCTTTGCAAGGATGTATTGTAGACTGACACTTTTTGATTAGTCAAATTTATACTGTCTCAAAAGAGCAGAGTGCTGATAAGATTAAGCAGTTTAGAGATCCTGTCAATGATAAGGCAGCAAAGGAGATCCAGAACAAGTCTTTTATTGATTGGTGTACTACGAGTCCTTTTGTGAGCCAGTAAACATCTCTGTCTTAACTCAGTCTTAGAGATGGCATTTCAGGAGGTATATGACACTACAGCTTGAAGTATCTGATACACTGGTAAGGTTGTGGCAGATGCTGGACATAGTATTTTTTCATCAAAAATAAATCATCTTCATCCTGAATATGGACTCAGGGAACATGAGACTGCTGATACCATTATTATGCCCTTCTGAGGATAATTAGAAAAGATGTAATTTGTGATTGTAATAACTGGGGAATTGATCTTGTAGGCATGATTCAGACATGCTGGGAATGGTGAGGCTACCTCACACTAACTAAGGACTTCTTTCTCCAGAGAAACCATCTTCACCTAAACTTTAAGGTCCTAATCCTATACATTTTGATCCTGAAAGGAACAAATTAAATGTCTCTTTGTTTCTACTTGCTGTGTGTTTCTCAAATCTTGTCTAGTAAAAAAATGGCACCAACTTCATGTTGCTTAGATTTAGACTTCTAGACAGAACCACCCAATTTTAGTGATAAGAATCACTGAGTTATCTATACAAAGTATGGAGAGATGGGCCAGCAGCCTCAAAACATATCTGGAATGATTTGAACACAAATGATTTAAGCAAATAGATCCCACGTGTGACCTCTGGGAACAGATTACATGACTCAAGGATGATATATAGAAAAGGAACAAATATAACCTACTATTTTCTCACACATACCATACTCCCAAAATATAATATGCACCTTATGTTACCATGAAGTATGGATAAGTATCAGAGGTCTGGGGCTTCCCCAACTTGGGGGCTCACATGCTGGGGCTGAGGGCTGTGCACCCAGGCCCAATTCAGCATGTCAGCTCTGGGGTTGTGAAGACCTAATCTGGTGAGCTAGGGAAAGCCAATTGGCAGGGCCTGATATGGCATGTGAAGAGTGGGGATGTGTGGGGCTGCAGGGTCTGATTTGGCATACTAACATGGCGGGACCCAATCTGGCATGCTAATACTAGGGCTGCATGCAGGGGCCAACTCTGAGCACTGGCTCTGGGTTGTGCACTGAGTCCAGGAAGGAACACTGGCCTCTGAAGCCACATGCTGGGTCCAGAGGTGTGTGCTGAGTTGGACCCAGCATCTTGCATCTAGCCGTGGACCAACCCTACATACTGTCACAAGTCAGGACACATTTAGGGCAGAGGGCTCCCCACAGGTCTCAACATTTTTTGGGGGTGGGGTAGGGTGGGGGGGGGTGGGAAGGGAAGCTAAGGAAAGTGAAGGGGAGGGGAATGGTAAGGAGAGGATGGGGGAGGGAGGAAGGGAAGGAGTTGTGGCAGCCTTAATTGCTGTGGCTACCAATTAATATTTTCATTGCTCCACGCACCACCCCCTTCCCAAATTTTGGGACCCAGGGGGAGCTCTTTTGCTTTCCTATAATGCACACCCCAATTTTTCCCAGCTGGTTTTGGGGGTACAGGTGCAGATAATACGTGAGAAGACATAGCACTTGTTACTTTTTTGTACAACTGTTAAACAAACTACTCTTCAGAATACCCAAGCTAGAAAGAATCTGAGAGTTGTGGAGTCCGTCATAATACTGGCTCTTAAAAAACTTAAACAACATCCCACTGAAATGAAACCTAAGTCATAGCAAAAAAGAGAACACGATGATGTCAACAATTCTCAGTTATGGCAGCAGCAATACCACTAACAGGTGAAATTCCTATTTTTCTCTATATAGTGTGAATGTGTGTAACAGGTTATAACACAGGTGAAGAAAGGGTTAATAAATGATTGTAGGCACATTGTGGGCACTACGCCATGCCTGTGAAAAGTTTCAGACTTTTGGGAAGTAGTAGAAGTTGGGAGGCAAGTAGAGGACTGGAGGATGAAGTAGGAAGGAAGAAATTTAATTCTTAGTTCCTAGAGAAGTGCTGGCTAACAAAAAAGACTTCTTAAGTGACAGTTGCTTTGTGGCTCTCACCGTAATGGAAAAAAGAGTGAATTGACACGGACGCTGAATTTTAGGACTACGGTTGCAGACTTTTTTGTGGGACTGACTGGGACCAGGTCCTAGAAGTGGACCTATGAGAGAAGAATCTCTTATCCTAAACTAATGTTAGGTTATTTATGCTTGGTTTCCTTTTGCTTCTTGATAACCCTGGAAGGAGTGAATGTCTGTGCACTGAGTTAGAGAGATATGTTTCTTTTAAGTGAAACCATGTGGTGGACTATCCAAATGCTAAAGACTAGAGGTTGCCTGTTCCTTATGCCTCTGAGTGCATCTTCAAAACAAGTAAAAAAAATGGGTTCACTATCTTTGTGTAAACACTAAATAATTGTTATAAAGGAAATCATATCTTATAGAAGAGGTTAATCACTTCTTGCTTGATGCAGATTTATGAGACTATTTTCTGACTAACATACACAGAACCTTAAGAATTTTGTTAATGAGGATGCTGACAGTTTAAAAACCGGTCCTGAACATTCATATTTAGTACTGTATTTAGCACAGTACAATATGTCTTTGTTCCTGTTGATGTTGGCACAAATCTCCAATATTTGATTTGTGAACACTCCATAGCTGGAGTAAAGCCTTGTAAATCAAGGAGAAAATATTTGCAATGCTCATGTGAGCAACCTTATGTTTTCTAAAGACATCACAGATTGGCCAAAAGAGGGGTTCAATAGTGATCTGGAATTTTTAACATTTACTTCCAATAGCTTTACATTATTAATCAATAAAATGGTCTACAAAAGACACAAACTAATGATATTTTTTATACTGTATGGCAATATATTTGTTCATAGGTGGAGACTGTAAAAGATTTTTTTTTATTCCTCAAATTATGCATGATCTCACTATGAAGTAGACCAGAGAGCACTGTCATGTGTATTTCCCGTATTCCTCACAAAAATTTGAGGGATCCTACAAACACTGATCTGCATCTATTTCATTTTGGGGAAGATCTAGCCATAATGCTCTCTGATGTTCCATTGCCAGGTGGTATTCAGAACCTGGCCTCACAAAAGAATTTCAGCATTAATATGAATATAGGTCTGTCTATAGCAGTCCATGTAGAATGCCTATTTATACCGGTCATTTCCCTCCAGGAAATATCATGTTGTTTTATTTTGATAATTCCCTATATGTTATACACACACACACACACATATATACACACACTTGATTGTAATTATTATCTGAAGTTATAGCACCAAGCACATCATCAGCTACTCAAAGCATTAATATATAGAAGTATATATTAATACTTATTAATGTGCATGTGCGTATGTGTGTGTGTGTGTGTATGCACACACACACACAAATATAGATATCTATATATTTGTATCGATATAGATACTAGTACTTTGAGTAGCCGGCAATGTGCTCAATACTATATTTTCAGATACACATTACAATAAAATGTACAATGGCACTTACTTTTTCTACCACAGCTGCATAATGTAAGCGAAGAAGAGGTGGGAGGGCTATTAGAATACAACACCCTCATTTTACTGCTCATTTATTTGGCTAACCTCCCCGCTCACCTCAAAAAAATAAGCAAACTCCATGTTCTGTTAATAGAATCACAGGGTTGGAAAGAACCACAAGGGTCACCCACCTGAATCTCTTGCTAAACCATTCTAGTTGGATGCCTGTACAGTCTCTTCCTAATTGATCGTGCCTTTAAAACATTTAAGTTAAAGAAATGTAATTTTGTCAGTTCCCTTTCTTCCCTGATTGATGTAATTAAAAAGTTGTCAACAAAGTGTACTCCTTTCTTAAACTTCAATATTGATTTTATTTTTTAATTGTAAAATCAGGCTTGAAAAAGGAGGCAGAAAGAACTTTTGGCTCAGCTTTCTTTTCAGTTCCCTAAAATAAAACCACATCATTATTACTATGTGGATGAAAAGAGGAGCCTGGAGTAAATCAGGCAACCATTTTCTGCATTACAGAACAACCGCATTGATTTCCAAACACCCAGTTGGCAATATATTAGGATGGGATTGCCAACTGAATGATGTAGGTATGAATATTTTAATACCCACTTGAATAAAACAGCTGGACAACATACCACCAACATTCTCTTGGCCTGGCTCACTAGAACTAATTTTAAACATCTGCCAGGAGGCATATCTTCATATCAGTTTTAAGAAGGATGAAAAGATTAATGATAAAGATGAGTGGAGAGACAAAGAGTGCAGTAAACCATATACAACATAATTAGTAAACCTAATGGCCAGCATTACATGTTGGGATGAATTCATATGTTCTGTTTATTTCAGAGGAGATAGCTACAGTAGGGACGAATTTAGCCAGAAATATATACAGATTCTCAAGCAAAATACTCTAAATTTAGGAAATGGCAGCATTAGAACTAATGGTGCGTATTGATAGTACTGTTACAAATAATTAAGTATAGCCTAAGGGAAGCATACTGTGCCTTTAAGTACAGTATGCAAAACATGCATATAGAATTACAAACAATTAAGACTTAGATCTATTTTGAATTCTTATGTTAAAATTGTGTGATTGGAAAAACAGTTTGACCCCAGGGCATAGGTTATGTAAAAGAAACTAGCGAGAGGACACTTAGGTACAGGAAAAAGAATATGTTCTTTTTTTAGGTGAGAAGTTGTAGGGAAGGCACTAAAGAAGACTCTTGCTATAGGATTTGATTAGGATGGGAGACAAAATGGCAGGCAACTGGAGAGAATGAGGTGACGCGTAGACCAGAAGGAAAGGAGGAATGATCACAGGTATTATAGAAAGGGAACTGGCTCAGGTATGTAAATGACATACCTGGGAAGCTGAAGAGGTTGCACTGACAGTGGATGTTGGAAGAAAGAAAAGGAAGACATACTAATTTAAGAGTATATCAGAATTTAGAAAGATGGGACACAGAATAATAGATGCTGGAAAAACAGCTATGGATATATGATTGAAAAGACCAGGCCCTCCAACATTTCAGTTAAAAATGAGTCATGGCAGCCAGTCACGTTTGTGGCAATGAAAATTAAACAGTCAGAGCTGTTCAACTGGCAGCCTGTGGCCCATATGCAGCCTGTGAGTAGTTAAATTGTGGCCCACAGGACTCATTAACATGCCTCCAGAACCCAGGAGATGAATGTCATTGCTATTCCTCCTGCCCATGACTATATTAGGTGACTAAAGTCAGCAACAGGGGAAAAAGAGGTTGGGGGGTGGCAGCAATGTTCACCACCTCAGGTCAAGAGCTGTGCTGATGCAGTGGGTCTGGCAGCTGTGCTGACAATCTGCTCTCCCATTGCTGGAGGTGGATTGTCCAGTCTGAAAAAGCCCTACAGGCCACACCTATAATGTAAAGATGAGGAAGGTCAAATTCAAGCATGCCAAGAAGACAGCAAAAGATAACGGTATGTGGATGTGGAACCTAAGTGGGAGAAGTAAAATTGGAGATATTTAGAGAAACAAATTGGCTTGAAGGATAATTTCTTTAGGATAATAAGGCTAATTCTTGAAGGTAGACATGAAACACGCAGAGGAAGAAAGAAGAGTTAAGAAAAAGAAAAGAAATGAAATAGGAAAAAAGGAAGGACATGGAGGCTGGGGTGGAAGGATCAAAGGTACACGACTCAAGGTCTGAGACTCGCATCTAACTTGCAATTTTTTGAACGGCTGTACAGAATTGATGAAGTGCGTGTGTGTGTGTGTGTGTGTGTGTGTGTGTGTGTGTTGGTGTAGTGGGGGAAAAAAGAACAGGAAAAAGTAACATGGCTAATATTATTTATGTGTTTAAAGTTCTTTCTTTCATCTTGGTAGAAAGGCATTATGAAGAGGTGTGGGATGAAGTTTTAAACAGTTAAATGTGTAGAAGAACTGATATATGTGGGTAGACGTTAATTAAGAAGGAAAACCAGAACAGTTCAGAAAGGAACAGAATGTAGCAGAAGCAATTATGCTTAATGCAATACAACATAATGGAAAAGACAACTCCCACACCTTAAAAGTGCAAGTACACAACTTTAACGACACTACCTAAACAATCACAGACTTAAGGCAGAATAGAGGCTGTGCTCCCCAAATCCAAACTACCTGCCAGAATCTGAGCTTCTGAAAATGACAGTGACATTAAGGAAAGGAAAGGAAAACCTCAAGGCAAAGCCAATGTATTTTCATCCAAGTCTGTAAATTTGAGAGAAGACAGTGTGATAAGTGACCATTCATTTGCACCCATAACGCTCAGCCATTTTAGTTCATCCAGAAGTCATACTTAGGGTAGGAGATCAGAATCAGTATCAATCCCAAAACCTAACTATAGGGGAAAAAAGTTATTAAAGGATTATTGGTCAGGCAACACACTGTTAACAGTTCACATAAACAAACTTAACTTTGATTAACTCTAAACAGATCATACTATAAGTCTCCCTAACCTCCTCCACCAACTCCCAAATATCACATCAATAAAAATATATCAACCAGTCAACTCACAGGCAATGCCTATCAAGCTAATTAGATTTCAGTCAGAATGTATTTTCTAAAGGAGTTCTGTATTTCAGTGCATTTGTGACCATGTTCATTTAACATTTACCTGAAGTCACTGCACCTTTAATATTTGGGGAACCTGTCAGGAAGGAGGCAATGGTAGCATCCAAGAGGAAGTACAGGAATACAGACGACAGCTTGCATTATTGCATAAGGCTGCACCTAAATCTCCACATAATTCCTGAATTTATAACTCACTGTCCTGTGCAATCCTGTATTTACTCACAAACCTCACATACATTTTCCTCAAAAATTAGCCAAACACTTGGGTGGGGGGGGCATATCTTAAGTGGGGAAACTGATTTTCTGCTGGGAAGAGCAGCATGGAGAAAATGGTAGAATGGCTGCTGCTTCTTTCTTTTCTCTTTCTTCCAGAAACTCTATGAAGGGAGGTGTTGTCCAAAAAAGTAAAGTGGAGGTGCTGCAGGGAAGGAGTCCAGCAAGGGCAGATCTGGGGGTGGGGATGCACTGGTATGGTCACATCCTGCTTTGATTCCTACTTTACTCACATTTAGAAGCAACTATCCTACAGAAGCCATGGCATTTCTCCAAGCAGCACTGATGGAGTCAACTGACTTGACGGCTCATTATAATCTACCTGATTCCTGCTAATGACTCTTCATTTAACAAGTGTTAAAAACCCTCACATCCTTTTTAATGGTCTTGATGTTCTGTCAATCAAACCAGCCTTGCATTGACAACACTGCTGCTGTCTGTTAGCTACTCCTGGTCTCTCCTCTATTGCAGAGTTCTGCATGCTGTTTATACACCTTTTCAAAGACCTAGATCTGAGCATGTAGCCCAGTCTTCATCAGCAGCTACAGTTTCAGCTTGTGGTTAAGCAGCCAAAAGATGCCGACAATTCAGTTGTGAAAGGGTTAAAACTAGCTTTTGCCTGAAAAGGAAAGGGAGGATGAGTAAGCTCTGTCCCTCCTGCATATGGCCTAACTGGAAAAAATATTTTCTTCTTCATTCTGCTTTCCCCCCAAAAAGATATCTGTCTTACTCGGTGGTACATGGTATGCAAGAAAATATGGTAACCCTCCTGTGTTCCATGGAATGTCAATATCTTTCTTCACCCAAACTTTTACACTTATATTTTGCTTTAGAACCGACCTCTTTCCTGTCAATAAATGCACCAATAAAAGTATATTTCTATGAATTCTTCGGACTACAGAGACAGACAGAGACTGAAAACAGGGAAGACAGAAGTAAAAAAAATGAACAGAGAAAAAAAATCCCCAAACCCCAACCAAAACAAAAAATCAACCCCCTTCCCCCCAAAAAACAAAAAACTCCCCCAGAAAACAACGAAACAACAAACAACCAAAAAACAAACCCACAGACCCTCAGGGACAGTGACCTGCATGGAGATTTAGATGTAGTAATTCTCACTTTACTCTCAGAACAATCAAGTGGAAGCATTGTTACCTTCAATGATTGCTGGAGAAAAAAGTGCATTATACCCTGTGGTAATGTTCTCTGGATCACTTACTCTGCATTCTGCTTACTGTACTTTGCCAGATGTCTTCAACTTTTCTTTTCAAAGCTTGACACTGCACATTTATTTTTACGGCTGCAAGTCCAAACTTTGTGATCACAAAAGTAACCTCTTAAATATCTAATTTTGGCCTCAGGTTGGGAGTTTTGGCTTTCTTCTCCCAAGGAAGCATATCTTCCATTTCCAAATGCTTCACTTATAGAACAGGCTCCTTTAGAAGCTGAAATATTACTGTGCAGCATGATCCAAGCAGTGACCAGAGACGTGTCTGCCTCTCCTATGACTCAGACCATCATTACACTTCACCTTAAGTGGTATATGAAAATTTCTAGAAGAAATTTTATACTCCCCACCGAAACAAAATCCTTAAAAATTAAATCAAGGAAGAGCTGATAATGACATATTAGTTCATGCATTCTATGTCCTTACCAGAACAAGACTGATCCCCACAGCATGCTTTCTAGGTCTTGTCCAATCTAGCTTTGAATAAAAGACTCAATGGAGCTTCCAACACGTCCTGTGGGAAACTATTCCACACCTTAATAGACAACACTGTTAGGGTTTTTCTCTGATGTTCAGCTTGCATTTTCCTTTACTCAGTTACTTCTTATTACAGTTAGCACAATCTCTATGGGCACCTTAAATGACTCCTCTTCATTTCTGAAGTTTATGCCCCTGAATTACTTGTTACTGGCTTTAATCTTGGCTCTCCTCTTAGTCAACACTGAATTTAAACGTGTTCATTATTTTAATCTCTCCCAAGAAAAACAAAACATATATATTTTTTTCTTGCTGTTTGATTTTCTTTGAAGTTTTAGAGTTTAGGTACTCATAACTACACAACCTATATGGACACTTTGCACGCATCCACATGAGCATGTACGTGCACTCTGTGGCACTTCAAAGGCACCGGGTGCATCTGGTAGGAGCTTGTACCACTTAAAAGCAGAGCCTGGCCGGCAAGAACCAAGCTCTGGCTGCTGGGTGGGCTCCATACACCTGGATCTCTATAGCTGCAGCCTAGTGAGGCACCTAGAACCCCAGGCTGCTAGGTGACCCTGGGGAAACGTACATGTACATTTGTCTGGATAGGCCCTTTGAGGTGTTATATTCCTTCTTATGGGGATTTTCTCTAATTTTTCAATTCTTGTTGTTTGCAATATATTTCATTTAGTATTATTATTTATTATTATTATTACTTCATATATGACTTGCCTCTTTCTAAGAAAGATTTTGACTCCCAAATCTTGCGGATAACTCAAAATTCCTACTAATTTTAGTTAGATTTCTTCACATTTACTTTAGGGGAGGAAATTCATTTAGGGAAGGATCATTCATCTGGTTACAATACCAACTAGATCTCACGAATGTTTCTCCTAGAAAGTCTCTCATTACAGCAGTATTCTGATGATCTTCTAGCATGAGTTCACCTGCACCAGCCCCACCTCCACCCCCTGCCTGACTACCTCCCTTCCTGAAGGGAGTTATTTTTGTGCTTCTGGGGCACCCAAGATTCCTTCTTCTAGGAAAAGGAAAGTTTGCAGGCAAGCACAAAAGCAAAAACAGCAACAGCTGAAAACACCTATCCAGATACCCAGCAACAGATGAATATCTGAGATCTTGTAGGATTGCTATGTACAGATGGTGCCCCTCAGCTGAAAGAGGAGACAGCATTCCTATTGTCTTTTCACTTGATTTCCCTGTCCACTGTCACATTACGTAGCAGAGGTTTTCCCAGGAGGTTGAACTTCCCTCTGTCAACTCTTCCTGGGGACTAGAAGAACCAAGGTTGGATGAAAGGCTGTTGCTCCTTTGAACACCACGGTCATACTGTTCTGGAGAAGGCATGGAGACAGCTTCTCCCACCCCTCCCATACACTGGGAGGGAAAGAATAGCCTTTAACTGCACCTCCACAGTTTTTCACTCTGAAGTTCCTGGTGTGAGAGGCAGGCAGGGCCTTGGTGAGCTTCTCTGTCCACTGAGCTGCTGGGCACCAAGAGCTGAGCTCAGGGAGCAGCATAGCCCCTACTTGCTTCTCTCCAGAGTTCCCAGTGTCAGAAGTAGGCAAAACATTTGCTGTGCTGCTCTCGCTGCCTGACTGCAGGACACTGGTAGCCAAGCACAGAGAGTCCACAGTGTGAGAAGGAGACAGAGGCTTTGTCTAGCTGCTCCAGTCTCCCTCAGAATAAAAGGACTGGAGCAACCCAGGATTTCCCCAAACCAAGATTACCTTCTTTATGGGAAGGTACAACAAGCCAGGCAGAGGGGGAGGTTGCAGACTGAACTGCTACTACTGCCTCTCCCAGAATCACTTCTACCAGTAGACAATTTCATCACTAGAACTGAATGTTTGCATGCAGTCAAAGCGCAGCTATAATTCTGGTAACTGTCAGAGCTGTATTCTAGATACCAGGAAGACTTCCAAAGCACCACAGTCAGTTGGGTGGCTAACTCCCATTGACTTTCAATAGAAGTTAGGTGCTTTCTGCTCTTTAGGCTTTTGAAAACATTCCAAAATAAAATAAAACCAGGGCATTCACAGAACCTTTTATTACACCTGGGCCACCTTACCGTAGATCACTGGATCTCAAACTCTTTAGCCTCAAGGCACTCCCTGGAAAATGCCAGCTCTTAACATCCACTTGTTTCTTGACTATGGAAAATTAATCAATTAATTCACCCCCTTTGAAGAGACCTCAGAATGACTTCAGTAAGAATGCTTTTGACACCATGGATTCCCATGTTAACTTCTATATGTTTTCAAACACTTAACTCTGCTAATATTGCACGGCCTTCCTTTGCACCTTTAAAAAGATCTCAAGGAACCCCATGATGCTGTGAAACCTGGTTCAGAATCACTGGTCTAGATCAATACTTTCATATTAAGCATTGTTTATAGTTCTGCAGTTATATTTCAGCTGAAATGACAGTGCTCCACATGACAAACTGATTTGAATTAAATTTTCAAGTATGGTTTTGAGAGACACTGTGTCCAATGCATTACTAAAATCCCTCTACTACTACATCTATTGCATTTTCTTTATCCACTAGTTTTGTCATTCACTCCAAGAGTTCCAGATTGCCCTGCATGATTTGAAAAAAATATTTTTTGTTTCATAGTCTGAAAAAAAGAAAAATGTTTCAAAACTGATGTCTTTGTGCAATGACTTCATGTCATAACATTTTTACCATGAAGATTCTCCTGTGTGTAATATTTTTACAATTATTTTTAAACTCTTGATGCTAATGTGACATACAAGTTTCCAACCTTTATAATTCCCTGTTACAAAAAGGATGATTTAAGCTATATATTCCACTTTGATTTATAGAGTGTCAAAAAACAAAACCCCATAGGGTTACTTCCTTTCTTGGGGCTTCTGTTACTTTCTTCACTACACTGAAGTTCAAGATCAAGCACAAATCTTTAATTCAATATATAGGCCATAAGGGTGGGGAGAGAAGAAATAAGAGGATCTCTGATCCTTTAATCATAGGTCACTGATCTGAATTGCAGGTTGAATACAAAGTTTTATTCTTTGATCATGAATCTGACCTGGAAATCAGCAGCTTTTACCACTGTCCATGAGATATTCAATTAGGCTAGTTGTACATGTTAAAAAAAATGCTTTAAACTCAGTGTGCTCCCGTGCTGAACCCAGCGCATGCCCAGACAAGGCAGTGCCTCAGTTGGACCAAGCTTTCCCAATGTCTGTAGAAATGGGGCTTGTTGGCATTTTTTATCTAATAGCTGATTGAATCAGCTTTAGCTAAAAGTGCCAAAAAGTCCTGCTGAAGAACCCAATCTATATAGACGCTGCAAAGCCAGGTTTGCAAAGCTGGCTCTTTTGGTAAAGCGCTTTTTTTTTTTTAACGTGCGCAAACAGCCGGAGATTGGTGGATGAAGAACTTAATTGCTCACAAAGCTAAAAAGACAAAATCGAAGACTCAAAATTTCCTTTTTTGTCAAGCTTTGAGTTGTTTCTCTTCTCATCTTTCCACCAAGTTTTCTGAATGGTGTACAATCATTTGTTGTTTTTTTTCCATACACATCTTCAAATCTTTTTCCTCATTCACTCAGTATCTTATGTTATTTATGAATCCACCCACAAAGTCTGTAATCTTCCCACGTGGAATCATCTCTTAAAGACTTTGACTTATACATTGCATACAATGCATCAGGACCTTGGAAAAATTCACTTCCTTGTGACACTCTTTCCGCTCCCACTGTCTTATATACCTAGAATAACATACTTTCTTATATGATAAATTTCTTAATTAGAAACCACACTATGGGCACTTGGGAAGGTCCACTTATAGGCAAAGAACAAATGCATGAAATAAGGAGAAGCAATATACTTTCCAGACCCTTGAAGAGTTCATATTTTATAGATAATTTGTGAGACTGAATCTTACAAATGATTTTCACTTTTCCCCCCCTGAAACTGATACAAACCTCATCTATACATGATTACATATAAAAGTGCATATTATTTTTATAGAACTGTTAAACCCAGGAAGAACTTCAAACAAAAGTAATTTTCTTGAAGACCAACTTGACAACTCAGGCATTCCTGTAAGATGAGCTATTGAGACTGTTAATACACTTGAAAAATTTCAGACATTCATAACTTACTGGTTGAGTTTACACTATGCCACATTACATTAGTGTCAATGAATACCCAAAGTTAGAGAAGCATTTTTGTCCATTTCTGAATGCTACTTTCAAAAATATAAAAGGAATAAGACAACAATTTGGATAATTTCCTATATAATACGTAAACTCTATTCTACAAAAACATGAAATAGATGACCATTCTTACTGATAATGCCCAGGCTGAAATTTGGGCTGAAATTTGTTTATTTTACTCAAAGTAGCAGTTCAGATCTGAAATGGATTGGCTATTTGTTGTTTATTTTATATTGAGCTAAATGGTTTCATAATCCATCATGAAAGTGAGTAACTAATTCCTAAGAACCCCTGAGTAAACCAATCCCCAAAATAAATCAGCACCTATGTAGCCTGAGCCTTATTCATTTTTCTGTTCTTATTTACAACAGATTCAGGACCACATCTATCTAAGATGTAGCTTCCAAATGTAAATGTGACTTAAAGAACAGAGACCTGTAGAAATCTTATTTGATATATTTATGTATGACTACCATCAGTCTTTAAACTACTATGTAGATAAATTAGTTTTACATTTTCTTCAGCATTTGGAGACACAGATAGATAGGGCTAGCATAGGTTTTCCGGTTTTCCACTAAAATATGGAGATGACTCCTCTGATGGGAAGCATCACCACGGGTTTTGATGGGTTTTTGCATTAAAACACACATTTTCAAATCAGATATTTCAGAGCAAGTAATTACATTCCTGATGGCAAATAATGTTTTTGTTTTTTTTAAGATCATGGCAGTTTTGTCACTGATGGAACATGGCTTTAGTACTTAGGGAGAGGAAAGACAGCTAAGTCCATTTGAAACAGTTCCTCAGCAATTTAAATTTTCTCAACACCAGATCTCTGCTCTCTTCTCTCTCTAACTTGGAGCCTTTGCAGTCTGGGAAAATCTCCGAATGTTTGCTAGTGTTTTGGATTCAGGACTTACAGATTCTCTATTTCTAAAAAATAGTAAGTTATAAGACTATTATACAGGATAATTAAATCAAATTAAGTTAAAATTTTAGGTTTTGAAAAATTAGTTTTATATAGTGACCACAATCTGACCACAATAGCTAGAGTGATCACAATTTGACCACAATTTCTATCTACATAGTATGAGCCCAGTTCTCTCCTGCCCACAGCAGGGGGTCAGACTAGAAGATCTACAAGGTCTCTTCCAACCCTACATCTATGAAAATATGAATCTATGATTTTGTCCAACTTGGAAGACAATAATTTTGTTTTTTGCAATAAATGATGAAATGTACCTTTATATTTTAAAAATTAATTAATTGTTAATAATCAGAGATACTGATTGCAACACAGATAAGGAAATTTGGTTCATTGTATAAATTCTGCTTTTACTGCCCGAGGACACCATGGCTGGTCTGCCATGAGGGGATCACCCCATTGTAGGAGGTCTTTGGTGACACAGAAGAGTATGCAGAAGGCAAGGCTGCAGAATCATTATGCTATGCAGATGTCCATGTACTCTTTGACACCTCTAAGGTCATTGGTGGCAAGTGTAAATTAGTTTGACACAACTGTACTTTGTTACAGTGCAGGGCAGTGTGCAATAAAACAAAGTTATGGAGGCACAAAGGGCATCCCTGCAACTCCCTACCCAGCTGCAAGAAAGGGCTCAAAACAATTTTAACCTGACAGTGAATAAGTCACCAATTAGCTCTGTTTGAAAACCTAATTTTCTGTTTGTAACTAATGTTAACGAATCTGTTCCTAGAATGAAGGCCACAATATTAAATTCATCCTGGAAAGCTTCAGGGCAATGGAAAGTCTGCTGAGAGCAGAAGGCTACAGAAAGGAATCTAAGGACTGACTGTATGAATATACAGAAAATACAAACCGGAAACACATGCTACCTATTAAGAACAGAAATCTCTCCTGGCCCCCCTTGTACAGAGGTACCATACCTATAGATGTGGACAATTAATATACAGTGATACCTCTCTTTCTAATGTCACTGTTTTTAAAAAGAAAGTCAGAGTCAGTCAGGATTTCTATCAGTGCTATCTAGTTCTGAAGAGAGCATTCACTTGTGCGTCTAAAGACACAACAGTGTTAGAATCTCATCTTGCTTGAAAACATTATGTTTTGATGATCATGCAGATACCCGTCCATGTATGAAAACTGTCTGAACAATAGCTGAGAAATACACATTGCATTACCCATCTCCAAAACATACAGCTGTGTTCTGCATATAGCAGGATGTACGAGAAGATAACTGTAGAACTAGCTTGCTCACCCAGGCACCCAACCTGGCTACTGGAACAAGTGTTAGATACATAGCTGCAGTGACACAATTGCCAACTCAAGAATTTTTTTTACTGACAAACTTTTTCTGACATGTTTTTACTGTCAATAAAAAAAAAAATTATTGAGTTGGCAACTTTGTGCAACTGCAGCAATGTTTTTACACCCTGCTGTGCCCACCACCCTGTTCACTGCAGGGCTCCAAACAGCACTCCTGCTTAGATACCAGGTGGTGCTGCTCTCTCTCTTTCTGTCCAGCATCAATGGTTGCCTTGAATTTAGTTTCATTCCAACAGGGATCTTAAAACAAGTTCAGTGTTTCAGTTTTTTTATGTATGACTTAATTTTTCTTCAGACTTCACAAACAGGCATTTTTAGTCTGGATTTTGATGGACCATCTGTAAATTTATGGACAGTTGGCAAGCCTGACTGGAAGCTTGTTTTTTGTTACCTCTGTTTTTCCAGAAGTTGAGAGAGGGCCTTTGGCTGGTCCCAGAAAGGAGGAAGACTCTTATGGTAACCAGGCAGTGAGAATAGGGACTATGTCTACTGTGCTACCTTTCTAGGAAGGAAAAGCCAGGCTCCCCCTAATGCTACCTCTTCTAAAGAGGAAGCAAAATGTGGATCATTGCATGGGGACAATACCATATGGAACACACTCAACTATGGGATGCATAAAAAAACTCCAACTGCTTTCATCTGGGCTTTTCTGGAGAGCTGCTTTTGTAGCCATTCTAGCATAGAATCCCATGTAAAACAACAGAGGGTAGTAGAATTGGGTCAGTGCCAAGAAAGGAAAAGAAAAGAAAAGACATTTCTGTGGGGGTGGTCCAATCTAATTAAGAGAATGCCACAGAATGTGAATAATTTCAGAATTTAACAACATGAGCAGCACCAGTAAAGGTGCCAATTAGCAATAATACTTGGTATTTGTAAATGATTTTTTCTTTCCTAATCCTTTTATACACATTAAGTAACAAAACTTCCCAAAACACCTCCAAGGAAGTTAAATACATAGGACTACTCTGATCTTACAGCTGGGAAAACTGAGGCATAGAGGTTCAGTGACTTACCCAAGGCCACAGAGGGAGTCACTGTCAGAGCCGGGATTAGAGCTCAGGAGTTTCTGGCTCCCAGTCCCATGCTCAGACCACTAGACCATGGCCTCAGGACATTTCCAGCTGGTCTTCAGTCTAAAAAAAAGTAAATTCTCAAATCCAAATGTAACATGCAGATAGATAGATAGATACTTTGAAAAAAACTTGAATGTAATGGTATGAGTAAGAACACTAGGTTGGCAAATCAATGATGAAAAAGACAATACATTTTAGCCAATCTACCTTAATTATATATTTGTATATAAAAAAAGAACTGCAGAAAAGTCTTGATTTAAATTCCAGCCAATGCAAACAACTATAGAATTTCTCAGAGCAAGGGACAAATTACCTTTTCAACCCAGCCAGCATGTCATTTATATTAATGGTGAGGAATGCTAAGTTGCTCTGTGTGTAAGTAAACTCTATTAAGAAAGTCATGTCCCTTGGTGAAACTAGATCCTTAGTAAATTTTACTAGCTAAACACTGAGCTCCACGTCAGAGTAATTACACCTTTTATCCACTGTGAGCTCTCTTTTAGCTTCTTTATACTACTTAATTTCCCACTTCAGCTAATTTAGCAGTAAAATCACAGAGGTTTACAAAGGTTAGCAACTGAGGAACTGGCGCATGAATGTTCTGTTAAGCTCCATGCACTGAAATCACATCATGTAAAAGAAGGAATTAATTAAGTAACAATTAAGTAGTGATGGATCATTGACAACATATATACACTTTGGTGCTAAAATTAATCTCCCCTGTAAAGGCAATAGATTGTGTATCTTCTCATTTATACACCAGCAAATTTCATGCCTGAAATGTAAAAGGGCCAGGCTTCGTAAGAGTATCTGTTGAAAAAGGTATATTATGGCACTATTAAGATTATGCATTCTTTCTTTTGGGAAAAAGTCAGGTCAATTCATTTAAAAAAAAAAAAAAATCACGAGTTCCATTACTGAAAATCTCTAAAGCAGTAATCACATTTCCATGGCAGTTGATTTAAAGATGACCACAGAGGCACTTTTAAAATAAAAATATTAGGGTATAACAGATGCAGTGGCCTATTGCTATAGTATCTCCTTTCTCCAGTTGCCATACTGCTTCCCTGTATTAACATATACTGGCAGCTGGCCCAGTTAATCTTCAATTCTAGAAGCCTCTTACCAGATGAAAAATCCTTGGTTCATTCACACCTTGTAGAAAGGATGACAGGGCATAAGTGACATCCAGATCCATTTAGAATATACTTTCTGTCTGATTTTCCCTTGCCTTGCACCTTCTGTAGTCATTTATAGCTGTACAATGTGAGCACAAAATGTACATTAAATGCTGCCAGACATGTGAGCAGAGAATGCTGATTTGGTTGCATTATTTTCACAGGTGACTACACAAAGTTCCAGGCGGTGAAAAATCAGGCCCCACTTATCTAGGTTAAACTGCTTTTCAAATAAAACATGTTTTATTAAAAAAACCCAACAAATAGGCTGCAACCTTACTAGGACAGCATGCTGCTTTCTAGATATTTAGCACAAAGTCGTACATATTAAACTAATTTATAACAACAATATCTTATTTCTGCTTCCTTTTGGTAAAAAAATGTTGAATTTCTCCATACTAGGGCATATTTTATATGTATTTTCTATATCCTCAACTTCATTCTATCTTTTCCCATGCTTCTAAACCTGACATGCTGGTATTTTACACAAGTGTCTATAATGTTATATATGTGCACTAACAACAAGAACTAATGCTAGAGTTACTGTTTTCTCAGGTGCTAGTCCCAGTCCATCAGCATTCAATACAGTTCTGCTTTTCTGTTTTACTATGTGTAAAACAGTACATTATTAATTTCTACAATTTTTCCAAATATATTCTATTGTAGAGCTGTATTGCTCTCTGACAGTGAAAGATGAATTCCAGATTATCTTCCAGTTTTCAACCTATAGATGATTACACAAATTATTTTAGGGTTGCAAATTTAAGACCTGATCTGCTCCAGGTGAAGCAGATGGAAAAACACCTATTTATTTTCAAAGAGGGGTTATACCCTCAATAGGCAATAATTGCTCTTTATACATTTGGAAATTAATTTAACATCTTTCCTGATGAATATTTCTAAGATTGTTTATGGCGCACTGTTATACACATATTTATCACTAAGGAATAATATGGCCATGGCAACTAAGACCGGCTGATAAGGAACAGAAACATTAGATATTTTATTGTACTACGAAGCAGATAACACTACCTAGGAATACTGCAATAGGGGTTGTTGTCTATTGGTGTTTCCATAATACTCTTTTCTTATATTAGAATTATTATGACAGTCATTAGGTTATCCAAGATCAAGACTCCAGATTTCCTGCTGGCTTTCAGACACTTTCCTGGCATATCAAACCAAGTTTCCTAAGAACAAATGAACATTCTTTTATTACTCAATTATTGTAAAGTGTCATTTTCTCTAGCTCTACAGCTTCTTAGAATATCCTCAAAGGTTAGTTTGTATTGATAGAAAATAAGTGTGGGTGTGTGCATGCCTGCATGCTGGCACATGTAAGCGGCATGGGCGTCCACAGCTATTGTAGGCTATTTTAAGATAGGTCACACCACAGTTTGAATTGGGGCAATAAAAGAATAATGGAACTGTAATTTCCTCCCTTATAGAAGATTTCTTCTCTCCAGCACAGAGTGCATCTTGACGCAGGAGAGAATCTGTTTAATGAGGCTTTGCTCAGCACTAACGTCATTTCCCAAATATGGAGTCTGACTGTAATCTTTATGCTGGTTTAAATATAGAATAATTCCATTAAAGTCAATACAATTAAATAGTTGCCCAACAAGTATGACATCAGAATTGGCCCCCTGGTATCAGATCAGAAACAGCCCCATAAGCAATCTGATAGAGATAAATCATAAGTTGTGCCTACTTTTCAAGCATTTCATTGGAATAAATAATGATGATAGATGGAAATGTTTCACTGTACACAGGCAAGTTGCTTTGCCTCAAGTACAGAAAATACTGCTGGATTAATGACACTTTGAAAATATTGTCAGAATTCCAAAGATACCATATCAAGTATGCCTGCCCTTGAGGGCAGATACTACAGTTTGAAGGCAAATTTCCCTCCATTACATTTTTATGTCACCATTACAAAAATTAAATGCAAATTATCTAAAGGAAAATAAGATTAAAAGTTCTGACTTGGGAGACTCAGAGTTAAGGCTGTAACACTGCTCATAATTCACCTTGCCATGTCTAACCACTATAAGTCCAGAATGAAAAAAATCACTGGCTTTCTTTTCCTATTCTTAACACCAAATGATATTCTTGAAGTTTGATGCAAAACTAAAAAATGGTGCTCATGTAGATTTTGCCAAAGTCTGCCAGATTATGAACCATTAAAATTTTTGGTCTAGGGTCTCCTCATCTCTTTGCAGACAGTTAAGATGGGTAGGGGATCATATTGATAGGCCTGAATTCTATCCCTGGCTAACTTCACTCTTCTGGAAGAAGTTCTTCTTTCAAGCACTTTTAAAGACAGCTTTTTGAAGTAGATTTTGATGATGAGATATTTCTAAAATTTATTTTTATTAAAAAGCCCTATGAGCCTAAAGAACATTAAGGACAACATATCTGTCATGGTCTAGCAGTCTGCAGAGAGAGCGTTATTCTATTCTATTGGGTGGATTCTTTTAAGATTCTGAAGCAGAGGATTCTTTTGTGGAGTTTGTGCAGTTGTAGAAAGTCCTATAACATCTTCTTGATGTACTACAAGGCCCAGAAGCCATTGCTATGTGCATGCTCAGCCTCAATATACTTTCTTAAAACAAATGTTCTAAAACACTACAGGACAGCACACCAGGGAGTTGAAATGAACAGAATGGACAAGCTAGAACTGAAAGGTCAGATAACCATAAAAGAAAGGCTTTACTGTTTTGCAGACTTTAGGTCTCACTGCTTTTCCTTTGGGCAGGTGAAGATTTGTATGTTAAACTGCCTTCCTACTGTAGTGGAAAAGCCAAAACTACTTTTCTTTTTCAAATAAAATACTTATTTTTGCCCTACTAGATCACCCGTGAGCATTTTTACATTCTATTTCAGCTTAAGTGCAAGAATGAATACAGGGTGAAATCAAGGTGAAGAGACAGTCTTTGGGTTGAATTTGTTTGCTGCTTGAATTTATGGCTCCTTTTAAGCAAAATGCTGACTTTTTCCCCCTCACTTTCCCTGTCTACATGCACATGTTCAAGAGGACGGGCAGGTACCGCAGTATAAACGCATGTTCGCTGAATTACTAATGAAGTCTAACAATGCACACTGAAACTAGATTTGGTATCTCACCCTTTGGCCTTTAGAAGTGACAGCTGAAGAGAACCAAAAGGAATCTGGGAAAAGAAGAGAAGCTTACCGTGGTTGTCTTTATCCGTCCACCAGGTTGTGTACAGGTCCAGCCTGATTTATTGATTAGCAAATCACAGCCTTCTCCTTCTAAACATGGAAGCATTTCACACCACTGTTTTGTTTTAATAATTCGTGCTGTAGGGAAAAAAAAAAAGAGAGTTGGCAGGAAGATTCACATTTCACTTCTCTTTGAACACATGCATTAGAGAAGCTTATTTTCATCATCAGATAATGTAGCCATAGGTTATGCCATAGACAGCCCCAGGCAATTTACAAAATTATTTACAGCACTTTCAGTGCCAACCAATTTTACAATAACAACAGAACTTAAAAGACAACATGAAAACTAAATAATGACCTCCTTAAATAAAACAAGGAAAAGGTACAGGCAGAGGTAACTTTGCAATAATGTGCTCCTTAAAGTCCATGATGTAGTGGGAGGAGCTGTAGTTAAAGCATTCTGCTTCTTCTTTATTCATCATCCTTATTTAGTAGTTTCTTAAGACCAACACAGAACTGGGCCGGAGCAGACTAGATACTGTTCAAACATTGAGAACAGGAAGCTTCTGCTCTGAAGACTTACAGTCTAACTACGAAAGACAGATGCAAGTGGAAGGAAGTCATACAACGCAGAAGAAAAGTGAATTATGCCATGACAGCATATGGTGGGGGGCAGGGTTTTCCACGATTGTTTTCCATCTTTTTTTTTAAAGATGGGATTAGGCAGACTAGGCTAAGTAGAAAGAAGAGGGAAGGAAAGGTAGGATGGGGAGGGGCATGGTCAGAGAAAGAAGAAATGTGGCAGGACACTGAGGACAAAAGACTTGGGCAATGTGTAAGGGACAAATGCTGAACCAAACAGCTAGTCAGCATAGAGTAGAGAAAAATCCCATTAAAAATGAAGTTTTCTGAATGTCCCAATGACCAAGATGTGGCTCTTTCTGAAGCTTCTGCTACTGGACAGTCTCTGATGCAGTCCTGTTCACAGCTTTCCCTAGAGGACACTGCCAGGTGGCCTTAAAACAAGAAAGAGCTCTCACTAGGTGAAATAAAAGGAGGCAACCCTGCAGGGGAACACTGCATCTTCAGGCAGGAAGCAAACAGGGACTAGTCCCTTAACTTCTACTATGCATCTTCTACATGTTCATCACTGCAAGTCTGTGTCTTGCACTAAGACTAAGGTCATTAAGCAATATTTGTTTTTGTTGTGATATCCTCTTTTTGAAAAGTAGAGGTGCACCTCTCCCTTATGCAGTGCCAGTGGGGAGTTTGTTATGGGAAATTTAAAAAAATACAGACACACACAGTTTGTGAGACAAAGTGAGATCAAAGAAACACATCTTACGTTTAGGAACAAAGGGCCATCACAAACTTCACCCCCTTCTACTGTACAGGAGTTCGTGCCGCAGTCTCAAGCCAGCCCCAGAGACAGTTCTGTCTCCATCCCTTGCACAAATGTGAGCTTGGGCAATGGGCAGAACAAATCACATTGTCTACACTCTGGAACAGAGACCACGTCTTCCTGTATTATAGAACATCTTCTCAGTGGATAAACAGAGCTAAGCAGCATTAAAAAGTAAGAGCTCAAAAAGGACTACTGGAAATAATCTAAAAAAAATAGGTAAAGCAAGACCTGAAGTGAGTGCAAGGAGCTAGAAAGTGAGTTGCTAAATTGAACAACTGCTTCTATCTCATCCCTGACTTCCCAAGTCTGGGAAACTGAACCACTTGAAGGCAAATTCCCAATACCACAAAACAATAGTAAGAATTAAAGCTGCAATGAACAATCTTTTAACAAAAATTGAGCTAGCATTCTGATGTAATAAACCAGGTCTCTAGTCTCTAAATACTCTGGCATCCAAACTGATCACATGTACCCTTGTTTGAAGGTTCAGGACCTAAATGGGATCTGCAAAATTAACTCAGGATATCTGCAGACAATCATTGTAGCCAATCTATGATCATGTGGCTTGCTTTAACCAACATGGCCATAGATTGGGAATAGTGTGTGCACGTTTGCCAGTGTGGGGAGCTATACCAGGTACCCAAATTAAGTTGGAGTGGGGAGAGAAGAAAGTTGTATCAGGGGGATTAGCAGGTCTGTCGTGGTTGGTGCAGAGAATTGGCAGGTTGGCAAGGGTGGTTGGTGGATCCACAGGGGGGGTAGCAGCTGGGTATCTGCCTGGGAGTGGAGGTCAGGATGCCAAACATAGCATAGTCAGGGTGATTTTGTGTGTGTGTGGTGGGGGGAGGGGAGGGGCTAGGAAGAACAAGGACCATTTTTTGCCCAAGCTTATTTCCCTCAACATCTGTACAGATGAGCACTTTAGATCGACCTTACTTTAGCTAGGTTGATCTAAACCAGTGGTCTCTACTCTTTTTATGGTGAAGATAAGCACCATATGTAAAGAGCACCCCAGGAACTACTGCCCCTCCCACCCCCCCTCAGACAAGCCACCCAGGTTCTGACGCAACCCAACTCACCCAGCCTGGCCTAGGTGGCAGGGGTGTGGCATCTTGCGGTTCCCAATCGTGCAGCCTCTGACAGACTAAGATAGACTTTCAGAGGCTCCACAATCGACCAGTTGATTGAGATCGACTGATTGGTGACCACTGATCTAAACATAATATCTGCAATATACCCTCAGTTTTCACCTTTGCTTTGCAGTCTGCCAACCTAAAGCAGAGTCCTGCCATTTCATTTCACACCACTAATAGTACTCTTTACCTGGAATGCAGAACAATACATTTACCAGGATATCAAGTACCATCACCAATAATTAAACATGAATAACACTAGTTGAGATGAATGAATAATGTGTATGGCCTGAGACAGCATCTGCATTAATTGTGTTTGTTCACTAAAAGTGAAAGTCACCCCTGTGGCAGAGAATGGGCAAAAACCTTCCAACCTCTTATATCCCACTCAAGCCCTATAATACAGTTATAAGTGGCACTTAAGTGACGCACAGGCTTTGTGTTGGCCTTCTATACAGGGCTGACTTTCATCCTAAGAGTCTGATCCTGTGAACTGCTTTGCATCTCCTAAGTGTTGCATCCCTTGACCTCACTGAAGCTAACAGGAATTGAGGATCCTTAGCACCTTGTAGAATTATACTCTTAGAGACTATAAGAGGAATCACACATATATGATACCAAGTATTCCTGATTTGATTTGCAAAATTCAGCAGTTTGCGATGGATCTTTTAGCTATTTGTATGAAGGGTATGATCTTTCTGCATATTATGGATTAAAGTAGCTTCAGTAGAAAAAATGTTTTAAAAGATTATGAATTATTTAAAAAATATTTATTTCCAAATGCTGAAACTAAAGGCAGTGATGACAATCATAATTACAGTTCTAACCTTGCTTGCCAGATTATTTATAACTCCCTATAAAACAGCAGTTTTTTTTTCTGTATTTCCTTTACTCATATGCTTGTTATTTATTTAGACAGTTACCAAATGCTGCATCTCTAGTAAATCTCCCAACTGGAAAACATCATCTCTTTGTAGTAGGAAAAAAACCAAAAACCCGTGAGATATACCTGGTCTGACAGCAACCAACTCCAAATGTTAGAGCTATCTAAAAAAAGATATGGAATTAAAATACAAACAGAAAGAGCTCACCAAATTTTATTTACAACTTCTGAGAAAGGAACTGAAAAACAGGAAAAAAAAAAGAAAAGAAAATGGTGTTGACACTTTCAATACATAATATCAGTCATACACACAAAAAAGAAGCACTAGGATACAGAGATTGCCATTACAGATCACAGGGACAGCCCTTCAGCCTGTCATAATGGATATGGTCCATTTATATGAAATAAATAATCATATGACATTATGACAGACCTGGTATCAAAACCCAATTGGAGCAGAGAGATAGAATTGTCTTACATTTTATCTTTGTCACCAATTCTAGATACTGTAGATAAAGGCAGAAGAATCCTGTAACACAGTGTGGACCATCTGTTTTGACCACAAGTCCCACGCCCTCCCTAAGGCTTCGGACATACATTACACATAAACAGGTTTAAGTGATCAGAAATTGGTTTATATCTGCAACAGAACATAAGTTCAGCGCACACAAACCAGTTTCAAATGACTGAAACTGATTTAAGATAAACCTGGTTGAATGTAGACTTAACTGCTTTGTGGTAAAACCAGTTTATGCAATGTCTGTCCCAGACCCCTTCCTGGTTTAAGTTAAACCAGAGTCCCCCAGCATCCCAGATGTTTTGCAGCCCTCAGTTGGGATGGGCTGTCTGCTCCAGACAACAGGGCTGGCCAGCCCCTCTACTCCCTAGCCAGAACTCCCACAGAGACTGCAGGCTAACCCCCAGCCCTTGCCACTTGCTGCTCAAGCAGAGATCCCCCACCTCCCTCCCATCTCCCACAGCATGGACCCCAGTCCCATGGACCCTAGGCATATAGTATGCTAGCTAATGCCGAGAGGTGTCTGTGCGTGTGTCTCCAATTCCACTGGAACAGGCAGACAGAACAGTATCAACTTAGAGCTTTTTGGAGCTAATCAGTAGGTCAGCTGGTAATGCCAGTCCATTCCTTCCCTGGAGCAAGCTGTTTAAGAAGAGCTTGAAATAATGAAAGAGACTTTTGTTTTGTTAATGGGATGATAAACACTATTATCAGCCCCCTGCTGGCTCTCTTGTCTGTCAGGTATGCAGACAATATGAAGAAGCAGCGAGAGGGAGATTGAAAAGCTCAGTATTGTCACCAGATGCATGGACTGCACAACAAACCCTCCCCTGCCTCAAAGTGCCTGCTGAGGGCTAGGGCCTGGCAACACTCCCACCCTTTGAGCAGCAAGTAGGGAAAGGCCTGGGATGGTGCAGGCAGGGCGGGGGTTTAAACCCCCCCTAATAAGAGCATCCTGCCAGGGCCTGGCCATGCCCCTCCTCAGCTCAGCACTGTAGGAGGGAATGGAGGATATCTCTAGTGGCTTCTAGCCTGAGCCCCTGTAGGCATGTGCCTGGATTTAGTCAGTCCAGAGGGAATATCTGTGCAGTTGTAAATCAGTTCAACTTAGGCAAGTTAGATTAACCTGCAAAGATTTAATTAATTTAGGCTCAGGCTGTTTATTTGTCTGTCCCGAGCCTAAGTGAAAATCTAATCCCCTTTCTTCTGCCTTATCTGCTGCTCTGGAGCTGCTCCCTGCCCCCTTCCCTATCAACCACATGCCATACACATAGGTTACCACTTTGGGCGCTCCCACTGCAATGCACAATAATTGAAAAACCCATTCACAGAATGGTTTCTTCAAAACTTCAGGTCAGAGACATAACAGCCAGTGACAGTGATAGGGGTCTGTTGTGGCACCTAGGCTGGCAACAACAGTGGCTAAGGTGTCATTCACGCACCCCCTCTAAGTGGGTATTAGGGGCTGGTGCCCCATTACACTACTGTTCCAGGCATTAAATACAGTATAAATACAGTTATGAATTATGATCCACAAGCTCCAAAATTTATATCTCTCGACTTCTCATCCTGTGCAATGTAAATACAGTTATCCTCATTATCCATAGAAATGTCTGATGTTTTGGTTTTAATGATAATTTGTGGCAATTAGTTTCAGAGGTTAATTATGTCTAGTGTAAGAAAAGATTTTAACAGGTTTTCATTGTGTTGCTTCTCAGTGTCATTGTCCTTGTCCTTTGGAAAAAGAAATGTAAATAGCCTAATAGAAACAGTAATACATAATAATTAAAAACAATGGGCCTCTGAGCTTCTTCCTGGGCTGCTTTGTGTCATAGGAGAAATAGTATCATCAGCCATAAGAACTTTGTAGGGGCCATACTTAGATCATTTGGGTCTCATCTCCAGAAGTAGTTAAACATACAGTAGAGAATAGGACTATCTCCCACAAATCGCTGGAACCAGAGGGACTGGTCCATCCTTTGAGGCATATGACATTCAACTTATTCAGTTTTGTCTCTGGATATACTTTTTAATTACTTGAGCAGCTTATGTTGGCTGCTGATTCCACTGTCCCAAACTTTTCTTACCACTGCTGCCTAAGCAATCTTGCCCTGTCCTTTGTGGCAGCCTCACTCCCCTTATTATCTATCCCTCCATTTTATTCTACCTGTTTTCCTTCCCCTCTGTTGCTTTCATGAACTGTTCTCTCACTTTCTCTCTCAGCTCAATCCTTTTATATAATTTTAACACAATTTTATTTATAACATTTAATGCTATAAAAATAGTACAAATCCTGTATACTACCAACATGGTTGTAAATCACCATTTAACCTTTATAGACTGTCTTCCTACCATAGAACTCAAAAATATGCTGCAAAGTTCAATGCATTTAACTGGTTTACAACACCCATGAGGTGAAGGTAACTATTATTGACCCCATTTTGGTGAGGGGTTAGCTGACTTGCCCAAGGTTGCATAGGAATTTTGTGACAGAGCTGGGAAGAAAACTGTAGGTCTCCTAATTCCTAGTCATATGCCCTAACCAGAAAACCTTTCCTCCTCCTATTTTCTTTTAGAAATATATTATATGAGTGATAAAGAATTTAATTATAGTTGGGGATGGTCCTGCTTTGAGGAGGGGGTTGGACTAGGTAACCTCCTGAGGTCCCTTCCAACCTTAACTTTCTGTAGTTTTATGATTCTATGAATAAACTATGCTCCAGTGTGCACTTAAACCAAAATAAGAAATTAAACAAAAATAATTTTATGCAAAGTGATAGGCTTTTAAAATATATCTTATATTGGTTAAATTACAGTGGCACTAAAGAGGCTGATAAAAGAACATAGAATGGATCCCAGTACTTTAATAAGACACTGCAGTCATGCACAGTCTTCACAGGAGCAATTTGGTTGTGATAGCCTGTGAGGCCCAAGCATTAATCTATTTTACTATGCAACAAGGAAACATCACAAGCCGTGGATACTTTTTACAGCAGCCATTCTGCACCAGTCAGAAAACTGGAACAGTGCTAATTCATGAAGAGTTAGCTGTGCTCAACTATTTATAAGACAGCTAGATGAAAGACTGCTTAATTCAAAGACAGCAATACACCAATGTCCAGCATTCACACATTATCATTTTGCTTTGCTATCAAGATAGGGCTTGATTGTGGAGCCAAGATGGGCAGATATGGAAGAGACAGAGAACAGAAATCCTCCCTTGCAGCCCCTACCCAGAACAGAGGATCTTGGCAGAGTTACAGTCTGCAGTCCAATACCTACTCGTCTCTGACAGGTTCATAGAAAAGTGGGTCAGGAAGAGAACTAAGGAGGTAATTTAGTCCAGGCCCCTTCAAGGCTAGATCATCTGTGATCGAACCATCCCAGCCAAGTGTCTGAGTATCCTCTCCTTAAAAATTCCCATGGATGAAAACTCCACAATTTCTCTAAACAATTGGTTCCAATCCTTCAGTACCGCATAGTTAGAAAGTTCTTCTTAATATGCAATTTACATATTACTTAATATGCTGCAGTATAAGACCATTATTTCTTGTACTATACTCCATGTCTGCAGAGAATAATTGATCACAATCTTATCACAACCCAATTATTTGGATGTGGGGGCAAAGAGCTCAGTGACCAAGTTTGCCAACAACACCAAGTTGCTGGGGAACATGGTCACGCTTCAAGATAGACTGCAGATACAGGCAGACCTAGACAGGTTGACAAGTTGAGTGGATCAGAACTGGCTGAAGTTCAACACTGAGAAGTGCAAAGTGCTCCATCTGGGGATGAATAATCCCCAACGTACTTACAGGCTTGGTGGTGCCAAACTGACTAGCACCACAACTGAAAGGGACCTAGGAGTAATAACAAACTGTAGTATGAACATGAGCCATCAGTGTGATGCTGTAGCCAGCAGGGCAAACAATACTCTGGCATTCATCATCTGATGCATCTCCAGCAAAATCAAGGAAGTGATTCTTCTCCTTTATTCAGAAGAATCACAGAGAAGTTGAGAGATATTTACCTTCATGTTATACATTTTCCCACTCTTTGGAGTCAGACCCTCAGTAATGGATGACTCAGCCCAGTGACAGATCAGGTTAGACTGGGACTCCCATTTTCTTAGTGCAGATATCATCTCAAAAAACAAATTGTCACATGGGTCATCTTTGTAAATGGCCCACATTCACTCCCATGTTCAACTGATTAGGTCATTTTCCTATTATTTCCAAATGCTCTGCTTTGTGTAGTCAGGTATCTTCCTTTTCATTTGCAACCTAACAGCATCTCTACAGGAACTACAGCAATTGTTTATAAAAACTGAAAGATTAGGAAACATTTAATATATTTCCAGTGGATTGCTATGAAGCAATTTAGCAGTTAAAAACAAGGGGGTGGGGGAGCTAGTATCATTAGCCAGCTCTCAGGGGGTTACCACTAAGTGCCTTGTGAATATAAGCCTAAAAACTTATATCTGTATCTCAGGTTGTAGGTTCAACATGTATCTCCTATTCTTCTGTGATAATTTAATCTGTGTAGGTTTCTCTACAGATATCCTCTATATGCAACTGCCCTGTTTACATTTTTGCAGTTCCTATTTATGTACCAAAATAGCTAATTGCTTAATAGAGGCAGCCTGACCAACAATAATTCCTTTGGAAAGTGTGTTTGACCCTAGACTAGAAACACAAAGATGTGGATATTTAATAAGTTTTCAGGGTGTGAATGATCCAGAGTCCCATTGTTTGGCAGTAGTTGCTTTTTTGGTGTCTAACAAGGGATGTTAATTGAACACTTGCCCCTAGAGAAAATCTTTGTCAGGACTCACTATCTTTTGTTTCTGTCCCCTGCTGTTCCGCTCTGCTGTATTCAATTAGTGTGCTGGAAGTGAAGTAAACTCTAGTAAAAAGAAAACCTGATCTTTATTGTGCCAGCAAAGAACCCTTCAGAGAATGGATTTTTAGCACATTTCACTATGCTGCCAATATGCTGAGCACAGCAGATTTAATCAGTGAAGGACAGCAGGACCAGAACCAAAGAAGAGAGGATGTGAAGACAACAATGAGCATCAGACTCATGAGAACATGGGAAGAGTGGGGAGAAGAAGGAAACCAAGAAAATGGAATAGGGAGAAGAGAATAAGTAAGAATGTGAGAAATTAGGAGAGAGCATGGATTGAATATAAAGTTGCTCAGGTAATACGTGTGTAATGACTATTAAAGTAGTCAGACAGGACTGAGGCCTACATTACTTACACACCTAAATCAAGGGACAACACATAACTAAAAGCATCTTTCTTTTTTTTTTTTAAATCACACTTGTGTCTAATCCTGTGATTCTCAATCTGGGTGACTTGAGACTTTCTAATAATGTTGTGTGTTGATATATTAGCGTGGTTAGGTATAACAACAGCTACATGCGATTTACAAGATAAACCCAGAGATCTCAGTTAGGAATCCATAGTGTCAAAAAACATGTTGTGTTCTGCGTTCTCTGCAACAGAAGGATCGCTCTATTCTTTTTTTGTAGTCAAGAAACAATTGAAAGCTAAGAGCTGGCATTTTCCAGAGGGTACCTTGCATGGGTGATTGATGCTGCCTTAGTCAGGGGTCATGTGCTCCCCAGCAACCAGTTAGTGACCTGGGGGGGGGTACCCCCTAAGGCTCATTGTGCAGAGTGGAAGCGGGAAGGGTCCAAAACTGACTGACAGGTAAGCAGCCATGGTGCTCCTGAAAGCCAGAAGCTGGCCATGGCACTTCCAGAAGCAGACATGGCCTACTCCGGTGCTCTCACTCCCTAGCTAGTGCTCACAGTGGGGCACTGGTATTCCCTTTGCCCCCTCCACCACCCATCACCTAAGCAAGGAGCATGGCCTGATGGGGTGCAGCAGCGATCTCAGGGAGTGCGTGTACACCCCCTGCTCATCATCATTGGTTCCTTGTATCTAACAAGGTATGCCTTAGGTCTAAAGAGGTTAAGAACCACTGGACTAATCTTTTTGATGTAAGCAAAATAGCAGAAATGAACCAGATTAAACTGTGAAAAACAGAAAATACCCATGGCAAGTTCCTGTGAATAGCATGTCATTTGGCCACTGTTCAGAAAAACCTGGGAGGAAAGAGGGAGGGGAGGCTCATAGGCACATAATTTTCAGAAGAATGTAGGTATATCAAGGCTACCATTCCCAAGGTAATAAAATACTTGTATGAGGAAGACAACCCCACTAGATAGCAATCACCATATTTGGGATAAAAGTCAAGGATGGAAAATTTTTAGATAAGAGGAACTACACAGGGAATTAGCAAAGCAGCAAGGGGCGATATCATGTTTATGATGCTACCATCCATGGGTCAATGAATTATACTTCTACAATGAACAATTAACTGCAATATACTTGTATTAGATAGTTTGATTACCAGCTTCAGTTTAGCTGTGAAAACACAGGGCTCTGCATGGCTAATTTATCTGATAAATAAATAACGTAAAATAGCCTGTATAGAGATCAGTTTATCAGCTTATCAAAGTAAAATAGCCTGTATCCCAATCATCTTATTTAAAGTTAGTTTGAAATGTATCCCTCTGTAGTGCAGAATATAGTGCAGATAGCTCCAGAATGAGGTTCCTTTGTGCTAGGTACCATTCAAACATAGAATGGGACTCTAAAATCTAGAGGCAAGATGGCCTTAAAGCCTAGGGACAGAAATTACACATAAACTGGTATAAGCAATTGGAAACTGGTTTAAATCTGTAACACAACGGAAGTTCAGTGCACATAAACCACTTTCAAAATGGCCAAAACTAGTTTAAGATAAAACTGGTTGGATGTAGTATCAGATTCAACTGATTTAGCTTAAATCATTTTATTGAACTTCTGTCCCAGCTCGCCTTCAGATTCAAGTTAACGTACAATCTCCCAGCATCTCAGGACGCTTTGTACCTCCCTCACCAGTGGAGTCAGGAGATGTGCTTTAGCACCTGCCAGCTTCTGGCTTGGGCTACTGAAGCATGTGGTTGCATTTCCAGAATCAAAAGTGAATGTCTGTTCATATGCCTATTGGTTCAATCTATGCAGCTAAGACTAACCAGCAAAGAATGAATCTATCTTTGCCTCTGGCTTTTTGGCTGTCTGTACTTAGCCAAGAAGAAGAAGAGATGCAACCAACAACCAGGGTAAACCATGTGGTCACAGGAAATGGTACATATGTCCTATTATGTGTTTTTAATTTTCTTTTTGCTTTTGTTTTGAGGGATGAGTTCCTTTAGAAGCGGAAAGTGAAGTTTGAGGAGATGTGCAATGTTAAAAATATTAATGATAATAATAATAATAAAATGAATAGGAATAGATGATAAGGGGCAGGAAGAAAGCTATACAGGAGAAACTGTACAAAATGCTGGGATTGTTGTTGCTTCAGATTGTTAGGAAATTGATCTTAATAAACAACTTTATTTCAATACATTATCAACTAAATATGAACCTGCATCATACTGAAATACTTGGATCCTAGATATAGTTTGTAAACTGTTTTTTCTTCACATTTGCTTGTGTTAATTTGATCGGCAGGAAAATAAACATGAAATAATTTAAATATAGAGTGGATGCTAATTTTATGGTTATATTGTATACAACATTGCTCTACATGGATGCAATACATTAGTAAACTGCCCTGTCCATCAGTAATCTAGTTAAATGTGAATCTGATCTCATGTATGGGAAGAACAAGGGTGACTGAGGATGAAGGGATGCAACTTTTTTATATTGCTTTTGAATAACTCCATTTAATATAAAATCCACAATACTCTTAATTTTCAGGATGTTTTATTATCTAGAGACTGGATGTTTGTTTTTCCTGAGTTTTGTTTAATTTGAAATTGTTATGCTTTCCTTAGTTATGGCTTGAAATTCAGCCAAAATTGAAAAAAGTATAAATGACTAAATCTGTTCATCATAGGGTATATATTTCTAAATGCAACAAATATGATATTGGGAGACATGTATTCAAGAAAGCACAAGGCGCCAGTATTTGTCTGATTAGTGCAGTCTCCATTTCCAATGTCAAACAGGGAATGTAAGGCTTTATTTTTAGAGAAGGATCAGACTAGGTGACAGAATTTTTTTTTTTTTAAATCAATAGCACACACAGATGAGTAAAAGCCTAAAATGAGGATTATTATGGGCCAATATTTTATATTTTTCCTACTTTTTCCACAAGAAATGACCATTTCAGATTTGCATAGTGATTTCTGTGCTCTGCCATGGTCTCTGCTGGGTGGAAATACAGCTGCTTTCTTTTGGTAAGGCAATACAAGTGCTCACACACTGCGCTAATGGCTCTGAAGCAGGTGCCCAGAGTTCTGAAGACACGACATTGAGATCTAACTTATTTTTCTCTCTCTTATAGAAAACTCCTGCAGAATTTAATAGATTTATAGATTTTAGGGACAAAAGAGACTAGCTGTAATCATTCAGTTTGGCTACCTGCATATTGCAAGCCACAGCATTCAACCAATTCCTGTAACAAGCCCAATTAGATCTGGTTGATTTATCTGTTTGAAAGACATTTAATTCTGATGAAGACAGAATAATAACTCCTTTGGAACTTCTAAACCACCCCGTAACACTCGATAGCATGGGTGTGATTGCCCAAGTCTAGATTTTAGTGCAACTTCTACAGATCCCTACTGAATTCTTAGAGAAACCTCTTACTTCTCCCACCCCACCCCCCTCCAGTTTTTAGAGGTTCTTCCCTACCCCTAAATAAAGCTACTATTGATTGGTCTGGTACTGGCAGAGGTAAGATCATGGAGATTTTTATTAGTGCCTGGCAAAATGCTGACTGCTTCCCAAAACATACCTGCACCTTTTACAATTGTTTCTTCTGATTCCACGTAAATTCAGAGTGTTTTCAAACAATTCACGTATAAAGAAAACAAACACCCGCATTGTATATAAACAGCAATCTTGAAAAGCACAATTTAATCTGTTAAAACTAACTGTAGCTTTGAATCAATCCCTTATCTGTAATTCTACTCTCTCAAAAGTGCTGATGGGAGCAAGCTAGAAGTCTCTACCTGCACAAAATCCATTGTTTACTTTTAATAATTACTACTGTGGAAATACCCACAAAAAAGAGCTTTTTCAACAAAATTCTACTTCACAAAAGCACTGGGGAAGCTTCACCAAAAAGGATTTACATCATCTAATAAGGCAGGCAGTACCCTGGCTTGCAGTCGTGACTAAGTTAAAACTTACAGTTTTACAGAGATTTTTGCAGGACTAAGGATTGAACCCATAGCCTAGACATGGCTGTTGGGAGAAGGAGAAGCCAAAAAGTTCTACCACTTACCTTTTTTCTGCAACCTTTAAATACTGAAATATCTGTGCACATGTAGCACTGACATTTTGTAACTTCACATATAGCTTGAACAAACCTTCTCAACCAAAACATGAATATCTATTTCCTAATTTAAAATAGTTGTTTTTAAAATGCATATGCCTTGTATATTGGGCTTAAGTTACCATCAGACTTATTTGAAACTGGTAAACCCTTGGAAAATATAAGACCCCTTTTCTCAACTCAGATGTATGGAGTTAACTTAAATCAGTTTTATTAAACTGGTGAAATCCTTTCATGTTATTTGGACCCTTTCATGTCACCTTAAAACTGGCTTTTATCATTTTAAGTTTGGGGCACAAGGACTGCTTTAAAAATGGCAGATCCCAGTCTAAGATTGGACATCAGTACCAGGTTCACTTGCAAATCAACA
>JAGPOW010001296.1:112002983-112035298 GCA_030014935.1 Caiman crocodilus
ATTGCTGTTCGCCAGCATCCCAGGGGCAATTGTGAGCCTCCCAGCAGGAAGCTGCAGCTCACCTGCTCCAGCCAAGTACCTAGATGGCTCCACCCCTGAGCTCTCTGGCTGTTAGCCACAGACAGGGGGCAGGAGGAGAGAGTTGATGTTAAAAGCTGCTGGGGGGAGGCAGTGCCAGTGGCACATCCCTCATTCCCAGACCAGGTCAATGAGGCATGGAATGTCCCTTCCCTGTCCTATTTCCATCCAAGTCCCAGGATCATGTGCTGGAAAGGCTCTGGGAAAGGCTTGTAGGATTTCTACCTCCTTCTCCCTGAGCTAGTTCCACTTCCTAGGTAGCTGCAAGGGTATGACTGCCTCCCTCCCTCCCCAGGGACAACAGCCAAACAGCTGCACAGGAAGTAACTTCAGTTGGGAATTCACTGCTGACTCTGGGGGAAAAAGGGGAGGAATTTCTTGGAAGGTCCTTCACAGAGCCACTCTAGCATATGGCCCAGGATCCCTTCCCTGTCCCATAGATTCATAGAAGCTAGGGCTGGAAGGGACTTCAAGAGATCATCGAGTCCGACCCCCTGCATAGGCAGGAAAGAGTGCTGGGTTTAGATGACCCCAGCTAGATACCTATTTATCCTCCTCTTAAAGACCTTATCCCCCAGGATAGGGGAGAGCACCACCTCCCTTGGGAGCCCATTCCAGACCTCGGCTACTCTAATTGTGAAGAAGTTCTTCCTTATGTCCAGTCCTAATGTTCAGTCTTCTTAATGTCCAGTCCTAACATCCCAGTTCTTTCCAAGCCCCAGGACTGCGTGTTGGAGCAGTGCCAGGAAGGGTTCACAAGATTCCTTCTCCCAGCCCGGAGACAGCACTAAATTTCCAGCTGAAGCTGCTTCTCATGCAGCTATGGGACTCAGGTCTCTGGGGGAGGGGGGAGCCATGCCCTTGCTGGTATATGGGAATCAGCTTCAGCCTCAAACTTGGTTCTGGCTTCAAGGGGAGGCAGAAATCCTGCAAACCCTTCTTGGAACCACTCCAGCACAGGGTCCTGGGGCTCAGATAGAACTGGGACAGGGGAGAAACACTTTGGACTGTGCAATGGAGCAGCTCCTTCCCCTCTCCCATCCCTCCGCCTCCCCCCCCCAGCTTTGGGGCCAGAGCCAAGTTCAGAGCTGAAGCCTCTTCCCATGCAGCTACAAAGGCATTGTTGCCCTCCCCCCCACCTCTCCCACCTGGGACTGGACCCACAGCTGCACAGGAAGCAGCTTCAGCCCTAAACTCAGCACTGGCCTGGGAGGGGTGAGGAGGGGGAAAAAGGGAATACACTCCAGAGTATGGCCCTGGGACTTGGATGCAACTGTGACAGGGGAGGGACATTGTGCCTGATGACCTGGGCCAGGAATACAGGGTACGTCACGGGTACTTCATTCCCCCAGCAGCTCATAAGCTCCACTCCCCCTCTGCCTCTGTTCTGCCTGGCGTGGACCCCCACAAACCCATATGACAGGGCGGCAGGAGGAGACATGTGTCTTTGACACCTAGTCAGGGATGGCACAGCCATTTGGCTGTACTCAGCTGCTCTCAACAATCTTCAGCGTGGTGGGAGGCATGCGGGAGCACCTTCTGCTTTCTGGCCTTGTCCAGTGAAGGGAGAACATTAGTTTCATTCACTCCCAATCTATGCAGCATAGAGATACCCATGCAGATTGAATCAATTCTGCCTTGGGGTTTTTGAATGTCTGTACTTAGCGTGACAGGTAAGCCCCGTTAACTTGTTTCTACTCCATAAGTACCCAACCTTGGATATCAGGCAGCCAAAATGCAAACATGTGTGGCTCTGAGCACACTCCTTTGCACTGTGGATAGGCTTTTCGGATAGACAGAGTTTCTAGACTGTTGTGCTAATTCAGCTATAGTACTAGCTGATTGAGTTTCCTTGGGCATCTTTGCATAGCACTGCATTGTCCTGATATAAGCTTCCTATGCAGTAACTATAAGGAATATTACTCCATTTTCACTGCCTCACTTCTCAACAGGGTAATAAGCCTATTCAGGGCTCCATACTGCTGCAGGTAGTGATCTTCCAGTACCTTAACTAGTCCAATTAAAACTAACTTAAGTATCTGTAGCCTTTAGCAGAAATATCCCTGAACAGGCTGCATGTGTAGCCCTGAGACAGGCAGTTAAGGAAAAGATTTGGACTGGAAGAGCTTTGATACTGTGAACATGTTTGATTGTTCCTGTCCTTAAAAAATGAAGAACTTTAAAAATACTGTTGTGATGGACTATGGAATTTATTGTAATGTCATGCTGTAAAAATGGATGCTTGTATAGGGTTACTGTACATCCGGGTTTTCCCGGAAATGTCCTTTTTTGGGGTCCTCCCATCTCCATCCAGGAGGTTTCTGTAAATGTTAACAGATGTCCAGGACCTGGGATTTTACTCTGCTCAGCATCCAAGTTTTCTGCAGCACTGGGCTGCAGCAGGGCATGAAGGGACTGAAGGGAACAGGGAAGGGGCAGCAGGGAGCTACATAGCCAGGCCACACCCATGACTGTGCTTACAGTAGGGGGGTAGGGGGTCTGGGAGATGCTTGCAGGGCTGGGGGGGGCTGGGGGTTGGGAATGCAGGCCACTGGCAGGACTGGGGAGGGGATAGGGGTCAGGAGTGAGGGGGTACTGGAAGGAAAAGGGGGCTGTGGTTTGGGAGTGAAGGGAACAGACAGTGCCAGGAGGACGCAGGTTCAGAATGAGAGGTATCAGCAAGGACAGGGGAGCTGCAGGTTGGAAATGAGGGGCACCAGCATGGTCTGGGAGGCAGGAGACTGGGGGTGAGCAGTGAGAGGAAGCAGCAGGGCTTGGGGAGCTGTGGGTGTGGCTTGGGAGTGAGATGCAGGGGCAGGGCATGGATATCACTATCCCCCTCCCTTCCCCCCCCCGCCCCGGCCCCAATCATATTACCCTTTTCCCCTCCACCACAGGTGTCCTCTTTTTTGAAACTAAAAATATGGTAACCCTATGCTAGTTTCTTGAGTCAGGGCAACTAGGGAGGGTGAGAACCCAAACAGCCAGAGTTCGTCTCTGCTCCCTGCTTCAGAAGCCACACCTGGGCTGGTAGTGGCAGGAGGGGGTGGGGCTGGAAGGGGAGCACCAGACAAGACTGCAGTGGTCCTGAGCAAGTACCCCGCACCCACTTGAAAATAGACAGCACCAGAGATATGTGACTTCATCACCTATTCCTTCTTGAAACTGGAATAGCCTGCAAGATCCCATATTTTGGGTAGTTGCTCCAGTCAAATTTTAATAATATTTTTATTTGCATCTTAAAGATAGTTTTAAGCTTACTGACCATAATGTAAGCAGGAGTCGCTAAAGAATGCCAAACAGAGAAACACAGATATTTCTGAACATTTTTGGAGATTTCATTAATATTTATTCTCTACCAGATAGAGTAGCAGGAAGTCTTTACCCTTTGTCAGGAAAAACATGAGTGAAAGTGCTTAGGCCTGCTGTGAATGAATATCTACCCTTTGTTTCCCTTAACAGACACACACACATACCAGGGTGGTAGCTTGAATAAATACACGAGATAAACTTTCTGGCAGCAATTCCTTAAGGAATTCTGTGGTGCTAATGAAACACTGCCAACTCTCTAATGGCCACAAGTTAAGCATTATGTTTATTAGTCTGTGTATGATTTTGAATACTGAGTCTGCACAGAGCGTACCAGCATGAATTGCTGACTACGAAATATTTTTCCTTTGCTACAACCCAGGCTTAAAGTTTTGTTTTTTTTTTAAATGGCTCTGCTCTGTTGAACCATTGCCTACTTCTTGCTTACAAAACATTCATATTCAAAGCACCATTAGCACAACAGCAATTAACAAAAGAGCCTTTTAAGCAAACGTGTTACAACTTCATTTCACACATTTTCTTTCCAGTAAAGTCTTTTCTCTTGTTTCCAATATAAGACAAGCACTCGTGCTATGTAAAAAGAAAGTTCTCTTTCTGTGCAGATGTTACATGATTGTACTGTGCATGAATGACAGGGAATCAATTGTGTGTATAAGGGAGGGTTGGACTAGATGACCAGAGGTCCTTTCAACTCTAGTATCTATAGGAGTTCACACTAATAAGAACTACATATTAGGGGTCAAACACTGGCTTTTGCATGGAAATGAGACTGCATGCACAGAAAATGTTGATGAATTTATCTGAACTTCTCTGCTGAAAGAATGAATAGAAAATATACTTTGTTACACTCATAACTCCCCAGCCTACCACTACATATTATTCTTAGTATGCCTATTGCCTACGAATTTTCTAAAGTGACAGCACAGTTGTATACTTAGAGATTTTTCAACGACCATGGTAAAGAAAAATGTAACCTTAGCATGCACAAAGTGCAGGAACCATACAAAGTGCTGGAAAATATTACTTAGTTATAATCAAGTCAAAACTCAGAAAGGGTTTTACACCTCTACAAGTAGGTAAAATGATAGTAAAATATTATGTACCTAGAGGGCTTACCACACAAGAGTTAGCCAGATATCATCCCAAAAGTATTCTAGTATCCCATCATTGTTTTCAGTGTCCAATAAATGGGATGCTTTCAAATGTTTGTATTATACAATCTTTCAATATTATGTTTGTTTTTTATGCATTGTAAGATTATGCTATGAAAGCTGGGAATTGTCTGGAATGTGGTGTATACACTAGTATATGAGGGCTAAATCAGGACCCACATTCCTTTTGCTCTTGTGTGGCCTCCCCGGGTCTTCGGGCAGAGCATGTAGGACAAAAGCAGGTCCAGCACAATTCATTGCTAAACCTTGGCTCCAGCTCCCAAACTATTAGCCAGGCAGGCCTGAACAGCAAATTATTTCTGCCTCAGAATAAGGAACATAGAAATAGCTACCCTGGATCAGACCAAAGTCTCCAATCAGTGGCCAGAACTGTAAGCCTAGATAAAGGTGAGAGAACTAAATTGGTCCAGCTACCTATGTACTCAATATGCAGGGTTTGGGGAAAGTTACAGGTTTTGTCACAGTGATTTTTGTCAAAATTAATATAATGTAATTTAAAAAAAAAAAGAAATGTGTGTATTTGTGCTTAGTGGTATTTATTTTTCTTCTGGTATATTATAAAAATATTTTTAGGAAAATGGTATAGAGTTTCTTTAAGCAACATGGAAAGTAGTTGCCTTTATTTGTAGGTCATGATGAAAAAGGAATTTATATAGAAAAAAAAAGAAGAGAAATTCCACTTTGCTTTGTCCTAAATATACTTCAGCACCAAAGCTGTCCACATCATTAACGGTAAGACTGGATGGGCATGTGAATAGCACATCATAGAAGCATATGAAAATACAACTCCTGTGTAGAGAAATGTATTAAAAAGCAAGCAAGCAAGCAAACAAAACAATGCTATTGAATTTATTTTTTCCTAGTTTTGATTCCCTGTATTATATAAAGAAAAGGTATATACATAAACAAAGGATGCTGTATGCAAAGCTGCTGTTAGATTATTTTACCTGAAATATCCAATATCTGAATGCATTTCTGTTCATATGAGACTTATTACAGAATGTTTCTGCATAGATGTGCCACACTTGATAAATCTGCATAATTAAGAAGGATCTGACTCCATTTTTCCCCATCAAATACACAATCTTTCATAAATAACCTTAAATTTCTATTCTATTCTCATTCATATATGGTAATCATCACTGCAGGATCTGAGTGACTTTCAGTAATGTACAGGCAATGTGACTAACATCTGTCCTGTGTTTGTTCTTTTGTTCTCCTCCCAGAGTGAAAAGTATTTACTGTGGAGTGTCTTGTTTTAGATATTTTTTTTATCCATACATGTTGCTATAAGCTTATTTTAGAGAAGCCAAAGTTAATGATATGCACATACCCTTAGTGTGGCAGGCTGTAAGGTTTCTGATGGCCCTTAGATTTTGTGGAAATTCACTCTACAGGGAAGGACTGGCCTCTGAGTAAATCCTGTTCCCACTCAGAGCAGCTTTGCCCTTGTAGTACAAATGTCTGTGCCTGAGAAGCAAAAATTGTCAAACATGCTCTTCAAACCCCAGAGTTTTAGACAATGCTTTAGAAACTAAGAACAAGACATTCCATTCCTTGAAGATAAAAAGTAAGAACTTGAACATAACTCTATGGCCCCTGGCAGATGTTAAAATTGGGTGCCATTAGGTTCTGAGTAATTTTGTGTACCATTCCAAATACTATGCCTCCTGCCATGCCACCTGTGCACAGCAGGAGGCACACTGTTTGGGATGGGCATAGAATTCCTCAGAGCCCAAACTGCATGACTTCCAAGGCTGAACTGGGACCTGGGGCTGCCCCCAGCCCAATCTCTTGGATCAGGCAGTTAGCATTTGTTTCCTGGACTTGAGGCTGCCCCATGTCTAGTTCTGACGTTCAGCTGAAAGGAGGAGCCCTGCATCTAAAGATTGTATGTGCAGCTGAGCACTGGGCTTGGGCACAGGGCGGCCCCAGGTTCAAGACATAGCCATTCTGTGCCCAGTCTCCAGGTGTGGGTAGGGGATGACCTTAGGTCTGGAACCTGAGACTGGGGACAATTTAAAACCCTGGGATATTGGGAATCCAAGATGTGGGAGAAGCTTTCAGTCCCAGGCTTGCAGCACCCCAAGACCTCTAAAAACCATAGCACTCTTTAAAAAGCTACTTGATTTTTAAAAATCCTGGGGTGCTGGGAGCCCAAGATTATAGAGTCTCTCCCCATTTCAGACTTTAAAATTCTCCCATTGTAGGTTTTGAACCTAGGGTTGTCCTGTGCCTGACCCCAACTCTCAAATGCACTCAGTTTTGAAACTTAGGCTGCACTGTGCCCTATCCTAGCACTTGACTGCACATGCAGTTTTTATCTTCAGGCATGGGTATCTTGATCTTGTAGCTGAGTAGGCATAGGAGGCTGCCCTACTTGATCTGCTGAGCATCAGAATCAAGCAGGAGAAGCCCTGGGTCTTAAAGTATGCCATCAGTGGCACTTGTGCAGCCAGGGACTGCCATGACTTGGCATGGAAAGTTCTGCATTGGGGTGCGAATAACTGAGCACTGAGGAGGTCATAGGACCCTAGAGGCTCCCTCTAGAGGCTTGGAATCAGGCTGTAAAGTGTGGCTTTAAATGTCCTCAGGTGGGGGAATCCACTGGATACCCATGCAGGGACATTTAGAGCCAAACTCTGAAGCCCAATGCTACGCTGCAGGTCACGTTCAAATTAAGGCTCAATAAAACCATCCATAAAGATGCTCTGCATTATATGTGGGGCGTATTTGTGGCTGATTTGCCATTTTATCATGCAATAAATAGGGCCAATGTGTGGCATGGATAATTTATGGCATGGCTAGTGGATTAATCATGCATTAAAAATAACATCTGCTAGTGTAAATTATGGAGCATGATTTGTTTGTAGTAGCCAGGGCTGATGACATGACATGTAACATTCAGCACCATTTGGAGTTTCTTAACCACTGAAAGCTTGTTGCCTTTAATCAAAGGAGTCTGCATCATGACTACAACGAAGCTATGATCCTGATGCAGTGGAAGCTGACCTGTTTGGCAGGCATGCCACAAATTATTCCCACACCGAGTGTCACACTGATCCCTTTTCGTTATTCTATATGCTGTTCGGATCCTGCTTCGTGTCCTGTGCTCCATACCTGATTCCATGCTCTTTCTCCTTCCTGTCCTACCTATCACTGTGATGTCTGTCCCCTCCCCAGCCTGCTATGTGACACATACACAGTCTGTCCATGCCATTTTTGGCATCTGTGCTGGAGGGTGTCAAAAATGCATTCCCTAATGCATGCAGAAAAAGAAACGGAAAGTCAGTGTTTTAGGATAAACTGAATGGGATTTTGCAAGAGGCATTTTAGCACAATTTAAAATGAATCACCTGAACATTACACCTGATAAAAATTATTGAGTAGAAACAAGTTGTTCATATTCTTACTTTTTAACATCAAAGGTTTCCCTTAATTGAATTTTAAGACTATCCCACTGTAGTGATCATTAAAATAGAATTCTAAGCTTCCCTAACAATTTTTAAAATTTGAAATATGTATCTTCTTTGCTATAAACTATGAGAGCTATGAGAACAAGATGCAACATTAACATGTGTCTGTGCTGAGTGATTAAAAGTGCCTCGGCACAGCTGAGTTCTCAGCACAATGCTGTTTGGTTGCAAGGGATTCCCCCGTAAGGCGGGAAAAACGCTTGGTGCAATGATCAGTCCCACCAAAGCTTGCATCTGCACTGTTTGCAGGCATGCTTTTGATTGGCTTAACGTAAATTATTCATACGTGGCGGCTGGCAATTGGCTCGCTAACCATATAAAAGGCTTAGGAGGTTTCCACGCAAGTTGGAGAGAACACCGCATGCACATTGGAAGCAACTTTCACGTGCATCTCGGAGTGGACTTGGAGGCCTGATCAACCACCAATAACTCCGTCACCAAAATCTTGATGTACCCTGTGTCCTGCATGCTCAGACAACATCGGTGTGCCACCCAGTTTCTGTTTTCTACTTGTTTCTGCAACTTTACGGAGCGTGCCTACACTGTATTCCAGTTTGCAAGTAAAGTTCTTTTTGAATTTAACTGACAAGCTTTCTGTGCCTAATTCCATTCCATCAGCGGCCCCAACCAGGGCCCCTCTCAGCCCCCACAACATGCACTATTAAAATACATGTAAGCTGAAAGGGATATATCCTTGGCTAATTTAAACTGGCATAACTCCCCTGAAATTAATATAGGTACTTCACACCAGCTGTGAAACAGGAGCCAGCCCAGAATTTCTCATGTTTAATAACAATTTGAATTTTTCATTAAGATTTTATAAATTTATACACACACACACACACTCTCTCTCTCTCTCTCTCAAATAGAGACTCTCTCACACACACCTCTCACAATTAATAAAACTGCAAACAGTTTCAGAAGCTAGATTATATTGAAATTCTGTGCATGTGACTCAGAGGAAATGCCACACCTGCAGTTCACATTTTAATTGCTACAGTCAATACTAATCCAGCAAATAGAAGAAGTCAATTGCCTTTGAAACTATGTAAACAAGAGTCATTTATTCAACTGTGAACTCAACAAGGCCTCTAACTAACCAAGAAGGCCAAAAAAAAAATTGAAGCTAGAGAAAAAGAAAAGGAAAGGACATGGACAAAATGTTATAATATGCAGACAAATGCATAGATTTTCAATTTTTTTTTTACAGAACTCAAGGCCCGAAGGGATCATTGTGATTCTCTATTTTGACCTCCTGTATAATACAACTTGTAGCACTTCCCTGATTTAATTAATGCTTCAAGGCCAAATCGCTGTGGGTATACAAGCATATATATGTTTTAGCAAAACACCTGGTCCTATTTTGAAAATTTCCAGCGATGATGACCTTTGATAAGTTACCATCACTGCTAAGAAAGTATATTGATTCTTAGTTCTACTCTGACATTGTCTAGCTTCAAATTCCACCCATGTAATATTTCTTCCATGGAAATCTTAGAAAGATGGGGCTAGAAGGGACCTAAGATGTCATGCAGTTTCTTGAACCATTCTTTAACCATAATGGTTCAATTCATTTTTAGTGGTAGAAAGTTCTGGAAAATTTCCAGTTCTAGAAACCTTTCAGTGAGAAGAAGTACAGTTATTCCTGACTCAAACTACTCCATTTCCCTTGTTCCCCATGACTTCCTGAGCCTGAGATTCCTGATATAACACCACCTTTGATTGGGGGTGCTTGCCAGCAACCGTTTACAATCTGAGGGTTCTGTTGGATCCCTTTGGTATATAGAAAAGCACTACCCCCGGACCAGGAGAGATTATTTCCATCAGATGCAGATCTTACTGCCATAATTCAATGTCTGACACTATGTAGTATCATTTTATAGTTGAATAATTATCTTGATCCAAAATCCGATCGGAAAAAAGTTGCATATAGTTCTAACTTTAATGAAGCTAGTCAAAGTAAAATCCTGGTGGGAGGCAAAGTGTTTCCCTTTACTGCCTACACTGAGGCAAGAACTGACTGTATGATGTCTCCATGGGGATTGACAGCTATATTTAGTTAGCTACTTCAATGTAAAAAGAGGTGTGTTTTCTACATTAGAGACATACAGACTCTGACAAATGCGGCTGTCCTGCCTACTAAGGGATATGGGTAGTAGTATTGGACTTTAACAGTGTTTCTGTTTCTAGTTTAATGTAAGGGGGTTTTTTGATCACTCAAGGTGCATCCACACAATTGGGAACATGCATTTCCCAGGGAATAAGTAGCAGCATCACATCTTGTATGCTTTGGTGTGTGAGGCAGCTTACCCCAGGTGGCTAGGGGCATAGGGGGAAGGAGAAAACATTATCTGGGGGGACTGAATGTGTGCACACATGCACACGTGTCCCCCTCTAGCAGGTCAGTCTGTGGGGGGAGGGGAAAGGGCCATGGGAGATGGAGGGGGCTGGAGCAGGCCCTGAACAGCCAAGACAGGGCACAGGATGGAGCTGAGAGTGACTTGTCTGGAAGCCACTTGCTGCATTGAGGGGGTGACAGCTCCCACCACTGCACACATGCTGGGAGGCATGGGAGGGGCAGGGGTGTGCCTAGGATCTGCACAGGGCAAAGGTGGGCTGGGGCTGGGGCAGCACTGGGCTCTTCTCAGTGGGAGGGGGTGGGGCTGCACTGTGCTCAGAGTGGACAGGGTGGTGGGGCTGGGAGGAGGAACTGGGGGGGCAATGGTGAATTTTGGAGTGGCTTCAGCCTCCCTCCTCCCCTAAAGCTTCCCTCCCAGTGACGTTACCCCCCGCCCTGAGCACAGTGCAGCCCAGCCAGGAAGAACCAGCCCCAGCCCTAGTATGGTTCTCCCGGGGTCAAAAAATCCCACCTCCCTGCCCCACACTGAAAAGTAGTAGCATAAGGAATGCCTGCATGTGCAGTGCGTAGTGCTGCAGATGGGTCTGTGGCACCATATATCACATGTCTGCACTCATCTGGATGCACCCCAAAGGAGTAAATGACTTCCTTATACCTCTCTTACAATGCTATGGTATCACTGTCGATACAAATGGAGGTGCATAAGCTAGATATCAACTTAACAGAGATGGGGAAGATGGTACATTGTTTTCTGTGGGAGACCTTCCTTGCCTCTTGAATGAGCTCCCTCAATCATTATTTAAAATAGTCTGATTCTGTTGACCCTTAAACATCTTGCAGCATGTGTCTACTTTTGCAGGCAGGATTGGATGAAGTGTAGATCTGCTTTGGGGATGAGGGTGTTGTGCATTTGAGAGTCAGAAGAACTAAAGAGTAAAGATTCTGTTTTAGATTAATTGTTTTGCTTGTAAAATGTGTCTGGTATCCAGAACAGGTCTTTTGCAGAAATCTAATAAATAAATGAGCAAACTATGGTGACTCGCTTTTTAAAAGAGATGGTTAGGGAAACCATCTCTTTTAAAAAGCGAGTTTTAGCAACACAGATCCCAGGGGAATGGTACAAACATGGTTGTCTATAGGGACAGGGAAAAAAAATGGGCTTTTTTACTCAATAATATTGTTATATTACTGTTAAAATAAATTTCTACTGCGGTGTTAATTTAAAAAACTCAGACCATTCAGGGATCCAGCCCTTTTGTAACTATGGGATCTCAAGTGGATATATTCAGCAGCATACCCCTGACCTGTGAGTGGAAACAGCAGATCCTTATCTGCACATGCTCACACACTGAAAAAAAATTGCTGAAACCACAGAATGATTTCACTGAATTGCTTCTGCAACAACTCAATAAGGGCAGCTATCCAAGTAATCACAAACCTGGTGAGAAACATTTAAAATGGGTAACCCATTAGGTATAACTTATTACCACAAATGTTCTGTTAATTAAATGATTTACAGTTTTCCATTCATATTCTGTCTTAAATGCATGCAAATTTCCTTCATTCCAATATGAACCCCAAATATATACTGGACTTTAAAGATTAGCAAAATTAAAATTTTGAAAAAGTGATCTTTTATTCTCAGCATCTTCCGTACAATTTAATAGCTTAAATTATACTGACAATCAGAGGGGGAAAATGAGTATGTAGGAAGTTGCAATAGTATCTGAGTTAGTGACCCCTGCTTGCAGAAATGGAGATAGAGATGTACTGTACTACACATTAATGAATGTCAAATTTCCTGTGTAATTCAATTTAGCAGAAAATACTAGCTTGATATATACTTGGTTCAATAAAGAATTCTACAATTAAATACTTAAAACAGCACTCAAGTAAGAAGTACAATATCAGTAGACTGCATGTCTCTTGAATATTTGTTCTATCATTTTTAATTTAATAATATCTCAAAATGACCAAGATGTAGAGCTTTTCAACTCTTGCATGCCTTGCAAACATTAAAGCAGCTGTATCAGGTTGATTTACAGCCACATTAGAACACAGTCAGAAACCCCTCTCAGAACCTTTTTTCTTCTTTTTTTTAATTTTAGTGAAAGACTCTCCTTCCCTCTTTCTTATTGTGAACATTCCTTTAAAATATTTCCAGTGAAAACACTGCAGCCTTGTGATAACGCATTAAATCAGAACTTAAACTGACTAGTTTATTTTTGTAAGCAAAAGAATAAAGACCAATTATTTTAAATCCCTTTCCCTGAATCACAACCTTGTCGTGGTGAAAAGGCTTGTGTGTCCCGATGATCCTGAGAGTGATGCCATCTGGAAATTTTTTCTGGTAGGGTCTTCCATGGAGGTAATGTCAAAGGTGAGGTTCCAGACAAATAGCAACCCAAACCACATAACTAGGGTAGGTGGCACTCTTCAGCCCTGGTTCGGCAATCCACCTAGGAGAAAGATACTCTGAAACTAAACCTATAGCCTGGCGATCTCTCTGTTACCATCTTAATTTGCTAGGCTCTGGCACATTAGTTTCAGGCCTAAAAAGTGGGGCCAGTCAGGACAAAGTGTATTCCAATTTAAAGTTCCATGCATAGGCAGGAAGGGAACAAGTCCCCCAAGTCTTACAGTGCTGGGAGTGGGGCAAAAATGGTAAGTGTAAAATGACACTGGAATCCCCCAATCCTGCATGCAGGTGGTGCAGGAATACGGGTCATTCTGTTGATGACCCGGGGATGATGCCATCACCAGGCAGCACCCTGAGCGTCCGAGGAGCCTTTTAGAAAGCTAGCACTGCTTACTCCTAAATAGAAGGGCCCAGGGAAAGGTGGCCTAAGAAACACTTGTCTCCCTACCGCACAGCTTGCTCTCTGTGGTCAGCGAGCATCTTCAAAGTGGCTGAATTACCAAAAAAAAAAAAAAAATGAAAACTCCAACCCCCACCTCAAAAAGCAGGAAAAAAAAGAAAACCTCTGTACCTTGCATGTTGGAATGTCTATACAATGCTGGACTTTGAAGATAGTAGCCACCCTCAGTGATACTTAGCCGTGGTTGTCCATGAGCTAGCTAGGCTAGACATTAACATAGCAGCTCTGAGTGAGGTGCGCCTCCCAGAACAAGGCAGCCTAACAGAACACAGTGCTGGTTGCACAGTCCACTGGTCAGGTAAATTGCAGGTGCAGAGGCACCTCTCAGGTGTTGCCTTCATGATCAAGAACTCCATTGCTTCCAGGCTAGAAAGCTTACCAATCAGCCTTTCCGATCACATCATGTCCCTTTGTGCCTTCCTTTGTGTGACCAGCAGCATGCCATCATTATTAGCATGTATGCTCCAACCCTTCATGCAGATACAATTGAAAAAGTTAAGTTTTATACTGACATCCACAATCTCATCCAGAAAACACCACCCAAAGATAGGATTGTCATAGTGGGCAATTTTAACACAAGAGTTGGTGGTGACTATTCAACATGAAAAGGTGTGCTCGGAAGACATGGACATGGACTGGGAAATTGTAATGACTACTGGAACTCTGTTCAGAAATGCAGATAGTAATAACCAACACCCAGTTTCAGCAAAAAAAAAAAAAAAAATTCTATAAAACCACTTGAATGCATCCCCACTCCAGACACTGGTACCTGATAGATCACACCTTGGTGTGTCACCTTGACCTTGGGGATGACCTGCACACCAGAGTTATGCCTAGTTTTTACTGCCATACTGACTACTGACTTGCTCGCTCAAATTGTCTTTCTACATCAAGCCTCAGTCCAAGCATAGAGGCAACCCCCTCTAAAAAAAGTTTGATGTTTCTAAGCTGCAAAACCAAATGTGACAACAAAAATTTCCAAAAACACTTCAGCTGAAGCTTGAAAGCCAAGTCCATACTGCAGACACCTCACTTAATGGACTCTGGGAACACATGAAGTCAGTAGTCTTGGAGACCACCAAGGAGCCTGCTTAGTACTAAGAGAAATTGGGACTAGTTTGATGAAAATGAGAAAGATTTCCAAGCCCTTCTCCCAAAAAAGACCTAGTCATCAAGCCCTTCTAGCACAGCCAGCTAGCCAAAAGAGAAAGATAATTTACTACCAGGTATGTAACACTCCTTAATGGAAACTGTGTGACATCCAAAACATATGGCGGATTACTCTTGCAGAAAGAACACAACTTTATGCTGACAATTAGAGATATCTGAAGCTTCTATAAAGCACTGAAATCTGCCTTGGGCCACACTTTCCTGATCCAAAGCCCACTGAGGAGTTCTGACAGCCAGGTTTTATACATTGACAAACACAGTCACGGACTGATGGTCTGAGCACACCCAGAATGCTGAAATATGGCAATCCTGCTCTACACTCCAAGTCAATGAATTCCTCATAGCTTGCTGTGGTGCAGGGGAAAATTCCAAAGGGTCTGCATGATGCTATAATCATCACCCTGCATAAGAATAAAGGCAATGAGGCAGACTGTTCCAACTACAAAGGTATCACATTTCTGTCCATCACCTGGAATATCCTAGCTTGAATCCTCCTCAACAGGCTGGTGCCTGCCATAGCAGAAGAGGTTCTTGTGGAAAGCCAATGTGGAGAGTAAACAGGCATGATTGATATGGTATTTGTACTCAGACAAATACAAGAGAAGTGCCAAGAGCAGAATAAGGGTCTATACATCACTCTCATTGATCTTACTAAGGCATTTGACACCATAAACCAAGATGGCCTCTGAAAGATTCTCGAGATGCTTGGATGCCCACCTAGGTTCCTCACCATGGTCAGGGAACTCCATTACAGGCAGCATGGACAAGTCAAGTACAATAACAGTCTTTCGGGTCCTTTTCTGAACTCCAGTGGACTTAAGCAAGGCTTTGTACTTGCCCCTACCTTGTTCATTGTTTTCTTCACCATAATGCTGCAGCAAGCATCAGGCAATCTTGGGAAAGGTGAGAAAGGTATCTACATCCACTTCTGGGCAGATGGAAACCTGAGATGGCTACAGGCCTACACAAAGACCTTGCAACAGCTCATTTGTGAACTTCTGGCAGCTCCAAATCAAAAAGGCAACAGCCCTCTTTGAGTGTCACTGCAGAGCCAGCATTGAGGGGAAAAGAGAAGGAAAGATGCACTCTCATCTAGCAGACATACACAAGGAACCACTGCAGCAGGATTTACCTCTCTGCAATTGGACTCTTTAGTCACAGTGCACCTACAATGAGCATAGGCAGCCCCTTTCCTGATAGCTTTGTTTGCAACGAACTGCCAAGAGAATTATTTTAAATTACATTAATGCCATTTGACAAGATCTGATTAATACACAAGACACTCCTGAGTGAATGAAAGGAAACATTTTATCTCAGCTTTATTTACGGGAAAACTGAGGTAGTGAGGGCAAATAACATGCAGTCAAAGGATTAGACTGTAGCAGTCTTGTGCTTAGTTCATGAACCTCTCTCTTTTTAACTGTGTGCAGCAGTCCACAAACTCCCTTTTTGATGTATTAAATATTTTGAGAGAGATTTACTAGTTTTTTCTGGATTTTGAGAAAAATTGCAGCAGATTACATTTCTTAAAAGGAGCAACAATTAAGCTATATCTTCTTGGAAACATCAAAGACTTGAATTTGAATGACAATTCCAAATTGTTCATCAAGATCTTGTAGTAGAGTTTGAGTTTTCTTGTAGCCATGATGGTCCAAGTAACATATAAGAGGCAAAGTTTTTTTTCCCCTGTGGTATCTTTTATTGGACCAATAGGGAGAGATGCTGGATGAGTTTTTGAACACAAAGTGAGACTTAAAGAAAGGCACTTTGTCCCTCAGTTTCCTTTGACTCCCAGAAAATATTATCTCCTTCAAGAAAGTTCCAAGAAACCTAACGTTTTTTGCCTTATATTCTGCACTTTACAACATACAGTGAGATTTTATTTACAATGACTCTCACTAGTAATAATCTACAGTATCCATTCAAGTACAGAGGATGGTAAAGACAGTGCCAAAATGGCTTAATTTGCCTAGGCATGAATATTACTACTGAAGAGAAAGTATCCGTCTGTGGAATCTACAATCAGTACAGAGAACAGCATGTCATCTGAGTAGGCCCAAGAACCAAAATCACGTAATCTCTTATCAGCATCCTTGCTTGTCATATATTTATTTACAGGATCATAATATAGCTACCACATCCTACTTCTTCACAGACCATTTTTCACTGGGTAGCATGCTGCCACTACTCAGATATACAGAGGAAGCATCTACTTCTCAGATTACTAGATTATACACAATGCTAAGGAAACACTGTTATAGACCTAACCCTTAAAAAGTCTTGGAACATATCAGATATTTTGAACCAACAAGAAACAGGCAAAGTGTAAAACACACTTCCTAATACTGGAGTGTAGACTGATGGAAATATAACATAAAAGTAAATTCTCCTGAATTCTGAAGATTTATGCTTTTCAAACCCAATGCCATAGTACTTTGCTCTTTGCAAAGTTTACAGTTCCCTTTGGAGTTCAGTTTCTTGATTTCTATTAACACATGAATCTGCCTGCTTTAACCAACAGCTGGAAAAGATGAATCAACTAGAACAAGACCTGAGGGATTTTACATTCAAGCTTTGCCCATATCATCATACAATCATAAATTCATCGAATCCATGCACTGCAAGACTTCACACATCATCATAATTATGTCCTTGTCTTTGAAAAATGAGAAGGCACCATGCCAGAAATCACAATGTCCTTGTCCTCTACATTTCTGTCTCATGTGGACAGCAATTTGTGTGAAGATAGGATTCTGTATAACATTGGATGTTTTTTCTCAGAAAGGTATAGCGTGTTATGTGCCAAATTCATTTTCCAGACTTCAAACAATGCACATCTTAAGAATACACAACATGACCTGGATTTCTTTCCCTACCTTGTTACATAGAGAGGATAAAATTGCAATGGTATAATAAGTATAGTGTTGGTTCCAGGGCTTGGGACTATAATATTGCTAGACACCTTATTTATTTCTTCCTATAACAACTTGACTGACTACAACTACTGCTGGCAATACACTATCTCCCCTTCTTGGCCAAGGATGGATGTGACCTCCTTCTAGGGTCTAGAGAGGACTTTTTTCTAAGGTCTTTAAAATAAATCTAGATCTGCATGTACATGTATATCTACAGCTATCTATAGATATAGCTATCTATAGCTATATACAGACACACATGTATACACACTTATACAAACACAGTCATGCACACATACAGTAAACTATCTTAGGAACTGCTTAACTCTGAAATTCTGTGCAATTCATAAACCCTGTGTCATTACTTCTGAGTCTACAGTCAAAAAAACTAAAAACTATCAGATAAAAGCAAAAACAATTTGACTGGGTCTTGGAAAAGCCACTCACCAATGTGCTTGTGATGAAGTAAGTAGCTTTCCTGGGCAAGTTTCATTTGCAGAATAAGCCAAGAAAAGTAAGGATTTTCAGTTAAGAAAAATAAGGGTTCTAGACTTTTGGTTGCCACATTAACCTTCCAAACGTGAACTGAATGTGAACTGACACAGCACAGTCTTCATAATCCTACCAACAGACAGCACCAGTGCCTCTGCTGCGGTTGATAGCTTCACTAAGCCTCAGCAGAATGAAACCTGACCTGAATCATATCAGTTTGAATGACTATTATGCTGAACCCTGTGGACAGCATAGCCACCTATGAAGGAGAAAGGACAAAGGGAGACATTTACAATGTTATGCAAGAAGGTCCATAATTTGGCTGTTTATAATCCTAAAATAATGAATTGGAAAGGACTGCCAGCCCTACCACTGAACATCCCAGAGTCCCCATTACCATTTGTACATGCGAACTCGTGCTAGAAAGTAATATAAGCTCCTACCAGTAGAAAGCATAACAGCTGCTGCAAGTGATAGTCCTCCCTCACTATTGCAGAATATTCTGCATTTCATATATGCACAAAAAAGTCATTATGAAAAGGAATGAAAACCAAAATTGGAAATTCTCAATGAAAGAGATGCACTTCTTAGGAGTAAAAGCCTGGGGCACTCTGAATGGTTGGCAGTCTCATACCTATGGGCTCAGGAAGCCCAAGTACACCTGGGCATAGGACAGTCTGCAAACCTGGTTGCGCCAGGGCCACTGGGCAATCTAAACAAGTGACTGCTTGGAGACTACAGAGTCCAGAAACTTTCAGAAGACTGCCAAGGTTTAGGGCAAGTGAACTAGAAAATGTCCTATGGCAGTCTCCAAGGGTACTTTGGTGAAATCAGACCACTAATGGGGAAAATCAAGCAAAAATGACCCTCACAAAACAAAGAAACAAAGGCCTGAATACTACCTTCAGAATATTCCAATGACAACTTTTTGTGGGAACTTTTCTAACCATTCTATGTGCTCCTGATTATTTGGGTTAGGCCACACTGCCACATCTACACAAGACATTAACTGTGCAGTAGCTGAATAATACTGTGCACTAGCGCATCACAACACAAATAGTGCTAATTCACCATTGACTATACAAGTACTAAATAAATGCTCAGTAACCACTGCACAGTAGCATCTTGTATAGACATGCCTACTGTACTGTATTTCCACTGGAAATGAGTAGTGGGTGCACGTGCACCCCCCCCGAGAGTGGTGATGCATCCCCTATGAAAGGAAGACGTGGGCAGTCGCTCGCCACCCCCACTGCCGACACCACTGAAGGCATCTGCGGTTGGTCAGCGATCGCTGTTGATTGCCGCTGACACTGTCAACAGTGTCTGCAGGTGGTCACCAACCCCTGGCCAGCACTCGCCACTCCCCACCCCTAGCGCCACCAGCACTGGTGGTGTCTGTGCGAGCTCGCAAGTTACTGCCCCTTCCCTCCTATTGCCACTGTGCCCCCCCAGCTACTGGGGGAACGTATTGTTCATGGTTCCATCACTCACATAACTGTCCACAACTGAAGCAGAGTGCCTTGAGATGCCAAAAAACATACAATTAAGGATATATTAAAAAAACACAACAACAAACATACTTTGAGCACCAGATTCTCATTTACTCAAGGGCTTCTCTACATCATCATCAATTCCTCAATTTGAAGATCTCTACCACCTGTCAGCGATGGATGTCTAATCCATCTTGACCCACTGAAGAATCTAATCCTTGAGCCACAGATTGGTTGTAGGTCTTTCCACAGAGGAGTCCAGGATTCCTCTCCTCTCTTTTCTCTGCTTCAAGGACAAGATTCTTTACTGAGAAGCAGGCTGCCATGCAGTTGAGTTTGTGGCATTCTTGGAGTTCGTCAGCAGTCAGCTCCTCCCAGTTTTTGATGTTGGCCTCTGTGTTCTTGAGTTAAGGTTTCATTGAGTCCTTGTAGCATTTTCTCTGACCACTGTGAGGTCCAGACCACAACCAAGCTAGAAGTAGAGCACTGTTTTAGAAGTCAAAAGAAGGGTAACTGTACACAGTGTCTGATCAGCAAGGTTGATGCTTCAGGATCACTTACTCAATGCTGGTAACACTGGCTTCAGCAAGGATGGTGGCTTTTGTGTGGGATCTTCCCATTTGACCTGGGTGATTTTCTGGAGGCATCATTGATGATACTTCTCCAGGCTCTTGGGATGACAATGGTATGTTACCTATATTTGACATCCATAAAGTAGAGTGGGGGTGATGACTTCATTGCAGACTTGGATCTTTGTGTTTTTCTGGAGATTGTAGTGACTAAAACCTGCTGGCGCAATTTCCCAAAGGAAGTGCTTGCACACTGGATACTGTGCTGGATCTCTTCATCAATGCTCACTCAGAGAGGTAGCTACTGAGATAAGGAAAGTGCTTCAAGGTCTCTCCTGCAGCGGTAATTTGGGAAGGCAAGGGGTCAAATTCATGGCCTGGATCAAGCTGATAGAGCACTTTGAGTTGTTCACACAGGCCCAAGGTTTGGTAGACTTCTGTGAAGAGATCCAACATGATTGCCAGGTTTTCCTCAGTGGCAAAGTACAAACAGTCAAAAAGCCTGAGGCAGAATCAATTAAATCTTCACAGGTTAGTTTATGCTACATAGATTGAACAAGTCAGCAAGTGAACAGACATTCACATTTGATTCTGGAAAATGCAGCCACATGCCTGCAGTGCCCCAGGACAGAAGCTGGGGGGCAGTGGACTATGCCCCCCTGCCTAGCTGGAGCAGACAGCTTGAGCCAAAGCTAGCCCACCCACCCTGCAAAGGGAGGTTTGCAGTGGAGGTGGAAAGCATCCTGGGATGCTGTGGGACTGTGAGTCAACTTGAATCTAGCATAGACGTTCAATAAACTGATTTAATCTGAATCTGTTAAGTCTGATATTACATTCATCCAGGTTCATTTTAAACTAGTTTTGACCATTTTGAAAGCAGCTTCTATGCGCTGAACTTCTGTTGTGTTACAGATTTGATCCAGTTTCTTATCATATATACCAGTTTATGTGTAATTTCTGTCCCTAGCCAGTGTGTGCAAGGATGGAGCAGTCATCAGTATATTGAAGGTCAAGGATGGTTTGGAATACTTTGGTGTTCAAGTGAAAAACGTCCTAAATTGAAAAATCATCCATCTATTCAGTATTCAATGTTGATTCTATAATGGAGGGGGTCCTTAATGAGAAACAGGATGTCAGTAAAAAAAAATAGACAACAGCACTGGGGTAATGATGCATTCTTGCTTGAACCTAGTTTGGATGACAAATGGATCCGTCTCCAATCCACAACAAAGAGAGGCTGCAGTCATGTGGTTGTGGAGAAGCCTAAGGACTTTGATGCATATACATGAAGGGATCTCTACACTACCTTTGCAATGAAAAGGCCTTGAAATTTGTGTAATTTATGATTACTTTATAATGAAATAATGATATAGAGACCATGATGTCAATAAAAAAAATGATGATTTCTTGTATCACATCACTGCAATGATCAGTTACACAAAGGAAGCATAACAGAGATAAATGGGACTTGAAAGATGCAATAAAATTCACTTAGTTCTGTGCTCTAATGATGCAGACATTTTTTTTTAACTAATTGTTTTAAGTCATAGCATCAAGCACCATCTAAGAAGTAGACATTCTGAGACAGTATATTCCACAAAGGTACAAAGAAGCTGCATAATAAAATACAACATGCAGCATATACAACAGAGTTCATTTTCAATGAAGGAAAGAATGCATCATAGAACAGCCCACAGATGCCATAAGGCAACAGTCGATTCAAGCTAAAACACGAGGATTAAAGTAAAAACTTGTCCTGGCTTACAACCACTTTGTTAAAGCATACTACTTTTAACCTGCATCTCAGATGGCCTTTTACTGACTTTCTTAGCCCCTGTAATACATCAGAATATTATACCAAAACAAAGCTGAACTCTTGTCTCTTAAATTAATATTTAAAAGGATTGTAGATGTTTTGGTTGGAGTGCATGGGAATGCTTTGTATTTCATGAATGGAAGATAGACCTCAAAGTAAGTTTTGTGTTTTTTTTTTAATTGGTTCACTCTTGCAACTGCTTCTTGAATTTACCAAAGCAAGAAACCACAGATTCAGTGAGAGATATGTTTCTTCTTCCAGCGGAAACCTGGCAGTGTGCGACTACCAATAAATATTAGATGAGGATTCTTTGGGCTGAAAACTGGCAGTCATTTTCATATTTAAAGTCAGTGTTTTGACAATGCCAGCACCAGAAACTCCAGCCCTCATTTTTACGAATGAAAGATCCATGCAAGAAAGGGTTTGGAAAGGCTCGAGTGTGTATGTCCATGGAATTCTGCAATGAGTAATTGTTACATATACACTTCACCAGGAATCTGAGTTTATCGCTTTTTCAAAGTTGGCTGAGTTAGAACCTTAGTATCTTCAATCTAAAAGCTTCCTGGGACTGTCTTTGTAGCTGCACACTTCCATAGATGAGCTATGAAGGAAGAAAAAACAACTCCCCTTACCTGAAACAGTCCTGTTGCTACTTGCCTTACAAATGGCTGACAATAAAGTAATCCTGATTTACCATTTAATGCAACCAGATGATTCTAATCAAAACAGTTACAAAGCATGCTCTGTACTCTGGTATTTTTCCATTAAAGAAGACCGATCTTTCAATCTTCAATAATTATCTGCAGGAACCTCACATCCCACTTGAACAAACAGCTATAACATACTCTTTAAAATATTGTACAAAATAAGCATTCCAGAGCTAAATCATCACTTATTCTGAGGAATGATTTATTGCCTCCAATTCAGATTAAACATTTTAAAGAACAGAAAATATAATTGTCAGTATCCTGTTTTTTTTACTGATATTCCACCAAAGCTCTAGGAAGGTTTCCTGAAAGTATTTATCTTGGATTCTCATGAACACATTTTATCTTGAAGAATAAGCTAGGGCTTTTCCATTTGACTGTTTCCATAGTAATTACACACTTAAAATACAGTCTTCCCTATTCTTTGCTTTGGTAGCTTTAATGCCTCTCAAAGATGAGAACAAACTAACAATTTATGAAAGATTAAAATAATTTGTATTAAAATTAAAATTAACTGCTGAATAAGCTAGATCTGATTTGACATAGTCAAAAAATGAAATTCACAGCCCATGGTAAATGGTGAGAGTTCAAAACGTTATTTTATCTAAAATCAGGAAAGAAAATAAGAATTCTAAAGTGTTTGCAAATGTAAATATTCTGATTTTTTCCCCAAAAAGTCATAAGAATTTTAACACTCTAACTTCATGATTTTGTTTTTTGTTATAATTTATAAAAAAGATAAACACATTTAGATAATACATAGATTAAAATGTAACGTACAATTTAAAAGGCAAAGCCATACAATTAAAGCATTTTTTTGGAAAAGGTCAAAACTAAACATTTTGACCTCAATCAGTAATTTCCCATAAATGTGATTAATGTGTTTCTGTGACACATTTTAATTTTGATGAATCATTATTTTCACAGAGAAAAATATTCAGTCAAAAAATGTATCTGCTTTACTGTTGGTGAAGTAATAGCTACATTACAAGAGTTCAAGAGAACTTGAACTGAAACTACTGCTCAAGTAGAATTTTCACTGGAAATCCTGCATGGCAAAGATGAGATGAGGTTAGGAAGAAAAGGTACTCTCATTAGTAGATAAAAGTTTAATTATGTTCTAATGATTAGAGAGTGATGTGGAGTGTTGGATTATGAGGGATTGTTTAGTTTTGTTTTTTTTTCATTTCTGATCCTAACTCACCGGTTTTCTAATTCAAAAATAGGTGTAACGTGTCGATGTGCATCTGGGTTCTATATGCAACATTGAAATAACTAAGATTACATTTTATCAAAGCTAAACAGAAGATGATAAATCCTCTGTATTTTTCAAAAGACAAATTCTCTTGAAAGCATGAAGGATGTTTTTGCACACAGTTAAGGTCATTGGATAATTTATGTTTTGCTCTGAAGCCATGCATTCTTTCATCTATGAAACAAGGTAGTGCAAATCCTTTGTAGTCAATACACAAGTCAACAAAGACATATACAAAACATTTTAAGTCTTTATTGACAGTTATGTATGATAAAACAATTTTTTTCTAGTGTAGAAGCACAACAATTTTTAAAGAAATTTGCAGCAGGTTGTTAAGTTTTCTTTTTTATGTCCATTTATCTCGAATCACAAATATGTTTTTAACTACACTGTTTTCTTTCTGGAACTTAAAATTAAGCTTCTCAAATCAAAGAATAGAGGTATTCATAAGAACCTGACCACTTTAAACTTCCTGTGTGAAATAACTTTTGAAGAAACAAAGGGTGAAGACTTTGCCTTTGCAAATAGCAAAACTTCCATTGACCTCAATGAGGCCAGAAGAAAGAAACCCACCCCCCCTATAATCTTACCACATGTAAACTATATGAAAATACATCATTACATTTCTGGACATTATTGGATTTAAACAGGTTTCTAGCAAGTGCCCAATAGTGCATTTCAATTCATATAACCTTTAAAATGGCAGCAAAAATTCAAGGCATGTTAGCAAGAGAAGAAAATCAGAGAAAGTGATATAATGCTCGAACAGTGAGCCAAATTTACTTCTATTCTAGCCCCTCTGTTGTAATGATGTTCAAAAACAGATGAAAAAAAATAACAATTGTTTCTGAACATGTGCTCAACAACTCTTTAATGTTACTAGTTGAAGAAATATAACATCTGTCTCTAGTAATAGGCAGGCAGAAGTAATTAGGGTTTTTGAAGAGCCTTTAACACAGAGCCCATCTAGTGATTCCATCTGGCCCACAGTGGGTTCCTCAGCCCAACCTGGCCCAGGCAGGGGGGAAGCCCAGGAGATGTCAGTGCAGCCAGTCCTGCCCCCCAGCACACAGTTTCTGCTTAGAGTAAGACACAGCCCATCCTATCATGGTGTGCAGCTCACTGGCACAGCAGGACCTGTAGTTCATGAGGCGAGGTGGCACAGCAGAGGAGCAGGGGAGGTGCGGCGGCAGGACTCAGTTTCCCAGCAGCTCTCACCCTCACATTCTGGGTGCCGTTGCAGTCCTGGGGGCAGTGGATGGAGTAGGAGGGTGGGCACAGTCTCCATGGAGAATGGCTCAGGACCCCCATGGGCAGGACATGCTCATCTGGGTGGATGGGATGGGGCTACACAGGTGGGCATGGAGTGGTATCTGGGAAATGGATAAGCAGGAGGGGCCAGAGCTGGGGCCAGGATCAAGGGGCAGAGACAGCACAGGGCTGTGGCCCAGGGAAGAGTCGTGGACTGATCCCCACACACCTCTGAGACAGGTGCTGGTTCCGCGGGCTGTGGCCAGCCACTGCGTATGGAACCAGCGCCTGTTGCAAGGACATGCAGGCAGCAGATCATGGACCCCAGCCCTGAACTTTCATCACCCCAAGATCCTTGCCCTGGCTCTGGCCCTTGGCCTACCTGTCTTGCTCCCAGACTCTGTTCCCCACCTGCCTGCAGCCCCATCCCATCCACCCAGTTGAGTGTGCTCACCTGTGGAGGTCCCAGACCAGTCTCCACAGAGCCTCTGCCTGGGACTCCACTTGCCCACTCTGTCTAGTATTTCTTGTGGCAGACACAAGATGGACAGGGCCAGCTAGAATCAACTGGCATCTCCCGCCTCCTGCCCCCTTCAGTGCCAGGTGGTGTAAATAGCTATGACAGGAGGCCAAGACCAAGTCAGCACTCCCCATGCCAGCCCTCAACAGTACACCAAAACTGCTTAAGTGGCCCTCCAGCCCAAATAATTGCCCACCTAGTTTAACACCAAGCACAGCATCAACAAGCTTCTCCACTTCATTCTAAAAACCTATTGGTGGTGTATGTAACGACCATGAATTTCTGTTTACAAATCTGCCTAAGCCCTCGTCTGCTGGAGGGGTTTGCTACTTTATTTAAGCCAAATAAACCTGTTACAATGGACAGTTTTTTATAAAAGTATCCTTCTAGCTTCCCTGGCTATAGTACCCTCATTGAGAATCACTGATCTAGACTTTGCATCCCCACAATATATCCTAAGTCCTTTATCTGATTAAAGAACTGAGGGAGATGAGAGGAAAAATAGTTGTTCATATAGTCATGTAAAATTTCCACGTAAACTGTTGGCATGTTAACCTTCTTTAAACAGAGTACACACATGCATTGGATATTACTACACATTTTCTCCCCCTGTCCCCAACCCTGAAAATTTGCATCAATAGTTAAAAATTTATGAGACCTGAAGAAGAATGTCATGTATTGAAAAGGTTTTCAAACTCTATTCCAACTACGTAGTTGGTCCAATAAAAAAGGGGGTTTCAATCTTTTTTAAGGAGTATACCCCTATGGCTGGATGAAGAGTGGGCGGGAGGGGTGGCGGCAGCAGGGTAGGGGGGAAACGATGCGTGGTGGCACTGCAGGGTGGTGGATGGCAGCAGTTCCCACCGTGTGTGACCTCCCCACCCCATGCATCCCCAGCCCATGCATACCCAGTTGACGACTCCTGTAATAAACAATATCCCTTTACCTCTTACATTAATCAAACAAATATCAGCCTAAGTATTTACCCTCCTCAACCATTTCCAGGGATTATCCCTAAAGACCCATTCTCCCCTGCTTCAAAGAAAGGCCTCTGTTTTGTTTACATCTTGGTTGTCATTACAAAGTTTTAACTGCTGCCATTACCCAGAAAAAAATACCACTGCACCTCCGTGCAAAAGAGCATCCCACTCCATCTCACCTGATCCAACAGAAGAGCTCTACATTTTTTTGCAGAATCCTAGACTCTAACATAGTGCTATATGTCTTGTTACAAATCCTGTATTCTGGACAAGACATACAGTGAAGACACAGGCTGCCAAGCATTTCTTAGTACAAGACCCAATTTTCAGTTGCTTATATAACTTTGCTAAATGTAAACCAGTGAGCCTGAAATTTTACATGCTGCTTGTCTGCCTAGGAACAAATTATTCTGGAAAGTTTGAGCAAAAATATTTCAGACATTTCCCAGAATGAGTGGGAGAGAAAGCACTATTTTGCACGTGTTAAAGAAATCCTTTAAATGCAGTTTCACAGAGAAGGCCAGCAAATCTATTGTTTTGGAAGATGGATTGAAACTTGACAAAAAGGCATGGTATACTTTTTGCTTTGTGGAAATAACTGTCCAAATGGGGCCAAGTTACAAGCCTTTGAAATAAATCTAGGTTTGCCCATGTTCAAAGACTTAAGAATTTGGTAGCTAAAACTCGCTGAAGATTCCATCTGGACTAAGCCTTCTCCAGCCACTCATATGATTTATGCACTGACTGTCCTGCATAAATAAATGCCAGCCTTATAGAGCAACTGAGCATGGTCAACTCCTACATTTTTAGGATGGAGCAGGGACTTTACCTAAAATTACAGAAGGACACAAGATGCAGGCCAGAAACATGACAGATTGAAAGGAGCACAGTAGTGGGAGGAAAGGAGAATAGACAGGCCTGGCTCATCCTTCCAAAACCCAGAATGAAACCCAGAAGTCCTGAGCCTCACTCCTCTGCTGTCCACAACACATGTGAAACACTATCAAATGTGTGTCTTATCCATCTCTAGTGGCTGATCTCAGTAGAGGATAACTGACTACTGCTATCAGTTACTGTCTTACCTGTATTACCTGTGGTCAAAGGTACTAGCTCAGTATTCCAGGGAAACTCTGAAACCCTGGCAAAGAGAAAATATTAAGTCTGCAGGGTGTCTTCCTTATGAAATGATCTTCTAGTTTTCTGCAATCCTCCTTCCTCATTCAGTATATACCTACCAACTTCTGCAACAAAGCAGGGATGGGTCCTGCTAGCAACAGCTTTATTTATTAGTCAAGCATGATTCATTTGCAGATCATTGAGCCAGGCACCAAATGAGGCAGTAATCTAGTGGAGAGGTGAGGTGAGGTGGGTAATATTATCATTTAACTGAAAATTGTATACTAAAGCATATTACATCAGGGGCTTCACTTCAGTTTGCACAAGCAACCTTATGTCTAATTTTTTCTAGTTTCAGAGTCCTTGGTTTTGCAATAGGAATATTCTTTAGTGTATGTTGGGGGAAGGATATTTTCTCCCCTTGTTTTTCTGGAAGAGAGGTAGAATGATGCTGATAATTTTGTTACTGAAAATACAAGGGAGCCTAAACTGGATCTATAAACAGGTCTCAATATTCTCAATTGGCATGTGGGCTATCACAAGCCTACACATATTCAGCACCATTATCATAGTGGCTATGTCACTGACATGACAGTAGAATTTTGTATTTGATACTGTCAGAGAAACCAAACAAAAAGAAAAAGAATTACTGTAGGCCAACCATAAGGGTTTTGCTAATTAAAACAAGCTCTCTATATCAGCAAAAATTGTTTAATTCCCAAATAATTACAATGCACTTGAAATGAAATAAACTATTTGCAACTCCCCAATTATTCTAGGTCTAACACATTTTCATCTTAATTTAATTTATGGGTTTCTATTTGAAGTGTCAGGCTATGATTGACTCTTATTTTATAAAGTGGGCAAGTATATACACTCTAATTTGGAATAAAATGTGTTTTATACCTCTTGGAATATCAAAATAGCTGTCATTCTCTCTCAGCTTTGATGAAACAAATTTAAGCAATACAGTAGGTAAAGAGAAAAAGGAAACATCACATAAGTGAAATACAGAGCTTGCAGGGCTCAGGGCATTAGTCTCCAAATTGCCTTAATTCTACATGTGTGTACATGCTCTGCCATGGTTGCAAATGCAAGTGAGACTGCCCAAACCAAATACTAGTTGAAAGAAAGGGGCAGTCAGGGCAGTTGTGGAAGGAAGGGTTAGGCAAATTTCAGAGTAGGAAATAAATGTAGGGGCTTTCTTCCAACTGAATATTCTCAATGGCCAGGAGCAGATAAATGGGATATTAATACTCTGGAAAATCCCTTTCTCTTCCTCCATTTCATCCCAAAGAAGAGGATTTTTGAGTACAGAACAGCCTGGGAGATATCCACTGAAAAATGAGAGATGGCCAATGCAGAAGCAGTGTGCAGCAACGGCAGAGGAGAAAGCAATTTCCCTTCTACCTCTGTTGAAGTGGAGGGGTAGATGAATGATTCCTGAGCAGGTTGGCTGGCTTCAGGGCCTTAAGAGTTGTCTCAAGGGGATACCATTTCTACAGAGTTCTGAGAGTCAGGAAGGAGAATAGGAAACATTTGGTTTGTGTTTTGAAACTGGAAGTGGACTTAAAGAAAAGAATCCCCTGCAACAGGGATGTGAAATTCATCTGGCACCATAGGCAGGATGAGTGGTCACAGGCCACTTCACAGGCCAAATGAATCACAGGTTGCTGGCTTCATGATCTAGATTGGGCCCATGGAGTGTCCCCTCCATCTCAGCCAGATCCATCACCTGTGTCTGGCTCATAGACCATATCTTTGACACTCCTGCTCTACAAGAAGCTGAAGAGTGGGCTTTAGGCTCCTGTACAATAAGATGGCCTTTTCTTCCTAGCTTCTCAGTCATGATATGGGGAGGGGGGGCGGGAGGGGGTCTAATGACAGGCTGAGGACCAGCTATGGAAAAAAAGAAGAGTTGATGGCAGCTCTCTACCAGACAGAAATGATTAAAGAAGGAATTATGACTTGCAATGTATGTAGTTCTGAGGTAAATTATTTAAGTTGCAGCCAAATTAAACCCCCATCTTTCTATTTTGTCTGTCCTTCTGAGCGTCCAGGAACAAATGAACACCATATATACTTGATTTGCATTTTGTAGATTATTCTAGTAACAAGATTTTTTCAACCAAAACATTAACTATGCAGAATCCAAGAGGCTTCAGTCTCATTTTCACATGGGAATGCATGGTTCGTATTATGGAAAAGTAGATGATTTAATAGTAATTGATAAGACAGTTGACAAGCATGTAGTCACTAGAACACACACTTATAAATCGCTACACACAAGATGGTAGAATACACAATGTGTGATGAATTGTAAATATTGAATATACAAGAATCTTACATACATAGGACTTATCTGGGTCTCCGTGTGCATCTAAAATTATATAAAAAGCCTGTGGTATTCAATTAATAAACTGTAGTGGGATGGGAATGAAACCATTAACTTCCAAAAATTCTTTTTTTTTGGAACATTAATTTTTTTTTTTTTTTTTTTTTAACTGAGGTGTTTTGTTTGTTTGTGCCCCCCACAGATGAAACTGAACTTTAGAAGTAATCAGAGGATCAGATGATGAGAGCATTATAAACCATTTTGTAGAAGGGAGAGGAAAAAATTAGAAGTAATGACAGCATTGCATTGTGATGTTTGGAGATGCAACAATACATTAAGATCTGTCCACTGTGATTACAGAAGAGGTGACTGTTTATATGGTAGGAGGGAGTTGTGTGTCATGTCCTGAAGTCTCCCTTTTTTGCATTTATGATAAAGTTAAAGTACAGTTTCATTATCTTATTACATCGCGTGATGACTCAACACCATGACTGGGATGGGAAAGAAATCTGAAACTAGTATAGGGAATCTTTCCTATGTTTCAATGTTTCTCAACAGGGCATTTTTTGTGAACTGTTGAGGAAAAATGGATGAGCGCTCTGTCACAATACTCAGGACAGCTTCTTGGATCCTAGAGACCAAGAGGAAGTACAAATTACTTGCGAGACATTCCCTAAGCACATAGTCAGTCAACCACCATCTCTACATCTTGAATAAAGATGTTTCTATTTTCAGATTGTAGCAACTTTTCTGTAAAAGGGACGTTTAGAGATCTTTATATGTAGTCATTAGTACTTTAACTCAATACAAATAACATGAGTGCTCACTTAATCAAGATGTCTCGCCATGAAACCATTTTATATAATATGCTTAGCAGAATTCCTTTTTAACAGTGCACTACTGAACTTTTAGCCAGATAGTATCACTAACTGGAGTAATATTGTACTAGTAATTTAAGTAAGCAAACAACATTTCAAAATGAATGGTTTTAAATGGTTAGAAAAATAAAGTTCATTGTATATATGTCTAAGTGCATTTGATATCTTAGATTTTAAACTTAAATTTTATGTAAAGTTATATTAGTTTATATTTTATGGCCTAAATTATTAAAATACAGCTCACTTTTTACAATCTCATAATAAGAGTTTAGTATTCTCTGTGGTTCTTACATCATATATGCAGAAATTCATATTTGTTATAGAAGCTGTTCAGTTATTGTGGTAATTTGTTTTTCATTGAGGCATTTCTTGTAACCAAACTTCACTCTACTGAAAAATATGAATATAAATTGAAATTTGCAGTCATTTGTCACCTACTTTATACTTTTACTGTTACGTGAGATATGACAGCAAATAGCTGTCTACAGAAAAAGTAAATTTAGCATCAGAACAATCTATTGGTAATTGCTAAGTAGAATTTAAAATCACTGGTAGTTTTCTTGCAGGGGGTAGCTGCATTAAATCAATAGTTAGGCATAAGGTAGGGAAGGGCAGTAAATTAGTGACTTACTAGGAATGGGCAGCACCTGACAAAGTATGTTGTTGCCTATGAAAGCTGATGCTTCTCTTAAAAAATTAATCTCTAAGATACCACCACTATGCCCTACTTCCTTTTAATTTGTAGTAGCCTGTAATTAATATCTTTGTCTTTGCCAAATCAGTACTTTCCTCATTTTTCAAAATACAAATATTTTCATCTATTACATAGGACCATCTATGGAAGGGACCTCACAAGATCATCTAGTTCAGCCCCCTGCTCAAGGCAGGATTGACCCTGACTATACTATCCTAGAGAGGTGTCTTTTAAATCTGCTCTTGAAAAGTTCCAAGGATGGAGATTCCACTATTTCTTTAGGCAGCCTTTCCCAATGCTTGATGACCCTCATAGATTCATAGATGTAGGGTTGGAGGGGACCTGAGCAGATCATCAAGTCCGACCCCCTGCCCTGGGCAGGAATGAATACTGGGCTCATATGACCCTAGTAAGTTTAAGCTTATATGACCCCAGTGAGGTAGTTATCAAGCCTCCTTTTAAAGAACCCTAAGGTAGGAGCCAGCACCACTTCCCTGGAAGCTGGTTCCAAATCCTGGCTGTGTTGACTGTGAAGTAGTGCCTCCTGAGGTCTACCCTGAACCTACTGTCAATCAACTTGTGGCCATTATTCCTTGTTACTCTAGGATGTGCTTGGGGGAACAGGATCTCACCCATTCCCCTCTGGTCCCCCCCAGGCTACTAGATCCCGTCTCAGGCTTCTCCTGTGAAGGCTGAACAGGTTCAGGTCCTGTAGCATCTCCTCATAGGCCAGCATGATCATGGTGCAGTAGGGCAGACCCTGACTCCTCCTGAAGTGCGGCACCCAGAACTGGACGCAGTACTCCAACTGCAGCCTGTCCAGTGTCACA
>JAGPOW010001296.1:112035398-112093498 GCA_030014935.1 Caiman crocodilus
AGAGGGGGAGGATCACCTCCTTGGACCTGCTTGTGATGCATTTGTGGATACATGACAAGGTGCAGTTAGCCTTGCTGACCGCGTCCTCACAGTGGCAGCCCAATTTATTTTAGAATTGATAATGACTCCAAGATCTCCTTCTGCCACTGTGCTTTCGAGAAGGGAGCTCCCCAGCCTACAGGTATGCTGCTGGTTCTTACTGCCCAAGTGCAGTACCCTGAACTTGTCAGTATTGAATCCCATCCTATTCACATTCGCCCACCCCTGTGTGGGGACCAAGAAACACTGGTGGAAGGGGCCACTGGTGGAGTGGAATTGAGGCGCTAGACATGCAAGTTGTTAGAAACAAAAAGCTTTACTTACAGTCCTTAGGCTGGAAGCACGTTCCTTGAAGTTACAAACTCAAACAGGAACACAGGCACACAAAAGCTCACATTCATGCAGGGCATCGGGCATCGGATGAATCTGGCGGGGAGTCACTGTTGGTTGATCAGGCCTCCTTCATGGCTTGGAAACACGTGGGATCTCTCCTCATGCGTGTCCGAGCTCTCCTCCCGTTTGGGCGGGCATCGCCCCAAGCCTCTTATTCAGTCAGCGAGCCAATTGTTGACCGACACGTATGCATAATTTAACGTAAGCCATTCCCAAGCATGCACTCGCTGGTGCAGCTGCAAGGTTTTGGCGGGCTCTGACCATGCACCAAAACTTTTCCCGTGCTACAGGGGAAAATCCCTGGTTCCGTGCTCGCAATGTGCTCAACACAGCTGTGCCGAGGCACCTCTCAACTGTTTTGCACAGACACCCTGTAACCTATACAGTTTCCGTTGTATCCTGTCCCTTCCTTTTAGCGTGCCCACCTCGTCCCAAATCTTGGTGTCATCAGAGAATGAACAGGGTGATTTTCACCCCTTGTCCAAGCTGCTAATAAAGAAATGGAACAGTGCGGGCCTGAGGATTGAGCCCTGGGGGATTCCACTGTTCAACTCCCTCCAGGTCAAATACGACCCATTCACCACCACTCTCTGGGTGTGGTCCCCTAGCCAATTTGTGACCCATCTGACCGTGTAGGCATCAATACCACAGTTGCCTAGCTTTGTAATGAGAATGGGACGGGAGACAGTGTCAAAGGTCTTCCTGAAGTCCAGAAAGACTACATTCGCCGCGACACCTGCATCCCATGACTTTGTGATCTGATCATAGAAGGCAATCAGGTTAGTCTGACAGGACCTGCCTTTAATGAACCCATGCTGGTTACCCTTGAGCATTCTCCCTGCTTCTGGTCCCTCACAGATGTACTCCTGGATAATTTTCTCAAAGAGATTCCCCAGGACCGAAGTAAGACTAACAGGCCTAATATTGCCTGGGTCCTCCCTCCTCCCTGTTTTGGAAATGGGGACCAAATTGGCCTTCTTCCAGTCTTCTGGCACCTGGCCAGAGCACCACAAGTGCTTGTAAAGCTGTGTCAGGGGCCCCGTGATGACCCCTGCCAATTCCCTCTGCATCCTAAGGTGGAGAGCATCTGGACCTGCTGATTTGAACAAGTCCAGCCCCCCCAGAAGTTTCTTAACTCGGTCCTCCCCAACCCTAGGCCTGGCAGAGTCACTCCTGAGTCCGTCTTGAATCCTGGTGGGGAAGAAGTCCTGGTCTCTGCTCAGAAAAATGGAGGCAAAGAATTAGTTAAAAAGGTCTGCTTTTTCATCTGGTGCAACCACCAGATTGCCAAGTGTATCCTGCAGGGGCCCCACATTGCCTCGTGCTTTCTTTTTACTCCCTATGTATTTAAAAAAGGACTTTTTGTTGTCCTTGATCCTTGTTGCTAGCCCTAGTTCTGTCTCCACCTTAGCCTTCCTAACAGCCTCTCTACTGACTTGCACCATGGAGGTGTAGTCCTTTTTGTTGACAGCCTCCACCTTCCACTGTATATACGCCTCCTTTTTGTCTTTCAGACGTTCCTGAGTGCCTTTGGTGAGCCAAGGGGGCTTTTGAGCACTCTTGCCCCCTTTGACTCATGTTGGGATTGTCACTTCTTGGGCTCAGAGTATCGTCTCCTTAAGGAACGACCACTCATCTTGGAAAGTTCTTCCTAATCTCCAACCTAAATTTCCCTTTCTGCAACCATTGTTCCTGTACTGCCATACTGACCAGTCTATTTCCATCCTCTCTATAATTGTCAGTTAGGTATTTGAAGTCTGTTATCACATTCCCCTTTAGTCTTTTCTTCTGCAGACTAAATAGCCATTACTCTTTCATCTTTTTTCACATAAGTCTTGCTTCCCATGTCCATAATTATTGTTTTACTGCTCTCTACTGGACTCTTTCCAAACTGTCCATATCCTTCCTGATACGGGGCCCAAAACTAGACATAGTACTTGAAATGAAGCCTCATCAGGGTTGAATAGAGCAGAACAATCACTTCCCTTGATTTGCAAGTGACATTCCTTTTAATACAAAACAGTATGCCATAAGTCTTTTCGCAAGAGGAACACACTATTTGCTCACAGTCAGTTTCTGGTCTACTGTAACTCCCAGGCTCCTCTCTACAGTACCATCACCTAGCCAATCATTTCCAGGTCTGTATTTGTATATGCAACTATTGTATCCCAAGTGCAGAATTTGGCACTTGTCCTTGTGAAATTTCATTTGATTGACTATGGACCATTTGTCCAGTCTATTCTGTTCATTCCAGATCTTAACCTTACCCACCAGAGTGTCTGCAACTCCACTCAACTAGGTCTTGTCCACAAAGTATGCACTCAATCCCATCATCCAAATCATCAGTGAAAATGTTGAACAGTACAGTCCCAGGACAGATCCCAGGGGAACCCTACTTCATACCTCTTTCCAATTAAAAATCGAACCATTGATGACTATTTGTTGAGCACTTTCATCTAGTCTGTATTTTGTAAGATTGTTAATAATAATTTTACTGGAGGCAATATCATAGGTTTTGCTAATGTCAAGGTATATCATATCCACTCTTCTCTCCGCTTTCCCCCACCCCATCCCCATCCACACAATCTGTCACATTATCGTGGAAGGAATTTGTGTTGGAGAGGCATGACTTGCTCTTAGTGAATCCGTTCTGGCTGTTCCTAATCACCCTGTTCTTCTCTAGGTGCTTCAAAGAGTTTCCTTGAGGACTAGCTCCATCATCTTTCCAGGTATTGAGGTACTGATCTGTAATACCCTGGACCCTCCTTCTTCCCTTGCAAATATGGAAACTATCTTTGTCTGGCTTTTTAAAATAAACCATAACTTATTCTTCTATTACTGTAGGCCGTTTGTCCCCTTTTCCTGTTTATCTCCTTACATATTAGGTTTTGTTTTAGTAAAAAAAATGAAGGCATGTTATTGCATGCCTAAAAATGTGATGTGGTTGAATATCTAACTGGTTATTTGACAACTATAAGAACTCTACATTCAAGTGACCAATAGCAAATCTTATCAGCTGATTGTACATACAATTTCTAATTTTCCTATAAAGTAATTTTTCAAACTAATTAATCAAGCAATTATCTTATTTGCAAATCACACACTATTCAATGATATCCACTGAAATGTACATTCTGCTCCCTGAGTCAATCAGATATTCCTAGAAATGCCTATGGGCATAGCCCATTGCCCACTGAATTCAGGTCTTTCATTCATTTAAAAATTGAAATTACTGGCATTACAACCTTCCACTTTTAACAAGGGTGCTCAACCTTGATCTTGGAATGACTGTCTCTAGCACGAGGGAAGTTGGTCTTCAATAGCCCATTTAATGGTTGGGCTTTGTAACAGACAAGTGTGCTATTCTGTGCCAACTGTGATGGTCTTTTTTGATGTGTCAGCTGTTGTTCATTAGCAGATGGATTGATCCCTTTCAAATCACATCAGGTAGGCTACTGAGCAGCTTTCAAACAAAGGCTTTTGAGTCGCATACATAATGGACTGGATTTGAACTGAAACTGGTGACTTATGAAAGGCTCCATTAATGTTAATTACCTTTGAAGTCAGGATCTCTAGGCCATCCAGTCCTCACTGGCATTTTTACTCTTATTTTATAAGCATCAAAGTATCTGTTTCAGGAATGGAAAAATAATACAGCGCTCCACAGAGTTTGCAAATAGATTAAGGTAAAAAAATAAGCAAGGTCAAATAGTTCTTTAATCACTCTTTTCCCAGTCAAAAGAAATGTAATTGATCATAATGAGAACCATTTGAACCTAGCATTTCCTAAAGACACATCTTTCCTTAAAAGGAAGTGCTAACATTTATTTGGGTAGGGTAGCAACTAAAACCCATGTCACTGGGAGTTTTTTTTTTATTGTAGTTTAGGGAAGTGAAGAAATCACAGATACAAAAGATGTTTAAGTCATGAAATAATGCCAACAAAGTAAGAGGGATTTGTTTGCTTGTTACATTGGTTCTTTCCTGGTATTTGGCAAATTATACTGCATCAGTATTTTCCTCTTTCTACTTAAATTTGTAGCAGTCCAGGCTGAAAGTGACCTACATCAGTCCCAGTACAATACATCAAATAATCCATTATTTAACAAATCAGTGAAGCACCTCTACAGAATGAAAGCAACCTATAGCTTTAATCCTGCTTCGATTAACTTCCTCCTTCAGAGAAAGCAGACCTTAATTTATATCAATTTGCAGTAATCTTTGCAAGAAAATGCTAGTTCACTTGCACATGCTGTTTGACAGCAAAATGAATTTCTCAGGCATGTGGGCGCCTTATGATGGTTCCAATAAAAATTGCCCCTGGTAACAATGAAGAAGCCGAACACTTTCTGTATGCTTAAGCGAGTTCTGTGGTTAGAGTGATGATGAGGGTTAATGATGTATGTTGTGAATTCTCTTCACTAACACATGCAAGCAACACTTTGATTACTGGAAAGACCTCAAGGACATTTGCTACCCCCATTTAAAGTTTCTTTTATATCTTTGTAGACAGACAATTTGTTGTTTTCAAATGTGCAATTACAGATATTTATCACTGTAATAATATAATACTAGTTTGCCCCTTTACATGGCACATATCATTTGGATAGTCCAAAGGATCAGTTAAGTCTCTTCATCCTCTAGGATAGGGAAACATCATCCTTTTTTTCCACAAAGAGAAAATGAGGAAGTGAGTGTTTCTGGTCAAATCTGTATTTATTATTTTTTTCAAGAGCAACTTGAAAGAAGTCAGTTAATTTAGGGCATGTCTGTAGAGCCCTGCCCACTTACTGCTCCTTGGGCACACCTGAAACTGATGTCCCAAAGTACCCAGAAGACTGCATTCAGCCTCTCTCCAAGCATTCCCAAGCCACTTATACTGCCTATCTTCTGGTTTCTGGTCAGCTGGGTAGGAAAAGTAGACAAGGCTTTTTTTTTTTTTTTTCAGTGGCCAACCCATGATCAGGAAGAAAGACATATAGACATGATCAAGCAGACTGTTTTTTCCCAAGGTGCTCTGTACCCACAGATCCTACTGAGTTAATTAATCTTGGATAGCTACATTCATATTTGGTCCCAGTAATAAGTGACATGTTCCAATTGCATAAAAAACCCACGTGTTTTCTTTAAGACTTAAGACTTTAATACCTCAAAGGTATTTAGACATCTAATTCCCACTGAAACCAGTTAGATTTAGGAGCTAGGCACTCAGAATTTGGGGCTTAATTCACAGAAGAATATGGAAACCTAAGGGCCTTGGTACACGTTTCACTGTGATTTGCTCAAACGTTAGCAATTGTGCTTGCTCCAAATTTGAGCTGTCACACATTCAGGGGTCTGGAGAACTGAACTGAAAAGTATGAATCTCCTCCCATTTCAGGCTTCCGCCCTGCTCCCTACCTGCCAAGAGCTCCCCCAGTTACCCACTCTGCCCCTGGATCTCCCCCCCTATCCCAAGGGCTCCCTCTTGCCTCCTCCCACCCCTGTGGCATTACTTAGTAGTTACTGCCTATGCTGTCTGTCCCAGGGGAGCAGACAAGGCAGAGTTAATCAACCTGCCTAGCCACTGCTTCTGCTGGGCTGCTGCTTTTCTGGCCCAGAGGGCAGCAGCAGCTGTGCTGGCTGGGCAGGTAGGTTAACCTTTCCTTTCCTGCTTCCCCAGGGCAGACAGCATAGGCATTACGGCAGTGTGAAGCTTCAGTAGCCAATTTGATTCAGCGGAGATTCAGCAGCCAAATCTCTGAATCCAAATCAAATTGAAGTGGGAGACCAATTAAAAGATTCAAATTGAATCAGAAGCCTCTGAATCAATTTGGAAAAGATTTGGGGCTGCTTTGGAGATTCGGCCATAGACTAAACAGGCAGCAGTCCTAACCATGCTGGACACAGTTGCCTCCAGCTGGTAAGTCTGTTGTGGTGCGTGAAGGGAAGGTGTATGAGGACATGCAGATTAATGCCCCCACAGTGAGGGAGGGATTAGGGCTGGGACACGTTGCCCAGATGGAGATTGGAGAGGCACCAGAATCAGGAACGGGGGTGAAAGGTATGGGATGCAGGTATGGCAGGGCTGGGAACGAGCTTAATGCCCTGCCGCTGCTTGCCCAGCTGGATCAGGCAGAAAGGCAACGCAGGCACGGCTCACTCCAGGTGGAAGAGGATAAGTGGCAGCAGGGCATAGCCCTCACTCCCAGCATTGCTGTGCCCGTATCCTGTACCCTCCACCCCAGCTGGGCAAGCGTAAGCAGGGCAGAACCCACTCTCAGTTCTTCCTCACCTGCATCCCGCATCCTCCCTCCCCCACAGTGATTTGACTGTCCGAATCAAATCACTGTCCCTCTGAACTGGCCGCATCCGAAACCAATGCAAATACTTGTCGCTTCGCACAAACATAATAGGTATCCACTGGTAAACATGGGAAATGGAAGGAGGGAGGACAGTGACCAGGAATCTGGGGTACTGGGGAGGGTGTGTGTGTGTGTGGGGGGGTGGTAATGGACCCAATCCAGGCCAGCAGAGGAGGGTGGTAGATGGGGTGTATACCAACATGTAGCCTAGAGTGGCTACAGCTTAGTGTAACACAACCTAGGTAACAGGGATCAGATATAATCCTGCCTTGGAGGGACTTAATTTTGAGTGGACTAATGAGTGCTTAAATCCAGTTTCAAGTGTTAATGTAGGGACAATTCAGGGGCGAAAAGCTCCAGAAGTGACCCAAAATTACAATGCAACAAATATGAAAAGCCCACTCTAGGGCTGAACAGTGTTGGCAGCTAAATTAAATGCACCCAAGCAAATTAAAGCTTTTCTGAGGACAAGATGGAAAAAGAGAAAAAGCCGCCACCATGTGTTTAAAATTAGAAACTCTATAAAGCCAATGATTACAGTTAAATATACAGTTAAATATAAAAGAGGAAATCTTGCCCATAACTGCCAAACAGAAACAGCTCAATAGCCATAAGGCCCTTTCTTAAAAATATCTGAGTTTCCAGTATACTACAATAATTAAGAAAGGTGATAAGTCACACGTCCCACAATCACATAAGGGGAAAAAATCATAATAAGTGTCTTAACAATGTTTGACCCAAAAGATGTAATTTAATATTCTTACATTATACAAAATGTTCTTGCTTGTTTTAATCAAAAGTTCATGAGGAACTATTACATACTCATTAGGTGCATCTACATGAGATGTTATGTCTCCACAGTGATGAGCTACAGTGACGTATCATTGGTGGGCGCTAACTGTGATGCTGCCGCTACTGTGAAGTAGCAACGAGCTACTGTGCAGTAAGGTTCAAAACAACCCAGGCACCGCTGGGACCACACAACATGGGAGGGTATTGCTAAAGCAATTAACTGACTGCGCAGTACCAACTGCACACTGGGGCGTGCATGTAGATGTACCCACTGCTAGTGTGTTTTGTTAACTGCCCATTTTTTCCTTCAACAAACCTTGCTGAAGATGCTTTCTCATCTCTGATTTAGAAAGGTCAAGATGGATTCTGAAGGCAGTGATGAAATACAAAAGTACTGATATTCTACAGTTGGCTTTCAGAGTTTTTTTTTAAATTTTAACTTGTCCTTTTCTCTTGCCTTTTGGCTGTCTCATTTTGTCCAGGGATGCTTAAAAGGAAAAAAAAAGTCTCACAGATGTTTTTATATTTTAACAAGTTAATGAAGAAGTAATAGTCTACGGTACAGCTATATTTAAAACACATAGGAATGTTAAGTCTGGTCCTTTTTCTGAAAGATATAAGCAGTCTTTCTCTTGACTGACTGAAAGGTAGTTACCATAGAGCCTGCCAACAATATTGTGACATTCAATGGCAATTTCTTTGATCAAGATTACTTAAAATCTGGCATGTTTTAGCATGTTTCATGAGCAGGACTTAACCTATCTGGGAAAAAAAAAAACCCTATATCCTAAAAGTTGGGAAAATACAAGACTAATTCTGTACTCATCTGCATTTCATTTACTTCAATAATACAATCCTCACTTAAAGAGAAATTGTTCCTGGTATATACCATGAAGTGAGTGTGGGTCCATTGTCTGAAATTCTCATTTATTCTTCTAGAAATCTATATGAAATCAAACTATTGTCTCTGAACTTAAATCACCTGTACCACCATGAATTTGTATGCAGATATATTAACTTAGATAATAAGAATGTAATTCAGATCTCATGACATTTGGGGCTGGACAATGTTCATTGTTATTTTTCTCCTTCCTAATAAACAAGTGTAGAGTTTCCAGGGGAACAAACAGCATTGTATTTCTAATCCAGCTTTTGTTGAAATGTGTTTGGTTACGTATACTACTTTTTCTAATCGAAACATCCAGGATGGATTTTATAACATACAGGGAATTGACATCTGAATATTACCATATTTTTTTGGATCCAAGAGAAGCATGACAGGTCCCCACCTGGTTACCTCTGCGCTGAAGTCCAGGGGACTAGGCTGCAAGTGAAGCAGTCAATATCACATGGCTGGAGGACCTGCTCCTGATTGGCATGGGGCCTGGAGGCCACATATTTAAAGCAGACCTGGAGGCCAAGAGGAATGCAGAGTGCATCCAGATGCCAGAGATGGAACTGGACACACTCCCCACTTCCAGAAGAAACCTGACACTTCCCTGACAGCCAGTGGGCCCAGGGGAAGTGGAGCATGAATGCCTCAGCAAGGAGGCAACTGGGAAAAACCTAGGTGCCACCCCCAAAGCCTGCTGGGATCTTACTATGTCTCAGGACCAGACAGCCCAGATGGAGCCAAAGAGGCCTGTCAGCCCACGGGGACTGAAGCCCAGGGACAACACTGAGACTCCTGACCCCACCCCCACATGGCCCAGAATGTCAGTGAGCTCAGCCACAGGAATGGTGGAAGGACTGCCTAGTCAGGTGGGGATGGGACAGTGCAGAACAGTGGGCCCCAGACAGGATGAGCCCCAGAGGGACAGCCCATGAACTCCACACACCCCAGTACTGCAGCCACATACCCAAAGAGCGCTACTGGGGGGCAGACTTGGGACTAAGCCCCAAATAGACATGTTGTGGAATGCCCTGGGACCTTGGTACACCTGGCCAACTTAGCGAATAGGAAGAACCTGTGGCAAGAGGCTTATTAGCCCAAAAAAAGGAACAAAGGGAGCCTCTCAATCTCCTGTGCTCAGGCCAGGAGCCTTAACTCAAAGGCCAAGATCCTTTTAGTTAATTTCTTGTTTTAAAATTTTCTAAGAGTGATAGAACCATGGTGAGTCCCATACAGTGCCTTTCCTTGTCAAGCTGCTGCGTGAAGAACAAAACCTGAAACTATGTCAAAGCATTGCCTGGATCCACCATGACACTCAAGCAGAAAGGCTGGGGTGTAGGGGAAGAGGAACCGCACAGAGGTGTTCCTGAGCCAGTAAGGGAACCATGGAGCACCACCTCCAAAGGTACCGAGAAAAACAAGTCATGGCAGATAAGCAGAATCAGGCACCGCTCACCTTAGGCAGCAGGGCACACCCCTACTGGCTTGTATGGTAGACATGGGCCTGTCACAAGGAAGTATTTTCCCTATTTAACATGGCGGGGAGGGGAAGTCCTTCATCTCAGAACCAAGAATGAGGCAGTGGAGGCTGGGAAGGACCAGGTGGCAGTCCCAGCCCTGACCTGGGCTTACGGTCAGAGCTACAGCTGCTGCCTGCCCCTCCACTGCCTCTACCTCCCTGCCTGTCTTCCACTAGCTGCTGCCCTTATGCCACCTCTTCCCCCTTGCCTTCCCCCACAGCCCCTGTGCCTTTGCCACCTCTACACCCACTGCCACCTCTCTCCTCCCACCACGCCTGCCCTGCTGCAACCCCCTCCTTCCACTTGTTTGCTGTTCTTCTTTTCCCACTGCTTACCATTGCTCTAGTTCTGACAGGCTCTGGCCCTGCTCTAGCCAAGGGCATGGAGCATGTATTTGCCCCAGCCCCAGCCTGGCCTGGTAGCTGCAACTGCTGTAGGCACCAGAGGTGGGGAAGGTGCCAGGGGGGTGCAGGCATGAGGAGGCAAGCCACAGGGGAGACATGTGGGGCAGGGGGGCAAGGAGCAAGCCGCTTGACTTCCATTACTTGGCCCCCTGCCACTGCTTTTACTGCTGCAATGGGGGGGGCTTGGAGAGGGAGGAGCAAATTTAAGATGCCCCTCTAATATTTAAGATTCTATACATGGAAAAATTATTACAAATTTATAAATTTTCTATGTGTAGAATCTAATTATTGGGTGGGGAGGGGTTGTCTTGAATTCAAAACAGCCTTGGATTTGGGCAAATATAGCATCTCCTTTTTGTGGTTTATCACTTAGAGCAGCTCTTCCTGTTAGTGTAAGGCTTAGTTAAAAGGGAAATCTTTTACTTCAAAACTAGTCAAATCTCAGAAAGAGAGTCAAAAGCAATCACAGGTGTTTCATTTGCCCTGACTCCCTTTGCCTTGTATTTAATTTGGCTTTGCTTTCTTGCCTTTTACTGCCATATACAGATTGGAATCACAAAAGTAAAGGAGGGGGAGAATAAAAGCAGTTCTATGCCAGACAGTGCCAAATAACTAAAAGCAAATAAAATGTAGAAGCTTCACTTTTTCCCCTTTGATATTTTGCCATTACAGCAGGCATACAATAGTTTGAATATTTTTTCAAATATGTAATTTCAAAATATGTCTAGTTGACACAGAAATATGGTTTCCACATAACACATTCATAGCACTTTTTGGAAAAGGGTTTAGGTAAGGCAGTCATATTCTGGAACTTGACACTTGGCATTGCTTGCCTTAAGGATAAGTGCCATTTTCACCCTGTAGTAGTCTTGGGAATGGAAGAAAGTGAAACCAGGTAATGAGCGACTAAAACATCACTTCTGCACATGCCCAATGGGAATCTGCTAAGATTTTGGCAGAGCATAATGAAGGCACATCTTCTTTGTGACCTCCCTGCACATTTTCGTGCCCAGCTTGGCAGGCACATCTGCTGCTGGAACAATTTGCATGAGGAGGGTTTTAATTGACTCACTCAAACACATAGCAGTAGCCTGCAAGAATACAAACAAACCAACCCTGTCTTTGCATCAGAGACAGGGGAAAATTGCAACCATAAGAAAATAATTATGAATCTAGTAATACTGAAGTGCTTTCAAATTTCTGTTGCATACTGCTATATTCTTTTGAATTCTAAGTCATCCCCCCTGCCTCCTTGTATAAATCAAGGCTCTCTTTCTGTGCTGCAAGGATACAGACATTACAATGTAAACTGATATACTGACACTCTGTTAACATGAACTCACAAAAGCAGATGAGTCTGAGCAACTGGGCTGTCCTAGCTAATCTTTAACAAAGCAGTGCTCATCTGACTGACTTCAGAGATGGGAGTCTATATTGCCTTCTAAGGCTCGGGTTTCTTACAACTGAGGGCATTTTGCAGGGAAGGAAGGCTAATTTTTCATGCCCAAAGGAAATGAAATGGCAAATTAAGCAGATAACACAAGGCAGAGGGTAAGGAGGAGTTCAGTACGATGATGAAGAAAGGTTTATTTTGCTGTTTATTAAATACTCTTTCAAGGAGAGGACCAAGGTATTTGGGCCTCTTGAAAAAATACATCACTGATACATCATTCATACAATAACCTGATTTCTGTATCACTATTGAGCATATGGGTCATGTACTTCAGTTGGTGTAAAATCACGCTCTAGAAAATACCATGTTCTTTTCAAAAACACAAGCATACAAACCTGTAACTGACCCACTCTGTTTAAATTACAGTCAGGGAGACAAAAAAGCCTGTGGCTGCATTTTAAACTGGCACCGGCCTTTTAGGATCTTTTGCATTTGAACAGTCTGACTTGAAACAGTAACATGTCTTTAAGGAGAGCTGATTTCAGTGTTGCCTTACTCCAGCAGCTTCCTGCATTGATGTGCTTGAAAACAGACTGTGATGGGTGCTGGAAAGGTTCTAGTAGGTCTCTTGAGATTTCTGACTACCAGGCTGGTCAAGCATTGGCACAGGCTACCCTAGAGGAGCTGTTCAATTTCCATTGCTGGAAATTTTCAAGAGCTGTCTGAACAGACACTTGACTGGGATGGTTTATTGAAGGGTGATCCTGCCTTGAGCAGAGGCCTAGACAAGGCCTTCCAGCCCTACTTTCCTACTATCCTATGAAAACAACAGCACTAGGAGCCAGATTGGACGCATACTCCATCCCAACCTATTCATCTCAGTGAGAGGAAAATTCCAAAGCCTAATTAGAATTGGTTAAGTGCTAAAATTAAGCGCAGATAGTTTCCTTTTCTATCTTTTACTTTAAAATAAACAAGGAAATTAATAGTGCATAAAACTATTACATTAATGAAATGCTCAGGTGGCACATTTATTTAGCAAGTCAGGGAATGCAGCAATTTAGGTTCCCATAGCAACATTTATATCACCTTATGTCTAGCAGAAGAAGAAGAGGTACTATTCAGCTAAGGTCCCAAACTAAGATTCCTTAGTTACTCTTATATGACACACAGGAAATGCAGGGACTAGAAGGCCTGAACCTGCTAGCCAAACTGCCTGGTCTCTCTCCCCCTCCAGCCAGATGGACAGCCTACAGTGCCTGCAGTGACCTACAGCTAGTGATTTAACAGAGAAGTCGCAGGTTTTTGCCCACTCTAGTTGCCTGTGTTTTCCCTGCAAAAATATTTCCTGGTATTTTCAAGGAAAAAAACCCTCTTTTTCTTTGACTCTCCTTCCAGAAACGAGGCACACGTCTCATTTGGGGTCATATGGATTGAGAGAAAATACAGCATGTACTGATTTAACCTAATAAACTGCTGTCAGCTGTCCATTAACTACTTAAAGACGTGCTTTCAGGGCTGCACCACCAATTTTTATCTTGTGGCCACCTGTTTCTTTCAGGGGAACCAACTGTCACAGGTGCTGAGTTGAGCAAAGCAAAGCAAGCACCAGCCACCTTACTACAAAATATTGTGATCTGCCTCCATTTTGCTAAGGGTCAGTTACTTTGTCTTGGTTTTACATTTATTCCTCTAAAACAGGAAAAAAAAAAATGTAAGCCTGTAAGCCTCCAGAAGCAATGCAGTCAGTATCTGCTTATGATAAAGCAAATTCTTTAATAATAAAATTGTTTCCATTGAATGTAATCTCAAGTACAAAAGTGTGTAAAAGTGGAGAAAATCCAAACCCAGAAATAGTTAAATTATTTGCTTAATAACAAGAATATAAAAAGACTGAATTTATGAACTGAGCTGATTGAACATTGCCACTGTAACTGTAATTTTTGTATTCTATGACATTTTTTAATTGCATAGTTCTAACAGTGTATTGATAAAGTGTTTTGGAAATCGTGTTTATGGTTTGTCCGCTGCACTTTTTTCCTGCGTTCAGCTATAAAGTTCTCCATAAAATGAGATTATACACGGAGAAAAAAAAGCTACCAATTTTCAGCTTGCTTTATTTAAGTATCATGACTGCTCACTGAAAATACTGCAATATGTACTATGGTTCTCATGCAATAGCAACTGTAGACCCATTAGTGATAGGAAATTGAGTCAAGAAAGCATGCAGGTATACACAATGTTTTATAAATACAGAGATCAGGCCAAAAGCCAGCACACTGTAAAATGGGAAAGCATCCAAAACCAAACTTTCTGCTGTTCTTGGGAATAAATATTTATCAGCCAGCACAAGGGAATATGTCATTCCTCTGTAAGCAAAAAAATTGCTCAGACAATATTTCAGAAGAGGAAAGGTAAGGGAGAAGGGGGGAAGGGAATAAACTACTGTTGTTTTTATTAAGTCAGGATGGGTTTCAGCTTAGAGCCCAGCTAAGAAGCTGAACTAATCACTGTTACCTTTGTCATCAAAGAGAATGAGGCATCTTCCAGAACTGTAATCGTTCCCCTGACCTACTAACCACTAAGCAAAGCACAAGCAAGATGGCAAAAGATCATCACACCACATGAAGCTGAAAGTAATTTACAAGTTGATGCATGTGTTAAATGAAAACAAGAAGACTGTGAGCATGCACCATACTCATCTCATCAAAGCACTGCACACCTTCTCTACCTTCCATTTACTTTCCTCACAGAGAAACACAATCAGCTTGCTTCATTTCTTAATGAGTATAATAGACAATCATGCAAAGTAGACTGTTGCTTGGTAAAAATGTAGTGGAAAACTGCAGGCAGTCTATTAGAGGTAAACTTGCTTAATTTAATTATATCACTTTGATCAAAAGCAGCTCACATGGAAAGAAATTAAAAAGAAAGGGGGAAAAAGCAAAGTTATGAGCATTCACTTTCCCTACACTGCACTGAATGTTTGGGCCCTTTAACCAAGATTGGGGAAAGGCGTGGTACTGAGACATCAGAAAATGGCATCACAATATATACGTGTAAAGTACAGTAAAAGCTTTGTTATCCAGCACCCATGGGAACTGGAGGGTACCGGATAACACAATGTGCCAGTTAACTGATTGGCCTGAACAAGCATCTTTGCCTGTTGAGGACACTGCTGCTCCCCACGTGTAGGGTGTCGCTGCCCCTCCCACCGCATCACTGCCCCTCCCATTGGCCTTGTGGGCCTCAAGGGCCAGGGAGGGGGGAATTGTGTAGCCTGCTATGCCCCAGGCTGTGGGGGCTTGGCAGCACAGGTTGCTTTCCCTAGGGCTGTGGGGACTCTGCGAAACCAAAAGTGCCATGGTGGGCACTTCTGGTTTCACTTTTCTCTTATAAGCCACCATGCCGGTTAACAGAGTTTGCCGACTTGTAAGGTGCCGGATAACTCAGCTTTTATTGTATCAAAATTCACGATAATAAATGGTACTTACAGCTACTGAAGCTTTGTTTTAAGTGTCCAACTGAGTTGTCCATATGTGTCCAACTATTCTTTCATGCTCTTAACTTTACTTTTCAACTCTGTCTAGGATATCACTGACTTTTTGGAGGCACAGATGAGACTGTCCATCCATTTTGTTCTTAATTTTATTCTTTTTTTCTCACTCTACCCTAATCCTTATTTAATTCATCCCAATCTCTCTTTTCTAAGCACTCAAATTGTTTCCTGGACTATAGCTTACCCTTCTCATCTCCTAGGGTGTCATATTGTAACCTGCCCCCAAGCAGGGTGGGGAACTCCACACCTCCAGCAGGTAGCCCACACCCATCTCCCACCATGGGCAATGCTCCAGCCATGCCACCTATGGGGGAGGTGGAGCTGAGCTCCACGCTCTGCTCCGCTGTAGCAGCCACTGCCTCCTGCAGGCAGATGCCAATGCTCGGGCACTGCTGCTGGCAACAAGGGGCTGCAGAGCCAGGTCCATGGCCCCATAGGCCTGGCAGCTGAGGAGTCCCTCCAGCAGGGCTGTGGAGGAGCAGGGAGCTGTGGGTGGGGAGTGAGGGGCACCAACATGGCTGGGAGGCTGTGGATGGGGAACGAGGGTCACCAGTCAGGCTTGCGGGGGCTGTGGCTTTGGAGTGAGGGGCCTGGACTACATGCAGGTGAGTGAAGGGGGAAGAGGGAGCTATGCTTTTCCGTGATAAAAACCCAAAATCAAATACCAGAATTTATTTTATTATAGTGATTAGGGCTTCCAAATTGCTTCAAAATTGTAAATATATCATATGAAATATCATATGAAATATAAAATTGTGTTTTTATATATATATGACATTTCATTTTATGGATTTGGGGTTTTAAATTAGACAATTTGCCATTTTTATCAGAGAATTTGTGATTTTTTAACTGAGAAAACCAGGATCCCTGGTCATCAGGGCACTGCTAGTATGCCAGCAGTCACCTGATTCAAGTAGAGTGTTGTGTCCCAGAGGAATTGTCTATCTTCTGATAGATGCACATCCAGTCCAGAATAACATGAAGGGCCATTAGGGTTTGGGGGTATGAACAACCATATGCTTGGAGTAGCTTCAAAAGAGGAGGAGAAGCTGCTGTTTGGCACTGGACAAAAGTTACAGTTTTACCATTATTTGTGCTTGAGCCTGAATTCATACAAGTGTAGGAAAACTACTCCAACTTTACTTAGTTTACTTCAAAGGGTTTTTCCCCCCCTGTTTTTGAATTAGGAGAGCATACAGTTTAGGCAGGTCCCTGGGACTCTTTTCTAACAAAATTTGTGTGGACATAAGAAACACTTGCTTACCAGCAATTTTGCGGCCATTTTCATTCCTCATTTAAATTGAAATAGCACAAATGGCTTGAATGAGAATCATAGACCACTATGCTACAGAGACAACCTAAGAGAGATTCAAACATGATATATTAAAATAAGAACAGAGGAGAAAAACTAAAAAGCTGAGGAAAAGCAAACAAAGAAATTAGCAGAGAAATAATTGGTACCATCTTGGTAGTGGCACGTATTTAGTGTGTTGTCATTTTTTAAATATGGACGAGAGAGGTGAGGTGGTTATGGCAGAAGCAGGAAATTTTAATATGACTAAATGTGTAGGAAACAGAAAGTGGAAAAGGGACACTGAAAGGGCAAAGGACAAATTGAAAGGGTAAAAAGCACATGCTGTCAGGACAGTTTGGGCCAAATAGCCAATTAAAACTTACTAAAAAATGTCTAGAATCCAAATAACAAATCTTTCTTCTTTTATATGCCATCAGATACTAAATTCAAAATCTACGAGCATTTGTCTGGTATTATCACTCAATGTGTGGGTTCTGTCTGCCCTGTCTGGGCATCTCAGTTTGCAGCTTTTGATTAAGTGCTGTGCTGTTTGTTGGACACTGTATTCAAACAGGGGACTGCCCAGGATGTTGATCTTATGAAGTGTTATTTTGAAGCATCCATATCTAGATCTCAGTCTGTTCAGCTTGACCCATGCTTCCCTGTCAAGGTCTGCCCAATAGGGAACTCATTTGGTAACATGTTGTAGGAGTAGGTCTAACCTTTCCCAGTGGTCAGCCCCACTCGGTTGCTGTGCATATGTTTGGTTCAGCATCCCCAATTTCTTCTAGGAGTTTGTGGGCTTCCGGTACAAATGGTTTACAACTTTTAAGCATCATAAGCCTCCACCTGTTCACATCTTCAGTTAACAGTTGATGGGTCAGGTGATTTTTGTCATCTCTTGCCTCTATTGCCACTCATGATGTTAGGGACCGTTTTCTTATACCACTTGGTCTAATGCCTGAAAGTACAGGGAATACATTTGTATGCAAGTTGTGCAGCCTGTTATGCATCTAAGCGCACAGTTAAGTACAGTGCCATGCTTTTTAGTGTGACAACTTCTGAACCACACAGGAGCACAACGGGCACAGACAGAAGTGACAATATTCACCCGATCTGGCCACAGAAAGTAGTTTATAGCTTTGACCAAACAAGTGCACAGCTGCAGACACCTTAACATTTTTTTAGGCAGTTTTAATTGGATAAAAATCTGAAGCTTCATTGCATGAGGGGTCAAATGAAGATGTTTCAAAACAGAGCAACTTCTGTAAATATCTGTGCCGCCTGCCAGTCTGTTACTGTTTTCAGGGGAGGGGGGCAAAGGAGCAGAGGGAGTTTGGTTTTGGGGTTTTTCAGCCCCCGCAGGAGGGTGGGGTGGGTGTATCAGAGCCCCCTAAGGCAGGGAGCCTCCAATTCATCCACCCCAACCTCCAGTGCCCACTGGGAAAACCCTAAAACAAAACTTCCTCTGCTCCCTTTCCCCCTCCCGTTTTGAAAACTTTGCAGCCTCACAGGGAGAAAAGGCCATTGCTAGGGGAAAACATCTGCAGGCTCTCAGCCAGCAGTTAGATTCCCTTCTCCCCTGAACTGACAGTGAACTTCTGTTTGTTCCAGAGGCTCCTTGCAAGTCAAAACACTTCCTGCAAAATGTTCCAATTACATTTCTGTCTGCACCCAATAATATTCTGCTGGGCACATACAATTGCAAGTACAGTGGTTCTGAGCACTTGGAAGCTGGCAGCCCATGTCATGCTGGCTAAATATGCTAAGGCAGCTGCCCATGCAGAGGCTTTACCACTGACCTTCTGAATGTGATATTTATACATGAGGGAACAATCCAGTGCAACTCCTAGGTAGGTTGGCGTATGCTAACGTATGCTGCTAAAAGAATACATCCAGAATAAATCTTATGTTAGACACTATCATTTTGTTCTGGGATTATATTTAAATTGGGGTTTTTTTTATTTTGTTTTTTTGCATTATATTGGCCATAAGAATGATCTAATACATGTATACAGCCATGAAATATGGTGTATGTGGCATGTAGTTAAAGTTGCCCAACACTTTCCATTACAATGGGAAAAGGAGGAGTGGGGTAGGATGAAGTCTATAGCTACTAAAACAGTGTTTTTTAATTGGAGTGTCAAGAAACCATTTCAAAGATGCTGTAGCACCTCTACTGTTGATGCCACGGACAGGTAAAATTGCCCTATGCTCATTTTCCATGAGGTGCATGCAGGGCCAGATGTGGAAGCAGGTGTTCCTTCCTGCTCACATTAGGTTTCTCCCCAAAAGTAGGTAGGCTTTTCTAGGAGTATATGCTGGAACAGAGGAAGTAGGGCCAACAGGGGTAAGACTGGGACTTGGGCTGGGATGGGGTCAGCATGGTGCAGGGTGCAGTCAGGAGCACCAGGGTAAAGAGCTGAAGAAGGGTTCCCGGGGGAGGGGGGGTGGAACAGACAGCACAGCATAAAATGGTGTTTCAGTCAATCAGGACTGTAAGCAAAAGGAAAAAAAAAAAAATAGTTCACGCTTTTTAGACAGAATATTTTTCTTTTGTTTTGTTTTTTTACTAGAGTTGATGTTAAACCTCTAGATTTGAACCCAACCCTATTGATGGGGCTGGCACATTTACATTATGTAAAACATACATTAGTAAAAACATGTCATTGAAAAAATTTGGCTCTCAGTAAAAAGCTCGCAGATTGTCAGTAAAAATAAATAAATAAATATCTGAGGTTGGCAACTCTGATCTGATCCCTGTACACGTTCAGGGAGGCTGCTCTGATGCACTGTAATTGCAGCACATTGGAGCAGACTCAATTAATCAAGTCTGCTGGTGTGTGGTAATTTACTGCACTCCAGCAGACTCCAGCAGCATGTGCATTAGAGTCTCCATGCTGAAAAATGGCAGTAAGCGCCCCTCCCACCATTTTTCAGCATGGGGATGCTGATACACATAATGCTTTAATTAAAGTGCCTTGCTTCCCCCCCTCCCAGAACATGTCTATAAATGTCCCATATGCCCATCCTGGAAACAGGTGCACAGGGCAGCTCTGCCTAGCGGTGACAAAAGCAGCAGCCTGGAAAGAAAATAGGCATGTTGAAACTTTACAGTGATTCTCATTTGGGGTGCCAACCTAATTCAGGAAAGTTATGGAGGGGTGGCTTGAATTTTAATGACTGAAGATCACTGTACACTACACCATAACCTCTTACAGAATCTGGAATTTCTCTGCTGGCAAAATGTCTCATCCTCTCTGGCACCTGGTTCATATGCAACCTTTTGCTGGTACTGGCTACTGTTTTCTGAAATGATAAATGTCTGCTCTGAAAATCCTAAAGTGCTGAAGTAAAACCAAGGTAACACAGTTCTATCACAGAGAGTATCTGCTTTTTTTTCTCCTTCATTTAAGCAACTTAAAAAAATACAAGCGCAGACAATTTTAATTATGACATTCCCAACTGAGTCCTCCGTTTTGTAACATTGTTATAATGTGGTTTAGATGTAAATTTTAATTCTGTATGAAAGAAATGTTTCTTATTGAGAATTCTCATTTCACATTTATACTTATCTAAAGGCTATGATTCAGATTTGCAATATGAGTGTTAAAGGTAAATGAAATGCATGCAAAACCTGCAAACTACCCAATAAATGTGTGCAAAGTCTTAAAGGCACAAATCTGAAAAACCAGACATTCAAAATCTCTCTATAAAATGAAACCAATTCATTAAAAAAATAAAATGGGTAAAAATTAGTCTTTGAACTGAGTTAAGATCTTACCAAGATAACATGCAGCATGTCATAAAGGTTAAAAAAGTTAAACAAATCTATTTACACATAAATCAGTTTGAGGCATCACTTGAAATTAAGAACATCCTTTCAAATTTCATTTATGTATTCAAAATTGTGCAATTCAGAATCTATTCCAGTTTCCAGAAGTAACAGATAGTGTCATTATAATGTCCGCCATATTTAATTTGGGCTTTTTGTACAAACGAACATAGGAGCTACATTTTATAAGACAAAAATATTCTGTCACTTTCATTAATATACTTATAAACTGACTGTTTTTTTTATCATATATATGTGACTGTCTTCAAAGCTCTTTTATGCATGCAGACACACATACACAATTACCCAAAGAACAGGTCCTGTCAGGTCTGTTAGAATTTTAAATAGTCTAATGATTTTTCTTCCCTGAAATATGATATTTAGATCCCATTTTTGATGGTGGCTTTCAGAATGCCAACAGCAACAGTTACAACACATTTGTGGCTTGAGATTGCAAATCAGAATGGTATACAGTTCATTTCTGTCTTCATTTTGTGCATCACACTTAATGATCATCATTTTCATGAAAACAAACACAGCAATTTTAGAAGGAGACAATACCACAGATATTTTTCTAATTCCATTTGCTCCTAAAACTCATAAATTAAATCATTAAAAAAAGCTGCTGCAATGCAAATACTGTTATTATGTTTAAAAATTCCATAGACAAGAGTAAGAGCTGCAATTATGATATGCATTTACAGAGAAATTGTATTACTATGCAAATGAAAAAAATAATTAAATTTGTTATCACAGAAGGATAGTATTCAAAGACCAAAAAGCTTCACTTTCAAGGAATTTCTAACTTGCTGTAACTAGGAATGCTAGGCAATGGCTCCCTTTTTTATTTATTTTGAGGCATGGTGATTATTTAAAAACAACACTTCCTCTGTGACCAATACATGTTCAGTCTTAGATATCCACTTTAGTAACTATAATTAGTTTTCAATGAATTTTTCTCCTCCCAGCAGTGTGAAGCTAGCGCAGCTAAGATTGAATGGGCTCAGTTCATCCATCTTGTGACATGAATGTTTACTTAGAACTAACCAATGACAACTGACAAAATTCAATGAAGGCATCCGGAGTTGTGCGGGTGACACTAAATAATCAAGTGAAGGAAATGGTTGTGTACTGAACGCATGCTTCGGCCTACTCAACATTCATTGCGTTTGACAGTGGGTTAGATAGAAAGACCCCAGCTTGACTCAGAGTCCAGCATAATTTTGCTGTGCAAGGAGTTAGAAAATATCTTTTTCTTGTTATCTGAGCACATTTGATTAGTCACTACTAGCTAATTCACTATTACAATTGGTTTCAAAAGTAACATTAAAATTATGCATAAAAACACTTTACCATAAATGCAGTTCTATTTTGTAACTGTAAAAATGGTATGCAAGGTTACAACAATGGTTCCCAATCCTTATCGACTCATGAACAACAATACCAAGCAAGCGATGTACTGCGGGAACAGCCCTTTTTTTTTTTAAAGAAATTTTTCATGTTCCAAGCCAAATCAAGTCCAAATCCAGGAGTCAGTCCAGAACTATAAGTGGCCCTACAACTGGCTAACATCCTCCACCCCCACAGGAGTTTCAGATGTTTCCAACTTCTTTTGGCATTCATTCTATACGCAGGCCCAAGCCTGGAGGCTTTGGGTTTGGATGCCCCCAAGTTTCGCTCGCCCTGAGCTACATGGTCACAGAAGAAAGCTAGGGAGAAGCTTCCCATTTCCAAAAAGTGGGCCTCAAACCCCAACACCTCAGCGGGTACTAAGCCACAACATAAGAACAGTTATCCCTGGGAACACTTACGGAAAACTGCCTTCATGAACCCAGATACATGGTGTTTCCCAGTACACTTTGATCACCCTGTTAGCATCTGTTTTAACTTTTTAATTTCCTCTGTCATTACATAACAGCACTGCCTGCAACCTGACTGGCACACTAAGAGTGAGGCTGGGGACATGGAACCTGCCTAATGAGAACTCAAGAAACTTCATATAACTCGTTTCACACGGATCACATAAACTTAGGAGCCTTTATATCTGACACACAATCCCACGATCCTTCTAGTCTCCCCCTAATCAAACCTGCAAAGGAATTACATCATCAGTCTAACACAATTAGCACAAAAGAAATGTGCTCATGAATTGAATTGATAGATAATAACAACCACTTATATTACTGTAATGATAATTAAAAAAAAATACATTTAAAAAACTTTTCATCCTGAAGAATTCCTTAACATTTTAGCACTTTATAAGTTCCATATCTTTTATAGTCATCATTTCCTTTCTCCCTACAAGTTGAATATAGAAGAAAAAGAGTGAGGTACTGTTTTTTACCCTTACTCCTGCTAGTTCTCAACATAAATAGCTATATGTACTTATTTCCTTTTCTTTTGCCATAACCAGGCAAAGATTGTGACCATGGTTTAATGGAGACCAAAACAGAGATGACAACCTGTCCCTACTTTATCCACTGAGTTATAGAAGGAGTTGGGGAGCACTACTTCTCCAAGCAAGGAAAGAGAGAACTCCTTTTATGTCTCTCTCCACTCTCCCAAAGCTTGGGAATGACACTCAGGGAAAAGAGTCTTTGCCTTTTATTTTGAGCCAAAGAAGGGGTCCTGCACTACGTCTTGAAGCCCCTTCCTATTTTAATTCCTAAACATGATCCATTAGATGCCCTCATGACCTATTTTTATATTGCAACCAAATCACTGAGATGCCCTGCCTGGTTAAAGCATAAGACTACAAATAAGGATTTACAGGTCATTTCCCTTTCCTACCCCAAACAAACTGCTTGAATTTGTCATATATTTGAATTCCTCTGTGCAACTGTTCCCTGTTTGTGAAAATAAAGCATAATAATACTTTCTTACAGTGTTACTGGGGAGTTTAATTCACTAAATGAGTGTAAAGTACTGAGTGATCCTTGGATAAAATGATGCTAAAGATATGCAAATTATTATTACACAGTCAGTTATTGTCCTATGAAATTATCCTCTTTTTTCTAAGTATAAATAATTGGTATGACAAGATGATTGAAAACCTGCAAGTACAACATAAGAGACAGCTTATTATGATGAGGTTTGTCATCTGATGCCATTAGCTGCAGATTTTGTGGTTTAATGGGATTTTGGCATTGCATAGAAGTGTTACCTTGGCTATTTCAGCTTATGTTGGATACCTGTTTCAGGGTTTCTAACATGAAAGGGGAATAAAGGTGAGAGTCTGGGAGACAAGGGGGAAGATACAGCCCTAAGAAATCATTACTAGCTTGTCAGTTAAAAACAGACGCTTTAAACAATGGATTTTTGTGCGTTTTACTATACTTATACTTTAATAAGTTTGATGCCTGCTGAAGAATTCCAAAGTTCAGGTTTTAAAGTTACCTACCCAGAGAGATAAATTATCTGAATTACACAAGATTGTGAAAGAGATGTTTGACACTTGTTAAAAGAAAGCTCAAAGATGGTCTCATGGAAGTTCTGACAAGCAATGCATCTGTGTGTTACACACAAAAAAGGAAATATTACAATTGCAGCATGCTGGGAAAAGGCAGAAAGCAAACAATGATAAAAATGAAAGTTCTTTATAGAGAACTTTTTTATTCAGGTCAGGTTTATAAAATGTCAGAGGTTCATGATGACAGAAAGCGTGTCTGAAGGAGGCCAAGAAGGGGTGAATAGCCAGGAGGACCAGTGGATGTGCTGGTTCCACTCATCTATTTAGCCACATCAGTCAAAAAACAGGGTCATGACTGAAGTTCAATCTGTCTCCTGATATAAATAAATCTTAAGGTGGGGCACAGAGTATTGGCAATAATATTTACACTCAGAGTGAATTCCTCTGGAATTAGAGGAATTGCTGGAAGTACAGCTTAAACTCCCCAGAAACAGTAATTATTCCAAAGAGGATTATGCCATTTATTCCAAAGAGGAAAGACTTTAACTTAGCTATGTCACCATTGTGTTGGAGCCAATGTTTGATTGTCCAGCTCTGAGATCAGCAGAACAGTTGTCATGTGCTGACTCTTTGATTAGAAGAAAAGGGAAAAATGGCTTGAAAGACTATACACTAAAGCAATGGAATAACTTCTATGTTAATTCTTACAATACCAAGCACATGTATACCTGGATATTCCTGAAAATTCAGTAGTGAACTTTTTTTTCCACGTCATCCACACTGAAATACATAGCATGATGCATGGTGGAATAAATGCTGCTATTTAACATTTGCTGCAATGTAACAGTATATCAGACAGCACGATGGTGAGTATGCCATTACAAGTATTGGTGGTTTGATAGTTGAGAATTGAATAACTTCCAAACAAAGCAGTCCTCTCTAGAAGGAGGAGGGGAAGGAAATGAGGAAGAAATGGAACTCCTGTATAAAATATTCAAGTTGTAGTATTTATGATGACACTGAAAAGCAGAAACAATGACAGCACATGAAAAATACACACTTGCAAACTGAAGTTCAGATTGTAACTCAGCAGAGGTCTGCTGATCTCATACAATACAAAAATGCAGCTCAAATAGCTCCTGAATGTCAATGAAAGACCAAATTCCAGTGTTACTATTCCAGCCAGACTCAGAATGCAATGTACAACAGCAAGATGAGATTCTTGAATCTGTTTCTTACAATCTGCAGGTGAAAAATGTCAAAAGGCCAAAATAGCACAATGAATTATAAACTGTTCATTATACTAAGGAAGAACTGGTGTACATAAGATTGGAAATTTAAAAGGTTAATTAAGCTGTAATAATGATAGAAAGTTAACTGTGCATCTGAGAAGGACTTGGAAAGAAAGAATTTACATGATAACAGAAAAGCACATTGATTAAATCTATTCGGGTTCAACATTTTTTTTGTAAATATAAGCTAATATTTTCCACAAGTAAAGGCCAGTCAGCACAAAGCCTAGCCTAAGCATAGATATTTTCAGAGATGGTGTGGGTGGAGAATCTCAGGCAGCCATTAACTTTTAGCACATGTTCTGGTCACCAAGATCACTGACTGTGTGCATGTTTATTGAAAAAATGATGAAAACCTTCTACATCAGCAAATCACCTTGCCAAGTATTTAGGCCCAACTGGCAGTTTTTGTTCTAACCTTTCAGTTTCTATTGTCCATTTAAAAAGCTTTCAATAAACCTATATCTAAATACACAGATAACAAAGGAGAACTGAGATTTATTTTTATCATCACTTAATATTTGTGAAGAAATAACAGTGTGCTCAGCACTGTACCTAGTATAAAATTATTGATATTCTATATAGTGTAACACAAAGCGTTGCAAGTCCCTTTGAGATAATATGAGTTCCACCATTCATTCTTTCCCCTACCCACCTTAAGTACTGCTTGGGTTTAACTATGTCCCCTTTTTATTGTTCCTTGGTACAGATCCAGAGTGCCTCCAAAGTGGGAGAGACAGTTGTACATTGCTCGACTCTTTCAGAATATACTTTCCTGTGCTGGGCCAGGTTATCCAGCAGATGAGTAGGAAGACCTTCCACTTCAAGTACATTTGTTCAAAGGAAGGCGCAGGGGGAAGAAAAATACCAGCTAAGGCCAATTTGCCCTCTCCTGTTCATGTGGAGCTCACAATAACTGAGTAAAATTTAATTGAATAGAGAAAGTGGGAGGGACAGTCTTTGGGGTGGAACACCATCTTCCTGTGTGGTCATTTACTGTGAACAGGGACGTACAAGCTACAATTCCTTCTTAGGCCCGACAGGTGTTCATAGATTTCTAAGGTTGGAAGGGACCTATTAGATCATAGAGTCTGACCCCCTGCCCTGAGCAGGAAACAGCACTGGGTTTAAGTAACCTCAGCCAGGTGCTTGTCTAACCTCCTTTTAAATGCCTCCAGGGTAGAGGAAAGCACCATCTCCCATGGAAGTCCATTCCATATTACGACAACCCTCACCATAAAGACTTTCTTCCTCATGTCCAGTCTAAATCTGCTCTCCTTCAGTTTATGGCTGTTGTTTCCAGTAACCCCAAGGGGAGCCCTGGTAAACATAGTATCCCTTATTCCCTGCTGACCCTCCCCGACTTCTGATAAGCTTGTTGGAAGCCATAAGATCACCTCTCAGCCTTCTCTTGCAGAGGCTGAAGAAATTCAGGTCCCTCAAACTGTCTTCATAGGATTTTACCTGCAAGCCCTCACCCATATGAGCAGTCCTCCTCCTCTGAACCATTTTTAGCTTATCCACATCCCTCGTGAAGTGTGGTGCCCAACACTGCATACAGTACTCCAACTGTGCCCTCACCAACGCCGCATAGAGGGGAAGTATCACCTCCCTAGACCTGTTCGTGATACACCTACTAATGCAAGAAAGAGTGCAGTTAGCCTTACTTATTACCTTGCCACATTGGTGACTCATGTTCATTTTTGTGTTTACTTTAAGATATGATGGGATCTAACCTATGATTCTAGCAATCATGTCTCCTGGCATGCTGCACATGATTGTCAGGAGGGATGATTTTGGGATCAGGGGTTAGGTTCTAACTACACCTTGCATCTCTGAATGAGCAAGATGAAAACAAGATCACTGATTGTCAACTGGACCTGAGAACCAAATCAGGCTCTCTTGCACCAGGACCAATAAAACCACATATGCTGCTCAGCTGGGCAACACAATGGGTTTTGACATGTCCCAGGGCATGGGTGGCCCCATGTTCAATTTAAAGCATGATACAAAAAAGCCAAGGTTTTATTACCTCATATATGGAATAACTTTCTGGCTCATTTACTCTCTCATATCTAGCTGTGACACTTCATCCACTGAATGGCCATAGTGAACTGAGATATGGATGTCCAAAGGAATTCATTGAGTCCTTTGATTCCTATGTAGGTGAACTGTCACAGCTAGAGACCAAGGTTGAGACCTCCCAGGCTAAAGGTATAATGTTTATTCTCTCTGTTCTCGATGCCTGGAAGGTCTTTGTACCTCATTTCCCCTGGATTCCAGTTTGCACATATATTGTAGCCTTTTTATGGATATTTTTACTATGCTGAACAAAGAACTTAATGGAAAAAATAATGTTATAAACATGAATACTAAGAAGCAAATCTACAAGAGGTTTTTTTTTTGTTTTTGTCATTTTTACAATATGAATGCTAGGTGAGATTTTATTTATTGAAATAAAGCTCTTAAGATTGTACATTCAAAAGCACTGAGGACAGATGAAAAGAAGCATGTTATTTGAAAAAAAATTAAGATGGAAAGTTTAATGGTACACACTTGTTTACTTCAGACATCAGTTTTCCATTTTGCATATGCTTAAACCTGAATGCTTATCTGGGCATGGAACAACATTTTGAGGTGTTGGTAAGCATATATGTCAATCATTTATATCATTGCTGGAGAGTTTCTATATTCAATATTAAATCTAAATGTTAGCCACTTTATGTAGCACTAACCAATTAAGCAAAATAAATTATGGTTTTCTGAATGACACACTGGGCCAGAGCCTCAGCCTGCATAAGCTGGTGCATTTCTATTTACTTAAATGGAGCTACACCAATTTACACCAGTTGAGAATCAGGCCTTTGGTTATTTACGACCAGACATTATGATATCACCACCTTTATGACTTCTGTCTGTATATCCTGAAAAGTATCATGCAAGAAGAAAGTGATATTTATCATGTTGGAAAGAAATTATACAACCTGTTCATAACAGAGGCAAGACAACTGTGACTATTTGAAAGCACTACTCTGTGTATGATATTCTCAAATATTATTTGCAAAGAAATGTCAGCCCTGAGTCCTATTAGGATCTCAATTGTTTTTAAGGACTTATCAAAAAGCTCTGGTACATTAAAAATGTTAATTGGAAGTCAAAGGAAATACTGTAAATTAAAATAAACACTTAAAAAAACCATTTTTCTATCCATAATATAATTGTGACAAAGACGCAAGAAAGAGAAACACTGCTGCACACGGTCAGGTTCCATCTTAACAACGACAAGACATATTTCTTCATATTGCAAGACAGTTTAATTTAATGAAAACAGTAATGATCATTATTTTTCTATTAAGTAGCTACAGTGAAAATGTATTAATTTTTAAGATTCAATTTTGTGATTAGATTGATTCTTCAGCTGCTTACCTTACATATGCTTAAGAGCAGAAAAAGGTATGTGACTTACAATTCCTATACTAAATCCATGTAAATATCTATACTATATCCATCCATCCCAGGCCCAGAGATTAGTATAATCAAATTAGAACAAAGAAACAACAATTTGCAATGTTCTCCTTGTTTCATTATTCCTTGAAGATTAAGGATTATGAATAAAAGAAATGTAAAAATACACTTCAATCCTTCTTCTTTGGCACATTTCTACAATTTGACAGTAGCAATTTAAAAATGAATACAGAAGAGGGATTTCCTTTTTTAATTATGGAAATGTAATCTTCTGTATATCTACTTTCAGAATGATGGCTAGAGGCTGTTTGCTTAAGAGAACAGTAAGCACTATGAGAGGAGGATAATCACATTTACTGCAGGTACTGTATGTAGAGGACTGATATTTTAGGATTATTTCACAAATACATGAAATAATCCTAAAGTGTTTGTGTTACACCCCCCCCCACACACACACTGGTAAATATGATTATTCATCTGTTCTCTCTATATATTTACATTCTGATTATTTTATACACACACAAATATATATACATAAATGTATGTGAATGTATAACTAAGCATGTATTACATATATGCATATGTATCTATTGTACCTCTAGAGAATATTAGCTATACATATAATATTAAATATATATTACAATAATACATAGATGTACCCATATGTACATATATACATGTGATATTACTCATATACATAATATATGCAAGTTATATTAGATATCTATCTGTTACGTATATCTATTTAAAATAATCCTGAAATGTTGCTAAATTTACATACACTCACACACACGCATGGTTTCTTCCCTTTTCATTTAAACAAGTGACAATGACATGGAAGAAGTCAGGTACCAGACAACAGTAAATTACCTAATGTATTTGCAAGGTGAGGTGATATTTTGCTACCAATGCAGTGGCTACAGGCTGCTGAGAAAGCAATGCTGGACTGTCATGGATAGATTGTGTTCTGTGCTTTACAAAAGGCTCCTAATTCAGAAAACTTGCTTTCAAACAACTATAATAAATAAGTCATTTTAATTCTAGATGCATGCAGCATTATCAACTTTCCCACCAATCCTACTCAGTCTAAGTACATGTTACAAACTCACAATAATAATTGCTATTCTCTGAGCAGTGACTGAAAATAAGTTGAAAACTAAATGATGCTAAGTAAAAATATAGTTAGAATCATAGAAATGTAGGGCTGGAAGGGACCTCCAGAGGTCATCTAATTCAAACCACTGCCGGAGGCAGGCTCATCCCTATCCAAACCATTCAATACAATCCATAATTTAAATTCTACATAAGACTACTCTCAACCCTGACACGACATAGATCTAACACCCTAACCTGCCACAGGTAAAGCAGGGGAACCATTGTAGCTAATGTTCTGCTTAGGAATACAATACATTGACCTATGGAAGATTAAACTGCCAGACTCCATGCAGGAAGAAAATCTTGCCTCCACCAAATCAGTGAGAAAATTATCACTGGCTTTCACGGAGCCAACATTTCACTTAGGTTTTATTTGTTTGATAAAAGAAGTATTTTAGTTCCAATTCTGTTGACATGGAACCTTTTATTTGATTATACTGTATTAAACTTTACCCTTTTTATATTGCAGGGGAGAAAAGATATACATCTGATAAATTATTTCTGAATTGTTAACAAAATGCCATTATTTATTAACTTTAGTTATACAAGTACCTGCTTACTTTTACTATAAAAGAGTAAAAAAAAAAAAAAAGTATCAATAATAAAACAATGAAAAGCCAAGTTTTTATGTTGGATTTTTTTTGTGTGTGCGCTAGAATAGTTGACCTTGGAAGGCAGGTTGTGTGAGCAGCTGGAAAGCTTTTTTTTTTGTGCTTGAGACTCTAATATCATGCTCAATGCCACATGACCCTACTGCCCCTAACATCCTGAGAGGTCGTAATCCACCAATTGAAAAGCATTGCTCTGAAGATCAAGACGACCAAATGTCCCTGAAAAAACATTATCCCATTTTCAGAGCCTGTGACTATAATCCTCTGGCTTTTTGACAGCAATTACTGTCTGCTTCCTGGTTTTGTAAATGGTTGCATTTTATAAGACTGATGACCAGCTGAGTCTGTAAACTTGACATGGGGCTCTCTATGTGCACATAAGCCATGGGGACTCTCACAGTTGACACAAGCATATCACACATTGCCACCCTACTGTTCATATAAATCATTTCAGTAGCACCCTCCTCCTCCTTCCCAAACTCCTGAGAACTCTCATAATGATGATGGAATGCAACAGAGAGTCACTTAAATAATGTAAAATATTTCAGTTGCGTAGTAATACAGATATTTGATGGGAGGGTCTAGATTTCATGACAGGTTGGTAAAAATCTTGATAATATACACAAATGCAATAACACAGGCCAGTTCTTCAAAAAATGCTCAATATCTGCATTAGTCATCATGTTATAAGCTACTGAAAGATGGTATTAAAAGTGGACTTTAGGTTGATTTTAGGAGTCAAAATCCTTTCACTTTGTTTTCTGGTTGTTTTCTGGTTTCATCATTTCAAGTGTGTAGTAGAAAATGGCTTTCAACCTTGTGCTGGTTACAAGAATAATCCTTCTACTTTATCAGAGAACGAATTATCTCCAGAAACTAATCTTTTAAATGACATATTTGGTTGAGCGCTATAGAGAGGGATCCTGTAATGAGAATCAATGTAGCAGACAAAGCATTTCTATAATAGAATGCCTTCAAATTGAGAGTACAATCAATTTCAGAGAGTCGGGAACAATCATCATTGATCAACACTGGTTCTTACTGCACCTGTTGAATGCTGTAATTTAGATTATGTGGTCACAGTTACAGTGCCATTATCAGAGATAGTTCTTTTTTTTCTTGGGAATGAAATTTAAAAAAATACATAAAGATACTTTCAAATTAACTGATTCTCCCTGCTCAAGTAATAACATAAGGAAATGTAGAAATAATATTAATTTGCAGTGCTTGGCAAAGCCCTCCAGAGTTTGAATGTTTACTTGAATCTTGTGATGCCTCTTTTCCAACTCAATTCCTGCCCTTTTGTTTCTCTTTTTACTCTAGCACAAGCCTTCACTTGTGGCACAAACTCTTTTTCTTTCAAACAACTCTTTTTCTTTCTCCCCCATCCTGATTTGCCTTTTTCCACAGCATTGGATTTTAAAATTTGATCCCTATGTCTAGATTCAATGACTCCTTTTTCTCATCTCTACCGCTTATTCCTGTGCTGTCCTAATGGCCATGCTTTTCTTAGAGATCTTCATACTTTGTCAGTATTCTAAATTCTGAATTTTAACAATTTTTCCTCTTCCACCTGTTTATATATTTTGAATAAAAGTTCTTGAAAACTATTTTAAAAAATGCACTCTGTTTCAGGGGCACCAAAATATGGCTACCTGGCAGAACTGTGATGACAGTCTGATAGAATACCAGAAGTCAGGGACATGGCCACTGGAGTGTTGTCTGTCACAGAATTAGGGGTCCGCTGGGTCATGATGGACACTGCCATCAGCAAGATTTTATAGAGGAGGTACATTTTGTGTAACTAGTGAAAAGTATTCAGTGGATATACTAATGTTCCTTTGACTTGTAAGTCTCAAGTTTATGAAGATAAGAATTCAGGAAGCAAAAGGACACTATCCTTGGAATCACATTTGATATAAATTAGTTTGGCACTTCTTAAATTTTTAGAAACATAGTCTGAAGCAATAACGTTGACTATTTGAAAAACACATACTCTCCTAGTTAACAAGAGCAGGCTTTTAAAATCTGTGCTTTATCGTCTCGATCTTCAGATTTTGCTTCTACATCCCATTGTTATCACAAAGATAAACAAAAGGAAACAATCTAGTTATGTATATGCAAATGCTTCTCTTATCCACTTCCATGTGAAAGCCTGGATTAAAAGGATGCTGAAGTCATTTGGGACACTATAGGTTTTGGATCAAACTTTATATCCATAGCAACCTCTAGATATTTTTTATCAGACTGAGACGCACATATTTTAGTGACTTATGTAATGAGATGCAGGTCCTGGAACCTCATGTAGTATGAGGTGTTTGAGGGTTTTCATAGTCCCATACAAAGTACTAGTATGTTACTCTGTAACGGATCTAAAAGATTATTATTGTTAAAGATTTGGGGTGTTTCTGTGTTTCAGTCCTTTGAAAATAAGTTAAACTGTGCACATGAAAGTACCAACGAATGGATAAAAAGAAAGATGGCTAGAAGTAAACAAAAACACTGTTGATATTCCTTTTCTAATTTACTCTGTTATGCCAATGTCCAATACCCTGACCATATATCATAGAACATATTATCATTCTTAGGTTAAGAGAAGAATTCTTATTATCATAAAATGCATCATGGGGTAAAACTGAAGTTTTCCATCCTTCTTCTGCCCCAAGAGCAAGTTCTCCTTTTTGTATTTAATATCCACATACAGACATATAATAGAAAAACTCCAAACTGTAACACTCTTGATTTTATTCTCCTGAGGAAATAATAAGAACTATGAAACAGAGCCTAGGTTCTTAATATAAAATATGAATTATAATACATGTTTATATTAAGGGGAAGACTAGATACAAAATGCCACATTGAACTAGCTTATTTCATCTAAAGGAATTTTCATTTCTGTTATGATTTTGACATCAAGAAAGTACTTGTTCATTTATTTCATGAAGCTGTCTTATTTGGAAGCCTACTTCAGCCTCGAGATCTTGTTATACCTTACGCTGTGAGGATCACAAGTGTTGATCAGTGTTAGTGTTAGCTTGATTCTGGAGCAGTCACACTTTAGGCTAGCAGAGGCCTGGGGGACTAAAAAGTAAGAATCCCAGCCCCTCCAATTCCAGGCTTTTCCACCACCCCGGCTCCACCCAGTCCATCAGAGTTTCCTTGACTCTCTACTTGCTGTCTGTCTCAGGGGAGTAGGCAAAGAAAGGTAAGCCTGCCTGCCCAGCTGCCACTTCTGCTGCCCACTGCTGGGATGCTGCTCTTCTCCAGGTAAGTCTAACCCACAGAGCAGCATTGGTGGCAGCCAGGAAGGCAGGTTAAGCCTTCTCTGCCTGCTCCCTTCGGATAGACAGTGTGTGCAGATACAAATAAGCAGAGGAAAGGGGGTATGAGGGTAGGGGATCAATGAACAGGGATCTGGCATGCTGGGGAGGGCAGGTAGGTGGAGAGACAGTGGGCTTGATCTGGGCCAGCAGAGAGGAGGGGGGTTTACATTAAAGTGGAACCTAGAGTGGCAACATCTTAGTGAAACAAGACATATTCCTGCCCTGGAGTGGCATAACTTTGAGCCCCTTAATGAGCTTAAAACGAATTACAGGTGTTAAAGTGAGCACAATCTAGGGGTTTTGAGTTCTAGGAGCTGCCCAAAATTACTGTGCAACAGGGTCCTCAGTTCACCTTAGAATCATTCTCTTCCACATAGCAATTAAATTTATGATATGAGCCTGGTTCCTATTGGCAACAAAGAATAAAAGCAAACAGAGGAAAAACAAAAAAGAAATTAGCCACATTTCCAGTGTATGTAGGCCAGCTCTTGGAATGAGGCATTAGGGCTGTTAACTCATGGGCAAAAGATACAGTGAGTTACAAAGGTAAACTTGCCCTTATACTGGCCCTACAAATAATTTCTTGTTGTGTGTATGAGATACTACTGCATAGTGGTCATTACACATTATTTTAGTATTTGTATAAAGCCTTAAGTGACACTGCTGCACAGCAGCCTAATAATACTGTGCAGAAGCATATTAGAACTGTGCTGCGACACACTACTGTACAGTATTATTTGGCTGCTGCTCGGTTAGCGTCTCATGTAGATGCGCCCCCTCTCCCCTAAAATAAGCTTCAGAAACCTTCTGCTTGTTTCTTTTCTTTTTTTTGTTTAGATCTTTGAATAGTCAGTGTCTATGACAGTTGCACAGTCAATATTTTTTTCAAAGCCCGCAGGAAAACTTTATTAAGATAGTTTCAGTTTATCTTCTTATGTTCAGTCCCCCAAAAAGGTTGCCAGGGGTGTAAGTCATGAGAGAAATTCCGCCTTCTCTCCACATAGAAATGGCAAAAGCAATTTTGATTCGAATACAATCATTCTGTTATTTGAACTATAGTGAGCTTTGTTTGGTGTTGCTATTTTGCATGTACTGTTAAAGGACTAGATTATGTCAATTCTGCTTCAGGGTGGATTTCCAGCTAGGATGATCAGAGGCAGGTCTAACAGGTTTCTTTCATCTTGAGGACCTGCAGAACATCTCAATACATGTGCAAATGTACCTGCTTTACCACTCATTTTAAAGATTTTGTATGTGCTCCAGAACGTGAAATGAGAATTCAGCGTAATTAAACACATCTTCTGTTGCTATAGCACATCTGTCAAAAGGATACAACCCTTTTCGAAGGAGATAAAGTAACAATTGTAGACAGATATTTATTTCAGAGAATATCATAATTCCCCAGAAGTACAGGAGTACTGGAATTCTTCTGGTATGAATAATGTTTTCAGATACCACAATGATTTCTAGTCACTCAAAATATAGCATTTCTGCTTTTGTAATGAGTATCTAATTTTATAGTTGTATGTACACACATTCCTATATATTATAAACTTCTTCATCTTGCTTACCTTGATGTGACCTCAGAATCACTCTAAGGACAACAGTATAGAGCAGTGCTAAACAAGGATTAAAAAGCACAAAGGCACCAGGTAAAGAAATGCATTTAGAATCAGTAAACACTGTGTACAGTAAGCAAGAAACAAAAATCTTCATTTTCTAAAAGAAACACTCTAAGGATAGCATATGTCATATATAAGTTGTGGTGGCCAGAACCAGAGGGGTTACTATCATGAGCAATAAATAATTGCTTGGATGTCTCCGAGAGCATATGTTTAGCACTTAAGATTACCTAATGCAAAACTTGAAGTTTGCAACCTGCAAGTGGAATTTGTTTGTCACAACTTAACCAAGGTGTTGAATCTAACTGTTTGCACTGATCGAGGGCCACAAAAAACAAACAGAACTAAAAGATTAGCTGATCTAACAGTTTTTTTTAAAGGCCAGCCCTAACAAGATTTGGACACCTAACATAATTAGCACATTCCAAGGAATCCAGGAATAAAAAACTAAGGGGTTGATCTTGGGGAGGTAATGCTAATTTCAAACCTCAAAGTAATGTGGTGTAATTTGCTTATTGGGTAAACCAGAGTTTGGGTGGTAACCTTTCATAATAATTTCTAACACCTTTGATCTCATAGGGTAACAGCTATAGGGCAAGACTATGAGTGGCTCTAAAGCCAATAGATTAGCATAAGATAAGGCATAAAGGATCGTGCATATCAAGTGACCAGTTAGAAGGACAGGACAAAAGGACCATTGCTGTACCAAGCCTCGACCCCAGACTTCCAGTGCGAGTGAGCACCGGATCCTGACCAAGGGATCTTCCTGGTGACCCCTCAAACAGCACTGATCAGGGATGCTTGACTTCACTGAAACAACTTGCGGTGCACCTGGCATAGAGGGAATGCCAGTAAGTTTCCAGTCCCATGTGGGAACTCTTTGTCTTTCTGTCTATTTGTTGTTATTATTCACTATTAGCTCTTTATTACTGTAGTATCTGTTTGTCTGTTCGTCACATTAACCTCTGTTAACTGTTGTATGCTAAGCTATAAGTAAATTTGCCTTTACTTCACTCCTGACTCGCCTCCTCAATCCCGAACACAGCAGCCTAACAACTCATACACTCACAGCGCCTAGCCAGCCTGTGACAATAACTGAAAAAATTGGTTTTTGCTTAGTTGGTCTATGATTTAGAAACCTTTAATTTTATTTATTTATTTTTGTCATTCCTCTGCCTGAAATAGAAAAGCTGAGCTTTACTTCTCCTGGTTGACAAGATAAAAACAGGCACAATTTGATTTTTAAGCCTAACTCTAGTTTCTTACATGAGATGAGTATTAAATTTTTTGCTGCTCTTCATGCTGCCACTTTTCAGCTCCTCCTCCACGCTTCTTCCCCACCCTACCCCAAAAAGAGAGAAAGAAAAGAGAATAGGTATCCTGTAGTTCAAGCAGGAGTATCTCAAATTTTCCTGCTTTTTCTGTGACTCATCCAATCCAATTTATAATTAATGTTGTGAAAGAACAGACAGATTTTATAAACAAAGTTTTCTCTATATTGACTTTTCCATGCATGACTCTGAGTTACAATATTCATTGATATGCTGAGACATTACCATCCTGGAACATAGCATCCTGTGTGACAAAAATCACACTGAGACCAGAAGACTTTCCAAGTTCAGATTGGATAGTGATATTTCTAACCATTAACTGTTGCTTGGATGCTGTGTTGAGGCACAGTTACTAAAGTAATCAGACAAATAGGCATGGAGTAGAGACTTGAACCATGGTCTGTTAGCTCTAAAAGCAAAGGTTTCAGCTTCCAAATAGCTTTTGGGTGGCAAAGGTTTCTTATTTTGGCAGAACAACCAGAAATCAATGTCTTGAAAATATACATTCCCACAAAACCAAAAGTTATTCCATTTGTCTGATTTAGGCTTTTGTTCATTTGTGGCTACATAGACATTTTATCAAGGCACTCAGTGACTTCAGCCTTATTCATGAATACAGACTCAAATGTTACTATAAGTCTATTATTCATGAAATGGTCCTGTAATTTAATTATGTTTGTTAGTCATTAAATAGGACATGAATACATTAAAAGACTGAGAGGAACTGTTATTTACAAGAGAGGTTTGCAACATGCTGAATAGATGCAAGCCATGGGGTTGACATATATGGAAGCTGACAGGGTTAGTTAAGTGACTACATTGAGCATTCTTGGGGGAAGTGGTTTATGTCTGCCTTACTCAATGAAAGGCTAAGTAAGAGTGGGTCACAGGAAATGATCTTGCATGCAGAGTGAAATTAATAACATATTCTTGCTTTCTCAGCTGCTCCTGTCAATGCAGAAAAATAAAACACTGGTTTATGAACCTGTGCAGAAAATGGTTGGAAATGAAATGCCTAATCCTGCAATCTTTTATGATTTTTTTTATTTATTTTTTGCCTAAAACTTGCCATTGTTGCTGTCTTCATTTCATTTCTATTCAAGGTACCAACAATAGAGGTGTATCAGGTACAGAAGGCTCCAGGTAGCTGCCACCAGTATTTAAAATCTCTCCAACTTTAGTTCAAGAAAATATTCACAGGTTAGAATCACAGGACTGAAATGGAATTTGAGGGTCATCTAGACAATCTGCCATGCTAGGTAGATGCAAATCCAGTCACTTTTTGAAAAGCCTCCAATAAAGAGGATATTACAACTTCCTTAGACTCCTTCCTGAGTTTATTCCATTGTCCCATAGTTTTAACAGCTGAGAACTTCCGAGAGTTGATCTATATCCGATCTACTGAATTAAACCTAAACTTATTCGTCTGTCTTTTTCCCTCTAAAGCAAGGTAGAAAATGTCTCCCCCATCTTCTTTATGGAAACCTTCAAATATTTGAAAACCACTGTCAAAGCTCCCCGCTCCCCCTAATTTACTTAAAGAGTAAAACACATCTAGTTCTTTCAACCTTTCATCATATGGTTAGCGTAACTGGTAGGTGTTGTAAAGCTTTGGGGACTTCTTTGTTGGTGCCCTGCCCCCCAGCAATGTCAGGGTGAAACACGTATTCCGGTGCCACCTAGATGGTCTAGGAGCTGCCCCTTTCTCACCTTCCACGTCTTTGATGTTATTGCTGGAGAGGCAATTCCCTGTCAGGGGCCCATAGGGGTCTCAATCCTAGGGGTATCTTTGTGGGGCTCCAATCTGCCCTTTACCCTACCCTTACCATGTCCTCACCCAGAGTAGATGTAGCTCCCCACAGGACTCCCCCACATTGCCCACTTTGAAAGGGCTGGGTCTTCCTGCCCTTTCACCATCAAGGTCCACCCCTTGTCTTCCAACTGGTTGCCCCCCTTCTAAGAAATAAACTTGCCCCGGCCAGGGTCAACTACAACTTAACTGCAAATGCCAGGACCTGCCAGTGAAGCTCCCAAGATAATTCTTCTCTCTCTCTCTCAGCCCCTTTTATCCCCTCAGAGAACTTGTGTGTCCACTCTCCTCTAGTAGGCATGGGTACTGAGGGAGACCCGGCACCCCATTCCTACCAGTTCTTCTGGCATCCCCACCCTGGAGCCCGGCCGAGTTGAGGTCCCATTGCCCTAGTCCTTCCTGCCGGTGTTACCTCTCTCCCCCTTCTGGGGGCTCATGTTCCTCCATGCTCTCCCCACTCTGGGGCTGTCTAAGGATGGCTGTGGGCTTGAGGGTCTGCTCCCAGCCATGGTGCCTTGGCTCGTGGTCGAAGCCGTGCCATTCCCCAGTGTCGTCCCTCCAGGTTGCTGCACCTTCATGGGGCTCCTTTGCTGTGGTTGATCCCCGAGTGCCTTCTGTCTCACCGGTCGGGGTCCCCCAGTGGACGGCTGGCTCCTTCTCTGGATGGCTAAAGCTGAAGCCTTCTGGCTTCAGAGCCGGTGCCTCCCAGCTGGTGCTCTCCTCCTTTCTCCGCAGCTCACTGCCAGCTGGTTCCCCTGCTGCCTTTTGACCAGCCTGCGCTGCTTGGAAGCCATACCCCCAGCCTTTGCCAATACGCAGGCTCAGGCAACTGCAAAACTGCCAAGCCTGCATCTGTGTCTGTGTCCATGCCCACTTCTCCTCCCAGCTGCCGCTTGTCTCAGCTCCTACAGTAAGTGCCGGGGAGTGCTGATCAGGGGTCAGGGTCACGCTGGGGGGGCTCCTGCCTCCCCTCTCACAGTTAGCTTTCCAACTCCTTTATCATCTTTATCGCATACCTCTTGATCTTCTCCAACTTTTCTACATCTTTCCTATAACATGGGGCCAAAAACTCAGCACAAACTTGGCTATTTCCAAGAAGACTGGGACAGATGTATGGGGTATGTGCTGGGTACAGTCACAGACCTCCTCCCCAGTAGGTCATGATTGACAGCTTCAGTCTTGGCCACCTGATGCATGCATCATGAGATCTCTGTTGCCTCTCCCTTTTCATTGTCCTGGATCCACTACTATTACCTCCTGTATCATTCATACAATGCTTGTGCTAATGCAGCTAAGAATTGTTTTTGTGTTTTAGCATCAGCATCACACCTCTGACTTAGTGGAGTTTGTGATCTATCCTAAGTTTCCTTCTTTAGCAGTTCATCTTCTCTGTTGTACAGACCGCCCAGATTTTTCTTGGTCCTTCTTTTTCCATCTGACATTTGTCAAGACCCCCTCCTCACTTTATTGTCTCCTTGGTAGCTGTAATTAGTATTTTGCTTTTGTTTTCCTGATTTTGTCAATACATGATCATGTTAATACTTCCTTTCACTAAATGCACCTATATCCTTTGGGTTTCAGATAGTTAATATTCTCCCTGTCTACTTACATAATTTAATATCCCTGCCTGCAAGGATGATCAACAAGAATATCATATTCACCCAGAACTCCTTTGTCTCCTTCCCCTTTATATCATCTGATCTGCCCAGGATCACTCCTGTGCAAGCACACCACCAGCTGAAGTCATCAGAATATCCATTATAGCCGTCAGGGGCTAGGGACATAAGTTTTACATAAACTGGTTTAAGTAAGCAGAAATTGGTGTAAACCTGTAACAGATGTAAACCCATTTCAAAATGTCTGAAAATTATTTAAGATAATTCTTCTTGAACACAGTATCATACTTACCTGATTTGAGTCAAGCCGGTTTATGAAACTTCTGTCTCAGATCCCTTCATGTTTCAAGTTAGCCACAGTCCTCCAGCATCCCAGCATACTTCCCAGCCCTGGGCTGAGTTGTGCTGTCTGCTCAGGCAAAGAAGGGTTGGGGAGGGGAGAGGGAGAAGGAGGTAGGGACTCCTCCCCTCCCCCCCCCAGGCAAACCCCAACTGGGGTTTGGGTCCAGGGAGAGGGGTTCGACTCACCTTCCCCTGAGTACATAGCTTCCCTGCTGCTAAACTTACTGAAAATTACTGCTGATTATGATTGCAGACAACAAATTCCAGAGGAACATGGAAGCAAGAAGAGGGAATGATAAGCAACTCCACAGAGTCCTGCTGCCATAAGTCTGGACTGCAAATCCCAGAGACATCAGGGGACCTCAGCAGGAAGAGGAACACACAGCCCATGCCCCCAGAGGCTGGGGGGGGCATGGTGACTGTTCACAGGTGATGGCGGCAGTGGTGGCAGCAGGGGCATGGTGGCAGTGAGCGGGGAGCTCCTGCAAGCAGTGGTGGGGAGAGGGGGTGCCGAGTGGCAACTACCTGCAGGTATCACCAGCAGCATCTGTGGCGCTTTTTGCAATGGGTGCACTGCCAACCTCAGGTGCACACGCACCTTCGTGCACCCTCCTACGTGTTGCCAATGCTGGCTACATGCCAGAGAGCCGTGCTCTAGCACCCCCTGGCTTCTGGCCTGAGCCACTGCAAGCATGTGGTTGCATTTCCTGAATCAAAGATAAATGTATGTTCAGTTGTTTTTCAGTTTAATCTTTGCAGTTTAAACTAACTTTCAAAGACTGAATTGATTCAGCCTCAGGATTTTTGACTGTATGTACTTTGGGCCGTTGATGCCATAAAACCTCCCAAAGCCATCTTATCAAGATGAGTCCTATGTGAACAGTCACACTGGGATGGACTGTTATGAGTAAGAGCTACAAAACTGGTCACCATGGGCAAGATGTTTAAAAAAAGATTAGAGAACACAAATACTGCTGACTTTCACAAGTAATATACAGAAAATCCATATGGCACAATGCAGTACTATTCTGAGATATGCCCCACACACAGAACGTGAATGGTATGATTCACATGATGGCTGTCTTGTGCTGAATGGGCATTCCCCAAGTCACTTAGGTGCTTTTGAAAACGCCATCCTTTGTCCTAATAGGGCAAGTGAATAAAAAAAAAGACAAACCTGGAAAAAGGAGCATAACCTTGTACTCGTCCTAGTTTCTTGAAAAGAAAAAAGAATATTCAGCTTACTCTTCATTTAACATTGTTTTTGTTATAATTTTTGCTAAATAAATGTGTTGAGTCAACTGTTGCAGGTATCTACCAGACGATACTGGCACACTGACCCTTTTTTTTGGTAGGGGCTTACTTTAGATAAAAAATCTGTCTTAATCTATTATATTTGATGCAAATCTGTCCTTAGCAAACATGGTACAAAACTCCTCAATCATGGTATCAAACTCATGTAATTTGCATTATGTCCACATATTTCCAGTTAACAGAAGTGCTCAAAATAGTGATCTATAAAGCTATAGCTTTTGCATTAACTTTTCTGCATATACCAACACACTGTGAAAGGCAATAAAAAAAAAACCTCAAAAAGTTTTCAGTAATTCTGCCAGCTTTGTAAGTCACTTTGAAGTACTATGGAATACAATAATTAAAGCTCATATCTTTTACTCTGAATTCCTGACTTTGTAATTGAGATGATCTCAAAACAGAAAGAAAACAGAAGAGGATGTTATGACCTTACAGTTCACAAAATCATTTTGTTACGACTTGCTTTATAAATACACTGAGTTACATATATATTATGTGCTTCAGTCTCGTACCTTCTTCCAGGTGTAAAGCACAGCAATTAATTGCAACTGTTTGCAAGTTACAGCAGTTTCTTTTATGCTGATCACTATTAACATAATGGTAAGTACATTAACAGATGCTGCCAATACTCTTCTAGGACCTGCATGTCCATTAAGATGACTTTGCAATGCATCACTCCCTCCTGCCATGTAATTAAATTACAGTTTGCAGTATATAATTTCATTAATATGGATTAGCAAAAATATCAATGTTCAAGCAAATGCAGACTTGCAAAATGTAAGTCGATAAAATAAATGCATTGTTCTAGTAATAGGATAGTAGATCAACTTTTAAAAGGTGCCTATTCAACACCATCACTCAATAGTCATACGAAGTGGTAACTGAGGTTATTTTGTAAATACACATTTATGTATGGACTACCCCTTTCTGACAATTCCTGTCATACAGTAAACTATATTCCATTACTTCTCTGAACCTTCATTGTTCCATGAACCAATTCATTGGAATGACACATTGAATAAAGACAAAGGTGAAAAGGAGTATCTTGCAAGATAAATTAACCAAGGTGAGGTAACTCGAAAATGGGCCAGCAGTCCATCACAACAGACCACAGAGTCAGCAAAGAAACTGTCGCATCTACAGCCAGGAAGAAAATGAGATTTGAAGGGAAGATAAAAGAAACCCTGATTGTCTACCTGGTGAGAAATGATGTGCCTAAAAGTAGTGTAGGTTTTGGAAAGGAACTTGCCATGTATCTTTTTGTATTTTGTATCAAAATACACACAGTATCAATTTAGGGAAAGATACAGTAAGTTTATTGGGTCTTCTTCCCTTTCCCCTCTCTGTGACATCTTACTGATTTTTTCTGAAAAAAAATTATTAGGTAAGGACTCAGCATTTGGCTCCTAATCTATTAAGCGAGGTGCTTTCTTTTTTTTTTAAATGAAATTTGAATTCCAGTTTAGCTTTTTTTGAAAAATTAATGAAAAGCTTAACATAGCTGTAAAGATCTATTTATGTTCTTTCTTAGTAAGGTTGATAGAATACTGTGCAGGAAATAAAAAATGCATACAAACTGATGTCTCCATTCTCCCCATATTGTTACAGCCTTTCAGATGGCAGTATTGCTATAAACTAATCAAGAAAAGGTAAGAGCTTTTGATTTACTGACCTTTAGTTTATTATTACAGTTAATGTCATGCCAATAAATAAAAAATCAAAACCGTAAATGCTGCATTATATAACATGCTTTTAGCTGCCTTAGAAAAAAAAGATACAGGCTCATACTTAAGTATTTTTACCTTGAAATATTAGTATTTATATGTTTTCAGCATGAGTTTCTGCAGGGGAATGAAAAATAACAGTCTGCTTCAGTTGTGTTTGCAGATTAGTGCTGTTTTACTTGGGAAGAATTAAGCTTTTTCACCTCCCATAGCAAAGGTGACTGTGACAAGTTTCTATTAATAAAAATAATAAAATCTCAGAATACAGGAGACTATAACAAATATATCATGCATTTCCAGTGCCAAACATGAAGATGTTATAGATTAAGAATGAGATTGATCCAAGGAAAAAGTGGCTTTAACCTAATTGCAAAAGCATGAAGATTTACAGCATCATTCCACAACAGAACAAAATTGTTTACAATCCTTTACAGATGTTTAACAAAAACAAACAAAGCAAAATTATGTAAAATGACACATGTTGATACAGGCAATAATCTAATCTTCATATAAAATTTTAAAAAGTTCTTAATTATGATGGCTCATGCAAGCTGATTTTCAAAAGAACTCAGACATTTTGAAACTCAGACCAAGAATACATAGGCACTGCACGTTACAGTTACAGATAAAGGATTAAATTTGAGGGGAAAGACAGAGGGGGGAAAAAAGAACTTAAATAAGTGCCTGAATTAACCCATAGGCAGACAAGATTCTCTGGGTGAATATGACATCTTTTATTAGACCAATCTAAATACTTGTAATTTTTTTTCCACCCATTTAAATTGGGCTAATAAAAGATATCAGATTCACGCAAAGAACCTTGTCTGTCTATGTCATGAAAGCCACACAGCTATAACCTACACCCCTAAACTAACCACGGGCCATTGGCTATAGCCTAAGGATTTAGGCACCTCAAATCAGCAAACTTTAGGCTTCTGACTCTAGAATTGTAATCAAGAATCTGCTGCAAAGCTACAACTTAATCCTAGTGGCAATTTAACCTTATATGTGCCAAAGTTCCTGACCTTAGATTCCCTGCGATTCTGCACACTCCCATATGTACCTCAAATTTAGAAAGGGTTGAGTATCTTAGCACCTACTTCACAATCCAGTTGATCGCAAACCATACCTTACACACATCTACAGGCCTGGGCTCCCTATGCAATGTAGTGGCAGATGTTACATTCTTTTATAAAGGGAAATTGAACATCATTTTGTAAAAAAAGGCTTGTGTTAATAAAATCTGCCTAAAAAGGCTCATTAGTAAATGCATCCTGAATCATTTATGACCAGATCTGATACCCTTAATGACAGTGGCCGCGTCTGCATGAGATGCTGACTGTGCAGTAGCTCGTTACTACTACGCAACAGCTTTGCATGGCACAAAGTGTGATACGACACTACTGTGCAGTAGTAATGAGCTACTGTGCAGTCATCACCACCTAAAAGCTGTTTGGCAATGCTACTGCATATTTAGTATTTGTGTATGCAAGTACTAAATGACTGCACATAATAAGTGCGCAGTCAGTGTGTTGTGTAGATGTGGCCACTGAGCAGTAACTTTCTTATCTTGAAAATTTCCTTTGTGAACAAGATTCTTTTCAGCCTGAGAAGAGATGCTAATTTTTGTAGTTGGTAAACTCAATAGGAATTGAAGAAGATATTGTAATTTGTACAGGTAGCCCAGCTCAGGACTCCAATTTCTCAGGTCTGAATAACTTCAGTGCAAAGTGAACAGACACAAGAGACCAATGCAAGATACAGAAATAGAGGTCATTTTTAATGTTCACTTCCAGTATGTAAAACTGCTCTTATGCGACTTAGGAGATCCTTGCTAAGCCTCTGATATACTACAGTACTTTAGAACCAGCATTTTCCTAAATCTTGATGAGGTGGCAAAATTGTTGAGTCATTAAATACTAGATTCTAAATCTCTCTCACTGTTGCAATAGAGCTACAATCTTAAGTTTGACTCTTTAAATATCTATTTTGTCCCCTTTTTAATATTAAAATAGTGATTGGTTTAGCTTGTAGTACCACTATTAGTTTAAACTATTCCAATTCTTGGGTCTTCATATAAACATTTTTAGAGCCCTGAATTTTGTGAACAAGCAATGAATTTTAGTAATTAAAATGTTGCTTTATTTTAGATATTAAAGTTTTGGCAGAACAGGACTTAATATTTGCCTGACTGATTGGTATTGAGAATATTAAAACAAATATAAGCAAAACCATTGAATGAATGCACAGAATGTGATTAGGTCTGGATAAAGGATAAAATTACAGTACCCCAACAGTATTCATTTACAAAGTCCCTACCGTGCTACCAATGATTTATTAACAATTTCATGATATACTTAAAAATCATATTTGGCACCTCCTGTTCCACAATTTGGCTCTTTAACTTCCTATAAAAAGCAATTCATACAAACATAAAACTATGGCACTCAGAGAAAGCTGTCAGGCTGGCCTATAAACAATTTAAAAGATCTATAATCTATATGCTTCCCAAAGGGGGACCACTGATCTAGAAATGAAGCATCTCTGTTTCTGACAATGGCCCATCCTGGGTATTACAGTGGAAACAAAATCCCTTCTCCCCATACCACTCATAATACACTTGAGCAATCCTTTTCTTAAGGAAAAATATTTCTTCCTGAATCTGGGTGGTGTGATAATTAGTTAATGTCTGGAATTGAAAGATAACCACAGAAACACAAACCTACTAGCATTTTATAATCACAACGATCACAGATCTGAACATCATTCTAAAGTATTAAAGAAAACGAAGATAAAAACAAGCCCTAGGAAAACTGATGTTAAAGCACTAAAAAAAAACCTGATGATTAAGCAACAACCCTCTTTCCTGTTATTGTTGATGCTTTATTTTTTTAAACAACACTACCCATGACATCAGACTTGTTGCTGTTGAGGCAAGACAGTGGAGATGGATGCTTGATTGATACAGTATTGGTATGTTAATAATGTGATAAATCTACTTACTACTTAGCACTAATCCTAGAAACTATTGAGAAGCACTTGATAAAATCTGCCCTTAGAGAAATGACTTTCTACTTGTTTGAGGAACACCTCTAATTGGGTTTGAAAATGGCATCTGATCTACTAATCTATCAGTGTATTTTTAGAATGAATTTGGTCTCAGGTTTTATATACTGATAAATCTACATCTGCTGGGCTTTTGGTAGCACTCTCATTTTTAAGTGTTTTGGAGATGAATCAATGCACATTTGGATAGACCAGTCTCTCTCCTTTATCTTGATTAATCCATTAAAGTTAATGCTTTAGAACTCTGCTGCTGCTGCATCTCCTTGAAAACTTGTAAAGTTAATCTTAATCATGGAAACAAGGTGATGCCACATCATAATATATGAAATCCCCATTCTGATAACCTGATTAGTAGCTCGAAAATGTTAGGGCATTATTTTTAAAACTTGAGCTTCCAATATAAATTTCGCATTACCAGCTGCCAGAAGGAGATTACTTTTGTCAGCAATGTCCAAATACAAAAGAAATTGAATTAAATGAATGGCAAATTGTTAATGCCATACTGAAGACCATCAATATCCAAGTAAAGTCTCTAAGATGAATATATATCAATGGGATATAGTGAGGACATAAACAGAGAGCAAAGCATTTATGTTGAAGACTTCTATTAATATACAATACCCACAAAAATGTTGGAGTAAGTACAACAGTTTTGGCTTTTCCTGGAAATCAGAAGTATTCTTACCCTCTCTTTCTGCACATACCTCTGATGCTCATGCACTATTTAAGTACTGTACTATGGTTTCACCTATCAAATGGAAGATAAAATGAGTTAATTAAGTAATTAGATTCTAGTAATTAAAGATATAAATCATAATCATTAGTTAAAATGCAGTCAGTGTGTTTATTATATGGGCCTTCTGCAATACATAATCTTTTAGTTCACATCTGATGAAGTCTTGAATTTAGTACACTGAAAAGCACTTGTATTTAGCCCTCTATTGAAAACAAGTCATGAACTTCTATCAGCATCTATTTAAAAAAAAAAAAAATGTTTCAGGCTCCCCAGAAGCATTGCCCATTCTTAAAAATATAAAATGCACATAGTTGTGTTTACCCTTTCCTATACAAGCATTTTTTTCCTTCTTCACGAGCTCATCTCTAGAAGAAAACAATGGTTTGGGTATCTATCTATCTATGACAATTTATTATCTTTAATAGGAAATTGCATTGCATTTGTTTCATTAGGACAGAAATGGTTCTGTGAGGGTATAGGTAATGGTCATCAGTGATCACTTAAAATGTGTTTTCAGCAATGTTTTTGCTCTCCCTCCCCTCCCCCCAAAAAGGAAACATTAGAAAAAAAAAAAAAAGGTACTTATTCCTTTTCCACTCATGCTAAAGCAGAGGAATAGTAAAACTCAGTAACCATCTACTCCATTTAGTCCGGACTTTGGTAGAGAATATTTTCCTGTGGACACACACTACCCATTTTCTCTTAAACACGACCCCTTCTGTCCTTTCCTTCCCCTTGCATTTGAGTTTGTCACAGTCTTTTATATTCCAAATTCTCGATACCTTATCACTGCTCATTCTCCACACCTCCTCAACATCACATTCCCAATAGTCTCATTCCTCAGGGCTTTTTAGTATCATTTCTAGTCTGCTTCCTCAAACCATCCTAGTTTTTTTTCACCCCTCTCCTCTACCAGTCTATCTGGGTCTGAACTTAGAACTTCCAAATGTAGTGGAAACAAACATGTTTTGTGTACCAATTTAAGGTTACCTGGAATGGTTCAAAAAAGTACTTGGAAAATCCCCCCCAACCAGCCAGTCCAAATCAGGCAAGCACACTGCAGTCAATTGCAGGCTACTGTAGTTTAATAAAGCAACGATTAGGAGAGAAAGGAAAGCAGAAAAATCCTCAGCCAGAGGTCATCCACTCCATGGCACTCCCGAAGTGTGGGCAAAATCACCCTTCCCTCCACCCATTCACCTACTGCAAGGCATGATGTGCTGGGTACTTACTCCCCTCTTTTCAAAAAAAAGAAAAGAAAAGGAAACTGCAGTTTCCAGTTTGGAACAGGGTTACAGTGGCAAGGAAGTCATAGTCTCACTCCAGAGGAATGGCTCCAAAGGAAGGCCCTGCTCTTGATTCAAAGACTGTCTGTTGCTGATCCAGATATAAATGACCCTACTCATTTAGGATGAGCAGTCAAAAGGTGACTGGACATTATGTTTGTCACATTGCTGGCTTAGCCTAATGAGAAACTAGGTTTGGTAGGATCTCTGATTTGTTTTTATTTATTTATTTGTAATTAGGAATACAGAATACTTAGTCATTACCCAACATGAAGTCTCAGCAATTACTAATAAGGACAGGAAAAATTACTAGGGTTATGGCAGGATTTACATATGAACTAAGATAATTTGTCATACAAAGGAGTAGAGCTAGAGGGGACTTGATTGAAAAATTTAAAATTTTAAAGATGAGCAAAAACTGATTAGCCCCTTTTTTCACAGTATCCATTAATATGGTATGAAGTAAAGGGAAATTAATGGTATATGCATTCAGAACAATTAAAAGAACATTTTCCTGCAAAGTGTAAAATCAGACTGTAAAATTCAACACCGTGGGAGATCAAAGTAAAATAATTTGAGTGCATTTTAAAAGGTCTGGAAAAGTTTTTAAAAACAAAAATTATAACTACACAAACTAAAACAAGAGTAAAATCAACTTTATGGTAGTGAACACAGCCTGAGCGCTATCGAGGTAAAAAAAGAGGTCACAACTGCTACCCACAAACACAACTAATGACTGGTTAGCAAACTATTTGTTTTGTGTTAGCCTCTTATTTTGAGTATACTCGCAACTATTAGAGGCAGGAACTGGACTAAGGACCAATGGCCTGATCAGATTTGAAAAATATTAAGGCTCTATGCTCAAAAACTTACAGAACCGAGAACTAAGTGTCAAGATTAAATATTTTGCAGATAAAAACATCAAATTAATGGAGTAGTGCAATTCACTCAGAAGATCATGAAGTTAAAGTTCTTCAGTAAATGTGATAAATCTGCATTGCTGATTCTGAAGTTTAGATCTAACATCAGAAGTCTTGAACCAAAATAAAAATGTTATTGTAATCCTGGTAACACAACTGAATAGCACAAGTAAGAAAAACTATTTTATCTACGATGCATATGATTTTACAAATACTGCTAAATGTATGCCCTAGCAGGAAACCTCTCTTATTTTTCACAGCAATGAGAGGCATTGTATTTTGGAAATGGACTACACTTTCAGTTTTCACTGTCTGCTTTGCAATTTGCATTTCCACGAATAAACTTATAAAGCAGATAACATTACTCAATGAAATTATTCCAACAAGTATACAACCTAGGGTAAATATACAAGAGGCAGGATCCAGGGTAAATAAACTAAAAGGCAGGATAGGACACCACTTAAAATTAGGGGCAATTGATGGGTTGATCTTTTCTTGAACAGGGGCTGGACTAGAGGATTCCACCCCACATCTGAGATCCTTTTCATCCCTACTTTTTTATGGGTCTGTGATGATGTAGGACAAATGCCAATAGTTTTGCAAAACCAGTTATTTTATTTCAGAATATGCCCTCCTTCTAAAGATCTCACAGTATAATCAAAGAAATAAACAAGGCTCAATTTGAGAGCTGGGCAAAGTGGGAGGAGAAAGGCTCTACCACTTCAGGAACACAAAAATGAAGACTGGATGAATTTCAGGTTTTACTTCAAACTGTAGGCACTATGACTGCAATTAAAAACAACAACAACAACAACAAAAAGCACCATTGGCACATCTAGAAGGGCACCCCACTGTGTAGTTGGTACTGTGCAGTTATTTAGTACTTACTAAAGTGCATTTGGTACCCTGTACTATACAGTCCTGGCAATGCATGGGTCATTTCCGACCCTACTGTTCTGTAGCAATGAGTTACTGCGTAGTAAGTAGGTTGTTGCTACTGCACAGTAGTGGCAGCATCACAGTTATTGCATGCTGATGCTACGTCACCATAGGTCGTCACCATGGGGATGCAGCATCTCGTGTAGATGCTCCCCATTTGCAGGTGATGCAGCCGAAGGCTTGGTCTGCTCTATGAAGTTTTGCTGGCATAGGTATGTTAGCCTGTGGTATGAAGACTGCATTCCCTAGCTGAAGCAGCAGTGCCAACAAAAATTCCAGGCTGGATATGAATGTGCTGACAAAAAAATGGATTCTACCAGGAGAACTTCTGTCATTTAGGGAAGTAGTGTAGAAAAATGGGACAAATCCTTCTGCTGCCATAGTGTGTCTCTCCAATAGGGGGCTCTGCCACTGCAGCTCTGCTGGCAAAAGAAAGCTTGTGATAGTAAAGGCCAGAGTTTGGGTGGCATGAAATAAAGTGGGCATGAACTTCCCCTTCATACCACTAAAACACTGACTCAAATGATGGATGATCTGATATTTCAAGATATTGACAGTTTAATTACTTCACTGCTGGCTACAGTATACAAGAAAGGCAAGGGTGTTCACAATCTCTTCTGTGTGATTTAAGCATCACATGTGAATGGCACTTGTGAGGTAGTGCCACTTATGTTCTTTCCAATCAAGTAGTAAACATAAAGCAAAGAAAGCACATGGCTTGTTTTTCAGTATGTGTTAATATAGTCTCTATATATTGAACCCTGATGCATGGCTGGGACTGGGATTGCTGTAATACAAATAAGCAAACACACAGTAATAAATATGCATAAAGAAAGAGCACCATCTAGTTTTTGTTTCTTCATGGGAATCTATAGTGAATGTTATGTTCCAGTGCTTATAACAATAATATTTTGCACTGGGTAAGCCAAGAGTGTGTGGCCCCCAAAAGCTTTCAAAAGGACTATTAAACATTTTTACAATTCATTACATGAAAAACTATTAGCTAAAGTTCCAGAGAAAGTCAAAAATAGATGAGAAATCAAATAGGTAAAGGAAGAGGTTAGGTTTCCTTAGTTGCAGAGATATAGTTTCTGTTAAAAGATAACAAATGCAGAACGACACTATTTTGTGCGGGGCATGCTATTCAGAAAAAAAACTCTATTAGGCTGCTTATAAATTCTGGTTCTTCAATCAAAAATATACTGGATGCTTATAAATAACAATTCTGAAACCTGTGCATGCTTTCAGATCACAACCTAAGGTAGTCAGTAAACAAATCTATCATATAACTGCAGGACGGACTGAGACTAAAAGTAGTCACAAGTATTTGTTCACATATGTGAAGTGGTTTGGTACAAAAGGCACTGTAAACAAACACTTCTCTCTCTGCCTTGTGAATGTGTCATCTTTCTTTTCTTCAGCAGCACTATATACAAACACAATTTACATTGTTGGGTTTCTTTTCTTAGCTTTCTTAAAGCATACATTTTAAAGGAAAGTCGGCAGGATGTTTGCAATCTGCAGGAAAATTGCAGGTACATTTTTTCTGTCTGAAGTAAGCTCTTGAAAACCAAAACTGATACCATTCCCCCCTCCCTTTCCATCACCTATATGCATTTGTTATGATCAAATCATGTAGGAATACTGGACTGTCTTCTATCCATTTAAGAACAGAGAACAATGGCACATTAGTTTTGAAATAATAATACAAAAAGGATTAAGAAAACGAAATAAGGTGGATCAAATTCAGTGCAACACTATCCGTTTAAATAGAAACTCATACATTTCACACAAATGTGGGGCTCTCTCTTTTGAAAGCTTATTTGTCTGAAAGATCAAAAAGAAAATAAAGGATTAAAATAAAGGATTTAAACTTGAAACCCAAATGGCAAAGGCATTTTCCCAGTATTAGCTGGAACAAATTGTGTTTTGCTAGTAAATATTCAGTTGGTGCTCTGGAATCTGAATCCATTTTATAAACATTGCCCGTTAAAATATTTTTTATCTGCTATACAGATGTATGCGCAAAGATGTGCCAATACATATGGATAATTACTAGCCTTATAGAACACATTTGTTTAATGGATCAGCTTCTGTAGACCCATGCACTGCCGTCTGTCATCCTCCCCTGTGAACCATTCCTGTATTATTTCTTGTTTCAGTTCTCATCTTAGAACATAATCCTAACAGGAGAAGAGCCTGTGAGAAGAGAGGCATGATGAGACGTGGTCCAAACACAAGGGCTCCCCAAAATCAGATTGCTGTTTCCAAAATGGGAGGTGTGGGGCCTGCCCTACAAGGATGTACTGGACCACCAAATTCCCCTCACAGGCCCTGAACATGAATTCTGTTGCATATATGTACATGTTTTAATGTTTGGGGGACAAAGCCATAATCCTATTAGCAGCATGAGACAGGTAAAAATCTCTGTGCCCAAGCACTACTTAAATTACTGTGGCTTTGTGCAGCCACAAGTGTTCACTGTTGGCCATCTCCCCGTAGGATTAAGACCTACAGTCATAAACTTTAGGCTGAAACTCTGCACACGTCCTGAACACCCAAAATAACAGATGTCAATAACAGGTTAGGTGCTCATCATACCTCCATCCTTGCCAAAGACTCAGTGTGAGACATGCATAAGTGAAAGATAAAAAATTAAAAGGAAAAAAAATAATCAGAGGGGAAAATTAAAAACCTGAAGAAGTCATCTCTTTAGTGTAAACAGCAGTGTTTCTGTTTTACACTTTATTAATTAAAACAATTGTCAATAATTACAATCACACAGACAAGCTTCCAAGAAGGCCAAGAGAGGGTGGCCACACCGTATCACCTTTTGGATGCATTACTTCAGTCAGGGCGGCTAGGATCTGGAACCAACTTCCAAGGGAAGTGGTGCTCACTCCTACCCTGGGGCTCTTTAAGAGGAGGCTTGACAATTACCTAGCTGGGGTCATATGAGTCCAGTATTCTCTCCTGCCCAGGGCAGGGGGTCGGACTTGATCTACTTAGGTCCCTTCTGACCCTACATCTAGGAATCTATGCATGCCACACTGTTTTCCTCAACAACTAAACAACAGGCTGTAGGTCCTGGGCCCACAACCTCTTGCTGCCTTTGTGGTGGAATAAAAACCAGCAACATCAAGGACAGTGCCCAAATCTTGTGACAAGAAAACAAAGACGAAGGACTTACTCTTCTCACTTTCCATTCTTCTGCCCAGGACTGGCAGAACCATCTGCCATGTATTCCACGTTAAGAGAGTGTACATGCTGAATTTATATATGCTATCTATAGCTCAATATTTTATTAATAACTGTATTTCACACAGTGTCCTCTCTTTTGGTACATAGCATGTACCTGCCTGATAGGTCTCAGGTTGGTTAGCAGATGTTGCAAGTCATCTACAGTATGGTCTACCTCTCAACGGTCTTTATTCATAACAGCTAGCCATCTGTTTTCTGGGCTCTCCCATCTCCCAATTCTTTTAAGGCCACTCCTATAGAGAATGGTAGCAGCAGTTGTTTGTCATCCAGTAAACATGCATCACATCCACTGCCAGAAGAGAATTATTTTAATAAGAAGTTACTGTGTGTGTGTGTGGGGAGGATGAACCCAGAAGTTCTCTGGAAGCAGACTAATAAATTAATACACAATATCAACAAGATTTTTTATTACAGATATCCATTTGGCAAATAAAATGTCCTGCTTTTTACAAAGAACAGAATAATTATTTTACCTAACAGTGCAGTCGTGATGGATCTCTCGAATTTACCAGGTTGAGAGATGGTCTATAATAGCACGTGGAATAGAATTGTTTTATTAGAGCATCCAAAAATATGAAACACCCATCAGGATCTATGAAAGGTGCAGTCCCTTCCCCAAAGAACTTGGGCACTGTAAGTAGATGCAATAATGACAACTAACAAGAGAGAAGATAGTAGGTACAATAAGAGATTAAATGGTTCCACAATCTTACCAAGGTCTCTACAATATAGAAAAAAGCAATATGTGTGTGCATGTGTGTGTATATACACATACATATACATACATTTACACACACATATATGGATATATATATGTGTATGCATGTGTATACACATATATATTTACCACATGCACACAAACATTCCTTACTCCTTTTGATAACAGGTCATTTCCAATCTTTGTCCATCTACTATGGTAAATTATAAATTTGTATGAATAACATTTAATTCATTTTTTTAATTCATCTTTTTCTTTTAGACAAACCCACTCATATACCCTCCTCGCACTTTTCATATGATTTGCACAGGAAAATAAAGAAAAAAACAGATAAAGGTAAAAAGAACTAAAGTGCAAGAGGAAAGGATTTCTTAGGGTTATATTTTTTACTGAACCACCTATGTAGCTGGATAAAGTTAGACAAGCGTTCAAAAGCATGACATGAGACCTAATAAAGAATGTTTTGTTTTTGAAAACCTGTCTAACTTTATCCTATCTACGTAGCTGGCACAATTAAAGATATCACCCTAAGAAATCCTTGCCTCTCTCAGTTTCTGGACCATCATGGCTGCAATGTTACTCTTACACTAAAAAAAGAAAATAGCATTTCAGTAAAATATTTACCCAAACTTGAGAAGTCAAAGTATTTTTTCATATTTTTTTTTCCTAAAAAATATAGGCCATAGTGCTGAATGTGAAAGTGTGTGTGTTTTAAGCAAGACTCTACAGACAATATGAGCTGACTTGCTAAATGTTACAACTCATTTTTAAGGCGTAATAGCAGTGGTGCACACCATACAATATTTTATTACCATCCTCTTACTCCAATGATTTTCACATTTGCCCAACATGTCATGTGTGTCTTTTCAAAGTCTGGATCCAGGATAAAGGAAACTCATTTGCACAGTACTAATTTTTACCTCAGAACTACAATGAAATTTTAGTTCTTCCTATCACATAAAATCCTTCTGTGCAGATTACATTTTTCACACACTAGGCCTTGACTGGCATTTTCTTCTCGTTTACCTAGAAAATTGAGAGTTACTATCACAGAGCTGTATTCAAGATGAAGGACAGACAAGTGGAGTTTAGAAGTCCTGACTTTAGTATTTATATCCCTCAACCTGCACCTGCACTGTAAGGGGCTGATTGTCTTACAGTATGCACAAAAAGATAAAATTAAAAAGAACAACACTCTATGAAGGTTTTCCAGGCTCAAACTTTAGCTCACAAGAAGTGGATGTAGTAGAATCAGTTACAATTTTTTCCAGTTATGTTACTGTTACTCCTTTTTTTTTTTTTTTTTTTTTTGACTGAAAACGTGGAACCGTCAAAAACAACACATTTTACAAGAATGTTCATATCACTTCTTTAATTGGAAAAGTTTCTTAATCCAAGATAAATTTTCTAGTCAACCAGAGTGGCAAGAAACAAGACAGTGAGCTCATCCTATGGTGACAAGAGGTCACGACTTAGGGCAGTCACTTGGAATGTGGTGGACCAAAGTGCATTGGATTCCTTTGTTTGATTTAGAACAGGGAGCTGAACTTCAATTTTTCAAATCCCATGTAAGTAGCTTAAAATTCAGGCTATTCGGGAGTGGGTGTCTCTCTCAAGATTACATATCCCAACTTTGTAATGTTAATAAAATGATCTGTGGGTTCATCCATGAGATGTTATGGAGACATATCGTTGGCAGGCACTGATGCTACTGTGCAGTAGAAATAAGCAACGAGCGTATATAGTCCCTGACTAAATGACAGCACAGTAAGTGCCGTTACTGCACAGTTCCAGTGGTGCATGGGTCCAAAATGACCCATGCACGACTAGGACTGTGCAGTAACGGCAGTCACCATGAATGAAGTCACTTAGTACTTGTTGTGCCCAACTGCACAATTTTTATTGCATTTACCTCATTGCTAAAGCAAGTACTAAATGACTGCGGAGTAACAACTGTATAGTAAGGCGCACATGTAGACACGTCCAGTGAAGCAGAAAAACTGATTCCCTTGTCCAGTAACTATGATGAAGAATATGGAAGATACAGTTTCAACTCATTGCTCTCATGGTGAATTATTTATAGAAAGTGATACAGCTACAACAAGAGAGATAGAAATAAGCACCCAAGACTAGCCAGCAGTTGTTAGGGGGTAAGCAGTGGTAAGAATTGATCTCAGGTATCCTGAATTTGGTCCAAATAATGTGGTCCAAATAATGAGGTTTTGGTCTTTCAAGTGTCTTTCACTCTCTTCCTGTATGCACATTTTGGCAAAGATTTAGAATAGAAATATTTTGAAGCTTCCATGGGATGGAACAAACATTGCCTTGTAAACAAGTTCCTGAAAATGCTTCAATATGCTGCCATTTCGCTTGAACAGAAGATGAAAGTTATTTCCCCAAAATGACGTGTTTTTGGTGGCAATTAAGATCAACCATTAGATTCAGACAACAAATAACTGAAAGAGAAAACAAATTACATTTTGTAGCTATCATGAATAAAAGTATGTTCTTTTGTGTGCTTTGTTGCAAAGCAGGCTAACAGCACAGTGGGCTGCATTGGTAGGCGTGTTGCTAGCAGATTAAAGGAAATGATTCTTCCCCATTATTCAGCACTGGTGAGGCCACATCTGGAGTAGTGTCCAGTTTCTGGCCCCCCACTACAGAAAGGGTATGAACAAACAGGAGAGAACACAGAGGAGGGCAATGGAAATGGTTAGGGGGCTGGGAAATATGACTTATAAGGAGAGGCTAATGGAGCTATGCTTATTTAGTCTGAAGAAGAGAAGACTAAGAGTGCATCCAGACAAGTGTAGATGTGCAGTAAGTGGCACCATAAACCTGTCTATAGTGCCACACACTACACATACAGGCATTCCCAGGATTGCTACCTGGGCCCACATGGTGGCAGCATGTGCCACTCAAAACTGAAGCCTGGCTAGCCAGAGCCATGCTCCAGCTGTTGGCCAGGCTTCCTGCCAGGGCTGAAGCCCTGTGCAGACCCCAAGTAAGCCTACTGGGGCCAGCGCAGTTGATGCCCACAGCCTCTCCCTACCCCACCCAGGGTAACCTGCCATGCAACAGAGCATGCATGGCACAGTCATTCCCTTGAGGCAAGTATAAGCTGCACAAGGTATGCCGGAAAAATATATGCTCACACTCATATGGACACAGGCTAAGTGGAGATTTAATAGCAGAGTAACTGTCTGAAGGGTGGGTCAAAAGAAGATGGAGCTAGACTGTTCTTTATGGTGGCAGATGACAGAACAAGGAGCAATGGTCTCAAGTTGCAGCAAGGGAAGTTTAGGTTAGATATTAGGAATAAAACGTTTTCACTAAGAGGGTAGTAAAACACTGGAATAAGTTCCCAGAGAGATTGTGGAATCTCCATTCTTGGAGATTTTTAAAACTTGGCTAGACAAAGCCTTGGCTGGGATGATATAGTTAGGGATGGTCCTGCTTTGAGCATGGAATGGACTAGATTGACCTCCTGAGGTCCTTCCAACCTTAATTTTTTATGATTCTATGAAAAGTAATCAATTAGAATATAATCAGCCTTCCATACTGGGGTAGTACTTCACATGTTTGACTAATCACAGTATCATAGTATCTAAGGTCAGAAGGGGCCTAGAGCAGGCCATCTAGTCTGACCCCCCACCAATGGCAGGAACGAGTGCCAGGGTCACAGGACCCCAGCC
>JAGPOW010001296.1:112093598-112120698 GCA_030014935.1 Caiman crocodilus
GTGCTGGTTGCCCTTCAGCATAAAGTCCCCTGCCGGTCCCTCACAGATGTGGGACTTGAGAATTTTCTCAAAGATCTTTCCCAGAACTGAGGTGAGACTAACGGGCCCGCAGTTCTCCGGGTCCTCTTTCCTCCCCTTCTTAAAGATGGGAACCACAGTGGCCACCTTCCAGTCCTCCAGCACTTGTCCGGAGCTCCAAGAACGCTTCTATAACCAAGCCAAGGGCTCAGCAATCACCCCCGCCAGCTCCCTCAACACCCTTGGTGTTGGATTGCTCCCTTAAATACCCCACCAGCTCCCTCAAAACCCTTGAACTTTAGGCTCGATTTAGATCCAGATCTATATTGTGGGTAGTGTGCAGGGAAGTGCAGAAACTGCTACTTAACTGTAATACCAACTGCATCACATGGGGAGGAGGGGAAATTCATGACTTTTATCATGCCCTAAATGTCTTGTAACACCTGAATCCAAGGGGTGGAGGAAAAGACCTTTTAACAACTATGCAAAGAAAGGAAAGTTTTCTCATTCCCCTTGCCATGAAGCAGGTGGCCACAAAGGCCAACCACAATAAATTTTAAGACTAAATCCTACTATCCTGTCTTATGGAAAGTGTTATTTTGTGACGAGTCTTAGCTAATAAGGGAGTTTTCATGGTGAATAAGGATGGAAGAATTATAGATAATATACTTCATTATACCTCTCTTTGATGGGTAAACAAATATTAGCTGACTATACATAACATTTTTTTTTTTAAAGACAAGAAATAAGTGTGTGTCTATACATGTGCTTGAAGGTGGGGGATTTTAATTAGAATGGTTCCTGGAGATCTGTTCTAAAATGCCACGCCATCATGTGTATTAAGCCCCCACACGTACAAAAATGGGGGTGGGACACTTTAACTAAAGCTCATTGAATGAGCTTTAGTTAAAGGGATCCAACAGCCATCTTTAAACGTACACATGATGCTGTGGTGGTGCTAGAATGTTTTAATTAGAATCCAGAGCAGACTCGATTAATCGATTCTAATTAGAATGCATCGGAGTATGTGTAGAGGCACCCAAGATTCCCAAGGCTATACAATGAAAGCTTGAGCTAACTGTTATTGAGGTTGATGAGAATTCTTCTCTTCAAAGAGTTTACCTTACCAGCAAAACCAGGATAAAATTCTTTTTTTTATCCATGTTTCCATTCCCGAGGAAAAATATCTTTAAAAAAGGCACCTAACGTAAACCAGCATTTAATGTCATTATTAGTATCCAAAACAGCAAATAAAGAATAAATCAATATGAATATAAGAAATCATTCATATACATGATATCAGCAACTGGGAAGAAAATGAAACAAAAGATAGCATTACAAAACCAACACAAAGCAAAACAGAACCATTTTTCAATAGCATGATCAATGGATACATTCCATTAGAGCACTGGTGGCCAGGCACTCTGGCAGGGATGCTGCAAGTCCAAGTGTGCCACAATTTAACATCCAGTACCTCTGAGACCTTCTCCTTCCCTCATCTGCCACTCTGCTCCCTACTCCCAGCCTAATCTCCTGCTCTGCTCCCTATCCTCTCTTCAATCTAGTGTGCGCCAAACACAACAGCTGCCATGACATTTATGAGACATGCAACAGAGTGGCCACTTATGCCAAGTCCAGACCCACCTCTGACGGCAGGATGAGCAGAGACAGCAAACTCTCATTGGGTGGTAGAGCTGCTTTAATGGCTTAGGAAGTTATGGGACATAGCCTCGCTGCCCCACTAATGCCTAAATGAGTCTCCGGTGGCACTCTGTATCCCCAAATTCAGTGATGGGTTGAGTGACAATAGCAGGTAGCTGTGGAGCTAGCCTGCAACTACTTTCCTGACCTCTCCATGGCTTCATGGGCCAGGGCCCAACTGCATGTGATGAATCTGAACATGTGCTAGACTTGTTAAAAGTAATAATGACTGAATGATATTTAAGAAATATGTAGTGCAAGGAATTTTACAGGGTTATCTTTGCGGTGTTTTCCAGTTCTAGAAGTTAGTTAAAAGTATCAGAGAGATTAAACAAACACATTGTAGTGGAAACAACAGATGCACATCTACCAGCCACTCAAACAATTTCACCTGCAAATTTCATAGACATTGGGGCTGGAAGGGACCTCGGAAGATCACTGAGTCCAGCCCCTGCATGTTTAGTGCAGGTCTGATCCTAAAAACCCATATTCACATGACTAATCCTACCTAACGCACGACTCCAAGGAACACGCTCAGGAGTGAATATCTGCAGGTTTGGACCACATTTCAGATTTTTATTCTATGGTATACATAAGGTTTAAGATAGGGCATCAGGTTTTGTCTGAAGGTACACTCCAACTTCCATATCTCTAAATGTGTGGTTCAGGAGTACCGGGAAGAAGATTCCAAAGAGTGTAGGGGCAAGAACATATCCTTGCTTCACTCTGCTTTTCATCTCAAAGCTGTCCAAAGTGGACCCATCAAACCAAACAGTTCCTTTCATGTTGTCATGGAATGAACATACAAGACTTAACAGGATTGGAAGGCATCCTATTTTTTCTAGGACTGCAAATCGGTCTGCTTTGGTTAGATCCACAAAGGTGATGTCCAATGGTCAGTTTTATTCTCTACACTTTTCTTGAAGTTGACACAGGGAAAATATCATATGTATTGTTGATCTACTGGCCCTAAATCCTCACTGAGATTCAGGGTAGACATAGCTCACCAACATGACCATTATGAAAACTTTTCCTGCTATACTTAGCAGCGAGATACCTCTGTAATTGTTGAAGTCACACTTACCTCTTTTATTTTTATCCAAAGTGATGATGTTTGCATCACATGTCTCATGGTACCTACTCTCTTTGAGGGATGAGAAAATCTTCAACCTGTTACAACTTATGACAAAGACTAAAGATAGAAAGGTGCTTATCAGGGAGTGTCTATTCACTGATGATGCTGCCCTTATAGCCAATGATGAAGACCTACTACGAGAACTCTTGATTCACCTTTCAAGAACTTGACAGGATCTCACTATCAAAATAAAGAAAACAGTTGTACTAGGACAGGGAGTTCCACAAGATCCATCAATCACCCTGAATATATTCCAGGTAAAAGTAATCCAAAAGTCCAGCTACTTAGGTTCTACAGTGACCACAAACTTCCCATTGGATGAAGATCTTAATGTTCTCATCAGAAAGGCTGCCACCACCTTCAGTACACTAAATAAAGGATAACTCAAAACTTATCTTCAAGACCAAAATGCTAGTGTACCAAAGCCTGGATACTCAGTACTGTCACGTATGGTGGGGAAACATGGACAAGTTATGCACATCAAGAAAAACAGTTAAACAGCTTCTACCTGTGCTGTTTATGCTGCATACTCAACATCAAATGGCAAGATAAAGTTACCAATGCAGAGGTTCTTCAAAGGGCAAATTTACTAGGTGTGACAGCCCTACTTAGGCAGAGATGACTGCATTGGCTAGGCCATCTGAGCAGACTGCAAGATGGATGTATACCCAAGGACACGCTATTCAAAAAACTATTGGAGGGCACTAGAACAACAGGATGCCCCAAGCTTTGCATTGTCATTGTCTTCATCATGGTACTAAAGTCCATGAAAGGAACTGGCTCCAACAGCTTGAAGAGAAAAGATTCTTTAGGAAGCAAGCTCCTGAACCATCTAACCGTGACATACATTTGAAACTACTTCCACAAATCAGGCACATCTTAGATTGAATTATTCAGTCACATGAGACACTGCAAACCATCTATGTCACAGACTGTGATACTCATCGTCTCTCACAGACAAAAGTATGCCATACAGCAACTAGATTACAAGTACTTTCCTAAGACAGTTGAAAATAAGTGATTGTTTAAAAATATTGAAATTCCTTTGAGTCTATCTTGAGAAATGTTATTGTGTATAAAATTAATCATCTGACAGTCTTATAACATTTTTGTGTTTTCTTTCCTCTCTTTCTTCTCTTCCAAACTATGAACTTCAGGTAGATGAGTTGAAAAAAACCCTATTATAGCATTTAATCTCAAAAGTACATAGTTTAAAAATGAAAGCTTAAGATAAAGGGGAAAAAATAAATAGGATAAGAGCAGAAGAGAGTATTTCAAATAGAGCAGGATTCTCTACCAGAAAAAATGCTGCTGTGTTTACCTTAATCCATGACAACTTTGAGTTTAACATGACCCCCCAGTAATTACATTTTATGCATGGAAAATTTATAAATTTGTGCTAATTTTCCATGTATAGAATCTAATTATTCAAGAGTCTTCTTAAATTTGACCGATGATATAGCAGGGAAAGCTATGGCAGGGGGGACCAGCTGTGGGGCAGGCAGTGAGAGAGTCAGTTTGCCTTTCAATGCCTTGCCCCTGCTGCCTACCACCCTACCACTTGCTCCTCCTGCTGCATGTCACCTGCATGCCTACCCTCTCCCCTGCCCCACGACCACAGCTGTTACCAGACTGGGCTGGGGCTGGAACAAATACATGCTTCATTTGCCAGGCTGGAGAGGGGCAGGAGCCCTGCTGGAGCCAGAGCAAGGGGCATAGGTAGCTGATGTAGCAAGGGGGAGAAAAGGTAGGCAGAATAGGCAAAAGCAGTGAGGAGACAGGGAGAGGCAGGCAGCTGCTGCTGCTGACCCCAACCCCAGGTCTGGGCCAGAGCTGGAGCTGCAGCAGCCACCTGAATGTCTGCCCCCACCACTCTTCTTTGCATTGCCCTGTTCAATGGAGGAAAACCCCTCATCTTGGATTCAAGTAAATACATTTTTTTTTATCTGCATCTTTGATTTTTTTTTTAATGGTACCTTTGTATAAATAGTTTTCACACACTACACATACATTACTATAAATAGCAATTAAGTGCAAAACCTATAATATGGTTATTTAAAATAAACTTTGCCACTTCAGGTGTGGAATAAATAAAAACAACCATTTTTATGCAATGAAAAACCAGCAAATGGATTTTCTAGCTTTACATTTCAAGAAGGCTACAGACATAAGAATACCAGAAACTGAAATTACATACTTATCCATATGCCACCTCTGCATATAAGGAACTGTGGGTTCTTTTAATATACATAATGTCATACCCTGCAGGTATTCTGAATACACCTCTGAAGTAAATCAGCTTGTCTGCTGGCTGGGATCAAGGCTCTCCTGCCAAAAGTCTGCCAGTTTAGCTGAATAATTCATGATGCTTTATGATGTGGACTATTGTCCACAAGAGAGAAGCAGACTCATTTTTCTTGTATCCAGAAATTGGACTCAAAATGTGAGCCAAAGGAGAAAAAAAAATAAATGTTTTTACTTCACAATCCAAATGAGCATCTCACCCAGCTGGTAATGAAAGATGTTAGTATTCATACGGAGGCGAGTCTGATGGTAAGATAACTCTGATGGAGTTCATGGAAAGTCAATGACAATATGAAATCTTTGACAATAATTTGGTTTCAATCCTTTTAGGAGTTGTAAATGTGGGAGAAGGACCAATGAAATTTGTAACCTGTTATGATGCTGTAGCCAGAAAAAACAGCTCTAATTCATATAAAGATACCTTTCTAATACTGTTGCACCATGTAACCTGCTACTGGAATGAACTGAGCATGAATATTGATTTTCAATTAACTTTATAGGCCAACAATTAGATTTGATTCTAGATAAAAGATTCTTAGACAATCTCATTTCTTACTCTGTTTAAACTTTGTTTGACCTAGACATCTAACATAATTTGCATATGAAATTGAGTTAATAAAAACATAACCCATCTTTCCATCAGTAAAGTTCCCTAAAGATACAGTTTCATTGTGCTCCTGTGCAAACTGCTGCAAGCTTGGTGGGTTTGCTTTAATCTACCTCCTACTTGAACTTGACTGGAATCTTCAAATCAAACATTTTCTTGAGGCTTGTGATCTGGCAGATGTGCTTAGATGGGACCTAGCTTACACAGACAAGATTAACCTATACCTTTCCTAGCTCCTGACTTTTCTGATGTGAGGCATTTCACTCCCTGCTATTGATATTATACTGCTTTATAAAATAAAGAATTCAAGAATCACTGGTGCAGGCAGAAAGAGAATTAGTGAACATGACTATGTCTCCACTTTTTTTTTTGATTCATACGCCACGCTTTCCAACAAGACTCAGCGTAGCTGACAATACAATAAGAAAAACAGAATATTTATAAAATAGGAGAATGAAAAAAAAACCCCAACTTAAATGGGAACTAGAATATCAGCATAACACAGGGGACCCTCTGAACTTTGCATACATGATATTTTCATCATCTTGAGTGAACATCTGAATTTACTACTGGGCTTTCACTACAGGTTTAACAACTATCACTTATCAATCAAATGTTTGATGGAATATTCCTCCACAATCATTAACTTCCTAGATACCACACTCCACACCTGGGATTGCACTGTACAAGCCACTATATAAAAACAACCCTCACAAGTCATTACATCCATAAAACCAGCAATCATGCAAAACACACAAGCAAAGCTGTAATCTAGTCAGCTCCTCAGATACCACCGTTCCTACTCTTGGAGTGAATGCTTATCACACCTCCCCTGCCAGCCTGAATTCTGCCTTTATACAACAAGGACACTGTAATAGAGAAATAGATCCTATCTTTGAAAGAGCCACCAAGTAACCCGCAGTAACCTGTTACAATAAAAGGAGAACACTTCCCAACAATAACTACCTGTGTGAAGCAGCTAGTATTCAACTTTGGATTCGGCCAAATCGAGGGACAGTGATTTGATTCAGTGATTTGAATCACTGTTCTGAATCAATTCAGCTGAATCTGGTTTGGTCACCACCAAATTGGCCAAATCTTCGGATTGGCCCCATCCCTTGCCCGCTGTCCCAGCTCCGTCAATGGTTGCCCTACCTAGCCCCAGCTCCCGGCTCTTTTAAAAAAAAGCCTAGCAATCACCAGCTGCTGCCTGCTGGGGGGGGGGGAAGGGGGTAATCCCTGCTTCTCCCCACTGCCCCACGCTGTGTGCAGGGCTCTGTCATGAGCCCTCATCCCCTGCCTGCTCTCCTGGCCCCCGCTCCCAGCTCTTAAAAAAAAAAAAAAAGCCTCCACTCAAAGGATGCTGCCATGTGTGGTGAAGATCCCTGCTGCACCCCGCTGCCCCACACTGACTAAGGGGCTCTGCCACAAGTCCCCCAACCCCTGCCCACTCTCCCCCCACCCACCTTATGGCTGCCACACCCAGCCCCAGCCCACTTTCCAGGTCCTGACAGGCAGGGGGCAATCCCCACTGCCCCATGCTGCATGGAAGGCTCTGCCATGATCCCCCAGAAGCCCCAACAGCCGCTGAACCAGTCAGTGAGTGGGGGCTCTTTTTTTTTTTTTTCTTAAAGAACCAGGATCTGGGGCCAGGCAGGGCAGCTATGGGGAGTGGGGTTGGGAGAGTGGGCGGGGGTTAGGGGGTCTGTAGCAGAGGCCCCCATGCCTGGCAGCAGCTGATGACTGGAGGCTTCCCACCCCCTCTTACTTACCAGCACGGAGTCCGACTCCCTGTGGCAGTGAGCAGGGACTGCCCGAATCTCCAAAGCTCTCCGAATCCTTTCTGAATTGAATCAGACCTTTTAATTGGTCTCCTGATTTGATTCAGATTCAAAGATTTGGCCACTGAATTGGGGTAAATCTCCTCCAAATAAGATCAGCACCTGAAGCTTCTCACAGCTCTACTGCACACACCTAGCAATTACCTTGCACACCACATTTGAGTCAATACACATCATCATCAATTACATCCTGTAATAAATAATGAACAGCCCTTGTGAGACATAATTCAAGTCCTCCTCACCCCTCACACACATGGCTTTCAAACAACCCCCTAACCTTGCCCAACTCATCTTTAGAAGCAAACTCTTCACTGGGCTCCACAATTCTGGGCTCCAGACATCGACAGACATCAAATGGAGCACTCATGTCCACTCTTACAACAATAAACACTGCCCCCACAACAACAAACTCATCACAATCCATGGTTCCTAAACATGCTTATTCCCAAATGTGGTATAGCTCATTCAGTGTACCAAATGCCCTCATAGAAAATATGCAAGTGAAACTAAACTAAAACTACAAACTTGAAAGAATCATTACCAGAAAAAAGATTAAAGACAGGGACACAAAACATGTGTAGAGGAACCCTTTTCACAGGAAAAATACACTCATTTCCTGATCTCAGCACCCTCAAAACACCTTCAAAAGGGGAGCCTGGAAACAAAATTTTATAAGCTAGCTGTACACTAAGAACCAGGGTCTGAACACCAATATTGACTTCATCGCAAGCTACAATCCACCTGATTCCAGATAATCTTTCAGACTACAAGTGATAACAGCCCTCTTGCCTTTTGAAAAGTCTTGATCCTCCAATAATCAAGCTATCATTTCTTCTGATTGCTTATCTGCTACCTGTGGGAATTTCTCTCTTCTCCAATTTTACAGCCCTACAACCTTTTCTTAATCTTTCCCCATGCTTACTTTTCCTCAGGTCTCAAGTACACATTGCATTCAAAAGTTTAATTCTATTCCAACCACGCAGTTGGTCCAAACAAAGGTATACCAACCACAGAAATCCTTGCCCCTCACCTATTTTCTGGACCATCATGGTTACATCATTTCGATGCCTGTCCAAATAGTAAAGTATTAAAGCACTTCAGAAAGATGTCTAGGCTTGGGCTCTGGCAGGCCTCAAGAGGAAGGGAGTTCCAATGCTAAGGAGTGACTGCTAAGAACAACCTCCCACATATTTTCACAAAGAAGATTTGTTCCAGGTACAGACATTACACTTTTACTGGTATAAGTGATTGGAAACTGGTCTATACTGATAACAGAACAGAAGTTCAGCACAGACAGAATGGTTTAAAAAATGGTGGAACCCGGTCTAAGTTTTCCCCCACCTTTCCTTTCCCCTTTTCCCATCCTCACCAAAGGATGGCAGCCATTCTGTTCATTACGAATCAGAACTATGCTGCTTACAGAAAACCATGCAACTTAAATTAACTCCACCTCAGGCTTTTTGAATGCCTGTACCTGGTATATCAATGGTACTTGCATAAGATTGCTCTTGGCTGGCTTTATGGATCATGATGGGGTATAAGGGCAAAGGCAATCCCTTAGATACCTAGGGTTCAGATTGTTTAGGGCCTTAGAGGTCAAACCAGCACCTTGAATTGCATTCAGAAAACTATGGGGAACTAATGCAGACTGTAGAGGAATAGATTTATTGCCTCCTGAGAACCCTTTCCTGTCAGAAGGCAGGTTACAGTATTCTGCACCAGCTGCAACTTTCAGATGATCTATAAGGGCAGCCCTACATAGATCGCATTGCAGTAGTCTGTCCTGAGGTTACAAATGTATGGATGATGGTGTGGCCAGATCTAAATCTAAAAGAAAGGATTATAATCTCCTCAGCAAATGGTGTTGGTTAAAGATATTTATAGTCACTTCAAGCACCTGAAGATCCAGATTCTGCATAGGATCCAGGAGCATCCCAAGGTTGTGAACCTGAGTGATGAAGGGAGGCTTAACTCCATGAATAAGTGTTCCAATCCCCCTTAATTAAGAAGCCTGCACATCACCATGAGCTCTGTCTGGTCTGGATTCAATTTCAGCTGGTACACCTGCATCCAAACCCTACCTGCATCCAAGCACCAGGAAAAGGCCTGAGAACAAAGCCCAGATTACATAAGAGACTTAGAGCTGGGTCTCATCAGCATACTGATGGTACCTCACTCCAAAAATTCCAAGATCTCATCCAGCAACAGGGTTGCTAACATTAACAAAGCTTTTTTGCTGACAATTTGCAAACTTATTTACGGACATGTTTTTAATGACATGTAAATATAAACCTTCAGGTGTACTGTAAATATAACCCTTTTGCCTGGCTCCAAATGGCAGTAAAAAAAAAAAAGCTTTGTTGTTAATAAAAAGTTTGCCAATTAGTTGTAAACAAAAATTCTTCAGTTGGCACCCCTGCTTGACTGCAAAACATTTTACACCCTGGTGTTCCCTCTGTACCCATGGGGGGTCCCCTACTTAGCCCCACACCTTGATACCCCAATCACACATCGTACTATGCTATCCTCCACAGCCCGCTTACTGTCACTCCCCCCTGATGACCCTGAAGCTCGATACTGGCTGCATAACCCTCATCTCTGTACCTTTAAGGAAAACAACTGTTAGAGGCAAGGGATGGCAAATGCAGCAGCAGCATATGGTTTGGGAGCAGGGAGGAGATTACAAGTGTGCCACAAAGCCCTGACAAGAACTCCCTACAGGGTGCTGCAGTCCTGCTCTGATAGCAGGTTGGTGCTGTTCTGCTGTCTGTCCATCAAGCTCGCTGACTTTTAGGTTTTTAAGGATGGCTCCTCCTTTTATGGATATTATAAATAAGCATTTTGCCCGATTTTTTATGAACTGTTGTAAATTTACAGATAGTTGGTAATTCTGCTGAGTGGCTTCATAGACACACTGAGAAGGAGTGATAAGACAGAGCCCTGGGAGACCCCACAGGAAAGGTCCTGAAGTGAGGATGAGCACTCTGGAACCTCCCTGCTAGGAAAGACAGAAGCAAATTTAGAGTAGTTTTGCAAATACTGACCAGTTAATGTAAATGTTTTATCAGCACCTCATGGTCAACTGTATCAAAGGCACTGAAAAAAATCTATTAAAATCGCAGCTTCCCCTTTTGATCTCCCAGTAAAGATTACTGACGAAGGATGGAAGAACAGAGCTTGTGCTATATCCATCATGAAAGCCTGACTGACAAGGATCAAGGAAACCAATGGTATCCAGATGTGTTTGTAGTGGTCAGGGGACCACACTTTCATAGATTTCATAGACATTAGGGCTGGAATCAACCTTGGAAGATCATTGAGTCCAGCCTCCTGCCCCGGGGCAGGAAGTCAGCTAGGGTCAAAGGATCCCAGCAAAATAAGCATCCAAATATTTCTTACGTTTCCAAAGTAGGTGCTTGCAACACCTCTGGAAGTAGTCTATTCCAGGTCTTAGGGGCTCAGACAGTAAAGAATTTTTTCCTTACGTCCAGCCTAAAACGGTGTTGGAGGACTTTGTGACCACTGGACCTTGTCATCCCTTGGGGTGCTCTCGTGAACAGGCATTCCCTCAGATCCTGATGCACACCCCCTATGTACTTACAGGCTGCCACTAGGTCATCCCTGAGCCTATGATTTTCCAGGCTGAAGTGTCCCATGGTGCTCAGACTCTCTTCATAAGGACTATTCTCTTACCCTCTGATCATTTGCATGGCTCTCCACTGGACTCTCTCAACTTCTCCACATCCTTTTTGAATTGTGGAGCCCAGAATTGGATGCAGTGCTCTAGCTGCGGCCTTACTAAGGCCAAGTACAATGGGAGGATGACATCCTGAGATTTTCTTGAGAAGCATCTATGGATGTAAGCCAGAGTTTTGTTTGCTTTACCAGTTGCAACATCGCATTAGTAGCTCATGTTCATCTTGTGGTCAATCATGACCCTCAAGTCTTTTTCGGCCATGGTGCTAGCCAACATAGAACCGCCGAGCCTATAAGCATGCTGCAGGTTTTTTCTCCCAAGGTGGAGCACCTTGCATTTGTCGGCATTGAATGTCATCAGATTTATATCTTCCCACTTTCTAAGTCTATCCAGGTCAGCCTGGATCAGCAGCCTATCCTTTGGTGTGGATCAGTGAACTTGGCCAGTCCACTTCTGACAACAGTGTCTGCATTGTTAATAAAGACATTAAAGAGAACAGATCCAAGGGCAGAGCCTAGAGGGATGCCACTGGTCGTGGAGCGCCAATGATGATTCACTTCCATTGACTACCACTCTCAAGGTCCAGCATTTGAGGCAATTCCCCAGCCATCAGACTGTGATGTAGCCAAGGCAACAGTTGGCCAATTTTTCTATACAAAGATCATGGGACACCAGATCAAGGGCTTTTTTTTTAAAGCCCAGATATATGATGTCAATCTCTTCTCCCTTGTCCAGGTGATATGTTACCTGGTCATAGAATGAGATAAGATTGGTCAGGAAGCAGGTTGCCCCTGCCAAACATTCTACCAAAAAAAAAAAAAAAAAGTGCAATAACTTTGTGGCTTGTTCCTTTGATGTCTTTAATAAGGTGTAGTTGGAGACATTTGATAACTATAACCAGTGAGGAGGTTATCAACCTCAATGAGGGAAATCATGACTTCTGGTCCCAGCTGTGAGGTATGTTAATGCCTCTTTAAACAGAAATTGGATAAAAGCATAATCAGTCCTTGGACCAGCCCCATCAACTGGCCACATATTCAATTAAAGATATCAAAGGAAACAGTCACAAAATAATTGCCCCCCACCTTTTTTTTGTAGACTGTTTGGTAGGAGCCAAAGTCTCAGAACCTCAAATGTATTTAAGTTCTTATGCTTTTTATACAAAAACATAACTTAGAAGTCTAAAGATCTTAGAAGATATAAACAAAAGAGATTATGAATTTGAATGTTGTTATAGTGATCCAAACCATACCTAAGAATGTTCTTGGGTCCCAGACTAGAATACACAGTTTTAATCACACTTTACATATGTGCCATGGCAGGAAGCAAGATTGAGTGGATTGTGTATAAGATCCTATTGCATCTTTACCTGGATATCTGGCAGGTGCCTTTGTCTTATTTGCCAATCTGGAGTTACCAGTGTTGGTCAGCATTTACCAAACAAAACTAAGATGAGATATTGTTTAGGAGGTCTATTGTTTATCTTGATATTTTAACTAAGCTGCTTGGGTTGTTCTGTTGCTCTCCTGTTTTTAAGTTATTCTGTTTTGGTATTGTAAACTGCCTGAGCCTTTGTTGGAAGGGGTGGGATATAAATGGAAAAATAGGTTAAAAATAAATAACACCTCTATAACAAGATGGCAGTACTAACCTACCTCACAGGGATGTGGATTAGGTACAGTAAAGTACAAGTACAGTAAGGCATTTGGTAAACTGTATGTATGGTGATAGAGAGCAAAAATACAACATAAAACATTTCAGTGGGTAGACTCAAATACAATAATGTGTAGATATATTTACAACTAAGTATACTTTCCTAGTTCTAGATTTGCTATACACAAATTTGAATACATTTCTCCAGTTACTCATCTTTCTAATTAGTGAGAAGTACCATGGGTGTATGTATTTACATAGTCCAGCACTTAAGAATGTTTTTGCTCAACTAGCATGTGTCAAGGACTCAATTCAATGAAGACAAATGGGAGATTTTCCACTGACTTGAATAAGTATTAAATCAGACCTAAACATGGGATTTTACTGGTACAAGAAGTTCTTATGGTACAAGGTGGGAGAACTATACTTCCCAGTTTTGAAACAATGTCCTTATAACTCCATGCTTAAGTCAGAAAATAAAATAATAAAAATGAGAAATACAGTGTATAACTTAATCTTCAAAGTAAAAAAATATCTATATTATTCCTTTTATGTTCTGAGCTCCAAGTTTCAGATGATTAAAAAGCAAGAGATGATTAGTTAATTAGATACACAGTAATCAAGAATTAAACATCTGTCTCCTCATTTCCCTCTCAAGAATATTTTGTACTAGAAGGAAATACTTTAGATCATATTAACTGGATTCTTGAACCTATTCTTGGTTTGTTTAACTCTAAGAGAAAGTGGAATATGATGGAATATTGCTTATTCATCATTTCATTTTATACTTGCTAAACAAAGATCACCTACCAGACTGGAGTATTCTACTAAAGAAAACTAATTATCTCCCACCCCTTCTCTCAACCTTATTTATTGGTGATATGCTACAAACTAGCTGGGATCAAACAGGTTTCAACAGGGAAAAAAAAAATCTAAAATAATTTTGATAATAGTATCAGGAGTGCTTTCTGAGTTAGTAGTTTACAAATGATAATTTTCAAAGTGATTCCATTTTCTAGTAAGAAAGCCTTCTCTGTACATATTTTATCAGGAAATTCTTACATGCTAAATACGTAGTGTTGTTATTGCACCAACAGTCTTAAGGCTAGGGACAGAAGTTTCACATAAACCAGTTTAAGTGATCAAAAACCAGTTCAAAGCTGTAACAGAACAATAGACCTATACACTTAAACTGCTTTCAAAGTTGTCGAAACTGATTTAAGATAAAACCTGGTTGGATATAGTATCAGACCGATCTGATTTAGGTCAAACTGGATTATGGAACTTCTGTCCCAGATCCCCTACAAGTTCAAGTTAACTCACAGTCCCCCCAGCATCCCAGGATGCTTTGCAGGCCTAGGCTGTACTATCTGCCCCAACACAGCATGGTTGACCTTGCACCTCTGTTCCCTAGCCAAAACACTATCACTGCTCTGGCTAGGCGAGAAGAGGGAGGGTAGGAGGGCGAGGAGGCAGGGAAATCTGGCTCTGGACCCCAGTTACGGTCTACCTGGCAGGGGGTGAAACAGCCCCCGATAAGCTTTTCGCCCTGTTCTCCACTCAGCAGAAAGCAGGGGGATGTGGCCAGAACACAGGCAAGGTTAGCAATTCGAGGCACATGGGAAGGAAGGGGAGGTTTAAGGCCCTCCCCTGCCTGCTCATGAAGTCACCAGGGCTCTGCTTGGGGGGTGGGGCAGGGACAAGCCCCCGATAAGCTTTTCCCCAGCTCCATGCTGAAGTGGAGGGGGTAGGAGGTATGGCCAGACCCTGAGCCACGCCAGCAGAATGAGGCAGAGGGGAGGGAGGGGGGTTTAAACCCCCTCCTCCCACCTGCATGGTACCCAGCAGGGGTCTGTCTGGAGGCGGCAGAGCAGCTGGACCTGTTTAAAAGTAAAAGAACATGCTCTTCCCCTGCTCAAGGGAGGGAGGTGGAGGGGGCAGGGAAGGAGGCGTATCCAGACACCGGCCCAGGTCAGTATGCTGAGGCAAAGGGGACAGGAGGGCAGACTGACTTAAATACCTTCCCCTGTCCACATGAGACCACAGCTGGGGTCTGCCCGGTAAGGGCAGAGCAGTCCCCAACAGGCAAACAGCAGCTAGGGTTCCACGCGAGTGGGGGGTGGGATTTAAACCCCCCTCCCTTTCCTCCCCTCCACCTCAGTATGTCAGCCCAGCCTGGAGTCTGGCCATGCCCTCCCTCTTCTCCCTCAAGCAGCGAGAAGGGAAAAGCCTGTCAGGGCCTGCTCTGCTCCCACTAGGCAGACCTGAGCTGGGGTCCCATGCAAGCAGGGAAGGGGGTTTAAATTCCCCTCCTCCCTCTGTTTCATTGTGCCAACCCAGCCCAGAGTCTGTCCATGGACTCTGCTTGACCAGAAAGCAGTGAAAAACCTGTCAGGGGCTGCTTTGCCCCCACCAGGCAGATCCCTTCTGGGGTACACTGTGTGCTTAAACCCCCTCTTGCCCCCTCCCTGTACCAGCCTGGGCCAGGGTCTGGCCAAGTCCTCTGTTCCCACTCCTCACTTGAGTGGGGAACAGTGGAAAAGACTGGCAGGGGCTGCTCACTTCCCCCACCAGGCAGACCCTGGCTGGGGTCTTTGCAGGCCAGGGTGGGAGTTTAAACCCTTCCTATCATACTAAGCAGGCAAGCCGGGGCCACCCGTCTAACTCAAGCAGGGAGGAAGTAAAGGCCTCAGAAGGCTGCTCTCTCAGCTTCCCTGCATCCTTTTGACTGAAGGGAAGGGAAGATATGCTTTAGCGCCACCCTCCCCAGCTTCTGGCCTGAGCCACCACAGGCATGTGGCTGCATTTCCAGAACCAGAAATGAGTGTCTATTCACTTGTTTCTCAATTCTATCCATGCAGTTTAGATTAGCCTGCAAAGACAATCAATTCAGCTTTGGGCTTTTTTGATTGTCTGTATTTAGTCTAAGAGGAGATATTAGGGCCTAACCTGATGCTAGCCAAACCCATTGCTGAGAGTTATAGGAGACAAGTGAATAAACCTCTAACAACCATAACACAAAGCCTATGTGAACTTCTGTTCTACTATTGGCTACAGAGCACCAACTCACAGGATCATCATAAAATTCTACTTTATTGGACAGATGCAAAAGTCAGACCATAAACCTTGGTGCTGATCCCCTCAAACACACACACATTCATGCACACACACAGACTCACAGTAGCTAGCTCTGAACACTAAGCACTGGTGTCAAGATATACCTAGCCTCAAGCACTGGAGTTTGCTGTCAATGGCCAGTTGAGGCTTCTTTCAGTGTGATGATGCTGCAGAACAGGGTCGTCAGCTGATCCTTCTAGCTGGACAGGCAGGGTGATGGTCAGGTCAAAGACGACACCGTTGGGGGTCATTCTTCGCTGTCTTTTATCCCTCTCTGGCAGGATTTGGCAACTCCCCAATATTCAAGCTTACCCAATCCAGGGGTCGTTGACCTCGAAGGACGTCCCTCTTGGTAGCTGCTGGATGGTAGTTGTCAGCCCCAGGGGTCACGTCCGCATATATGTGCAGTCTCAGGAGTCTGTTGATGAATTTTGATTGATTCACTGAAGTGATGAATAGAGGTCTGGAAGTGGTTGATCAGGGAATATTTTAGCCCTGAGGGACTGTTTCCAGCATTGATTAGTTCAAATGGGGCTTCCATACCTTTAATAATGAAGTTTCTGATACATTCTTCTCCTTGGTCTCCGATTTTGTAGGTGTTAATTGCTGCTCATTAACATACTTATCCAGACTAGCTACTGTGTTACACAATCAAACGTGATTCACTCAGGGCCCTGCTCCATCCAGAGATTCCTGCTCTTGCTAACATTGTTACATGGTACAACTTACTTTTAAACTTAAAGTACATTTGTAAAAGCATCTACAAGCTCTATTTTCACTACATTTTTTTTTTTGGGGGGGGGGCAGGGGAGACCAAAGGGTTTCTTGTTACACTACCATCTTTGATTTTAGGACTAGAGGTACTGCATTTTGTTATTATCAAAGCTACAAGATAGTCTGTTTCTTTTCTCACTGATCATTTGTTTCTACTCTTATCCACTCCTTTTGTCTATTCTCATTCCTCTTTTATAGTCATTCCCATTTGCTAGTCATATTTTTTAGCTTTTTTCATCCTTCTTTTCCTTGCTCTGTTCCTTCCCTTCATTTACAGCTTCTTTCTAAGTCCCCCTTTTGTACCTCCCTTCTTAGCAGCCCCTATCTGATTCTTCCTCTTCTTAATCTTCTCATCCTGTACCTCCTCACTCTCCAGTTCAAGCACTGACAAAATATCAATTCATAAACAGCTCTCAGAATAGCCAAAACAGTGGATATACGACCCTAACTCCATTTTAAAAAGTCACTTATGAAGGATAGTGTTATTCCATCTTCACTACAACAATCTTGTCTACACCTTTTTATCCTAGGAATGCTCATAGTGGACCATGATGGCTAAGAAGCCCTAGCAGCAGGTTAATTTACCATCTCTTTCACTTGGGTTCTCTTTCTCCTCTTCTTTCTAACCTTCCATCTTTTAAACATTACTCAGCATCTTCATAAATTGCTGGAATACCTGGGGAAAATCATCTTCCAATATTGATATTTATACAACAAAAAGATGGTTCAATTTCAGAACGTTAGACACACTTAACAGCCTCAAATGCAGCTTTTCACCAAAAAAAGTCAGTCCAGGATTGCCACTTGTAGGGGAAGGAGAAGTAACTACTTTAATCGGCTAAAGAATAACTGTTCATATCATATTATGCAATTCTCTAGAAAAACCTATTAAATTCAATTATGCTAGCAGATTATTTCAGGTCTTTATGGAGATAAGTGATTTAACACAAATTACTTAATAAAAGTCAGGCTCTGTATAATGTATCTACAATTATCTGATTAAAACTACTACTGTTAAGGTGAATGTATTTGTTTCAATGGACAACATGTAAAGAGAACATGAATAATAAATATTTCACTGTAGTCTGACACACAAATAGGGAGGGGAGAACAATTATAATAATCTAATTGGTTTTCCACACAAATTTATTGAATGAAAATTCCCTATTTCACTTCTATTGCATTGGACATTACAGCACCTATTTCAGACTTTTATAACAGGAATTCCTACTTTAACAGCATATGCTGTATCTGATGAAAGGAGTTTGAATAGCCATATTATAGAATATTGTATTATGTGAGAAAATAGTTCAAATGGTTTTGTTTTCAATCAGAAGGTGCAGATTTTAGGCATCTGCATTAAATTAAATAGACTCAGTATTAAAATGAATAAAGATAGCACTGTATCGAATCTGATAAAATTGCTGTTTTCTCACACAATACATAATAATCCCACCCTCATTGACAAGTATAGTAATTTTAACATTCATGCTTTGTAGATAATGCCATCAGTGTTGTGATAAAAATAATAGCATTTCTGCAGACTTCAAAAAGAAATTGTTTAAATAGGATTTTGTCCTCTCTTTTTCTTCACAATTCAGCTCTTCATATGGCACCTCTGGCAAAAGGTTAGATGAGATACAGATTTGATTAAATGGCTCCAGCTGCCTTGCTGACTTTGTTTGTGTTGCAGTCCTTGACAGAAAAGAAGCAGGGTGCTTTCCACATTGCATTCAAACTCTGTAAGAGGTTATGTGCATGTTAATCCAGACAATACTAAGGCGGCCAGTAACATGTTGTGTAGAGGGACTTTTTTATGCTGGATTCATAGCAAATTCCTTCCCCTGTCTCTCTCTCAACTCCCTTGAGCATTTTCTTGAACAACATGACATTTCTGAAAAATCAATGGATTTTCATAGTGACACTTCAATCTGACTGATGATTCAGTTGACTAAGTGAATTCTCCTGAAATCACTCAATAAAATCAGCCTTATTAGCAAATGAATTAAACCTTAAAGAGACATTTTTAATCATTCCTGACTGGCTGTGACGATTTAAAGTTTACTTCCCTTGAGCCCACCTTTTATTACAGTGTTAGTAGGTGCTTTAAATGGATTTTATAAAACTAAAAACAGCATGACAAGGCATGAGACAAGAGCAAATATTTTTCAGGTGGCATAAAAATCATCAGCAAAGACAAAGGAGTGTGTTAGAGCACTACTGAGCACAGGTGCTACGTATAAGATCTCTGGATCTGTCTTGTGCAATGTCACTGACAATTGCTGTGAACCTATTCAGAGTTTGAATTCTCTAACTCTTCCCATTAGAGGACTGAAAGAAAAAATAAAATGTGTGACATTTTGCCAAATGTTTTATTTCACTCTTCTTTTGTGTTTATGCTATAAAGGCAGTATGTATGTTTCAGTCAGAGGTGTCACTAACAAGTTTTGGGCTGTGGGCAAAACTCTCTTGAGGGAGAGTTGAGAGTTGTGGGCAAAATTCTCTTGAGCCCTGGAGAGAGATTGGGTATCAAATGCAGGTTGGGTATCAAGAGGGTGTGCTGGGGCAGGGAAGGGGATTAGGGAAGACTCCAAGACCCAGACTGCTACTGCTGCTGTATCACCACACCTGCTTCCTATGGCCAAAAGTACAGGGCTGCTTCTGCTGTGGCAGACACAGAAGGGGAGCTGTTCCAGAGCCTCCTCTAAATCAGTGTCCCTCACGCCTCTCCCTCTGCTCCCCACTTTATAGTTACACTACTGGTTTCGGTCATTATTGTCTCTGTTTACCAGTTTAATGCTATTAATGCTGGGTATGTGCTATGTACAGGGAAAATATTTCCCATGTCAGTGAAATCCTGACAGAACTGTAATCAAATAAACATTAATTCTAAGTGATCTTTTAACTACAGTAAATGTCCATCAGTTCATATGATTTTATGTCGCTTTATAAATTTCCATCCTTAAAGTCAAAGTAATTTATAAACTTGTGCAGTTTTTATTCCATTGTTCTGGTATTTGTGCAAAACTCCTTTTTGTGCACAGGGATATGATTTTGCTAGATTTCCACAATCTTAAATTAAGGTATCAAATATAGATACTGCTGTTAACTGTAAAAAAATATTTTAAGCATGTGGCCCAACTGAAGCATATGCCCAACTCTAATTTGCACAGATAGATTTTGAGCATGGATGACAAAGGGGGAGTAACATGACCATATGTATTGTCCATAAAAATAAATGTATTGGTAATTATTATAGTCTGTGTTAGTCACAAATTTATAATCAACTAAACTATAATTAATACTTCACACAAATAATCAAGAAACAAAAAATGTTCTTTAAACAGGCAAAAATACCATATATACCATATTTAGATAGTTCTTTTTTAAAAATTAAAACCATAAGGGTATTAGGATCAGTTTGTCCATCAAGTGCTCCTGTTCATTTTGACTTCCGAACAGTGACAACTCATGGATAAATTGTTATAACCCCTCCCTAAGAAGAGTATGGTAATGGGATTGTGATTTGCTGATAATATTGATTATTACTGCAATGTCAAATGTCCAGATTTATGACAATATGATAACTCTAACTGACAGCTATGCAGATCATTCAGCTTTTCAAAAGGACACATCATTTCTTCTTTATCTAATAATATCATGGTGCCTTTTCAATCAGGAAAGCACTAGAAACTGAAAAAAAATGTCAATGACCTTAAATCTTTATTTTATTGGTGAAATATCTTCATGTTCTTAACAATATTTTCTCACTGCTAGCTATATCGCTTCTATTTCTGGTATGATTGTTTCTACTTTTGGAATTCTTAAAGTAGTAAAAGAAGTAGATTTTGCTGAAATAACCCCAAACCAGCAATGTCTAATAACAATGCTGTGAGCCAGATCACTTTATTCTAAAGGAGGGGAAAAAACAAGGTAAGGAAGTCACGGAGTCTGACCCCTACTTCCACCCCCATACATGGATTCATTAAGACTTGGGACAGGTTAGGAGGGTGTCAAGTTGATTTGCCAACTTTTACTGTTTTATTCCAGTATTTTGGTATGCATGAAAAATATTTTTTTTGGTTTTGGGGGGGGGGTTTGCACATACCATCCCCAGGACAGGGTAGCTAGAAATGCCAGTTTTCTAATCCCATATAAGAAGTTTTTCTGCTCTCAAAGTTAGTGTCAAACTCGCAGTAGCATTGGTTGCAGTAAGACCTGGCTCATAAGCAAAGTTTATACATATGTGGGGAAACTGCTGTTTGAGGGAGACAGCTCTAAATTTCAAGGCAGCCATGACAGCCATAGTGCACCAAATTCAGTATGTTGAATCTACATGGCTGTCTATCCATTTGGAATAATTGAAAATTTTACTCATGCCATGAACCAATCATTACCCTCTGGACTTTAGGACTGAGATAAAGTTGGGCTTTTCCAACTTTATTTTTACTCTGTATTAAGAGGTCAGTAGCACTTCAACACAACCATTTTTCGTCAGGTATGAATGAAGTAGTCACAGGAAATCATCTTCAGGAATGTTGTCCTAATACATCATAGTTTACAGACAACCAGATAACCTGCAAAAACTCAGATGAAAAGAAAAATTAGGAGCGATACAATGGTTCTAATTATATTTTGCTTTGGTCACCATCTAATTAATTACTAGAAGACTAACTATAGAGTCATATGTTGCCCAATTTAAACAGCAAACCATGGGTGCAGTTTATACTGCATTTAGCTTAGCTTATTTTCAGTCAATGTCTTCTTAGGAGATGCTGAAACATCTGGTTTAAGTTAATGGGAGGTGAAGGCTCCCAGTCTCTGAATATTAGGCCTCATCCAGAATATAATATATTTTATTATCAAAATGTGATTTACTGCATCGCTCTAGCTTTATACTGCCTTCTTTCCCTTCTACTTATTCTTTTCTAAAAATAGATCAAGATTTCTCTTTTTCTGAATTATTTTACCTTGTCTCTGTTTCTTGTCATTTCCTTTAACCCATGTTTTCTCTGCATCTTTCCTTATGTTATGAAGCCTATCTTCGCCACTACATTTAATCTCTCCTTTCTCTTCCAATTATCACATTACCTGGTAAATACCATGTAATCCTCTTAAAGTTCTCTCTTCAGTCTCAACCTTGCTTTCTGCTACATCTACTAACACAAATTCACCTAATTAATGTCTATTTTACAAACAGGAGTTGAGCATGCCACACACACCCAGTAGTCAGAGAAATAAGTATACCAACCAAAAAGGAAAAATAACCAGATAGGAAACCAAGTTAATTTCCACAGTCAGTTTCACTAGTAGAAAAAAGGATGAGAAAAGCTTTCTACCGCAATGCTGTACACGGACCTGTGTAAGGGATCCGTCATTCTTAGCTTTAAAAAATAAACTATGTTATTAATGATTTGAGACCCCATCATGTTCTTACATCCTGTGTAACATTATACTTATCCAAATGCAAACGACATTGCTTTGGGAATATGTTTAGCAAACATAAAGCTATCAGTGAACTCCCTGGGATACATTTTACATACCTATTTCTGTAAATTCTTTCTAAGAGCTCCTTACACATTACTGAAAGTATCTGCATGTAATGACTGACATAGGGATGAACCTGAAGGATTTTGTACTTGAGCATACAAATGTGAAATAGTCAAATCTGCATTCTAAGGAAATTAATACCAATATTTTATATAGATATATAAATCTGCCGAATAGTCCCAGAGAGTTAATTTCTGGGAAAGGTAACTTTAATTCTGTTTGTATTTATGAAAATGGGTTCTATTAGCACTTCATTTGCTAAAAATGCCCTGAGCCTTAGGTTATGCCTAAAGGCATAGGCATTATCTGTGCTATAAATGCCAACTATTTCAAGGATTGGTGCTGATAGTTAGAGTAAAATGTGGTAAAATTACAATATGATATAATGAGGACAATTGAGTATTCAATTTGATTAGAAATATACTTTATATTTGACTCTGTTTTCTCTCCATACCATTTAACTGATTCCGTTAATAAAATGTAGTTTAATTGTGATCTTCATTAAACAGCAGCAGTGATTGGTGATCATATCAAAGGTAATAGCTCTTATGTCATCTTTTAAAATTCCGAAGGCTTTGTACCAACCTGTATTATTGTAGAATTAATTTGGTAACAAAAAGCAAATGTCCTTTGGTGTCTCAGTGTTGGACAAAAGCTTTGACATCCATAAACAGTCCAGTAGAAATGATGCATGGAAATGTTTCTGAAGTCCACACCAATGCATTTCTTACTGATACTCTTAGACACCTAACACTACACTGTTAAAAACATAGTTGTAGAAAGAGTTAGTAACATTAAAAAAAAAAAAAAAATTATGATCCAAGGTGAAGAAAGAATTTCTTGAAAAAATATAAAACAAGCAAACCCTAACCAGATTTCCCTCTTCTGTTGCAAAGTATGCTTCACTGTTCCTTTAATCCAAAAAAGCTTCTTTTATTCAGTCACCAAAATCTCTGGAGTGTTGTTTTACACAGTTCCATGAACAAACAAAAAATCCTCTTTCTTCCCATCAGCCTATCTGAAATATGACAACATGCCATATTACAGAGCTTAAGTCAGAAATCATTCTGGCTAGAAACACAAACAAACAGTCAATATTTTACACAAACTTCTAAGAGATCAGGTAGAGCTGTATACCTTTGCTGCCGGTTGAAAATCCTACAATTGGTTGCTGTCACATGTTTTGAAACAGAAGAAGTTCCCCAGTTTGAAGCAGCCACAGTTGGAACCAGTTACGGCACAACTATGAAGCGGCAGACATGAATCTTCACGAGTGATCCAAGATCCTGGTAGTCAGCCTGGTGACATTTTCACACTAACTTGATACTGCTTGTACTACCATAGTGCCTCATAGAAAGCCTGATATGTGCTTCGGACAACTGGCCTATCTGAGAATCCCTTCAAAGTTGCAATCATTTAAAGACTTTCTAAAGACATATTGCTGAGGAAAACAAGCAGATCAAATGTTACACAGAACATTTGACTGTTAACTTAGATCTTTTCCAAGTCTGCCATCTTGTTCCTGTTTCCATGAACAGTAACAAGAATCATGAAAAAATTCTTTTCAGAATAGAATTGAAAATAATTTTTTCCATGATTACTGTTGTTTCCATCATTATTGTTACTGTTCATGCAAACAGGAACAAGATGCCAGAACTGGAAAATATCCAAGTAAAATACTTGGGTGAACTACTTCAGATCAGATTATTTTAAGCAACATGGCTGTAGATCAGGAGTAGTGTTTGCAATCTTTCGCTAGTGTTAGGAGCTGTGTTGGTAACCTGATCCAAGTAACTGGAAATGATGAGAGGGGTGGGTGGGCTTGAAGGGAGCTAGTGGGTCTGCAGTGGGGTTTGATGGGTCTCTGGGGGGTGGAAGGTTGTCTGTTCCAGAGTGAGGGATTCAGTGGGCTAAAAGTGAAGGGAGTTAGGAAAAAGCACAGCCCTGGAGCTGGGGCAAGCAGCTGGGCTTTCTTAGGGCAAGTAGTAGGACTGAGCTCTGAAAGCATGGAGACATTCCTGATCTCAGTTAGTTCATCTATTCAGTCTGTCTGGTCATGCAGCACCACAAAGATCATAACTATCTTTGGCTTCCCACAAGAAAAATAATGATTTTACAAAAAAATGTGATAAAAAATTAGAGCAAAATTAAGCAATGGATATAACTGGATGTAGACAATGAAAGAACTAAGAAACAAAAAGAAAGTGAAAGAACTAAGAAACATGTTTAAGATGGTAAGGAACATCAAAGGTATACAAGATAAAATATTTTAAAATATTTTCAAAATTGTCATAAGAAAGCATTTTTCTCTCTTCTCTTAGAGGGCAGGACATAAAAGAAATCTGCAGTTAAGCAGATTCAGAACAATTAAAAAAAAAATCACTTTCCTAACTGTAAAAATCAGTAGCTTCCCTGGGAAGCTGTGAAAACTCCTTCATTGGAGGGTGAAGGACAGAATTTATTGTAAATCACAAAATCTGCACTTGTGAAGGGGCTTGGATAAGAAGATCATCATGGCCTCTACCAGTCCTACCATTCTTCCTCTGCTGTGGTAGTAGGTTCAGTAAGTCATTGAAGTTCTGGAGTGAAAACCCATAGCTTTAAATGTTTCTGAAGAATAGTTAGTCTACCTTTAACTGAAAGCCACCCCCTGAAACAAAGATAATTTGGTGTGCAGGGAGGGGAGAAAAGAAACAAAAAATATTGGTGTAAGCAAATAAAATATGAAGGTAGAGAAGGACAGCATTACTGATTTTCACCTACATTTTCATTCTACTGAGGCTGTTAGTTGCTTAATAGCCTCATATTAATAAAAATTCCAGAATCTGGATTTATTGACTGCAAACTAGACTATCATTTGTGTCTGACAAAAAACAAGAGGTTTTCTTTAATTTCAATTAGCTTCTTTAACTTTTACTATTACCACTATAATTATTCAGTTTCTCTATTATCTTCTTCATTCATGTCATTAGCCACCCACTGATTTTACTTCACCAGGCCACATGTGCTCATCTTTTTGTTTTTATCTTGTCTCTGCCCTCTCCCCCACCTCTGCTTCTCTCTACCAAGACTTCAATATCCAGGAACATGCTCTGTTCTTAAAAAAGGTCTGTAAGAATGAGGAAGGAAAGAAAAGAAAGAAAGAAACTATTGTGGAAGCATCAAGGAATGTATAATCACAATCCAAACTAATGAAAGCAATAGGAACACCTTTAGAAGCAACCAAAGCAGGAACCTTAGACATCAGATAAGTTTCTGCTGGTTTGAATGTACTTTCTCTGCCTTTAATGATTCATTATTTACTCCAACCCTTCTTCTCCCATTCCACAATAACCTTTTCACCTCAAATTCACTCTTGCTTTTATATATCCCTTTCTTTTCCCTCCTTCCTCTGTCCTTTTCACTTCAGTGTTTCCTCTTCATTCAGCTTGCTTTTAATTTAGCCATAGCTCCATCCAACAAAATTGATACAGCTGTAAAATTGATGGACTAACATAATATTTGCTACCATCATTTTTTTCACTGTGTTTCTGAGTGCTATCCCTCCCTGACATTTGATACTATTTTATCTATTTAGGTTGTAAACTAATCATTGCTGGAGCTGATTGTTATTCTGCATCTTAGCAGACTCAATGGCTAAGTAGCGACAGTCAAAAAGCCTGAGGCTGAATTGATTTAGTCTTTGCAGGTTAGTCTAATCTGCAGAGATTAAATTGAAACAGAAGTAAACAGACATTCAGTAATGCAGCCACATGCCTACAGTGGCTCAGATCAGAAGCCGGGGGGGCACTAGAGCACAACTCTCTGGCACGTCCAGTGTGGGCTGTGTGTTTGTTTCTTCTTCTTCCTGCCCCTAAAGTCTCTGGGATTTGTAGTCCAGAATCACATCAGTAGGACTCTGCAGCATTGCTCATCACTTCCTCTTTCTGTTTCCAGGTGCCTCTGGGATTTGTAGTCCAGTTGTGTCTGGCAGTATGTTTGAGCAGGGAAAGGGGTGCTGCCAGCCTTCACTGTTCCAGCTAGGGAGCAGAGGGGGAGAGCCAGCCCTGCTCTCTGGATCAGACAGCCCAGTTCAGCCCAGCTCAGGGCTGCAGAACTTGCTGGCATTCTGGGGACTCTGTTTTACCCTGAAACAGGAAGGGGTCTGGGACAGAAGGTTCATAAACCAGTTTGACCCAAATCTGGTTAAATGTAGTATAAGACTTAACTAATTTACCTTAAACCAGTTTCAGCCATTTTGAAACTGGTTTATGTGCAGTGACTGAACTTCTGTTCTGTTACAGGTTTAAAACAGTTTCTGATCATTTAAGCCACTTCGTGAGAAACATCTGTCCCTAGCCAATGAGGCATCCATTCTTGGTAGGTTCTTACTACAACAGCAAAAAATTAAAAGTGATTTCCTCAGTCTTGTGCTCTCTGTTGGTCCTCTCTCCTTTTTAGCTCATCAAAACTGAGAATATAAGCCTCAAGACAAATTCCAAGTCTCACTTCTTGGTAAATCAAGTAGAATGGTTTCCATGTTGTAAAAACAAAGACAACAACAAAAAAATATATACACCATGTGTAGACTGCATTGTAGGCGGTGACTCATGACACCACCTAAAAAGCCAAACCCCCGTAGTGAAATCAAACCCCTTGTAGTAACGCCTGAGGCCAGTTTCATACCATAAAAGGAACAGAATGAAAACAAAGAATTTCATAGG
>JAGPOW010001296.1:112128167-112159069 GCA_030014935.1 Caiman crocodilus
CCGTCCGGTTCTCCCGTCCCCGGTGAGTCTGCTGCCTCTTCCTTCGCCCCCTGGGGTCCCTCTCGGGTCCCTAGGGACGGCCCGGCGCCGTCACACTGAGTTTAAGTAATTTGCTATAAAACATGGTTTTCAAATGGAAAACACTGTCACTCAGACCACATTTCACCTCTATAACTTTTCCTGTTGTTAGTTGAAAACGGTATGCAAGTTACAGTGCATAAGCCTGCTCAACCCAGGGAAATCCATAACTCTCCTATTTCTTTCACTGAGCAGTTGCTTTGCTCCCAGAGGACAATTCTATTCTGTACCATGGAAATGCAGAACATGACTGTCCTCAGAATGGGAGAACTATGTAGCTTCAGAAGGTGATCCCATTCCACCCAGGGAGGCCCTTCACTTTCTCATTCTTCCAATAGGCAGGCCTAAGCTCATCTGTCACGTAGGGATTCACTTTGCTCAGAGACAGATGCTGGAATTCTGCTAACACATCAGCCTGAATCTGCACATTTAACTGATAGGCAACAGCACTGACTTCAGAGGGAGGAGAAACTGGGAAGAAGAGGAGATGGACCACCTGCCTTTTGCTAGTAGCCTATCAGGAAGGGAACTTGTCTAGAAAGTGGGAGACCAGGGACCTTTTTCAAAAAGTTTACTAGCACTGTTTTTCTCTGCCTAAGGATCTGTGGATTTATGGGCTACCCTAATAGAACTGGATTTCATCAGGGTTCAGATTAAGGTAATCCAATCTAACTGGGTGAGGTTGGTTGGAAAGGTGGGTGGGTGGGTGGGTGGGTGTGTGTGCACGCGCGCGCGCGCACACACACACACACACACACACACACACACACTGTAAAACAGATGGTTCATGGGATAAAACCCCCAAAGAATACAACCTATGTACATTAATAAATGGAAAGTAATACTTTTTTCCTACTATAAACATATTTATATAAATAAATATAATTTAATGCTTTCCAATCTACTTGACATTTGTATTGCAACCATTCATTCTACTCAAAATGCTGCTCTTAAACCCATTCCCCTTTTGCACTTCACTCTCCTTTCAATTTAAAAAAACCATTCCACAGCACCTCATCTTCTCCTGAAATCAAATTCAAATGTTCATCTTCGCTGCACCATTGCCACTTCCTATAGCTTTGATCACAACCTCGGCTCCTGTTTGGACCATTGTCAGTTCCCTCTGTGCTTTTTTCTTTTTCTCTCCCTAATCCTTTGAATCTCAGACACTATCTACTGTGATATTTTCTTAGGTCACAATAATTTAGCGCTCAATTCTGCTCTTTTCAGAAGACCTAAGCAAGGGACAGAGGACTGCTATACCCTCTCTGGAGCAAAAAAGGCATAAAATACTTCCTGTGGTATAACTATATTAATCAAATATACTTACAGAGGGGTGAAAATTCTCTCTGCCACCCCATCGTTTTGCCAAGTTATCAGGGCAGGTATGGTACCACTATGGATAAATTTCTGCCCTTCTCAAAACGCTAACTGCAATTTGAATGGTTGTAGCAAGAAAGTACCATCAGAAAGCACCTTACTTACTCAATTCTTTTTACAACTGCACAAACCAGGATATAATCTTGCCCTGACTACCAGTGCTTAGTGGCTGCGTCTTCTCCTTGTTTACCTATAGAGTACCATGCACTCCTAGGATGCTGTAGAAATAAATAGCAATACAGTCGTGTATTGTAAGGTCAGATTAAAATTACTGCACCAAAGAATTATGAAAAAAAGTTAAAATATTACTGCAACATAACAGTGTCATGGTAGAAAGAATATCTCAATCTTCAGACACACAGGACATCTCACTTCTTTTGAGTATATGAAGGCAGCTTTTTGGGTTTCCCTTTCAAATAGGGCATCTTTTCTGAATCAGCCCTGTGCAGAGTACCATGACAAAGGCAAGTAAAGATAGATACACAGTACCATTTACTATGCTGCTGCCACGGCTGCTGAATGTAACTGTACCTCTAAGGCTGTTGCTATTTATAATTACTCAGTTTGAGGGTTGTTATGTTAGGTTTGTTCTGACTCATCATTCAGTACCACAAATACTAGACACAAAAGCGTCAAAAATAAACTGTCGTGGCTCTTAAAATGCTGTTTCTAAACTTTTTCCTTTAATGAGGACTTTTCTATTCAAGCTCTTCGAGCTTAGTTAGATTGCTTGGAGAAATAATAAAATGCTTTATAATTATCATTTTCAAAGGGTCACCTAGCAATGATTAGCTGATGACACTAAGATGTGGGGCAAGGTGGACACACTTTAAGGGAGATAGGCAAATAGATTTAGACAAACTACAACAGTGGAGAGATGAGAATAGGATAACATAGATAAATGCAGGGTGCTGCACCTTGGGAGAAGGAATCCACAGCATACATACAAGGAAGTTCCCTTCTTGAAAGCAGGGGCAGATGAACATGAGCCACCAATGCCAGACTGCAGCCAGCAAGGCCAGCCATACCTTGTCATGCATCCAAAGATGCATTTCAAGCCGGTCCAGAGAGGTGATACTCCCCCTATGTGTGACTTTGGTCAGACCACAGTTGGAGTACTGTGTCCAGTATTGGGCGCCACACTTCAAAAGGGATGTGGCCAGCCTGGAGAGGGTCCAGAGGAGGGCCACCTGCTTGGTGAGAGGGCAGGACAGGACCTACAAGGAGAGACTGAGGGACCTGAACCTGTTCAGCCTCAGCAAGAGGAGGCTGAGGGGGGTGGCTGCCTACGAACTCATCAGAGGAGATCAACAGCAAATAAGTAGAGCCCTTTTCTCCCCAGCACCATCTGGGGTGACGAGGAACAATGGCAATAAGCTGATGAAGAACAGGTTTAAGTTAGAGATCAGAAGGCAATATTTTACAGTTAGGGTGGCCAAAATCTGGAACCAACTTCCGAGGGATGTGGTCCTTGCCCCTACCTTGGGCAAATTCAAGAAGAGGTTGGATGATCACCTGTCTGGGGTCTTGTGAACCCAGCATTCATTCCTGCCCGTGGCAGGGGGTCAGGCTAGATGATCCATCCAGGTTCATCCTGATCCTAGCTACTATGAAACTATAACTAAACTAAACTAAGGCATAGTTGATTTTAGTTGATAATGCTATACCTCAAGACCTGAGTTACTCAAAGAAATCAGAGAAAATAAATTCCTTTAGGTTTTCTACTAATGTGGAAATACAAACTATAATGAATTATCTAGTATTTTGTCCCGTTCGCTGTTAAATGCCCTCAATAATGTGGTAGTCCTTCCCTTTGAAACTATTCCACAGCCCAATATTGAACAGCATCCTATCATTTTCTGCTGAAATTCCATCAGATCTCATAGCAGAAACAGGATTAGAGTACATGGGTGATTGCCCACTATGAACAGAAGGTGAACCTAGTAGCACTAAGAAAATAGTGAATTGAAATCCCTAATGCGTTCTTGAAAATGTTATCCTTCAAATGAGACAAAAAAGCAAGGTACTAAATATTTGAGATAAAAAAGTCCCTATAGCACTCTTCGCACAAGTAGCAGTGTTAACCCCTGGTCCTGACCAAGTTACAAAACAAGTAATTAAATTGTTTTGCCCCATATTCTTCAGAACTGTCAATACAAAGAGATACTACTTTGCTATCATAAACCAATGACCTGTTGCCACATTTGACCCCCAAAGGAAGGAGCCTACTAACGAGAAACTCCTGGTTATAGTTATACACAGTCTCTCTAGGCTCTTTCATGATGAACTGTGCCCAGAAAAAGGAAGCTTTTATTTGCATAAACAGACATTATCATCACCATTTTTTCCTGATCCCCTAAATTTTCCTACTTGTGTGTCCTACTTATCATATTTTCTTGCATAACCCACACTTCCAAATAAAACATAGAATTTAGTTTTGGAAGATAGAATGTAGAAAAAATATTTTTTCAGACAGCCAACTAAGTAACAGAGAGTAAGACCTTCTGGAAGTGTACACAGCCCAGGAAAGCTAGTATCCCAGCAAGCAGTCTGGGAAATACTGCAGGAACTTCCTGGCATGGTAGGACAGCAACAAGGTTAGACCCCCAGACTCTTCCAAGGATAGTAATGACTGTTATTTCTTTACTGTAAATTGTTCTTTATATAAGTTCCTATAAATCAGAGGTGTCAAATTCATCTGGCATGGGTCTGGTCAATGGTCTGGATCAAGCCCATGGAACCCCACCAGCATGCCTGATCAACAGCTTATGGCACCTGTACAGACTAGTCTCGTCAGGAGCACTAGCCTGAGTGTCACGTGCAGCCTGACCCAAGACCCAGCCCCAGCAAATGTCATGAATCTGAGTTAATTGTTTCATTAAGATACTACAGATGGCATACAGAAGCTTGCTAATCCTTAGCCAGTTCCACCAAAAAGCTACTATCAGACCAGGGTGTGTGACAGGGCCAACACTATACCCGTGCTGTTTATAGCCCCAGGGGGAATTCTTGGTAGCAGTGAATTACGTTGTCTGCTTCCTCTAGTCCATGCTGCTTCTATTCCAGTGGGGAAAAAAAAATCAGCTCCCCACCTTAAGATGTGTGTGCCAGATTTGGAGGACTGATTTTTGGGGGGAAACGTGCGTGTGATATGTAAGTAAACAGGTATGCTCTAAATGGTCTCTCTTCGGCTTTGGTGTTTATATCCATCAGATACTTGAAGACAGTTACTGTTTGTCACCTCGTAAATTACTGAAATGTTCTTTGCCCTATCCCCTAATTATCTTCGACACAAAGATATTTCATAAGCTTCATTATTTTCTAGACTGAGTTAAAGCATCCATTTGCCAAGGTGGCTCATTAGTTTCTACACGTATTCAAAAATCAACTAAGGATTTGGGGTACTCAACCTGAGACATTAAAAAGCTGTGATGTTCAAACAGTATGTAATAGCAATCTCATGAAACTCTAAAGGTAGATCAAGTTGGTTGCTCTAAACCACAAGTCCCTTTGGTCGGTTTCTTTATGCAGAGTCCTCACATCTGCGTTTAGTTAAACCCATCATAAATAATTCTTCTTCGACCTTTACGCTTACAGTTCAAACACTTGCAAATATCTTTACTCCTTCCCCTGAGAAAGGATTCTTCTAGGGTTGTTATACATCTGTTTTTTGCACTGTTTTTTCTTCTTTTTTAATAGCTGTTTCGGTCATGTCTGCATTTACTTGTGGTGTGAATCTACAATTGAAAGCATTTTATCTCCATGTTTCATATATATAAATTGCCATTGCTGTGGATGCTACCACTATTTACCATACTGTCTACTTTGCAATTTTCACTTTCTGCACCAGATGTTAGGCAGGAATCACATTCCAGTTTCTAACTCATGCTTTACTGCCATACCGAAACAGAGAAATGTTATAATCTTTATTTGACTGTGTGAAACTAGGTTTTTACAAGATTTCATCAGCTGGTAAAGCTGTTTAGGTTCTTGGTGCTAAAATGCAACTAAAACTCCATATATTTTGGGAGTAGAAAACAAATTGTAGTAAAACCTGGTTTTCATGCATTTCTAAATGAATTCCGACTCACAAGGTGGAAACTGTCATAAAGAGCCAGGATTAGACATTTGTGCATAGTAACAGGGAACTGATGAGTCATTCTTACACATTCACTTCAACTATCAGGGATATCTACAATTCAGATGATAGTGGCTGGGGGCAACTGCAGGGGGAAAAAAGTGTTCTACATGTTTCAGTGGATCAAAAATAAAGTACATAGAGAAAGGTGAAAATTGTTGTCAAGAAGCCCCCACATTTGTGAGTTTTGAGGATTTATTATTATTACTGTATTATTATTAATTTAGCTAGGCACACAACTGAGAAAATAGTTTTCATTATGGAATGATGACCCTTGAATAGTTTTTATTTTCATCCATAGAGTGGCAAAAACAGGTTTGAATAGTCAACAAATTGAACTTTAATATTATTTGTATGTATAACAAAAGAGAGAAAGCTAATCTACTCTGGGAGAGGGGTGTGAGTGCGTATGTGTGCATGCATGCGCATGTGTGTGCGCATGGGCATGGGTGTGACAGAGAAATGTTAGTATAATTAAAATTTATTTTAATTATTAAAAATAAATAAAAAATTGTTTTAATTATAATTAAAATACTAGTAGTTCTTAGGTACATCCATCACAACAGAGCAACATAGACAGGAAAGAACGATGACTGTATCTACCAGTTTAAACAATGTATATAGGCAATGGCCAAAAGATTATTTGAAAGACACTCCTCTTCCAATAATACACATCATCCCCTTAGCAAAGGCACTCAGCATAAAATGTGCACAGTTCTAGCAGAGCTTAAAAGCTTCATGATGAACTAATTAGGAAATTAAAATGACATGATCTATGTCTGCTCACACCCATGCAGATACACCATTTCATACTTATTTCTTATTACCCCACATAGCATTTAACTCTGTCTTGATAAAATTAATTAGAAAAGTTAAATCAGATCCTTTAAAACACTGTGCTACTTCAATTCTTACACACTTCCCTAGATTCAGAGATGTCTCAGCATCTCCTAGAATAAAGCTCTGTTTCACTGAACAACATCTTTAAAAAAAAATGTAGAAATATTGATCAAACTGATGACCCAGGGCTGTGTAACTGAAATCATGAACCTGATCATGTTTCTATCCAGGTACTAAGAAAAAGTCTCATACTGTCCAAGTACAATTATCTGCCCAAGCAGGATAAATCCTCAATAGTTTCAGGGTGCCAAACTGCATTAGCATCCAAACTGCAGACCTGCTATTAGAATCTACTTTTTGAGTATGATGTGTGCCTGATCTGAGTCCTGACCGAGTTTTGGGAGGAGTCTATCTAGCTAGAGCGTAATCCACCTCTATTCATACTTTAATATAAAGAAAGAGAGAAAAGTTGTTATTCTCATTCAGCCTAGGGACCATGCAGAATGTTAGACTAGAATTTTTTTTTTTTTCCAGATCGTCATTACAAGCATCATTTTCTCCAGTTTAATTATTTTCAGATTCCCTCATCTATACCCTTGCCAGTGTCCCCACGAGAATAAAAAGCAAGCAGTTTTACAAGCTCCCACCTATTTAACTCCCTAACTAGCCACCAGAATAGGCAGTTGTTCTTCTATCACTGCAATATAATTAGTTCCACTTTTCAAGGGGCAACTAGTCCCTGATCTGCTCCTAAACTTAGTTTTTCTCCATGATCACACAGAGCACAGTCACTGTTCCAGCAAATTAGCACCTGTCTGCACAGTTTTATACAATCTCCTATAAATGTCAAATCCATCCAGTCTTGCCTTTCTGTTTTGCTTGCATCAGATTTCCATATCTTAAACATAGCAAAACTTACTACATGTGCAGTATTTACCATGACAGGAAACATCATGCCATAAATAAAATAGCACTGCCACCACTGTGTTCTGCTTCAAAGCAGGGACAGTTCCTATACTCCATTTCTAACAATTGTAATACTTGTATTTTTGTGAAACCGGGATGCATTAAGAGTGAAACACCTCAGGTATTCAACATAATTCTGTTTCATGTGGGTGAATTAGGATTCAATTATTAATCAATTTTGACCTCTGTACCTCCCAACAGGCTCTCAAACCTAATGAGGAGAGGAAAGCAGGAAATTATTGATTGAAGTTAATGTAGCTTCCTCTCAGATCCTGAATTCTGGGTTAAATAAAATCAATTGACGCCTAAATGAAAGACATGTTAAGTATCATGTATGAACATTACATCAAGATGGAGTAGAGAACACTGAAACGAATATTTTAGCACTTCAGTGAAAGGTATTTCATATGGTAAAAAATAATAACAAAATGCAAGTGGAATTTTGCCTTTTAATTACTGACCTGACTTCACAGTAATACACCTTGTAAAGTACAATACTGTACATACATAACTAGTAGGCTGCATTTCTGCCTCTCCTATAACTTCCAATATTTAAACTGTTCGTGTTTGGACTATACATGGGTTAGTTATGCTGATGACAATACAGATTGCTTTATCTTATGAAAGTGATGTTATGACTTGCTTCTGCAAATTATGATCTAAAAAAAGAGCATCTATTGTTTACCACTGACTAGAAAATGGAAAAGAACATAACTGTGTAAATATTGTATCATACAACCACTTCTCTTGCATTTATGGAAATAAAACTGCACCTCAACCAGGTATTTCTACAGTTAGGTAGCTGTCAGTTCCAACAGGAAAATAATCTGTATAAAGATCAGGCTTGAGAGCAGAGGGAACCCTGACCATTTTTTCAAGCTACACTAGAAAACTACTACAATTAAGTGAAGGACTAGAAGACAGTAAATGCGAGTTCCTCATGCAAGCTGAATATCTCCAAGAAAACCCCAAACAAAACAAAACAAAACACCCCCCCCAAAAACCTACCTTTGCCCTTTACGGTCTATGGAGAATAAATCCTGAACTGCGCATGTTTATTTTTAAAAGAGCTTCCAGCTTCCTGGTGTTTGAACCTGCCTGTCTCATTTCTTACAAAAGGACACTAGTTAATATATCACTGGAAATCAGAATAAATCCTGATTTTGGTAATCAACTCTCAGGACATTCTCTAAAAGCAATCTCAACAAGTGCAATTTCAGACAATACTTGTCAAGTTTAAGAGTCCTTAAATTACCCACTCTATTTTCCATAATATTTGACACTCAGAATTCAGTCCTTCAGAAAATTTATAGTATAACTGGATATACTCAAGAATGATACTCAACGTGAAATAGCGAGCAAACTGTAGGTGGATACCGTGGAATCTATTACCAAGACATTACATTGTTAACTTTATTAAAGAATTCAGCAAGGGCTCTCTCTTGTCAGACGTTTCCATAGTCTTACATTGTGCCTTCTTAACTACTGCTTGGTCACTGTGACCTTCAGTGCCTTATACTAATTATTAAAGATCTGAAGTCTTATTCAGTTCCCTTTACTTCACAAACTGTCCCATTAAAACCCATAAGATTCAAAGAACAAAGCCAGAGCAATCAAGCTGTTGATGTAATGAACTTATCAAAAATGCTTCTGAAAAAATATTATTACAGATTGTTATTTGTAATTTCTGATGTAGGAAGCAGAAAATCAAGTAGATGAATTACCAGTAAGTTCTTAAGATCAGTAATAAAGTTCAAGGTCTTTCACCAGTAAGTGTGGTAAATACCCACCATATGCCTCCTTCATAAGAAAGCCTGTATTAGGCATTTTGGATGAAAAGAATGCTACAGTATAGCCTCATAAATCTGGGTATCAAACATCCAGAACTATTGAAAATCTGGCACTTTTTAAGACTACACTCCATCAGGGAGTAGCAGCGGCTGGTCCCAGAGCAGCAGAAGGTGGAAACTTGCATGCTGCCACCATCTACCACCCTGCACCGCCGCTCCATGTGCAGCCACTGCTCCAGGACCAGCCACCACTACCCAACCCCTTTCCCTGCCACTACAGTTTTAAAAATCCAGAATTTTCACATTTCTGGAAGGTGCTCGGTCCTGAGCATGCTGGATTCATGAAGTTATACTATATTTAATATAATGAATGGGGAGAAGTTTCTAGAGGATAAAGAAGACATTTATAACTATTGATCTTTTCCCTCCATGTAGTAAGCAAAGGAATTCCTACAATGCTTCCAGTTATCACATTCCTAAAACATCTTATAGGTTTTCGAAGGGTTTTTTTTACTGTCTTCAATCTTGAATCCAAGCAAATGTGGACTTCCACTGTCCCTAACTGCATTCTGTAAACCAAGGCCATCTCAAGGGTGGCCTGCAAGGTGGTTAACACGCAACCCATCAGTCCCTGCAGTCACACATCTCCCACTGCTGTGCAGTAGAGGGCAGAGAGGTGAGATATCATGGAGGGGAGCTGGGGGAAAGGGGCAAATAACCTGCTGTAAGCAAAAGGAATATGTCTTAAAAGAGTGCTGCAGGTATTGCCTTTAAGTAAGAGTATAAAGTTTAGACTTTATACTCTTTAGGAGTAATTAAAGTGCTAGAGTTAACAGATCCCATTAGGACTATGAAGGGAAAAAAAGAACTGCAAAAAGTAACACACAGACAGTTTGTGGCTTTTGTTTTTAGCTAATGATTTGACCACTTAATTTCAAATGTAAAGGTTTACAGAATGCATATGCTTTCTTTGGCTGTACGAAAATGTTCTAACCTCTTACAACAGTCTACTGGTTTCTTTCGTTTTGTTTTTGGAAGCAAAAAAGAGGACTCATACTACCCTGTCCCTAGCAACCACTGATAAAGTGGAAGCACTTTTCTTTTGATACACAAAATTAGACCCTACCACTTTAAAAGCTGAGGCAATTTAACGCTAAGCATCCTTAACTGCTTCACCAACACTTTTCAATGATGGCTTGATAATACAAAACCCATATTTGCCCTAACAAAGCCTACCTCGTATTTTCAAAATGAGTAACTGAGTGTATGTTGACTTGTCCAATTTGCTAACAAACTGGCCCACAAAATTTGCAATACTAGGTAAGGATGTCCACTAAAAAAAACATACCTTAAGCATTCAAAGAAACCACAGGGAGCAAGAGAATTTTAGAGATCGTCTCAAAAATTGTAACAGGGATAGAACTGCTCTACAGAGTAGTAACAATAGTGAAAGCAAAATATAAAAATAGAATATATGCAATGTCCTATATTTAGCTTTGTGGGTAGGCAATGAAATCCACTTTGAGATGTCTTCTTTGATCAGCAGTGGGTGAGCACAAATTCTAATGCAGTGGTAGGGAATTCTCAGCAATAATTTTATTTGAGGACCCAAACTATTATGCAAGTCATTTTTCAAAGACAATCCATGAATTTATTACATCTCCATATTGAAAAATCCTTTTTTTGTTGTTGTTAAGTGTCTGGATCAAAACCCAACATTTTATGTCACTAATTTTTAGCAGGAGACTTATTTCATTTTTCCTAACTGTAATATGAAAGCTTACCAATAAGTTTATATCAGCAGACTTACAAGGAAGACTGAACCATTGCTAATGTCTTTCTTAGTTGTAACATAGCAGTTTGCTTGATTCAGAAAATGATTTCAAAATGAAATATTTTCATGCATCTTCTACAACAGCATTTTTGCAGGCTGTATACTGCCACTGCATCTGCAGTGAATCATATAGAACAATAATTTTAGGAGAAAGGAATACTATGTATGTAAACTGTATGTAGACACTAGATTCCAATTATATTATTAGCTATTTTTTTCCCCAAAAGTCACCGACTTTCATGCAGATGCAGTCACATTTACCTTATGGAGGCATTAAATCTCTGGGGCTATTTTTCAGCAACCGTATCTTTGATTTTAAAAAGAATTAGAAAGGAATAAGAAACCCTAGCTATTTCATGGGCTATAATGTCATTCATAGTATACCAATATAACATTATTAGCATCTCAATTGCATCCCCAGCCTAACATGGTCACTAGAAAGAGCCAACTGATTAACTGTCCTCTGAAAAGATTTATGCTATTAATGAGTAATGCTCTGTTTTAGGGATTTCAATTCTGGGGAAAAAATCTAATCTTGCCGATGCATGTAAAGGTGTCTGAATTGTACACTTTGGCATCTGAATAAACACAGAAACTTGATACCCAATCTTGTGTTGCCCAAAACTGATTGAATGGATCTTTGCCTCTTACCATCCACGCAGGCTGGCCTTGCTCTTGTTGTACCGGCAATCTGTCCTTTTTTACATGCACAGCGAGCTGTTTGTCGGGCTATAGTCCTTCGGGGCTGACTGCTATCTCTGTCCAAAGTAACAATCTCACATGTACCTGCAGCCAGTTGACCTGGAAAAAGAACCAGCAACAGGTACCAGAGTCACTGAATGCTCTGCAGGCAATCTATTACAGCTGAATAGAGTCATGGCCCAATGTCAGAGTAGACACTTCACAACAAATGAGAAGCCAGCTGATGGATATAATAAAGCTGAGATGACATACAATTTTTCTTTGTGGTGGACATATGAAAACCTTGCAAACTGATTCTGTCAGAAAATGGTTATTGTTCTATAAAAGCAGGAGCGCCAGGGTCAAATGGGTTACTTTTACTTTTATGTGGGCTGGTGTAAAGGAACAACCCATTTTTTGCAGCAAAGAAATTAAACACGGCACTGTCTGTACACTTGCAGAGAAGAAATGTGCCGAAATACAAAAGATGAAGAAAAAATTTGAAATATCTGACAATAACATCCTTCTTAAAGGAGCCACACTTATAAATCTAAGTTGTCATTTTTTAAGATGTCGTTTCATAACAAAACATTGGAATGTTTGAACAGATTTTCATTCAGTCCTTAATTTTTGTACCTCTTCATCTAAATACAATTCAATTCAAATACACTTATGTACATATTTCTCATTACTAATTAGCTAAGGACCCTTTAAATGTTAAACATGCCACCAGCTTGTAAACCACAGCTGGAAAACCTTATTTTACAGTCAAGTATTATTGCTTCTTTTGACCTATGTTGCTTTCCCAAACATTTCAGATTTGATTGATGCTGTAGACCAGCAATATATAGAAAACCTTTTTGGTGAATATTGTGCCAAAATGAAACTTGTACATTTAAAACAAGGCATTTCTTTTGAAAATGTGAATTGTCCAGAACATAAAAAAGTAACTGTCTATTTGTCTGAGCAAGAAATATGTACTATGGATATTACATTGGTTAATACAATTTTAAAAAACAAGCCATTACTCTTAACTGAGCTGGTAATATTATTTATCTCATCTAGAATTTATATGGCACAAGATATCACTTTTATTGAGGCTGTACCTGTTTGTAATCAATTACAACCATTAGGTGAACATGTGAAAAAAATATGCTTAAAATGACAAAAACTACATATAGTTCTCATAAAATTTCAAGCATGGAATAAATGTTGATGTGGTGATTATAAAGACAGACTGCAGTTTGAACATTATTTGTGGTGAACTAGTTTTAGGACTACTGAAAACTTAAAATCTTTCTTGTTTGGAGGGTTTTATGGTGTAAGCTATACATCTGACCAAGCAGTTAAAGTACAGCAATATCTAATCTTTAAAATATTCCCCAAATCAAATCCTTTATTTCATAGAAAAGACAGCAGAAAGCAATTAAATATACATTATAAGGAACTAAATTGAGAACATGATTGAAATAAGATTACCATAAACTGTATTTTTTTTATTCCGCACATAATACAATTTTTACCCAGCAGATTCTTGCCCAGCATATTCTTATGATATTTCCCATTCCCTCAGGAAATGAGTATATTTTTAAAATTGTCAGAGAAGCGAAATATTGATGGCTACCATCCAGCTGTAGAGACCGATTCATTACTGAGTCACTTATGCTTTATGTTTCTATAACTTCACAATTTCAGTAGTTTATACCTGTGTAAAACTGAAATAACACTGCGACAAAATCAGGACTGTAAGTTCTAAAGATTTCTACATATTCATATACATCTTTTTAGAGGTTTTAAAAAGCAACTGTCACCATGGTAATTAATGTCTATCGGGGGATTATACCAGCAGAGAGAAGTCCTTAGCAGAACTTCTGAATCTTCTGTTTCTCCCCTTCTTGTTTACAAGATGTCATGCATAAAGTGTACATATTTGTTTTTAATTATTCCTTTTATTTTTTCTGCTTCTTTTTTTTCCCCTCACTTACTACTCCAATTTGTCATAGAAGTGTTATCAAAGGATACGGAATTGATTTTCCTCCATAGAAAACTTTTAAACAGCGCAGGATTTCTTTCCGTATCTCAAATGCCTCATCCTGACCTCTAGTTTTTGCAATATCCCAGAGGAACGTAGCTGCCTTAATGTGTTATCTGTAGAGGTGCACTCATTGATGTATTTGGATTGTGATGGCCCATGGTCTTTTAACATCATGACTAAGACCTTGCAGTAGCAACTAAGATAGAACTGTAATCAGTGGAGAGGTTGAAGCAGAAAACAGGAATGTTCACAGTAGCCCATCCAACTTAGAAGGCAGCACAATGGATCTTGCTGAAATAATAGGAATTTAGGAATTTCAACATTAATTCTACCTTTAGCTCAAGATATAGAAGATTACTAAAGCCAAGTAATGACTGCCAAAACTATGTCTGGGACAAAGGTATAAAGTCTCTTTGCAAGCTAAGATGAAAGAAGGTGAGGAGACAGGTGAAACACCTACCTGGTGTTTTAAACTAATATACGTATTAAAAAGGACCGTGAGGCTTTTTTGAACTAGGATAAAGTCAAAGCAAACACCTTCCATAGGTTGTAGGCCATCTATGGTTTTAAGAAACATTTCTCCTTTCAAAAAAAACAAAAAAAACCCAACATTGTTTTGGTCTAGCTCCGGTTCAGTTTGCACCTGCTATTTTTCTTTTATAAAGGTGATGTTCTCCTCTAGGCACTATGCCATCTTTCTGTTATTACAGTCTATGGAAATACACGAGATGTATAATTGGTTGTCAAATAGTAGGTGTACTGCTGTAAGCAGAGTTTGTGTTTCCACAGGGCTTCCTGAAGCAGAGGGGAAAAAAAAAGATTCTTCCTTGGATGAGGGCTTTTGGAGATAGAGACACCAGGTTGTTTTTTTTATTGGCATTATCTACTCCTGCCAGAAAGAAACCTAATCAGCAACACATTTTGTTCAATTGGGTCAAAGGCTGCACAGAGAAAAGCAAGTAGACTGAAGGCAGAGAATGGTCTCCATCCATTCGCATTTGCATGTTAGTGCTTTCTCTGATTGTGAAGTGTAAAGGATATTAGCAGAGATCATGCGATATTCAAGCCAAACTAATAATTTTATTTAGGGATATAATGGTGAAAATGGTGCAGTAGGGAAGACCTTCCTTATACATCAAGTATATATAAAGTATCTTTAAGTGATATTGGAGAATATTGCATTTCTCAGGGATGTTAGCATTGGTGCTATGCTGAAAGAAATTGATAGGTCAGAAAGATATTGCATCAGTACAAAAGCTAGGTGTCCCAGGCAAATCTTGAGCACTTCTGCAGACAGTAACTCCCTACCATCTGGTCTCAAGAGAAAAGCATGGGTAAAATGCTAAAAGCATCATCCTAGAATCTTGTTTTTCTGTATGCTGTTCTGAAGACTTTCTTTTCCTAGAGGGAGAGGTCTACCTGCATTATTTACTGTATGGATTGTAAAGGCTCTTACTAAGCCATAATTACCTGCTTTATATCCCTTTCTGCTTCAAGGTTGGTAGGGAGAAGTGGGGGGAATGTTTTCTTTTGCTGCTCTGATTTTATTTTAAATAAAAGCAAAGATGGAAGCTATTTAATTTTTTTTTCTGGTCTTGTGGTTACAAAACAATACAAACAGGTATAAACGAATATCTGCCTTTTGTCATTTTGTACTCTGTTCCTATAAAACACTATACTTGCACACAAACTACATGCACACAGAAGGGAAAAAATAAAAGAAATCAAAAGGGTTTTGAATTATGATGACACTAAATAAATATATGACCTGTTTATATATGCGTGTGTACATGTATCCATATACACATGTAGGTAGAGTATATGTATATAAGTGTGTCTGTGTGTGTTTAGTTAGAATTACCATTAATATCAACTAACGATTGAAAAAAGAAAAATTATCTTTTCCTCCTACCCTTATGTAATAGTAGATATGTATGACAAAGAGCTCTAACTTGTACTGCGGGTGCATCTATATATGCAATTACTATGACACAAATTCCAGTGCAAATCACACCAGAGTCAGCTGCTCTGAAGCACAGCATCTGTACGTGCATCCAGACTGCAAAAGTTTGAATCAGGACGGAGCAGCCCCAGGCTGGCAGGAGGTCTGGCAGGACAGCCCCCGGCTCTGGGTGGTGGCACTAAGTGGCAGAAAAGCTGATTGGGGCATGAGGGGCTGAGGATATGGGGCAAGGAGGCAGGCAGTTGCCGCACTGTAGCCCCCATGTGCCCCAGCATGCACAGATTGCACCCTCACGTCCCAGTCCCAGGTCACTGTCTACACATGTGTTTAGGTACAGTTATTTTTGCCACTGTAGGACAGTACTGTCCCTGACAACACTATCTTACAGTGGTGAAAAGTACTCTACTGTCAACTAATAGCATTGCACATGTAGACTGTGATGCTTTACACCACAGCAAACTAGTCTACTGCTCAGTTAAGCACATGTGTAGATGCACCCAGTCATAACGGACAGAACCAAGCTTCTGTAATATGTTTGCTGTCCTTCATATCATATCTTCCAAAATACATTACATTAATTGCACATGCAGAGTTTCCAAGATGATCCATTTAATTCTAGTTTTCTGTGGAGAATAGCATTTCTCTTCTCTGCTACAAAATAAAGCATTCCAGTTAAAGAAGGTCTGCTCTGATTACAACAAATGTAATATAGTTATTATGAGTTTGAACCTTATGCATGCTGAAAAGCTAAGGACTTCATTTTATCCCCATCTAAAAAGCAGGAATTCAGGTTAAGAAAAATAAAAAATAAAAAAAATCACATGCAGAAAACACCAGGAGCTTCCAGTACAATACAAATAAAACCTAATCTAAAAGGATGGCTTTTTACCAGGGTGTTAGCTTCCATATTCATCCAGAAACTTTACTCCTGAATTGCTCATGCAGGCTCATATTGTAGTCTCACTGAATAATTTTTTCATGCACCACCAATCTGATGCCTAGCAACACAAGCTCTTTTTAGTTCAAAATGCATAAAGGTAGATGTTATTAAAAACCTTGGCTAGATCCAGCCACTGTTTTGTGACTGAACACAATAAGGAAGTTGTTTCAAAATCCGATTTTAGGAATAAATTCTCTGGTTTTCTATTGAAATACTACTTTTCTATTGAAGTCTTCTTGACAATAACATCATGCCAAATCCTGAGTACTGCTGAACACCTTCAACTCCCACTGAAGTAAGTGGTAGTTTAAGAGCTTAATCTCTCAGATACTGAAGCATAGACAGTAACCCACAAATGTCCAAGGAATTTACACACTGCTTCATTAGAAGAAAAAAAATGACTGTTTCAGGCAGAATTTGAAAGCACAATCTACTTTTCTGTATTAAAATAAACTGCCCTAAAACAAAAAAGGTCTTTTCTTGACAATTACTTGAATATTTTAACAATGGCTGGTTTGGAGCACAATCTCAAACTAACTTTTCCTTTTACAAGTACTATTTAAAACAGGCTTGTCCAACATGCAGCCGCAAAGCCATTTTATCTGGCTTGCGGTGGCGACAGTGCCGCTGCAGCGGAGCACGGAGCCACGGGGCCGGTGGCATGGAGTACAGTGCCGCCGCCGCGGAGCATGGGGTGGTGGCGGCAGCGGCATAGAGCGCAGAGCGACTGCCATAGAGCGCGGGGCAGTGGCAGTAGCAGAGCATAGAGCCACCGCTTCCATGGACCATGGAGCTACAGTGGTGGCACTGCAGCAGTGGCATGGAGTGCAGTGCTGCCACTGTGGAGCACGGGGCAGCGGTATAGAGTGTGGAGTTGCCGCCGCAGAGCATAGGGCGGTGGCAGCGGCACAGAGTGCAGAGCCAGCAGCAGTGGGGCTGCAGCGAGGCAGGCAGGGCTTGCCCACAGGCCCCAGCCAGCAGTGAGGGGAGGGGAGCTGTTTACCCCTATGGGGCCTGGGGAAGCGGCCCCACATGGGAGGGCAAGCAGCGGCCGCTGGCACTTCCGGCCTGCACCTGTCTCCTCACCCACCCGCTTCAAGCCAGCCCCACTGCCCTGCCCTGCTCCACAGAAAGGCGGCACCTGCTCCCCCGGCCAGTCTCCTCCCGGGTGCTGTTGCTCTCCGGGTTCAGCCACCCACGTGCAAGGTCCCAAAGGGGCTGCTTCTTATGTGCTGCTGGGGACAGGAGGAGGAGCCCAGCCAGGTCTGCACCGGCCAGCAGAAGCAGTGGTGAAGCCATGTACCACTCGGTATGGGACAAGCCTGCACCAGTCAGTCCTGAGTGGCACATGGCTCCACTGCCACTTCTGATGGCCGATGCAGACCTGGCCAGCCTCCTCCCATCCTCAATAGCTGCATGCTGCTTTTACTGGCCAGTGCCAACCCGGTTCTGCCCAGGCAGGTCCTGTAGCACCATGTCAACCCAGGCATGGCACTGGCAGGCCAGGTGGGCCCCAGGTTAATCCCAGCCTGGCCTCTTGGCTTCTCAGCAATAGGGCAATCCGCTTGTAGCCAAGTGGCTCCTGCAGCACCATGTCAACTTGGGCATGCATGCCATGTCAACCAGCACCATGTCAACCCCTGCAACTTCACTGGTGTCACAGGTTATGTGACATCACTTCCTGATATGATAACATTTCCTGTGATGTCTTTGAATATGGCTTGCCAGCCCACTGGGTGATAAAAAGTTCGTAATCTAGCCATAGATTCAAAAAGATTGGACACCTCTGATTTAAAACAATAAAGCCAGGTTATTGGCATAACTAATTTAGCTAACTAAGCCAAATACTATTCTTAGTCATCACAAAGTAAATTCAGTGAAACAATAAATGTAGACAGGCATAACTTAAGTCACTGAGGCAGTTAGCCATGTTAATCTGAAGTTGGAAGAAGGTCGGACAGGGTGGTACCTTAGAGACAACCATCCCCTCCCTTCTGTTCACTTAGCCCACTGAAATAACTCTCTAAATATAATCTGGTATACAAGGTCAAGTAATGTTCAACCTAAGCGTAGCAGTCCATTGGAATAGTCTGGTTAAGGAACACCAATTTTTGGGTGATGTGGATACCATTATGTCTAGCAAACTCTGACTCTTCATTATGAATGACCAGGATCCATCTACAGCCCATTTGACTCAGGTGGCATTAAGCAAGAACCTAGACCTCGCATCTCTGGAAACACAGTAAGCATCTTAATGGCCCTGCCACTGTTCCCTTCTTAAAAAAGGAACAATTGGCCAAATGATGTGCATAAAGACAGGAAAACCATGTTCAACTGAACCAAGATGATTCCAAAACGCTCAACTAAAAATATTTTCTCAGACTTCATTTGTGCTAGATAGGCATTCTAGTTGCTCAGTAACATATGCATATTAAACCAAATCCCACTTCTATCACTGAAGTCTCTGACACTGAAAGCATTTGTCTCAAAAGTGTTTAATCTGTCATTTAGGATCATCTGTAATCCAAATCTTTTACTGAAACAAAAATGCTATGGCTATTTAGGCAAGAGAATACAGAGAGGGATTTTTCATACTTTGTGTAGTGCACAGACTCTTTTTAAATGTCTGTAATTGCTTCCTACTGGGTATTACCACACTGATGATCAAAGAACCCAAGCAGAAATCTGCCACTGTTTTTGGAAGAAACAAGAACTAATTTGGATAACTCTTACATTACAGATTTAAGTAACCAGTGCACCATTAGTTAAAAAGTATGAAATGCCCATGGATCCTTTATGGAATTCTGTGGGTTTTTGCAGGATTTCTTTTCCAGAGTCTTTTTTGAGCTAGAAGTACAGTACCAACATCTATTGTAAGTGTCATCAGTGTAAGTGGGGAGTACATCTGTAAACTTTAAAGGATTTACTCTGGATTTTAGCAACACAAAAGAAAATAATTTGCCTTATTTACAGTGCCTATATTATGATGTTTTTCAGCTGATGGTGCCACACAAACTTTATGAATAAGAAATGAAAGAAAACATGATGAACGCCTGCTCTCTCTAACAATCTGGTCAAAATATTTTCAGTAACACTGCAGTGAAACAGTACTTTATATTTTCTATAGTAACAGCTACTCTTGTTACCATTTTTAGAGTCCCATTTTCAGCCATCTTGAGTACAGAAACCAAATAGATTAAGTGGGTCAGACAAAGGCTCTTAACTTTTCCATTCTGAAATAAGCAGTCAGTTTTGATTAAGATATTATCCTTCTTCTTATGTATGGAGGAGAGGAGATGGGAAAAATGTTGGATCATCAACATGCATTCAGGACACTACATTTATCAGAGTATGTTACCATGTTGTATAATGTTGTTACGTAGGTTAGGTGCTTAGTGCTATACTATTGGTGCTCAATTATATTTACTTCTGCAGAATTATGCATCTTCTTACTGTCTAATTCCTTCACAAACATAACTGAAAGATTGACAAATATAAATCTTAAATTTAAAATTAGTTAAGTGTGTGTTTTTCTTTCTATTCAGGACATTATTTTCCAAAGTGATTCACAGTGACTTAATGAATACAAGACATACTAGGTTACTCTTTAGATTACTGCATATGGAAGTAGCACATCAATTTAATGCATTTGGCAATATGTAGTATTCATCCAAAAGGCATGTGTGTGTGTCTATGCTTCAAAGAAAGCAGCCAGGTTTTCCCTGGTGTGTAAACTAGGACAGGTCAAGTACTGACAACAGTAAAGCCAATAACCCTTACACCCCCATTGCCTGTGGGCAAATTATTGCTGCTTCCTTTGTTGGCCTAGACAAGAAACAAACAGCTTGTTTCAGGAGAGCACCTATACAAAGTCAGCTAAATGCCTGCACATTAAGCCTATGAATATTTAAGAGAGTTGAGGGATGAAGTCAATCTGCAGATTAACCTACTGTTTCTTTAAATTTACTTTAGTGATCCTTCCTATAATTATTGTTTTTTTCTCGATTCTGATCAGATAATGAATTAAAAATTGTTCTATAAATGTGAAAGTAACTAGTACTGGTTGCAGTACACACAAGTTCTTTTCTTTATACATGTATTTACATCTGTGCAACACATTATGGATTCCAAGTCTCACTGGCAGAAAGTAGCTATGAAAAAAGAATTATGTGAGGAGAGACACAATAATTACTTGTTGATCCTGAGTGTTTGTTAATCTACTCTAAAGATGTCTATCAGTTCCAAAAAGAAAATCACTGAAACAATGCAAGTTTTAATGTAGCCATGCTGATTCATGTGAGGTGATATGTGTGACAGTTTGATACCCCTCTAAGGATACAAGAAAGAGCAGTAGCATCTATTTATCCATCTTTACCAGCTGGCACATATCAAACAAAGCCAGGGGTTTTTTATTTTGTTTTTTTACATAAGAAATTGTGTGAGTGCACCTCCCACACCCCAGGAGAGTCCCAGATGGGCACTGGCAAGAAGAAAAGCACCATCCCCCGAGATGAAAGCAGCAGGCCTGGGAAGGGCCATAGGAGCTGCTTACCAGCCAGCAAACATCTTAGCGGCATCAGGAGAGCAGCAGATGAGCTCCACGCAGCCTCAAGCATGCTTTAAAAGTGTGTGCTGGCTGCACTGGGGGGGGGACAGTCAACTGCTTCTAGTTCAGCTGGAAGCAGCAAGCTGACAATCAGCTGGAGGCAGACAAGCCAGAGAAGACCAGTATGGGCAGTCGTGCCTGCATGCCGAAGACCAGCATGAGCTCAAGAGTCAACAAGAGGGAAGTGGCTGGCCAAGAGAGCAAGGTTGGTTGGGCACAAACTGTCTACCCCAGAGGGCATAGACACTGAGCAGTTTAAGTTCTGTCATTTGAAGAAGTGACTGACAAAAGGACACTGAAGCGAGACCCAGACTATCAGCAATATAGTTTCTTTCCAAAATTATGATAAGAGTTAACTGAATGATTATAATGATTGATATTGAACCTTTATAAAAGGACTTTGAGTTATCATGCAGTAACAACTGGATGGCGAATGGACGGGGTATAACAGGAGGTAGGAGCCCTGAAGAAACTGTTGATCTCACCTGAAGATCTTAACCTAGGTGAAGCTTTCCAATCTAAATAAACTAAATCCAAGTCATGGTGGATGATAACAGAGGCCTAGCATACAAGCGTAGCTATTAAAATAAGTATTGGCTGTTAAATGAGTCCCTGGAGGCCAAGAACTACATTCTAGCATATATGACTACATACTGCCAATTGATTACCTTGTAGAGAAACAAAAAAAGACACAAAAAAGAACAGAAGGTGCTTTTATGAAGATGCTGACATTTCTTTAAAGAAAGGCTGGGAGCAAAAGGCCTAAAAAACTAGTAACACTTGTTGAAACTATCAGCAGTCTGTTTTGAAGGAAAGATTCTGCTGTCTTAGTGGCACATGTCACTGCAGGTAACATGACATTGGTTTGAGGAACATGCAGATAAAGTAAAAAATCCAAAATAGAAATTAAAACCCCCAAGTAGATATAATAAACCAGAATAATTAAAAGTAGGTGTTTGGCCTATTAAATGGCATACTCATTTTAAATCCAGGATGTTACATGCCATTCTATGATGACAAATACACTATACAGATAGTATAATACAAATTAGATGCTAAGGACACATGCAAATGTTCACAGAACTCAATCTATGATCACATGGCTTACTTTAAGCCACATGAACTTAATATATTGGGAGCAGCTTGTGAACACATTTACTGGCACCAGGAGCAGTATTGGGATCCCAGTGTATGTAACTTGGGATTGGGTGAAGGGACAGGCACCAGGGGAGTTGTCCAACCAGAGGTGGGGGTATCAAGGGGCTAAAAATAGCCCAGTCAGGGTCACATGGGAGGAAGAGCACAGCCCTTAGTCCTTCTGAGCCCTGGAGCGGTGCTCCAAACACGTGCAGATTTTCACCAAATTGGGTTAAACCATTCCCAATCTAACTTGGTTCATCTCAGGTGAACTAATTTAGATCATGCCCACATTTGTTTTCCTGATTCAACCTCCCTGATCATCTGCTCAGATTGGCACTTTGACTTAACCAAAGTTAGGCTGATCTCTCTCTAAATGTAAGTATTGTGTGTACCCTAAAAGGGCATGCAAATGGCCTTGTCATTGAAAATGCATTGAAAGAGTCCTGGATCTCAGTTGTAGGAAAGGAGAATGTTATAGCAATATATGTTGTCAGTCTTTCTTAGTGCTTAAAGGGCTGTGCAAAAATAATGAAGAAAGATTTCATATTATTATTAGGCAGGGAGAAAATGATATTCTACCTCACAAGACAAGCATAATCGCTAAGTGTCTACAGCATCACTGTGAAAAATAAGTGTGACAGGGAACCCTAACCCTGTCACGAGAAAGAAGGTGCACCTCTATAAGGCTAGAGCCTTCTGGGCAGGGAGGACTAGTGAGGAAGGGGTGTAGTGCTGAACTGAGATGGCTATTCAGCAGACTGGAAGAGGCAGGACTATAAAAACCCTGGGTTAAACAGCAGCAAGGAGGTCAGCAGCCAAAGGCATAGTGCCCCAGAGAGCTGCAGGAAGGAGTTTGGGGAGTGGTCCACGTCAGGAAAGGGGAAGCTACCAAAGTCCCTGCGAGATGATGACTGCATCTACAACCAGCACCGTAGCTGGCGGTGCGGAGCTGAGACTCGAAGACAGTTCATGTAAGCTGACCCGCTGCATTGATTGAGCACATGCAGTTATTATGATTTTTTGTTTTTGGGATTATTGAATAAGACCGGAGGTTTGGGTGAGGCTATTAGGGGATGGAGACCTCATTTTTGGGGACGTACTCCGGAGTGGGACCCCTAACGCCAGTGAGGGCACAGCTTTTGGGGGCACAGACTCCAGTGCCAGTGAGGGCACAGCTTTCGGGGGCACAGACCTTGGCGCCAGTGAGGGCGCAGCTTTTTGCAGGGAACAGCCCTGGCACCAGTGAGACAGAGGGAGACAGGACTGTGGAAAGCCCGAGTAACGGTAAGGGTGCAGTTTTGGGACAATCTTAAAAAGGCCAGGGAGGCCTGGTGCACATAGGGGGTGCAAGCATATATTTTTTCTATTATTTTGGACTGGTGGGGTCGCACCCTGGTTTTGAGCTTGTGGCCCCCTGGCTGTGGGGCTGGCACCTGTGCCTCTAGGCCAGGGAGTGCCATGCTCCAGAAGGGAGCAGAAAAGGGCCACAAGCCTCCAAGTACAGGAAGGAAAAGCTATAGCCTCAGAATCAAACCCTGTTTAGTGGGTTTGGATGGGGAGGCCTAGCTAGAGGAATAGGGGTCAGTCCATTCTAGGAGAGACCCCAACATACCCAATATAATAGGCAGTCTCCCGCTCGCATAATAATTTCCATCAAGACATGGCAGAAGAGATTAGGGTAGGACAGAAGAATTCCAAGAGGGCTCCAAGGGCGCCCCGCACGTAAGGTGTGGATGACCAGGAAGATGGCGCTGGGGAGGGCAACCTGTTACAATAGGGAAATAAGAAGGCCAAATAGTGTACCTGAAAACAATTGCTACTTAACAATATTTTGACTTGGTAAATTGTCATGCTCTAACCCAGGGGTAGCCAAGCTGTGGAAAGGATGCCAGAAATGACAGATTCTGTGTGCAGGCCGGGGAGAGGGATGTGCAACACAGCAGTAGATAGAGCAGGGAGCAAAGCACCAAATCTGGCATAGATCATAGGGCTGGGAATAGAAAGGAGAGCACCAGATCAGACAAAGGAATGGGTTCAAAGATGTGCTTGGAGAGCCTATGGGGCTAATTTGTTGGCCCCCACTCATCTAGTTAATATGAAAATGACCTTTTTTGTAGCTGTCATAATAAAAAGAATACGATGACACTAAATAATCCAAAGTGTTCCAAGATTAATATGCAATATCTTCAAGATAAACATGTTATAAAGGGCAGCACATATCACCCTTTCCTTTCTGTTACTTATTGTTTTAAACTTAGGGTAAAATCAATTCAACATCAGGATCCTATTTAATTTGAGCTGCTAAAGTTAAAACCCTATGATGCATTATCTTCATTGCTATTTTAACCAGTTTAAGACCACCAGCCATTTGGGGGAACTGTGGTGAATGCATGAATCCTAGGTTCTGTCAAGTCTGTGGCTAAGTACAGGTAGTTAAAAAGCTCAAGACTGAATTGATTCAATCTTTGCAGGTTAGTCTAAGATGCATAGATTGAATCGATAAGCAAGTGAACAGACGTTCACTTTTGATTCCAGAAACAGCCACACGCCTGAAGTACCCTAGGCAGAAGCCAAGGTGTGATAGATGGTGCCTCCCTCCTCAGGTGGAGCAGACAACTTGGCCCAAGGTTAGCCTGTGCATCGTGGTTTGTGAAGGAGATGCAAAGCATCCTAGGATGCGGGGGGACTGTGCATTAACTTGAATCTAGAAGGGATCTGGGACAGAAGTTTAAGTTAAGCTAAATCAGTTTAGCCTAATACTACATTCATCCAGGTTTGTCTTAAACTACTTTCAAAATGCCCAAAGTCAGCTTATGCATGCTGAACTTCTGCTGTGTTACAGATTTGAATCAGTTTCCGATCACTTAAACTGGTTTGTGTGCAACTTCAGTTCCTAGCCTGTGTGTTCTATATGGTACAGAATCTCTTTGTATTTTTTGCCTCCTACGTGTCACTCCATTGAGATTATCTAACCACATCCTGACTCAAGACTAATGTACTCAGGGTCACTCTGAGCATACCATTTAAAGTGGACGTCTGGATGCCAATATGCTATTGGGGTCTTGTTTTACTTTATTTTTAACAACAAAAGCACATTGTTGGCTCATATTCAGCTTAGTGGACTCATTACAACAGCCAAGCCTTTTTCTGCAGTACTGTGGCCTGTATTTATAACTGTTTTTTTCCACCCTAGGTGCAAGATTTTGTATTTGTCCTTACTCAGTTTCATTTGATTAGTTTCAAACAATTTCTTCCAGTCTATCAAGGTCTTTCTGAATTCCTTCTAAACTTTTTTAGTGCACAAATCTACTCAAAATTATAACTAGCAGCAAACAAAATAAAAGCTTTGCACACTGGTAAAACAGAAGTATGATTTTAAAGTACAATTTATATTATTAAAAGACAACATTAAAAAATTCAGAATCATAACCTTTTTAAATAAACTTCAAATTATTCTCTTTTTAATTTCCCTCTAAAATGAGAGCCATTTCTTATGTACTATTTCCAAATTTTACTAGCTAATAACAGTTAAACAATGCTATCAATTTATCCACAAATACCTAATAAATAATATTGCTTCACACCAAGCTGCCTAGTAATAAAGCAGCTAAATGAAGACTCATTTTTATGCTCAGGTGCTTGATAAAAAATATTTTCTGATGCCATCTTTATAGATACAACCCTTGAGCAGAGAAAGCGGTGGTAGACGAGGAAAAAGGGGAGGGGGAAGTAAGGACAGAGGGCAGTGCTGAGAGTGGCAGAGGTGGTTGGAAAGAACAACAAAGCAATAAATCCTTGGTTGCAGACGCACATAACATTTAAATAGTTTTAAAAGCTGTTTAAACTATAAGCGTCTGACATGCAAGCCAATTTAGAACAATTTAAAACTCTTGGAAGATTAAAAAAAAAAATACACCAAAAAACCCCAACACTGGATAATCAGGTACTACTTCGAAATGGTCCACCTTAAACCACTTTAGTGTTATGTGCAGATCCAAAGTTTTATAGCTGCATCCACATGTAACGTCAAATAAGGTGACTTAACTAAGTCCACTTAATTAAGCTGACTTATATTAAGCCACGTTGGAGCGTACACATCTACAGCTCCTTGACAGGATGGCAGCCATCTTGCAGTTAAATTTGACTCATAGTCAATTTAAATAATGTAACTCAAGATAACACCTCAGAGTTGGATCATCTTGTGCCACATTTAAGTTGAATCTGCTTCACATACATGTGTATTGTCTGAGAGTTAAGTTGATTTTAAAAATTTAAGTTGACTTAACTGTCAGAATGTCAATACATGTGTATGCATTCTATGTGGCTAGTGACTAGTCATTCCTTCAAGCCATCCACACTTCATTTCTTCATATCCATCCCCTCCTCCCCAAACATAGCAACTGGCTACTGTAGTATACACTCAGCTCTAGTACCCCAACCTATACTTATACTTGATGTAGTCCATGCTATCCCAGGTTGATTTGGGTTATGGGGGTCCAGTGTACCCCCTGTTCTTGGGTTCCCTCAGTGCTGGGTACCCCTGAGGGCTGCCTAATATCTCTGAATCTTTTAAACTGTACTTTTCACGAAGCTGCCTGTAAATGTCATATAATTTGTAGCAACTAACCAAGCTTCAAGGTATCGCAGGTTGATTTGAGCCTAGGGGAGTTGGGATGGGTAGATGAATAGAAGGAATACCCCTGTTTCTGTATTCCCTGGAGCTGCCCAAGGTCTCTGCAGCTTTTAAGCAGCACTCTTTGCAAGCCATTGAACCATTTAATTCCATTCCTGTCAATTGTTATGGAGACCTACCCCACCTCCAAGAGAACCCAGCAGTCTGGGAACCCAGAAACAGAGGCACCCACATTGACTACCTACCCAACACATTTCCTGACCCCCAAGTCAGTCTGGTATACCCTAAAGCCTAGTCAGTTACCACAAAGGAATGAAACTGGTAAGTGGCTTGGGAGAAAATGCTGTTTAAAAGTGGTAGAGACTTTGATCAGCCCCTAGGATATCCAGTTCCCCTACAACCCAGGAGCAAGGGGCTAGCACCCTTCAGACTGAGCCACAGTTCTTTGCCAACTCCCTGGAGAAACCAACACCTCTGGGAATGGAAAAGTAGAGATACAGGAATCTCCCCCAAACAAATAGCTACCCTTTCACTCCCAAATCAGGATATAATGTACCAAATCCTTGGAACTGATTGCAAGGAATTTAAGTAAATCAATGAGTGGCTTAGAAAAAAGTACTCTTTAAAATCCATTAAATCTCTTGCAGGCCCAACACCTAGCTCCCAGGAACAGGAGTCTAGGCAGCACCACCCCAGCCATACACATATACTCAGGCACCCCCAGGTCAGGGTATCACTACATTTATTTTGGTAAAGTGCAGAAATGGTCTTTATTGAATGCATTGTTAGTGAGAAGTGGGATAAGAAAACTGCCATTTTATGCAATTGACAACTGTCCTCTTTCTTGGCATCCTGCCAATTGGGAATAGTGGGGAAATTGGACGCTTCCACTGGAAACCATACTGGGCTGGGGATTCATTACTGGGGCTGGGGTGTTTGACAACACCACAGTGCCTCAAAGGAGACTTAGCACCCTAAGGCTGTTCTACTTAGCATCCTTGGCAGTGTATCTGTGGACCTCTAAAATGAGAAAACTAAACTTGTTTCCAATCAATGACTTTCTTGGAACTGTATTATGTCTGTCTGTACCTGGAGGGACTTAGGGGTCATAAAAGCTAATCCAGGTAATGGGATAAGAATATGCAGTCTGTTTCAAAGAGACTTAACATCAGCCAGCCTGTGGATGATTTCTTGTTCTGTAATTTCATGTTCTAGTAGATTTCTAAAATCCTGTTTCTTAAAGAACAGCTATTCTGAGGTTGGCAATGGAATATCCCAGAGGCAAAACCAAGTGTAGTAGACAGATTATCTTTTCAGAAAAATGCAGCTTGAGTTGTATTATATGACCTCAAAGATGAAGCGATTTCAAAATTTCTGATATTGAATTATTTTATCCCATGAGTAAGAAAGAATGAATTTGTTATCTTATTCTGTGTCATATATTATGTGGATGCTGTCAATTAAGCATTTCAATAATGATATTTTACTTAATTATAAGAAAACTGCCAAAATATAAATCTATACCGCTTGTCACCATAGAGAATCCCACTGACTTCCAAAGAAAGATGATAATGCACAGTTGTGCTTTGAGTTGGCAACATTTTGTGATGAACATTCTAAAATTGAGGGTTAATAATGGCTGTGATCAAGAACTGTTTCTGGTTGAAGGTACTTTGCTATCAAGTCTCTCCAAATTGTGAATCAGACTTGGAGGGTATATGCCTGTTTCTGTCTGTAGACTTTGGTGGAGAAGTCACCAACACAGGAAGCATACAAGGATACTCTTGACAGATGCTTCCTAAAAATACCTGCACAGTCCAAGAAAGTGGTAGTGAAAGAAGATAAATACAGCAAGACTATGTAGGGTGTGCTGATTTAACACCTCTAACAAACAGCCAGGTTAGAGTCCTGGCTGTAACTAAAATGGGATTTTATCTATTGGAAACCTAGAAGGAGAAGGGTAGCACTCCTTTTATTATTTGGCCTCTTTCTGGGTGAATCTAAACAAGTTGAAGTGGACCCTATCAGTCAGTAATTCTGGTTACATATTTCAAAAGTAGTAAGTGTACAGACAGAGTGAAGCATACAAGGCAAGATGGAAAGACAAAGACATCAAGAAAAAGAGGTCCAAGTGGATAGATGTATTAACCAGAAAATAAAAACAAGATATCAGTCTACTATATATATCTATATAGGTCAATATCTATATTCAATATCATCATTTACCAGTTGTGATCTGTCTTATTGAAATAACTTAATTTTCCCTATAGCAATATAATGTCTTGAATGAAAACAGAAAATAAGCTGATAGGAATCAGAGAAGAAAAGCCACCAATAAAAAAACAGCATTAGAAAGGTTTTTTTACGCAAAAGGCCATACAACTTTCCAACTATAAGCATATAATAAGGATACTACAATTAAGTAAATTTAATCCTTATTTACACAGCTGCTTTTACATGGGGACTTATTATAATATTAACATATATCCAATTTTTCAGAAACCTGGGCAGAGGATCTCTGGACAAGACAGGCAGACACAAGCATATATTACCAAAGGAGCAAATAAGCATAATGAATTGAATGATTAATCACAGCTGTAAATAGTTCTCATGCATCATGTTATTTTGCCATAATATGTGTGCACGTTTTTCTCTCTTTTAGAGGAGAGGGAAGGGAGAAGATAAGTATTGAGGGTGGGAACACTCTATATCATTTCACCTTAAAGCAGCAAACAATATTCAAGGAAGCCAGTTTAATTTTATGGAAAGAAAGGAATTATTAAAAGAGCAGAAATTTAGATGGGCCTTATGATTTATTGGTTATCCTTATCCCCCACTGGATTATGGACAGGCTCAAGAGACACAATGCTATGCCTAGGGTCACAGACAATCTAGTTAGGGAACTCTTGAAGGGGCTGGACATGTATAAATCAGCAGGTCTAGATGCTCTTCATCCAAAGGTACTGAGGGAATTGGCAGAGGTCACAGCAGGGCCCGTGGCAAGACTGTATGAGCATTCATGGTGCTCTGGCCAGGTCCCAGAGGATTGGAAAAGGGCCAGTGTGGTCCCCATTTACAAGAAGGGAATAAAGGAGGACTCAGGTAACTATAGGCCAGTTAGTCTCACTTCAGTCCTTGGGAAGAACTTTGAGAAAATTATCAAGGAATACATCTGCAGGGGCCCAGCATGGGAGGCAACCAACATGAGTTCATTGTGGGCAGATCCTTCCCGACTAACCTTGTTTCCTTTTATGACCAGGTCAGAAAGTCCTTGGATGCTGGCACTGAGGTAGATGTCATCTACCTGGACTTCAAGAAGGCCTTTGACACTGTTTCTCACCCCATTCTCATAAAAAAAACCCAAAAAACAAAACTAGATGACTGTGGCACTGATGCCTACACAGTCAGATGGATGGCAAGTTGGCTCTCTGGTCGCACCCAGAGTGGTGGTGGACGAATCACTGGTGACCTGGAGGAAAGTGGGCAGTGGAGTTCCCCTGGGCTCAGTCCTTGGGCCCGTGCTATTCAACATTTTTATCAGCGACTTGGAGATGGGCATGGAAAGCACGCTGTCTAAATTTGCTGATGACACAAAGATGTGGGGCAGGTGGGCACACTGGAGGGGAGGGACAGAATCCAACTAGATCTAGACAAGTTACAGAGTTGGACAGATGAGAATAGAATGGAATTCAACCTAGACAAGGGCAAGGTGCTGCATTCTAGGGAGAAGGGACCTGAAACATAGCTATAGGCTAGGTAACACCTTTCTCAACAACACAGTGGGCCCAGATGACCTACACCCGAGGGTGCTGAGGGAACTGGCGGGGGTGATTGCTGAGCCCTTGGCTCGGTTGTACGAGCTCTCTTGGAGCTCTGGA
>JAGPOW010001296.1:112159169-112193063 GCA_030014935.1 Caiman crocodilus
TCTTCAAGAGTAGACTAGATAGGTACTTGGCTGGGGTCCTGTGACCCTGGCACTCGTTTCCTGCCACTTGGCAGGGGGTCAGACTAGATGGCCTGCTCTAGGCCCCTTCTGAACCTAGGTACTATGATACTACAGTGGCTGAAAGGAATCTCAGAGTCATTGCTGACTCCAGGGTGGACATGAACCACCGATGCGAGGAAGCAGTCAGTAAGGCTAACCACACCTTGTGGTGTATCTACAGATGCATCACAAGCAGATCTAGGGAAGTGATCCTTCCCCTCTACTCAATGCCAGTCAGGCCACAGTTGGAGTATGCCTGCAGCTCTGGATACCACACTTCAAGTGTGATGTGGCTAACCTTGAGAGTGCCCAGAGGAGGGCCACTCTCATGGTCAGGGGGCAGCAGGCAATGCCCTACAAAGATAAGCTAAAGGGTCTGAATCTATTCACTCTCCACAAAGGAAGGCTGAGAGGGGATCTGGAGGTCATCTATAAACTCACCAGGGGGGACCAATGGAATATAAGTGAATGAATATAGATGGTTAGGGCTGCCAGGCTCTGGAATGGGCTCCCAAGGGAGGTGATGCTCTCCCGTACCTTGGGGGTCTTCAAGGAGGAGGCTGGATAGATATCTGGCTGGGGTATTATGATCCCAGTGCTCATTCCTGCCCAGGGCAGGGGGTCAGACTTGAAGATCTGTTTAGGTCCCTGCTGACCCTAGAAACTATGAAGTCCTGTGCTGGAAGGTATTATTAATTAAAAAAAAATGAAAAAAAAAAGACAAAACAAACCCACAATCATCACCTGGCAGGCTTCATTACCTTTCTGAGAATGAGCTAGGTTAAGTGTCATTACCTACCCACACTTACAAATTTTAATACTGTAAACTATTCCATGTAAAAAGGTTTCCATTTAAATTGCAACCATATATTAAAATCTCTGGTTACTGTTTTAAGTCATATTTAAATTTGAAGCCATTGCTAAGCTGAAAAGATGCAAGCTACCCCACTGAAATCAATCTGACTATTTAAAGGAGTAAGGAATATTTTTAATAAAGGCTTCAGAATCAAGCTCTAAATTAATATACAATATCAACAACAACAAGTGATAACCGATGACCAAATAATTACTTTCAGAACTTAATTTGTCACTGAGCTGAATGAAATTACACTAACCTTAAAACTGAGGAACATTGAAGTATATCAGGCTTTCTGATATTAAGTGTTCAGCAAAATTAAACTAGTCTTCCAACCTGCTGAAACAAACGGATTAAACAAATCAAACCTTTGTAGGTCTTTAGTGAAAATGCTTCCAGCTCTATTAAGGAACATTTCTGTATTATAGGCATCCCAGTACATGGACAGCTCCTGTTCCCAATAAAAATCAATGGAAGTTCTGCCACTGACTTCAGAAGGAAACAGACTCCATACTAGAACGGGAGTCTCCAGACTCCCAAGTTCAGCCCTTTAGCAAGCTGGTGATGTATCTTCAATGACTGATTCTGAACATATATTGTCAAATTAAACCTAATCAAAAAGTCATAGTTTATATCAAAAGCTGCTCATTTAGCTGACAGGGCTGAGAGAAATCATGCAGTGTTTGATAGTTCAGATACCTTTATAATATTTAAAGTTATTCAGGGCAAGAATGTAAGGAATTTTACAACACTCCAAACAACCCTAATAAAGGCTCTGAGTGCTACCATGCTTTAAAATATCACTACTTATTAACTATGAAAGAAAAGAAAGATAGCATTGATCTTGGAGGCCATTTAGAAGTTAGTATATTCCTAGAACTGCAACATATTCCCGTGTGGCCTTTGACACACCAATTAATTACTCTATTTATCCATTTATCTGTGTTAAACACTTATTACTTATCATTCCCATAAGGATGCTGTAAATTTTAGTCCATTAAAAGCAAAATAAATCCCCACATGGAATGTAATATAAAGCACTGAACAATAGTGTAAATCAAATTGCAGGTCTTCACCCTGATTTTCATGAACCATAACCACTTTATGCTGTGCCACTAGAGCAAAATGGCCCTAAAAATACTTAAGTCACAACAGGTTCACCCCAGATTAAGAAGATTATCTGTACCAAACCCTCATTCAGTAAGTACATCACTCTCAAATCCTTGCTACTCATGTCTGGGATCTGGTTAGAAAAAGGAGAGGTGATCAGGGACTACCTGGTCGCCATCAATCTTGCCCCTTAGGTGCTGTATCCATTTTAGGGACCACTGACATCTAACATAACAGAAAAGCCTGCTACAACAGACACAAAACTAGCCGCTACAACATATATAACAGAGCAAAGCATCAAGGTTTGGGGAGCATAAAAGTGGCATTGAACTATCTTTGGGCAGATTCCTTCTGAACTGCATTTTGCTATGCACTCTGTGACTTGTGCCCTGGGGCTGTTATTTTTTCCTTTTCAAAAATCAAATGGTCCAGTCCTCCAGTCCTTATGAAAGCCCTTTCAAGTGTTAGCCTCGCTAACCTATGTAAAGGCTGTGGGATTAGGTTCCAAATGCTATAAATTATCATTCTTCAATTTGGAATGTAGCCCTAGTATTTCTAGCTGCCTGTTTATTGTTGCTGTTGATGGATTTTTTTAAGCATTACGCTTAGTTTCCCATCTCTTTCTTTGCATTTCCAAGCAGACAGCTTCTGTTTCCTACTGCCTCCCGATTTCATATATTAACACCAGTTTGCCATAACAAAACTGCTCTGCTGATGTGAGATAAGCTTATTCCATTTCCATTCCATTTAATACCTGCATTCTGATATCTTTAATCAAACGAAGCTGATCACTGTTGGAACAGTACTAGGAAAGCAAATTCAGATGAATATGCTCCCAAGAATTTAACAACAGAAAAGTGAACCTGTATTATATTTCTACATGTGTTAAATTTTTCACAAAATTTAAAATACAATTATACATCTTGTACATATATAAACCTATATAAATTGTGTATAAGTGAATATACACTTGTGTATAAGTGCAACATACAAAGACGTCAGATTTTGTTAAAGAACTTTACACATGCAGAAATTGCAGAGATAGTCTATAATTATTTGATGATGTGGTTAAAAAGTCTCCAGGAGCACAAATTGGAACGTGCATGAAAAATGGTTGGAATATTAGAAATATTACATGGAGATGAAATCCATGAACAGAAATACTATAAACTTACCTGAAATATAACATACACAGAAGATGACTTGTGCTTTTGTGTGAGTACACTGATACTTTTGGCCTGATTGTCTACAACCTCCCACTTCAGTCACTGATAAGTGTATAATGTGGCCAAATAAAATGATCAGCAATAATTCATATCTACTTGGCTCAGGTATAAATGACCATGTAAATACTAAACAATGCAGAAGCAGGCCTAGAAGCTGCAAGGCCAGAAAATTTGGATCCTTTTTTAACAGTGTGTAGTAAAAAATTTCTCAATGTCTCTGCCAAATATCCTTTTCATGAGCCTCAAAAAATAACAAGATGAAGAAAGAGCTGGTGCCTCAGCCATTTACATGCATCAGCCTTTTCAGTGTTAGGTGAGGGTGAACTATAAATAAGACGGCCAAGAATTTTATTTCTAAATATTACGATCATTTCAGGAGGAAAGTCCTCACATGATCTGTATGTTTTCATGGACTGCATACACATATACATGCCTCACATGTATGTGTTTTGTGTGTGTGTAGTTCAAACAATGTGCCTCATGCAGTTCAGAGATTTGTTCCCAAAACTACAGCTTCTCTGGTGCCCCACTGCTTTTCTCAAACAGAGGGTGAATTCAGTAATAGGGACTGATGTGAGTTTATTAAATATGTCCATGGAATTGTTCACTTCTACAGTGTAGTCACTGCCTTGAGCAGAGAGTTTCACTTCTCATTCAAAGGAAATAACACACTTGCCAACTTCTACTGGGTGAGGAAGAACCCACAGTTTGATTTCTTTCTAACATCTCGCACTCCAAACAAATAAGCAATCAATCCACAAAATAAAAGAAATTAAATCAAGTTAATATTCTGATTTTTGTTTCCTTCCATTTTCCCCCCAGTGATGGAGTTGTATTCAGTGACAGTGTAAACATTTTATTTTACACAATACAACAACCACAATAAAAGAGTGTAATTAGTACTGGAAAGACATTCTCAAGGAAGTACTTTGATTTCAAAAGACTGTTGGAGTGATTGTCACCCCTGCTGTGCTTGGATTCTGTCTTGATGTGCATAAAAGTGTGAATGCAAAGTGCATTATTATGAAACCCACTCAGCCTTGTGTTTGTGTGCTCCTTGCTTTTGCCATCTTGTGGTGACCAGAAATAGAAACCAACAGAGCAGCACAGATAATTCACACTAGAATTATGTTGCTGCCGTTTTTGAAGACTTCTGCAGTGCACTGGATGAAGAAGTACAACCTGAACCATGCTTTCTGTACCTTCTCCTTTGGTTTTTACAATGTAGGTTCATTGCTTTTTTAAGACTGAGGCCCCTGAAAAATACAAGCCAATATCTAAGCAGTTAAAATAACCATGAATGTGAAAAGACATAATACTCCGTAAATGTCTTTGGAATTACTTCATATAAATCCAACTATGACTGTAATATGAACACCTTTAAGGTGGCAGCGTGCTTCATTCTCTCAGGAAAAACAGAAGCACCATGCAATGCAGCTGCAAGACACTATTGTTTGATAAAAAGCAGTGGGCTTGGGCTTCCACAAGAAAATCTTTTTTTTTACAGAATGGGATAATTTGTAGTTTTTGGTTCACTATTTCAAATGAACAAGAAAAAAAAAAACTGGGCCTAAAGTATCTACCCCTTCTAAGTTCAACCTCTATAAGATGTAACACATTTTTGAGTTAGTGGTCTCAAGAGAGATAAGACTAGGCCTTCTGTTGCTAAGCAAGACTTTGCCAGTTATTTCAAGCTTAAGCTGAGTACAAGCAATAATCACTACTGCCTCAAATATATTGGAATGAGAGTACATGGGACCATTCATGATACTTCATCAGCATGCAGGAGGCAAACAGAGTGACTGCAGTGATTGAATACAGGCTCAGACTACTGGCTTTAATCTCCATCTTATTCATTCAGCCTTTACTTTTGGCACAGCTGTATGATAAACACTCTGACATTCTTTCTTGCCCACCCTCCCCTGGAATCCCATGATCACTGTGTGCGTGTTTGTTACACATTTAAGGGGGAAGAAGAATCTATAAAAACATAATGCAAAATGATTGAAGGGGAGATAATAGTTAGGGTTTATGAGTAATAATTTAAAGTATCTTCATTTGAATGAAGAAACGACAAAGCCACTTGCATTTTGCTTCTGCAGATATCTTAAAACAGAGACGATACATTTACAGCTAACACTAAGCTTTGTTTTATAATACCATCTGTGTAATATCCCAGATGATATGGTACAGTCATAGTCAGCAAATGTACTGTGTGTCTATGAAAAATAAACTATGACTGTTCTGTACCTGTATAGCAAAAAATCATTTGTAAGAAGTAGAATTCCTCATTAGGATTCTAAAGAAGTCAATATTCAGCATTAATTTTTTTTATTTGCATTTTTGTTAAATCACAGTAGTTGCCTTAGGAGAACTAACGCACATTTCCATTTGTTAATCTCAGATTTAATTCCCAATTTAGCCTCATTTTTCAAAATGACCAGAGCTAAGAATCCTGTGGGCCTAATTGATATCTTAAAGATAAGGGTGTAAGCAATAATAATTCAATTTTACACATGTTAAAAATAAATAAATAAATAAATAAAAACAAAAACATATGGTTTTATTTTATGTCCTGGCTTTCCCATGTTAAAATGCATATATTATTAGCCTGTGTTAGAACTACCAGGCCTCCTTCTAGGGGTTAATACTGCAGGTTCCCATCCACGGACTATATGACAAGAGTGCCCACAAAATCATTAGCATACTGCAAGGAATTATACCACAGGTTCCTACTCAAACAGGACAGTAAAAAGGTCACTTGACAAATGCACCTAATGTACACCAATCTAAAGGCAAGTAATAAACTGCAAAAGACTGAACTAATACTCTCTGCCATAATTAACATGGAAAACGATATACAAACTGATTGACCTAACACAGGTGCTAGCTTCCAGAAGTTCAGCCAACTCTGAAGAGTGGCTGATTTTACAGAGGCCAAATTCTTAAGCGATGTCAAGAGGCCACCACTGTTCCCTGAATTTTTACTAAGCATTCACCACTCACTGTGATCTTACTGAAAAGCAATAGTGACAAAACATTATTTTTCCCATGCACCACTCAATATTGCCCCCTCCAGCAAAATAAAGTTCATAGATCAACTGTAGTCTGGTGATGCACCACAGTGCATGAAGGAAAGAAAATATAAAGTTGGTGAGCAGGGAGCAGGAAAGCATATTGATCACCAGGGATCCTGGTTTTCTTTGATGAGAAAATTTATGATTTTTAAACAAACACACAAATTCTCTGATACCCCCTTTCCATGTTTTTCCACCATTAAAATGAAATACCACTATATATACACATATATAGGTAGCAGTTAAACACAATGTTTTATTGATATATTTATACTTTGGAATTCTTCTTTAATGCAATTTGGTAGCCTGCCAGCACCTCAATTACTAAATACCTATACATCTTGGCATTTGATGTTGGATTTTTTATGATGGAAAAAAATCAGAGCTCCTCCTGCCCCCTTCTCTCACTAGGACTCAAATCTAGCTATGACTGTCCTCATCCCCCACCCCCACCCCCACTGCTTTGTGGTGCTGAGCAGCCCTGACACACTGGCGTCCTGCCCATACCATTACCCTTCACTTCCAAGCCACAGCTCCCCAGCCCCTCCCTCCCCACCCAGTCTCCCACAGCCCTGCCGGTGACACTCACTTCCCACCCAGCACAGGGTTCTAGCAGCCCTGGCTATGGGGCAGGGACCTAGGTCCTCAGCTGGTGCCTAAGCCCCGGCTGGTGCCCATGGGAGGCACTGGCTGCTTCAGCTGGAGCATAGTGCAGAGTCCAGCTCCCCCTTCCCAGAGCCTCAGGGTGGATGTGGGCTGGATGCTGCAGGCTTGGGGCTCCCTGCCTTGCTGCGCTTCACAGCCCAGCAGGATGGACCCAAGGCAGCAGGCCATAGTGGCTTGGAGAGGCTTTGTTGCTGCTGCTTGCTGAGAGCCCTGCCCACCATGGCAAGGTGCCCTTTGCCCACCCAGCAGCAGCAGTGGGCACAACTCTATGCCCCCATACCCACTGCTGCTGGGCTGGCAGGGAGTGCCTCACCATTGCAGGTCAGGGCTCCCAGTGGCAGTACCAACCCTCTCTGGCCTGCTCTGCCCTACCGTGCCAGGTCCTACCTGCTGAACTGCAGAGGCCCCAGGGAAGAGGGCAGCAGGGTAGGGAGGACCAAGACCACAGCGATCAGCTGACATCCACCCTCGCCCCACACACAAATATGGGGAGGTACGTGCCCCCACATGGCCCTGCTCGGGTGTGCACACAGGGATGAGGAGCCAGCCCCCTCTTGCCCCCAGAAAAGCCACCTGTGGCTCCATCCTGCTCCCCACCTGGGCCTTGTGGATACACATTCCCACTCCAGCCCTGGATCCCCAGGCTCCACACAGTGCCTGGGCTGGGCAGTGCTCCCAGCCCTATTCCAACTCTGCCCACCTCCTTCTCATCCTCACTATGCAGGCCTCAATCCCCCCGCCCCCCCTCCAATTTACCTGCAGAAAGCTCCAGGAGCTGCTCTTATGCTGCCTGGCTGCCATGTGCATGTGTATATGCACACATGCATGTGGTGCCCCCTACCTGATCGCCCTCCTCTTGCTTCCCCCAGCCCTTTGCAGGATGAACTCTGCTAGCCTGCAAAGTGAAGCACACCATATCCTGCATTTTTCTCATTAAAAACAGAAAAAAAAAAAATCAATATTTTTCTCCTTTAAGAGAGAAATCTGCACTTTTCTCCCTAAAAAGAGAACATCCATGTTCTACTATATTTTTCCATGGCAAATAGAAAACCCAGATCCCACTGATTACCTACAGAGGCATCCTTGGGATAGATAAAAATATATTGGTAAGGGATAGGATAGGTACTCAATTGAACCAACTACAGTGCAACATAAAAGAAATGGGTTAAAAAAAATTGTCTTCAGAAAACTAAATGAACTCTTCAGCTACTATTCTATCTATTTGACACAGGTTACCTGTGCACCTGAAACATCCAAATTAGAATTAGTTTCTGTGAGATCTGCTTGTGAAAAGAGATCAAGATCTCCTGGCCACCTACCAATGCAAATGGAACGGGTGGGGACAGAAGGGAAGGGAAGGGAAAGAAACTGGGAGAAAGAAAGAGAACTACCATTACCCACATTATCTGAAACAAAAGGAAAAACAATGGTTTTGTACCTTGATGCAAGCACAATTTACCCCACCATCAAGATCAGTATAAACTGTGAATTTTTGTCTTCCACTGTCAGGGGGCCAGGGGGGTGGGGATACAGGGAGAAGCTTGTGAGGATATATAGACAACATCTTATAGAAGCAAGACATTGGCTGCTGCAGTTTCCCTGCTTTTCCTGTGGCAAGTTAGGGTTTTATATCTATATTGTGTCAGGTTTGACAGTAGTCTCATGTAGAGTTCATAGTATAATTTGATATGGGATGCTTTGGATAAGGATGATCCTGCCTCAGGCAAGGGGGTGGAACAGATGACCTCTGCAGGTCCCTTCCAGCCCTCTTTCTCTACGATTATAAAATCTACAATTCTGCATGAATATTCCAGTCTAAAAACATTGGTTCTTTCATCTTTGAATCCAACCTCACATGGTTCACTAGTGCGGTTGTAATCAAAAATGAATTTGTGTCTTCTTTCTAAGGGTCTTGTTACATATTACCCTTAGCACATGCTAATTTTAATTGGTGTTATGAGCAGTTGAACAGTAAAGGTAATACCCCCTAAAGCGTGCACTGCTCTGACCTATCCTTGAAGAGCTGGTGACCTGAGGTGTGGCTAGAAGCCAAGATGGTTTTGTCTGCCCAGCTCACCTAGTCTCAGGGGCAGAGTAAGTGAGACCTAAATTGTGGGCAACCAAGGGCTGGCAGGGTCCTATTGCATCTGCCAGCCCGTCTGCCTGATTGGGTCCCTGCTGTCCCTTGCCCCACTCCCCCAAGCATCTCCAGATTTAGTTCTCTGCTCCTGCATGCCACTCCACCAGTTAGGATAAAGCTAGCGACCGTCTTCCCTGCGCCCCCACCCCATGGCTGGATTCCCCCTGGTATTTGTGGCTCACCTCCCCCGCTTCCCCAATGTTTTAGCATTTCCCTGCCCTAATGGGCTCTGTTGAACATTATACTGAGGTGTACAAATGTTGACGGCTGTGGATGCATCATTTGCTATTAGCATAGAGCAATAAACTCCAGTACAGTTCATACTGAATGCAGTGCTCCCAGGTGCAGCATTTACACATGCGCCCAGGACTTCAGCACCTTGAACTGGGGCAGTGTAGTCTCACCTGGCAAGAGGCCTAAAGGGTCAGCCTGCTAGCCTGGAGCTGCTCCTACAAAGGAGCTGGCTGAGACACAAGGGTGTCTAGCCGGCAGGCAGCTCCTGCACTGCAGCATCCTCATGCCCCAGCCGACCCCAGTCACTGTCTACACGTGCACAGCACCAGAGTAAAGAACTCCGCCGAAGGGTGGAACTTGTGCTGGACAGTACTATCCTACAGTGGAGTTAATTCGTTTACTCCAGCCTAACAGTGCTGCATGCATAGACGGTGATACTACTGTGCAGCTAATACGTTAACTCTGCAGTAAAGTGAATGGATAGATGCTCTCTCAGTACTAGCTTGAGTTTGGACCAGTCGCACTTCAGCCAGCCGGGACATGGAGAACAGACAGGTAAGAATCTCCTCCTCCCCCTGCCCACACTCTGGGCTTCCCTCCTGCCCCTTACCCCCTGGGCTCAGCCAGTTCCAACACCCCTCCGCGCGCACACCCACCCACCCTCTCCCCAGCCCTCAGGGTTCCTGCTTTCCCCTCCCACTCCTGGGGCTCCCCGTAATACCCCTCCAGGTTCCTCCCAGCTTCCAAGGCTTCCCTCCTTCCCCCAATAACCCTTTGGGTTCCCCCTGCACCTGGGCATACTCCCACCCCTTCTGATTATGCACAACTGCCCATGATGTCTATCCCATGGGAGCAGTCAGGAAAGGGTTAACCTGCCTGTCCAGCCGCTACTCTGCGCCCACCCAGAGAGAGGCAGCAGCAACAGTGGAGCGAGCGGGTTAACCCTTCCCTGCCTGTTCCCCATGGGACAGACAGCACAGGCAGCCACCAGTAAACAAGGTAGGGGAGAGGGGAAGGGACAGTGAGCAGGGATCTGTGGTACTGGAGAGGGCAGGGAGAGCAATGGGCCCAGTCTGGGCCAGGTGGGGTGTTTACACTAAAGTGCAGCCTAGGTGTAGCCTTAGTGTAACAGCAGCTCAGTAACACTAAGTCAGAGATAATCCTGTCCTCGAAAGGCATTACTGAGGAACCTAAGAGTGCTTGAAACTAGTTTAAGGTGTTAGTGTGCAGAAAAGCCAGGTGTTAAGAGGTCCAGGAGCCACCCAAAATTGCTATGTAACAAGGCCCAATGAGTGAACACTCCTAGTTTAAGGACCTTTAACACACATTTAAAGTAATGTGTAACAACAGCCTTATTTAATTACAATGATGTACAATTTAATTCATTACACTGTGATTTGATTTGTATATTTGTTGAAAGCACACACTGGGACAGCATCACAAAAATGCTACAGATTTCAGAGCCGAATACTTCTAACTCCTTAAATACCAAAGATATTGATGTGGCCTAATTCAAAGTAATCATTTTTTTAACATAGCGACTAAATACACTTTCAACATGGTTTCAGAAGCAAAATAAACCGTATAATTACGTTTACCCAATTACAAGAGCTATGCTAATGATGCTCTGACCATAATGCAACCATCTTCTACAGTACTGTTGCCTGTGAAAAGTTTAGGGCTTTTAATGTGGCACTAATTTAGGATTTATTTCAACTTGTAGACATCTAAAACTAACAGACTATAGGTAAGGGAATATGACAGCCAATTGCAGGTAACAAAATCAGCTCACTGAAAATGAGAATCATAGGGGATATCATCAGAGTATCGCAACTGTAGTTTTCTTTCTTAGATCTCAGTCAAAACAAGATCTGTAGGATTCTTCCTAATGCCCTCAAGCAGCACAGTATTTTTTTCAGTCTCATTAAATAAACTGGAGTTCTCAAGAACTCATCAAGAGCAACCTTGCTTCCCAACATCAGGATTTACGACTTCCCACTCTCAGTGTCCAAAGATTTGCAAGACAACCGTACTGACCTTGGTTAAAAAGAAATCCACTTTGAAATGAGTTTAATGAGAATTTGAAGAAATGGCCCTGGAGGTATATTTTGAATGAAAATGTAATAGTGTCTACATTTGCCTTGTGCTTTATGAGGAGGCATGAAACAAATTATGTACAGCATTTTGCATTAGCCCTCTGCAGTCACCACACAAAGTCTTTACCATTGACAGAGCAGAAGAGTTAATGAAGATAATTGCCTCAATGACTCATCATTTATCTGCAGCATTTTAATTGTGTGCAGAAGTAATATGCAAGGATAGCAAAATAAGTCAACCAAATGTGGGTAAGAAGTTTGGAGTACTGCCTTCATTGGCAGCAATATTCCAATTTGTCAGAGGCATGTCTTTCCAATCTTGTTGCTCCATTGACAAAGCCAACTAAATCTGATATTTAAAAATGTTTTAGACAGGCTGCATTATTATTCAGCATATTACTGACTGGTTTAAAAATAAACAAAAAAGCAAAACAAAACCTGAGGGGGTCAGTAAACAGCAGTAACTTTTTTTCTTTAATAAAGGAATCCAAACAACCCATTTTGAACAGAGGACCTCATTCTTCATCTCCTTTCTCCTTTCTGCTTGGGGAATGGGCGCAATGTTCAGTTATACTTAGGCCACATGGGTACAAATTGCTACCATATGGATACAAATGTGATAGCATCTTATGTCCAATCTACACTGGTGCAAATGTCTGCATAGGATGTAAGTCTGTGAGGAATTACACCCACAGGATTTACTACTCTTCATCAACACAGTGAAGTCTAATCCACAGAGCCCAACCTTGCTTTCAGTAAAGTGGTTGTATGTTGCCACATAGTCTTAGGCACGGAGCCAAGCCATTTATTTTACAAGATATGCAGTAACATGTCTATCTCCATATCACAGGCTAGAACTGCAATTTTATAAGAGTACGTGTTGAGATTTACTGATCCAACTATCACGCATATTAATGAGCATCTGAGAGAGACATTCCCCTGAGCACCGGCAGGATAACAGCAGGTGAGTTACCATACCATAAAAATATACATTCTGGGCCAAAACCAATGTCCCCTGGGACAGTGGGAGCTTTTCTACTGACTTCAGCAAAAACCTAACTGGGAACCTGCATGGCTAAAATAACTAAACAAAATAAAGAAAAAATAAGAGCCCCATTGCCACAACACTAATAGATATTCTGCAGATGAAAGTTTTAAAATAAATAAGTGTTCCAAGAGATATTTTTTTAAAAACATAAGTTAATGCCAAAATTCACTGGATTAACTTGTGTTCTTTTGCATCCGCAGCTGGTCTCTTGAGAGTTCTTTGACAACATGTGCTTTTTCACATCTTTCAGCTAAATCAGAGATCCAAATGCAAAATGTAGCACTCGAACACTCAGTGAATTTCTGACACCAGTTGGAGAAATACAGGTCCATAAAGAAATGACTATTACATGGAAGCATAAATACAGAATACAATGAACTTGTTTAACTAAGTTTCATTAAGTAAGATCAATCATATCTCCTAACATCAGTGTACACCAGGGGTTGGCAATGTTTTTGTGAGTGCTAAAAACACCCTGACCCTGATCTACACCTTGACTTGGAGTGCCAGGGGCAGACTGCTAGGAGACATGAGGGGTCCAATCCTCATTGCTGGCAGGGGTTTGTTGCATATGCATCTCTGGGGAGGACAGCCCGGAGGGGCCTGAAGCAACATAACCCCTGCCTCTCTCCTGCCATTTGCCCCAGGCTCGCATGCAGTTGCCATTGCCACAAAGCCCAGCCAAGTGTTCTGGAGTCTCATACAGATGTCTGTAACCTTCCAGCTGCCTGCCACAGCCTGCCTGGGCTCTAAGCAGCTGGAGCAAGCAGCTTACAGTCTCCCATCCACCTGCTGCAAACAGCCCAAACTGTGCCTGGCAGCAGCTGCCCAGAGGCTGGGCCAGGTGTGGCATGCCAAGCAAAATAGGCTCATATGCCATGCCTTGCATGCATACCGGGGGCTGTTGACCCCTAGGGTACATGATTGCTAGCTTGCTTTTCACAGTACCTCTTCTATCATCCAAAAATGTAGCTGTCTTAAAACACTTCAGATGATTGGGCTGTTACTATATTTATATTTTAGATAAATAACTGTCTAATTTGCCTTTCTGTTGTTTATAAAAAAAGACCAGCATTTATCCACTTCTCTTGTGTCAGCACTTTCAAATGTATAAAAGAAAAAAGTACTAATTAGTATCAATAAACTGTAGGGCCATTTTTTCAAAACTTTTCAAAATCAAGTATGCCTTCATTATTCTATAGCTTTTTTCATACCATTATTTTATGTGAATACAGAAAAACTACAGAAACTTTTATCCAAAATATGAGGTAGGGGTATTTTGGTCTCTCTCTCTCTCTCCCTCTCTCCCTGTGTGTATATATATATATCTCCACTATAGGATCATAGAAAATTAGGGCTGGAATGGAACTCAGGAAGTCATCTAGTCCAGTGGTTCTCAACCTTTTTTGTACCAGGACCCATCTGTAAACATCAATGGTTAGTCTCCACCTAGTGCGCTCCTTCACTGACAACCCCCCGCCCCTGTCTCCAGCACCCCAGTGTGTGGGACAGGGGATGTGTGTGTGGATCATGGTGGACCCCCAAGCAGCTCCTCACAGGCTATAACTCTGACAGCCTGCAAGGGAAAAGCCATGATTTCCCACATTTTGCTCATTTAAAGGAGAATCCATTTTTAAAGCTTGTTCATGAACCTTTCATATATTCTTGTGACCCACTTTTGGGTCTTGACCCATGAGCTGAAAAATACTGAGCTAGTCCAACTTCTTGCTCAAAGCAGGACCATCCTCAACTAGATCCTACCAGCCAGGGCTTTGCCAAGCCAGGCCTTAAAGACCTCCAAAGATGGAGATTTCACCACCTCTTCCAGTGCTTCACCATCCTCCTAGTGAGAAAGTTATTCTTAATATGCAACCTAAATCTTCCTTGCTGCAACTTGATCCTAATATCCAACCCAAAACCTGCCTGGCTGCAACTCGAAATTGAACAGTGAAATGGAAAGCAGACTACATATCTGCTTTTTGGTTCTGACAGCTTAGGGCAGGGGTAGGCAACGTCTTTTGGCCGGAGTGCAGAAAAAATCACGTCTACTTCGGAATGTGCTGGAATGCCGACATGCAGGAGCCTGGAGCAGCTGTTTGCAGCCTCCTAGCTGCAGCTGGCCCACAGAGGCAAGTCTGCTTGCAACAGGGCTTGCAGCCTCCCAGATGCCTGCAGGGAGCAGCCTGGGCTCCTTGGCTCCCAGATGCTTGGAGCCCAGGTTGGCAGTAGTATGTCGAGCAAAATGGCCTTGCGTGCCATGCTTGGCACGGGCCCCGGGATTGCTGACCCCTGGCTTAGGTCATAGCATCAGACAGTTGTATCTCTATTATGACACAACCTAAATGATTTACCACGAGAAGAAACATGCCTTAAGATCATGAAACATTCAAAACAGTTTTACACAATCTCTACCACTTAATACTTCAATACATTAATAAACAAATATATTGTATTGCAGTTATTAAATTCAGTGCTCATAAACATACAACTCATATGATGTTGAAGAAATTGATGGGGCAATGTCTGTACAATCTTCTTACAATCATAAGCACAGTAAAATTTGTAACACTACACCATCCTTCCCAATACTCACAGTTGATCTATATTTGTAATAGGTTCTGTTCTTACTTTTTAAGGATCTTTGAACTATCCATCATTCAGATTATACAATCAGGCATTGTGGGGGTGTTGTTTGCTTTCTTTTAAAGCACAAAATTATGTTTTGCAAAATAATCTGCTTATAACAGTAAATATCAACAGCGCATAATATTTTCACCTAAGAAAATTACCAGGGAACCCAATGGACTGCAAGCCAGAAATAGCAACTTTGAATTAAAATAACCATATGCATATAGAGAACCACAGATAAAGGCCCTGAAATTTACTCTGTAAATCTCTTGCAAAGCCGGATAAAAAACTGAAGTACAAATTCTAGAGAAATGTTGTTGTTAGAACACACTGAGACCCTTCAGGTTTGACCATGTTTTTCCCAACTGCAACTTAACATTCAATATCATCCTCAAAACACAATATTGATGTGAGCTGATGAATAAATAGTGCAAAATAAACACGTTACTGTGAACACATTACTTTGCAGTAAACAAGAGTCAGAATATAGTGGAGCAGCTACTCCACAGTAACTCTTTAAGTGCACAATTTCATGCCACATGAAATGAAAGCTAACTAGTGGGGTTTGTTTTAATGTGATATAAACTTGTAGGAGCTATCATTTATTTGCCACTGGATAAATCATGCACATGGTAAACCTGCTACACAGAGTTCCCACCCTCACTTGATTCACTAACTTGTTCACATGACCATGCCCTTAGTCATATTCTCAGAATGATATTAAACTTGCATTTCAGACAATCTAAATTAAATCAATCTAGTCTGACATCTAGACTCTTTTCCACTGCATACAATCATTAGATCTTAAATCACAGGCATCAAGGAACCCAAATAACTCCTTTATATAATTTGTACTTTTTTGTCCCCCTCATTCATTTATTTGATCATTTGCAAATGACAGAACAGAGACGTATATCTTCTTAAGACACTGTGATTTGTATCACTTCATTAAAGTTTAAGTACTCCTCTTGACTTTAACTGTTCTTTTGATTTACCTGGCCAAGAAAAAAGTGAATAGAAATGTTTTTACCATGAACTTATTACTGAGGTATTAACCATCATGAACAAATGTCTCCTAGTATCTGTGCTTGGCTACATTCAGGCTGTTTTCAGAATTAAGATAATTTAGATTCTCAAGGCTTGGCTGCACAGTTCCTTAGGTAGGATTTCAGTACCTGCTAGGATGCCAATTCCTACTCAAGGTGAACAGAATCAACTCAAAATAATAAACAAAAAGAACAGGAGACAAATGCAGGCCTAAGTGTCAGAATTCAGATAGTTTTCAACACTTTTTGAACAGAGCCCCTTTCAATGGGAAGCATGAGTGTCTGTACACCTGTAAATGCAGTTTGAGCACACTGTAGAATGCTATCACTACCTCATTCAGTCTAACAAAGGTAACACTAAAAAGTGAATCAGTCAGCTTTCAGCCCATGAAATGTTATTGACCAGAGACTCCTACTATGATAATTACAGCATCTAAATGTAAACAAGAATATGACAGTTCTGCTAATATTACTGATATCCAAGCATTCAAATCAACATTTCCTATTCTAAACCTTTATCATTTTATTTACAATGGGCTTGGAACTCACCCATGTGAAAACAACTAGGCACTGAAATTGTCTCTAGCTATTTTGACCTGCACAAACAAACAAACAAAACCCCACCCCACTACCACTCCTTTTGTTAGCAAAATTGATTTTAAATTATTTTATTCATACTGATGAAAAAGACAAATGTTTTGAATTTGGCATGAAAAGCTATAATATTTTTAAAATTTTATACAACTTACAACAAACACTGTGTAGTTCAAATACATAATCCCTATCGCACAAAATTCCATGAATTTTGCCTTCCCAAACAGACAAGGTTATTTGGGTAAATCTGATATCTTTTATTAGACCTACTAAAATAGTTGGAAAAATTCTCCTTTGCAAATTTTCAGGTACAAACACTCTTCTTCAGGGAGAGGCTAGAAAACATCTGCAGTTGTTTTGTGGTCTCCTGGATGGGATAGAAGTCAGTATGCAACAATGCAGGTCACTGAAAATGCAAATGTCTGGCAACGAGTTTCAGAGAGAGTGACAAACAAGAGAGGTGGGGAGGAGGGGAAAGGTGATCTGGTGATGGAATATAGCTGGTAAATGGTAGAAATGATGTATTGGATGGCAGGTAGGTTAAAATGTGCTATAAATCCAATGTCTATATTTAGTCCATGATTTTTTGTATCTAGTAGACTGATAAAGTGAAGTTCATAGGGTAGTCTGCGAAGGGTGCTTTTTAAAATTCCCTTTGAGGATTAAAACTGACAGACCAGAGAGAGAAGTGAGCACCCACCAGTAATTGGATATTTGTTTCTACTACAACTTTTTTCTACTACGTGATTATTGAATTTCTGATGGAAATCAATCAAAGATAGCAGGTTTTTAGTTCAAATGATGAAGATGTCATCTATATATCTTGGGTATAGTATGGGTTTGTTGATGTAGTTCTTAAGGAATTCTTCTTCCAGGTGACCCATAAAAGGGTTGGCATATTGTGGAGTCATTTTGGTGCCTATAGCTCTGGAGCAAGTGTTGGTTATTGAAACTGAAGGTGTTGTGTGTGAGGATGAAGTGGATAAGTTCAGTAAAATCTTGAGGTCTGTACTCTTGAGTTGTAATCTTGCCCTTGTAGATATGTGAGGAAGGCTTGGATGCCATCCTGGTGTGGGATATAGATTTACCAGCTGTATGTATGAGGTTGGAAGGTTGGAAGGTGTTGTCTCTCTGATGGTTGTTTTGTGGTTAGGAAAGTTGTTCCTGGACTAATTGGTTCCATTTTGTCCTTGTATGTTGGATGGATGTTGAATGTTGTAGAAAATCTTTGTATACATTATATAATGTTTTGGAAGATATCTGGATTTGTCTCTCTTAAATTGTTGCAAAACATACTGCTTTCCTTCTTGAGTTGACCTCTTTTGGAGTAGATTAGGCGAAGAAGATGATGTCTACATTTTTCTAAAGATCTCCTGCATAGTTGTGAAGCATATTTGGAGTTGTGTATAATAGAGGATTATAAATGTTCAGTCCTCTGGGAATCATGTTGTATCTCTTGCATAGACTTAGAAAATATATGTCATTGTTGAGTTTGGCTTCTTTCTTTTCATATTGTAAAGTTTCATGTTGTGAAGCCTTCCCAAACAAGCCTTTTGTAAACATATGCATGTGAATTTTGCTCTTCACTTTGTTTTTAAACAGTTTACTTTTAAAGAAATATACTGCTTAAGGCAGGCATACAGGACACTAAATAAGCATTAGCAAAGAATTATAATACTCCAGAATGCATCTCAAATGTTACAGTGATTGAGGACTCCTGACAAAATACAGCAGAAATCTCCAGAAAATACAGGTACTCCAATTCTCCATTGTACCATACTTGCAGTAAGAAATAGAACAGAGGAACTGCAGGGAAGGGTGATTTAAATCCCAATTTTGAGCTCTGTGAGAAGCCTAGCTATCCTACAAAAAAGTAAGTTGCTCTGTCTTTTAACAGCTCTGTACGAGCCCTTGTGATCATTATGAAGAACTGGAGCATAGTACCTTCTACACCTCCCCACCCCACCTTGTTTACCCTCTCCAGACGCAAACTGCTATATACCCTCATATTATGATACAAGCAGAGTCATTTTAGAGCATCTTTACTGTCCCAAAAGGCTCTTTTCCATGCCCTTCACAGTGCTAGTATAAAAACAAGCAGAATTAGGGCAGAAAGTAAGAATCAGGCCTAACTGTATCCTTGCCCGCTCTCCCCCCGCTCCCATCTAGTTAACAGCCATTCAATAATATCTTAACAAATGTGTGCCAAGATAATTTCTGTTTGAACTAACCTGGGGACTAGAACCCACCACAACAGGACCAGCCAGCAGCAGATAATGAGATTCTTCACTGACTGGACTTGGTAAGATTAGCACAAACAAAGATGCTTGAATTTTGGGAGTCTGGGTCCTGTTATAGTATGCTGATCTCTCATTAGATAGGGGGTTGTACCACCCTACCAGTCATTTTCAACTACTGCAACCACTACCAGCAAGCAACTTCTGTTTTTACTTTCTCTGCTTTGTTCCATCCTTGCTTTTTTCTCTCTCCCTCAATCTTATCTACAATCTGGAAGCGCAGAAGCAAATTTTAGCTCCTGAACTAATTTGAGTCACAGCACTATCTATATCAAATCTAGAGAGATCAGTTAGCAAAGTTATTTGAGAAATGGACTTTCCTTCAAATGACTGTAAAAGATCAGTCACATCTCAGATGCTAAATAAGTAGCAGTCACCCCAACCAAGCAGCAGTATCAGTGATACATGGAATTAAGAATGCACTGATAAGATGGATAATTATGACCTTTTCAAAATCATTCTGCTTCATCTCCATCCAAAAATATTAATAGATTTCTTAAGCACTCTATCTACAGCTATCAGTATAAATAAACCTTACATTAAAAACAACTGTTGCCATCCAATTTTTGTTACCATAGGTTCTGACTGCATCTCATTGGAATAATTCAATAATGTCACTGAAAATACTTTTCTAATATAAATTTTGAATGATATTTTCTGTTTAAAATTTCCTGTCACCAATGCCACTTTATTGCTTACTTTTATGGTGTGACTGGTTGAGAATGCAAGACATTTTTTGGCAGGTAATGAACATTTCAAGGAGTTGAGAGATCGTTTATACCAAAGCTGGTCGTTAACCTGTAGGTCGTTTTAGCTATTATTAACTATGGGAAATGAATATGTTAAAGGAAGCAAAGTAATTGCTGTTTTTACTGTGACTGCCCAGGTTTAAATGAAGAGCAACATCTCTTTAGGCACCTTTACATGTCCTGGGGGGGGCAGAGGGGTACTTTAATTAGAGACGCTCTTGGGAGCCATTTTAATTACAGCACCTACCACAACCCATGTATTCAGATTTCCATGCTTAAAAATGGCACTGGGAGTGCTTTAACTAAAGTTAATTCGATAACATTTAGTTAAAGCACCTCCACTGCCACTTTGAAGCACAGAGATGCTGCATACATGTGATGCTGAGGCTGCTGAAGCATGTTAATTAGCATGTAGCAGCAGACTTGATTAACTGAGTCTTCTCCAATGCATTCTAGTTAGAATGCATTGAAGCAGGTGTTGGGCACGTGTGTAAGTGCCTTTATCTCTATTAGCATTGGAAAAAAATAGACATTCTTTTTGCATCCTGTTTGCTGCTTACCTTATTGTTTGTAAACTTTTTTTTTTTTTTGTAATAGAAACACATTGTAATCATAGACAAATGTTTAGGAAGACTTGTTATGTATGAATAGGCAACCCTTTTTCTAAAATCAGTTTTCCTCTTATAAAATCTGTGATAACATGAGACAAGCAGTAGAAGCCCTATACCAGGGGAAATGTAAAACTATAAAATATGGGATAAGTTGGTCACCACTGTATGCAGTAATTCTTCTCCATCTCTAATTTCTCTCAGATGGAAGTTGTTCTCAGTTTCATCAGTGTAAAGTCCAAAGAGAGAGAGATCACACTTACATTAACAGAGGATCTGAATTGGTAATACAGAACTTACAGAAGTGAGAGACTGAAGTATTCGCTATTTCAGGCACTTAATGGTATCTTTTGCCTTTCTGTAGGCTGTGGATTCTCTCAGGCTCTGTAGAGCTACTTCATATTTAAACCAACGTAGAAAAGCAAAATCATTAGTTCTACTAAAACCAGTGGTGTTCTCTATTCTAGGATAGAGGGCAGGTCTACATGAGATGTTTATTGTGGAGCCGACTAATTAGATCCACAATAAAGTGTCAGTGTCTACATATGTAGAAACATTAAGCCAGAGTAAACTAACTAACACTACCATTGGATAATACTGCCCAATACAAGTACCATCTTATAGCAGAGTTACTTATTTTACCACAATGCATATGTAGACGCTGACCAGAGCTGGCTGGGGCATGAAGGTGCTACAGTGCAGGTCTGCCAGCTGGCTACCCCCACAATGTAGAACCCTCATGTCCCAGCTACCTCTCTGCAGCATGTTGATATGCATCAAGCCAGCTCCAATTGGGAAGCTGAGCCCCAGAATCCCCTGCAAGTGAAGGCTGTCCTGTCTCAGCTTAACGTGCTGTGGTTCTGGGCACACTTGTAAATGCTGCACTCAGAAGCAATGAAGTTTAGTGTGAACTGTGCCAGAGTTTATTGTATCAAATAAATTTCACATGTAGATGCACCCATACTGATATAAATTCAGTTAATTGTTTTAAGTATCAATTCAAAACCAAGAAGGTCTGTAGTTACTTTCTGATTCTTTCATTGCTTAGTTATAATTTTATTAGGTTTTCTCTCATATTTTGAACATTTTATAGCCCTGTTTATGTCAAATAAGGGGGCATAAACCTCATTAATCTAAATGTGCACAAGTTTCCAAGGGTGTAGGTAGTAGCCGTGTTGGTCTAAGGATATAAGTAGATGAAGTTATTTGGGTGAATCCGATATATTTTATTAGACCAACTTAAATAGTTGGAAATAGTTCACACTACTTAAGTTGATCTAATAAAAGATATCCCATTCACCCAAAGAACCTTGTCTGCCAGAGGTTTCTAAGAAATCTTCCAAAGGGAAGTAACGGGCACCAAGTTCTGCTCTCATCCTAGGGAAGAGACAGAAGGACATCCAAACAACTAAACCCATAGATCTTGGTATATCTGCTGTAGCCAAAGATGAAAGAACTCAGAGACATTAAAAATGACTCAGATGGTGGAAGAGCCTAACTATCAAACCAGCCTATACCATATTAACCAATGTACTTCAAAGGCTACACTGATGTTTTCTATTTGAAACTTTCTTCTCCTCCACCCATACACATATCCTTCTGTACTAGTTATTTTTCACAGGCAGTTGTGAGGGTGGTATTCATGACTAAGACTGCCCAGGATCACGACCATATTTGGAAAGTGCCACCTTATAAAAATTAACAACACAGCCACATTCAAAACATCTTGAGAAATCTAAAAACCTGTTGAAAATCATAACCTTTATGACACTCTGGATATTGTGAGAAGCAAAGACTTCTTAGGGTGATATTGGACCAACTATAAAGTTAGACAATCTGTCAATCTATATTCCAATGACATAGTAGGTCAAATAAAAGATATCACCCTAAGAAATCTTTACCTCTTATGATTTCTGTACCATTGCAGCTGCAATACCACTCTTACACAACTACATATATTGAAAGTGACTTCAGCAGCCCCCCTCAATGCCAAGGTTCTTTGAACATATCACAAGATAGTCCTTACTCTCCAGACAACTTTGGACTCTTTGGACAATTTGTCATGGAGATGAGCAATAGAACCAAAAGGCAAATGAAAAAAAAAAACCACATACATAAAACTGACAGGGTCGTTTCTGAACATTTGCTTCAGCTCTTCACGTTCTGTTAAGTACCTTCTTTCCAGCACTCCTCTCAAGAGGTTGAGTGTGCCTGTGCATGTAATTATGGTGTAAAACTGATATTACCAAGACCAGATAGAATAATTAATAACCTTTACTAATTTTACAGTACAAATAGCAATGTAAATATCATTCAGCTTCAAGAATTACGTTTGATGGTGTCCTGCAAACCCAACTATTAATTCAAGGTGGGAGTTTATTTATTTTTTTAATAGCTTGGAAAACACAGGTGTGTGACCACTCAGGTCCAAAAGCCAGGAGTCTCAAATGCAATTTGTTTTTCATGACTTCCGTATTTCTCTTCAGGACAATGCAATAATATAGCAACCAAAAACATATGAAAGTTCTATTTAAAATTACTTCATCAGGCTTAGGTAGCTGAACTCCTGAGATATTCTCTAATATAAGCGAGGGCCACTGCTATTAAAAGGCCCTTGTTATAAAAATGAGAGGAGCCTCAAATCAGTTTATACTTTTAGCTAAGCATCTCTAAAGACCCAAGTCCACAGTGTTCTGTGCATGGCACTCCCAATCAAGTCACTAAGAGCTACAAGGATGAGGATTTACTAATCAAATCCTTATTGGTAGAAACAAACCTATTCACTTTGGAATTTCCCCATGTTGGTATCAAGGCAATAGCACCATTCATTCACTCGATTTTTCCCAGGAATGTTATGCATTCTCACTCAATTTAATACTTAATTATTAAAAGATTTTTAATGCACATTGCATTCATTTGACCTCTTCCAATTATTTTTATACAATGTCCCAAAAAGCACAACATGTGGGGTGGTTGTATTTCCAGGCTAATTTTGTCACAAAGTTTTCCGTATCAAGTGTTTTTCCTGTATGACACTGACTTAAAACTCATGGAATTCAATGGCTTTGCAAAAGTGAAAATGAAAGGTACTCATTGCACTGATGATGCACTAGCAGAAGTACACTCTAAGGTCGGTTAGTTCTCCAGGACTTAACTGAATAAAAAGCAACACAAAGGCACTGTTGTCATCACCCTCACTTAGAAATACGGTACAAATTTTATTTTTAATTTGTCAGCCTTCACTTCTAGCCATCAATTTTTGTTTGGCTAAATTAAAAAAAATCTGTCAGTACATTCTTGCTATGAAGATGCTTGCACAAAACCATCAAATCATCTTTCAATCTTCCTTTTGATCAGCTAAACAAATCAAACTATGTCCTAAAAGTCTTTCTACAGCCTCTTAATGTGTCTAGAACTGAATATAGTATTCCAATATTAATCCTAGCAATTCCATATACAGATGGAAAATAACCTCCACACTCACTCCAACTCTCTGTTACTCTGGTTATACACTAGTTATCACATTAGTCCTTTTTCACAACAGCATACTACTGGTAGCTCAAGTTAAAGTTGTACATTATAACCTTCTGAGACCTTCTCATGCATCTGGACATATTAAAACACATTTCGTTTCAAAGGATCCATCTGCCCAAGGGAGTCACATCACTGTGCAACTGTTCTTTCATTTGCCACACTACCAGCCTTAGAGTTATCCACTAATACTAATCAGTAGAGATTTTATATTTATTCCAGTTCACTGACAGCAGTGTCATTGAACCTTTCAGAACCCCAGGAGAAATATCATTAACAACCACTATGAGGCATGTCACAGTAAACCTGTTCTTCATCCATTTAATGTGTATATTACAAAGTCATATTATAACAACAACAACAACAACAACTAGAGTATTCTGTGGTACTGAATCAAGTAACTTACAGAAGTTGTAGTATATAATGCTATGCACTTATGTTTACCAGCCAAACCTGCAATGTCATCAAAGCACGAAGCTGGGTTTGCTTCACAAGATCTAATTCTCATAAAACCATAAACCCATTTTGACATAAATCCTGTGAGAGATTTCAGATGCAGGTCCCTACTTTACATCAGACATCTGCAGAAGTTTAAAAACAGACAGTAGCAGAATTTCTTTACTTTTCATATATCACATAATACCTACTTTAATCAAAATATACATTCAGATGGACTGCAGGATTTAAAATCAGAATTTTCATAAAATCTGCATTATATAATGTATGTACATGAGAGGATTTGCTACTGATGCTCTCTTGTAACTTCTTTCTACATTCAAACAAACTGCCAATGTTTATACTACTAGGAATAATTTCTTCTATATTGAATAGTGGGGAGCATTTTCCTTCAGAGTATCTGGTCAACATTTTTGGTCAAGCATTGCTTTCCATTGCTTCAAGGCTCTATGCATGGCAGAATTGTTCCTGCAAAGAACAATGTGGGATAACTAGAGAAAGTCAGCCAGATGTTGCTGTATTCCATACTGTGGAGTAGAATGGAGTTCTACAATTCCTATCATTACCCTCCCAACATGGACATAATCCATCACTTTTTGCTTTAGCCAATACCGTTTTCAAATTCTTGTAATACTTACTACTTCTACAGGCAAAACAGTTCTTTACATTGTAAAGCTAGCACTCAGAAATATGCAGTAGCGTATGCATGTATCTGATGCATTTGCTGCAATTCTACAATACAGCCACTAAATTGCTGAACAGTTTGGGTCATGGCTTTCATAGCAGAAGTAGTATTTGAAGCAAGGACAGGCAGTAATTCACAACCAGGCCAAAGGGTGCCTTGAGATCCCTTCAAGGTTGCTAGAAGGTACCACACAGTGTTAGCACCATTGGGTGTGAAAATGATCTGCAAAATAAATGCAGAGCTTTCAAGTAGGAATCCACAGGCTAAGAACAGAAGTTACACATAAACCAGTTTAAGTCATCAGAAACTGGTTTAAACCTGCAACAGAACAAACACTCAGTATACATAAACCAATTTCAAAATGGCTGAAACTGATTTAAAATAAGCCTGGCTGAATGTAGTATCAGACTTAACTGATTTGGGTCAAACTGGTTTATGAAACTTCTGTCCCAGATCCCTTCCTGGCTCAAGTTAAAGCACAGTGTCCCAGCATGCTTTCCAGCCCTAGGCTGTGCTGTGCTATGCTATCTGCCCCTCTGCTCCCTACCTGGAGCAGTAAGGGCTGGCTGACAAGGGAATGGGAGGTGGGGGAAAGCTCTGCTGGGGATGCAGCCCAGTCTACAGGGGGGCTGCTGCCCCAGGCAAACCCCAGCTGGGGTCTGGGGCCAGGGCCAGAGCCCGGGGTTAAACACCCCTTCCTCCACTCAAACTTACTGCTTGCTGTGACTGTGGACTACAAATCCCAGAGGCACCTGCAAGCAGGAAGAGGAAGTGATCAGCAACCCTGCAGAGTCCAGAATTACAGCAGCAGCAGGACTGCAAATCCCAGAGACCTTGGGAGCAGCAAGATGAGGAAGTAAACATACAGTGAGCAAGCCTTGCTCTCGTGCCCCCCAGGTGCTGGCCTGAGCCACTGCAGGCATGTGGTTACATTTCCTGAAGCAAATGTAAATGTCTGTTCACTTCTGTTTCAATTCAATCTATGCAGTTTAGACTAACCTGCAAAGACTGAACTGATTCAGCCTCAAGCTTTTTGACTGTCTGTACTTAACCACAGCGTTAAAACCATTCTGTCCTGCTGTGATTTTTTCCGAGTTCTTTGCAAAAGAAGATTTCCTCTCTTATGTTTTCTGTGTTCATGAAGTGAGTGAAAACTAAAAGCAAGGATTTTACAAGGGGTGTCTTGAGTCTAACAAGTTTGAGAATCATTGAGCTTGGTGGGAAAGTACTTCTGCAAACCTGGGATGATCAGCAGTGGCTGCAAAATGTCATGAGAATTACATGGCAACAAAGGGCGCTCTCCTAGAGATCTGTACACAGCTCAGGTGGTAGAAAAAAACTTATTTAACTACTGCTTAAGGAACTGCAAGGTGACAGTAAGTATGCCTTTGGGAGACTGAAGGGTACATATTGGCCACTGACTAGAAAGCCTTCACAAGCAAAGCAATGCCTTCCTGGAATTACAAGTGTACCCTGTTCTGCACATAGCCTACAAAAGCCAAAAACAGAGAAGAAAAACCCTTGCAAGAGGCCAGAGGTTGTGGTTCAGTGAACTTCACTATGCTTTGAAGGAAACATGAGATGTCCCCATTTAAATGACATTCATTAGAGGCTTTTTATATGGAACAGAAGCTATTTTGGGGATGTGCCTTACCTAACACCCTCAAGTTGCTTGTCAGAGTGTGGTGCATGGCATATGATATCACAGCTGGCTAGACTGTCTTGGATGTTTTTTCTGCTATGAGCTGTTGGTTGTGTGCACTCTGTATGTCTTTTATCATTTTAAACAAAACAGCTGATGTCAATTAACTAGGTGGAATATGTCAGCATGTGTTAAATGTGCCCCTTTATCAATTTTACATTGACTGACTGATGTGATTTAATTCAGAGGGAAATGTCATTGGTAGCACAAAGTCTTCCCTACAGGCACTAAGGGCATCATCATGGAGTAGCTTTTGTGCCCATTTTATGTACTTTCAAACATTTATAGCATTGTTTAATTTATGTTTTTAGTGTCTGAATCTATAGGATTAGTATGGTTCATTATCTACAGACAGGATTTGGTATATGTGCTTTATGAAACTCAGAGTTTACTATTTATTGGTGAATGTTCTTTCCCTGTATGCTGAACCAACTGTTGTGAGAGTTGTTGGACAAGCTTTCAGGGATCAAGTGACTTCTTCAGGTCTAAGAAAAATAAAACTCCTGGTCTTAAAGCAATTTCCAAATCTGGTACAAATCATCTGGTAATGCATCTTAAATTAACCTGTGAAGATTGAAAAATTCAGCCTCAGGCTTTCTGAAGGTCTGTATTTAGCCCAAATGGGACACAACCTTGCCTTAACAGTAAATCCAAAACCTATTAATATGTCTCCACTGCCACAACAGTCAACAACCCTCATAACAAAACGACCAGAATCAATCCATGGGTGGATTCTACACAGGCATATCACATCCAGTGTGCCAGATGCCATCATGGAAGTTATAAGGATGAAACTAAAATAGGAGACAGACACCAACATAAACTCTCATAGAAAAAAAAAGAGAGAGACATGAACTGTCAGTAGGAATACACTTTTCATAGAACAACCCTCTCTGACCCTAGTCTTAATGTTCAAAGGGAACTTACAAACCACCTCTAGATGGGCTGGGACACAAATTCATAGCCCTACCACAGAGTAAAAAAAACAAAAAGTGGCTTCATGGCCCATTACAATCTAACATACTTCTACTAGTCCCACAGCAATTCACACCCTGCATTGGAGCCTGCTTCTTGCTTGTGCAGTAGAAGCCCAGGGTCAGGCTCCCCTGCACCAGCAACAAGGTGTGACTGGATCTAACATGCAATCCCACAATCATGCTTCCTGCCATGCATGTGAAGCTTGACAGGAGACAAGACTGTGTGAATAGCATATTTTAGATCCAATCACATCTCTACCTGCATATGCAGGTAAAGACATGCCTTAGATTACTGCCAAAAAACACATTGTTGTTATGATTAACCTTTTATGTCACCTTACAATATTGAGATGCCATCCTCAAATTCCAGTCTCCTAAAACTGGATATGGAAGGTCCTTCTTAATCTTTCCTGCCATGGTGCTTGGAGCTAAAAGAATGAGTTCTCCCTGGGTTGAAGGAATGGTTGGGGGGGTACTGAAACAGGGGACCCCAACTTCAGTTATTAGAGAGAAGATTACAGAGCAGGATAGGGAGAGCAAAGCCAGTGCAGCTTGCAAAAACCTAGCTGAAACCAGCTACAAGGGACAACAGGTACAAGTAGCCTGGTTAAACTGAGCTGCAGGCCCCAGTCTGTAGAAACTGGAGATGCAGCAGCTGGCCCCTGTTGGCAGATGATTAGAAGGGAGCTGGGTCAGATGACTAGAAGGGAGCAGGGCTTAGGTGCATATAAGTCCAACCTCTGGCCTTGGAACTGCAGTCCATACCTGCAGGTTGCAGAGAGAGTAGCTGCAGACACAAGGAGTGGTTTTAGAATGAGTTATATCTAAGTGGTTTGTGTCTGTGTTCTATTTAGGCTGAAGGACCAGGTTGTGGCAATGAGGGCAAGTTGGAGGCTATGCAGCAAGGTGTCTAGGACAATGGGTAGCAATTTTTTGCCAATGTACCCCCTAACCTCCTCCTAATTCCCCTGAATGTCTACTTAGCCCAGATCTACTCAGTCTTTGGGTTTTGAGGCCTGTTCTGGGCATGGACACAAGGGGCTGAGATGAAGGAGCTGAGGTCTAAGAGTGGTCCAGGGCTGAAAGTCTCCACTACACAAAACGGGCTGAAGCTGGGAAGACTGAAGCCTGTATGGGGTTTAATACCTGAGAGGCAGAGTCTGTGGGTTGGACCAGGGGACCCTATGGAATATCAACTGAGTGACACCCATGAACCATGGGGGTGGCAGATAGAGGCCATGATTAAAGCCCTTATGACACCATGAGAGTCAGGAGATAGGGTTCTTTATTTGAGAACCAGGGAGAATGCAATAGCAAAACCTGTTTGGACACAATGTAAACTTTTATTTCATCTCCCGTGCTCCAGGCCTGCTGTATCATTAATACTGTTTAAAAACAAATCCAAGGCATTCTGGGACTCAACAATATTGGGGCCTTGTTAAAAATGCTGCATAACTTACCTGGAGTTTGTTCATTGCTGCCATGCATTTTTTCAGTACCTTTATATTATTAAAACAGACCATTTGGAGAGTTTTGTTGATATAAAACGCCTAAGATTTATAACATAAAAGAAAAAAATATTTTTTCCTAAGATTAGCATTGCAGCATCTTCCTACAAGTAGGTCTCAAACAAACTCCCATGTAGCATGCAGCTGTGGCACAAAGCTGAATAGATATAGGCTAAATACACACATTCAGGGGGATTAGGAGGTGGTTAGGGTTAGATTGGGTTAAAAAAAAATTGCCTCCCAGTCTAACTTAGTTTGTTCAAGTTTGGACCTCACCCGTAGACCTGATCTCAGTCATTGGAAATAAAATCTAAACCCATAACAAATAGAGAAGTTCTGCACATATAAACCAGCCTAAAAATGGCAGAACCTGATCCAAGACAGACCCGGATCTATGTATGTTCAAACTTAAATCAATCTAGGTTAGACCACTGCCTCAAACTTCAGTACAGTTGTGTGTGCAGCCCCAAGGCTGGGAAAGCCCAGCTGCTGGCCCCAGCCCTGGGGTTGCACATTTCCTACTCACCCCTTTGGCACTGGACTATTTTTAGCCCTCCCCACTGCCAGACTCTTGCCCGACACCAATCCTCCCATCCTGCAAAGCTCTGGGTGCTAGGTTTATCAGTATTCACGGATGTTAGAGCAGAGGAAGTATCAATAGGGAAGAAAGGGAGGGAGGGATGGGAATGGGTTGGTTCACTGGGGAGGGTGGGGGGGTAGAAATAGCCCCTGGTCTCTGCCAAGGCTTCCCATGGACCTCATGAGGTCTCCTGATCCCACCAAACTATCCCAAACCCCAGCAATGCCCTACAGATTTCACCTACCCCCCTAGTGTTCCCAATTGCTCTCATGGATATTACCTGCACCACAATTCCCCTCCCCTATGGACACCATATGCACCCCCAGTTGCTACCACAGATCCTGCCAAGCTCAGTTTCCCCTGCATATGCCACCTGCACCCCTAATCATTCCTCAAAGTCCTGTCTGCCCCTGATTTCCCCTGCAGATGCAACCTGTATCCCCACTCACTCCCACAGATGCTACCTGAATCCTGATCCCCTCATGGAGACTAATCACTCCTGCAGATACCACCCAAACCCTGATCACTCTTGTGGGTGTTCCCTGTCCCCCAATTCCCTTGCAAAAGAGGTCTGCTTCCCCAATCACTCCTGCAAAGCCTGCCTGTCTCCCTGATCCCCCTGACTCACCCTGTTGACTCCACTTGCCCCCCGGTCTCCCTTCAGACCCCCCGATTCCCCCAAGCCTGTTTGCTCCCCACCCAACTGCATCCCAATTTACCTTATATCGAGTGGCCATTTTTAAACACAATTTAACCTCCCCCTAATCTCCATGAATGTCTATACTTATCCTAATGACTCTTACATTAGTACAAGAGGTAGATGGCAAATTCTACTGCAGAAGTCAACACACAGCAGGATGGGATAGGACTAGCTCAAGTGGGAAGATGAAAGAGAGAATCAGAAAATAAGGGGGCTGGGGCTGGCAGCTGATTATTGCAGGGCAAGGTTGTTATTGCATTCTTGCTGAAGCATGTGGAAGGAAGTTATAAGGAAAAAAGGGTTGGCAGGACTCAGTGTACAGCTGCAGTAAAAAAGAAAAATACATTAAACATCAGGTTTATGTTACTACAATAGCAATTATAATTGTAATAAAAGGAACCATTGATGCTTACTGGTCTCCAGTATGGTTACTGCCAGTAACTGGAAAGTTTTCAAGGACTGACTAACAATAAAGATGAGGATCTGGTCTTCCAGGTACATCTAGGATTTGTAAGGTTTGCTAAGTATCAGAGGGACTCTCGCTATCAAAGAGGTCTTAGCTGCTAGGCATCTTTCCATTCAAGAAACCATGGCTATGTCTGTGCTGCTGCCTATTAACCATGTTCAGTGCTGTGTAAGGTTCAATGCTGGTGTCCCATAATATGGACAGATGGCTAATGTTAGGTCTCCCCCTTTTTGTTTTTATCTGCTTTCTTATAAGCCATCCTGTATCTTCCTGCTCCCCCACCATCTCACCGTACATGATGCTTCAGTTGTAATATCACCTGGTAATGGTCTTACAAATGCCTTTACAAATATCTATATTTAGATTTCAGGGCTTTCTGTATTTTCATCCCTTCCTGAGAGTGTGGAAATCAATGACCACAGAAGAGATCTGGTTAGAAGTGAAGGGAGGAGGAGTGGCATAGGGCTAGGGAAATATACACACATACACACATGCATACCTACATGGCAAAGATATGTATATATGGGATCCCAGAACATGCCAGTACAAATGAACAGATGCATGACAGTGGTTTAAAATAGTAATCAGATACTATTTCCCTATAATCTCAGAGTAGCAAAAGGCATACAGACTAGTGGGTGAATGCACAATGCAAAGCACTGTGGAAAGGCAGCTGGAAGTGTGTCAAAAGGATTTGGAGGACAGATGTAACCACATGAACCACAGTGCATTATTATACTTTAAAATACATCAAGGTGGAATTACTGCTGATTCTAATGGGACTAACTATATCACAACGATGTACCAAACATGTCACTGTAGTCACTGTAAAGAATTTTGTTATGTGCACACAGGACTTTTGCAATGATGACGTCCAGTTTAAAGTGGTGCTATTCATCTGACAGATGAGTGCATGGATCTTGAAGAGCAACAATCCTTAATAATGCAGAAGGCAATAATAAGCTATTGGAAGACAAAGCTCCTTAATCTCATGTTGAAAACATGACACTTAATATTGTATACTATGTAAGAAACATTATGGATTCATTTAGAGTTAGTAAGACATGTCAGATCTTACCATTGTGCAAAAGTATAAAACAAAATATGGATCAGTTCCTTATACAGATCTATGACATGTTAGATCCAGGTACAGAAGAGTACTGAAGCTATTTTTTCCTCAAAGGTTATGTCAGGCTAGCACTTAGGAAAAAGACTCTATAGTGACTCAGAAAAAATCACCACTTATTATTGGATGCCAGGTTCATTCTCCTTGAGAGGAATGAAGTTGTTGTAGACATTTTATTTTATTTTTAAGAAAAACTGCACAACTGTGGAACACATTACTATAGGACGTTACTGAAGCAAAACATTTAGTCAAACAGAGAGAGGATTAAACAATTGAATAGACACTATCAGATGTTCTGAACTAGACAGACCACTGCTCTGATTTAGTATAGCAATTTGTATAATCAATAAATCAAGGGGCCCTTGAAAAAGCTGTGCAATCACCACAGCTGTACAAATGAATACAAAGCACTGAATTTGAGCTCCCTGTAGATAAGTGATTTGCCAAGTTATTTGGTGGATATACATTCTCTACTCCGCTGACTTAGAATTAAAATTTTGTATTTTATGCTGTGACGGGGATGTGCCGCCATCATCGACAGTAGGAAAACAGGAGGAAGGTCACCGGGGACCGGCAGACCCTCCAGGGGACCCCGAGGCAACCCACTTACCTTCCGGAGGGTCGACAGCGCCAGAGCTGGGAATGTGGTGGCAGCTATTTTCATAGCTGTTAGAACAAACATTGGGTGAAAGCAACTCAAAGTCCAATGACTTGACTAGAACCCCACATGTGTATGCCCTTCTCGCTACCCGACTCTTTCTTCTTTTAAGTTTACGACTTCATTCTAGTGATGCGGTTAAACTACCTACATGTTCCTCACCCCTTGCACACACACAGTTTGCAATAGTCTACAATAAAATTCTTTACATGGAGAAAATGGGAATTTGAACACCCACAACAAATTTTTTTTATTAGCATATTAAAAATTGATGTTGATGAGAATAGCCACATTAAAAAAAAAAAGGAAAAAAAATATATTTGTGGTGGTCTGCTTTGTAATTAAAAGATTTCTTCAGAAAAGCTGAAGTGAAAGAACTTGGATAAAAATGCAAATATTCTCACATATTCACAGCATCAGGATAAACTGAACACTTCTTTTTTAATCTAAAGGAAGATTATGTAAACTTCTTGGATGATTTGTACAATTGCAAGGTGTTTCATGCTTATGGTATTTCTGGAAGATTAAATTAGTCCATTAAGTATTTGCCTTCTTTTGATAAGAAAGTTGGGGCTGTCCAACTTCAGAGTAGACAGAGGCAGCTCACAACACTGGCTCTCTAGGACCTCCACCATACACCATTCCTCCACCTGTACAGGCAGCATGGGTCCTGTAGCCGCCGGGCGTCGAACATCTTACCTCAGGCCTCTTTGCCCCGAGGTTTTGTAGATATTCGGCTGGCCATCGCAGGAAGCCCTGGAGCTGGTCTCTTTCTGCTCTGGGGTCTGCCCCTTCTCGCCTGCCACGACTTTGATCTTCCAGTGGGTGGAGCTTCCCTCCAGGCAGCTGTCCCCTCTGGCTACCTGCAGTCGGGATCTTCTGCGAGGCTCCTCCACCCCTTTCACCTCGCCCTTACCCTGCCTGGCGGTTCCAGGTGTTCTTGCTGCTGCTTTCTATGGCCGCCACCAACGTGGAAGGCTTTCCTCCCTGCCTACTCTCACCCCGCAGCCCCTTCTTACCCAGGGTAACACAAACAAAGGAACGCTCTAACAACTTAAACACCGCTATTC
>JAGPOW010001296.1:112204595-112256610 GCA_030014935.1 Caiman crocodilus
AATGGCCACCACTATAGAGGTGAGCAAAAGGGGAGATTCAAGGCCAGCCTGAAGAAATGTGGTATGAATATCACTTGAGAGACTCAAGCACTGAATTGCCCATAGTAGTGCTGTGATGTATGACAAGGTATTGATCATTTCAAGCAAACTCACTTCACTATGGAAGTAGATAGATGAGAAATAGAAACTATTTGCTATGTCTATAGTAAAACATTCAGTTCTAGGATTAGGCTCCTCAGCCATCTCTGGACTAATTGATTACTCCATTACTGAAAGACTGTCCTCCCTATAGTCAGGAACTGCCAATGAAAATTATGATCCCGAGATGCAACATTCCTGTCTATGTGCACCACCGCACAAACTACTTGACTCGAGTCTTTAGAACAAACAATGATTCTTTACCCCAAAGACTTTGGAACCACTGTATTGTTCTTTGGACCTTAAAAATGACAATATAGTTCTTCATTTCAAAACAACCATGAGAATGGTAGCAATAAGATTTATCAAATACTGAGAAAGATGTATTCTTTCATATTTCCTCTGAATGAAAACATGTTCCGAGATCAAGAAATCTAGCTGTGCTGGTTTTCTGAAGAGTTGGGCTCACCAATAATTTTCAGGTTAGGAGGTAGTACATGTAAAGTGGATGCATTATGTCCTACTACAGCATTCCCTGGCACCATACAGAAAAGAAAAAAAAAAACAGAACCAAGAATACCCACTCATTAATAAAAAAATGCTAAAATTCCCCACATATTGTATTAAGGGCAAACATATTTACTCACACATATTGCAGTAATTAAATGCATAAATTTAAACACAAAACTGAATTTTTATAACTATTTCTTCTCTCACTTCCTTACCCATCATAGTCAATATCCAGAGTATTATCAATAATTTAAAGTTTATGGACCTTGAGACAGACCCTGTGTCTTATTGTTGCATTTTAAATATATAAACCGTATTTTTACTGATTACATAACAAAACATTCTTGCACGCAAACCACATGAAACAATTGTGACAGGAAATATAAAATGAAGTATGATGATTTCCAATACATATTTTATTGTTTAAACAGGTTTAAGATACTGAAAAACTTCCTTAGTCAAACTACAAATGAAACTGAACCCAGAGAACTCTGGGTTTTAATGCTACAGATGGACTTTGTCACTTGGGGGAGATCTGTGACCTCTTTCTAAAAAAAAGGGAAGAAACAAAAACTGTGTGAAAAGAAGAATCCTCTTAAAAAGCAAATGAAGCATCTGAGCCAGTGCTTCTCGACTGAAAGAATGACAAAGCTGGGGGAAAAGCCAAAAACACCTTCTTGTTTGTTTTATTATGTTTTTTTCCTTGATGAAAAGGACTATTTACATTAGACTGTGTGCATCAGGGCAAATCTGTTTCAGGGATTATTCTCTACACATGTTCCTAAGAATCTAAATATACAAAGAAGTAACACATCTTTTCTGAGGCTTTATAACATGCTTCAAAGAATAAAAATAAATTGTTGTTGACAGTCTGCTGTATCTAAAAAAAAAAATATTTAGCTTATCAAGATTTAAAATATAGAACATCCATCAGAAGCCATTCAAAACTCAAAATACAGAAATGGATTTTTTTTAAAGCTCTAGATTAAGTTAATTTGTTCTGTATTTTAAACAGGAATATTAAAAGACCTGGGCAAAGCAAAAGCCTCTATGTAATGAGAACTTGAAATGGCAAAGCATTAAGTATTGTAAGAAAATAAAATCATTCCAATCCTCTGCTGTCACACAGATAACATTTTAATACATAAGGAGGTATGTATAAGGACATGGTGCAAATTGGCCATAATAAATACAGCACTGTTGCAGTTTCTCATGCATTCCAACAGACTTGTGTAATTACCATTTCCAGAGAACACAGATATTCAGTTCTTCGTTGCTGAGAAATTTAATTCTTATATAATCCAAATCCATTTGGATCTGTAATCCATTAATTACAGATTTGTTATCTCTGCCTTTTTTTTTTTAATTTTACAACCATGAGCTATGCGATATGAAGTAGTAAGCAGCTCATGCAAAGTCCAGGTTAAGAAAATAATTAACGAAGTTTGACAGTTGTACTATTTCAAGAAAGGGATTCACTATAGACAAAAGACAGTAATATTCCAATCTATTAGCATAGAAAGGAGAGAGAGAGTCAAAAGCAGATGTATTACTATGCTGTTAGTTTTATTGCTTACAAATATAAGTGATACAAAATAAAACAAGGTTTTTCTTGATTCTAAATCATAAATTTACAAAGATGCTGCATGGAATAAGGGATTAATTTCCAAGGACGACAGTTAATCCTTTAAAAATTACACATTATTACTCAAAATTAACTGAAAACTGCTGATTGAGCACAACATCCTATCCGAGAGCTAGTTTTGTTAGCGTCTTTTAGGATGGGTTTGAAGAAGAAGTGGTCAGAGTCTACAGATCACAGCCATGGCAAAGTTTGCTCTCTTCCCTCCATAAACTCTCAAAGTCTTAGAATTTATTGCCTTAGTGATTTGGAGAAGCAGAATCTTTGAAGATCTTGCAAACAGTATCATTTTGTTTGCTAATATGCCAGCATTTTATTGAAGGATATTAAAGGAAATGTGGACACTTTTATTGTTCTCCTTGAGGCAGCAAATGCTGCATTGAAGAGGTTCATTATTAAGTATTTTACCACTGTCCATCTGGCTTACAGTCAATTATGTTCAGTTAATGTGCATATTAATGAGGATCTTGACAACCAGTAATAATCACTAACTGCCCGCTCCAATGTCAGTCTTTAGCTCACGATTGGTACTTTGTTGGCATAATATTATAACCACCTTGTAATTACGTTGCAGTTCATTACTATTGAAGCAGAGGTCAATAAAAACAAGTTACAACACCTTATTTTACCCTAGCTAGCAGGCAATCTTATTTTAGAGAGAGGAGGATACACAAGGGCAATAACTTTTTATGAAAAGTGTGCAGACTAGAACCATTAATAATGTTAATGATCAGTAATAAGAAAAAGTATCCAGTTTTTATGAACAAAATTCAAGCATATCCACACATTCTAGATTGGAAAAAGATGGGAACACACACCAGATCTTGTAAATGATGACCAACCTGCAGTCACATGAAAGTTGCTATGCATAAAAGGCAAGCAATTAGGAGGGAAATTTCCCTGGAAATTTGAGGGACTATGCATAGGCACAAAAAATTAGAGCCGGGGAACAGATTTTTAACACTGTTATTTTCTCAACTGACATCTGTCCAGAACAAGTGGAAGTTACTGTTCATGGAAGCAGGGGTAAATACCTTCTCAAGCTTTCTATTTCTAGGTCACGGGTAAGCATAGCCTCAGTAGCCATACTACAAGCTACAAAGGGAAAGTCAGGCACCTGATCAGAGGTGAAGACACTCTTTGTGGATAAGCATGGAGTGCTCCCACCTAAAGAAAAACTCTACTGTGGGAATTACTTCTGAATCCCACCAATTCAGCCTTGTGGACCTTCATAACCTTCTGAGGGCGGGACATACATTTTACATACAAAGAACTGGCAATAGCTTCCAAGTTGACCGGATGTAGGATATTGACAACTGGAGGCAATTTCTAAACAAGAATGTTGTCTATAACCTGAAACTAACCTGAAATAGGCAAAAAAAACTCCACCATAAAACCTGCTACTTTTTATTTTGTGACTACTGTGAAATTATATGGATTTCTATGATAACAAATTAAGTAGTGTGTTAATTCTTTTCCCACTTACCTCAAGTAGTTTCCATCACACTTACCAAGCACTGGAATTTATATATTCTTATAAGGATTATGAAAAACTCTCTCTACTCTCAGAAAAATTACTGTAATTGTAGTACCACAGGAGGAGGTAGCAAGGCCCTTGCCATAAGGAATTCATCAATTCGGAGCTGGAGAACAGCTCCAGGATTGTAGAAGAAGAAATGCCAGATGCAGAAGAGAAAGAACAGGCAACCAAGAGGGTGGAAGCTAGAGTCTTGTGCTCTTCACCTCCACCTGCAGCCCCAGCAACAAAGAGGGAAGAGCAAATTTCATTGCTGGAGGAAGATAGGCCAGGCCTCACCATGGTGGGAAGGCTCAAGGTGACTGCTACCAAAAAACCGGTGACAGGTGATGGTGGCTCAAGACTCCCTTCTGTGAGAGATGGAGGGAGCCATCTGCCAACGTGTTTCAGGAAGTCTGCTGCTTGCCCAGAGCCTGGAAACAAAACGGCATAGAGCAGAGGTTCCCAACTACTGGATCGTGGCACGGTACTGTGCCTCAGTGGGTTGGCTGTGGGGTCATGGCCTGCAGCTTAATACCTGACTGTGCGGATAGTATTGCCAGCAGGGCTTTGGCTTTTTCAACCATGGGATGTTCTTCCAAGAAGGATTACTGGGATCAGATGGGATTCACCTGACAAAGAAAGGAAAGAGCATCTTCGCAGACAGACTCGCTAACCTAATGAGGAGGGCTTTAAACTAGGTTTGCTGGGGATGGAGACCAAAGCTCTGAAGTAAGTGGGGAAGCAGGAGACCAGAAGGAAGAGCAAGCAGGAGGAGAAATCAGCAATCATCTAGTTACCTTAGATGCCTGTTCACAAATGCACAGAGCCTGGGAAACAAGCAAAAGAATTGGAAGTCCTTGCCCAGTCACAGAACTATGACTGGAATAACAGAGACTTGGTGCTCCAGTGATGTGAGGTATCCATCCCACCATCGTGGATGGGTACAAACCGTTCAGGCAGGACAGGCAGGGAAGAGGAGGAAGAGTTGCACTTTACATAAAAGAGCCATATGATTACTCAGAGCTCCAGTATGAACTTGAGGTCAGAGGACAGCGCAACAAGGGTAATGTCATGATGAAATCTGGTATAGACCTCCAGGGCAGAGGTAGTGGATGAGGCTTTCTTCAAAACAGCTAGAGGAATTTTCCCTATCACAGACCCTGGTTCTCATAGGGAACTTCAAAAAAATCACCCTGACATCTGCCAGGAGTGCTATACAGCAGTGTGCAGGCAATCCAGGAAGTCGTTGGAGCGTATTGGGGATTAATGTCCTGGTTCAAGTGTTGGAGAGGCATTAACATTACTGCTGTCAGGCATGGAAGTAGCAGTGGATGGCAACTTGGGCAGCAGGTGTTTATATATGAAGAGAAAAAGATGTGCTGTCATATGGATAAGACACTTGTGTAGCATGAACTGAACTAGTGTAGCTGATGTTAACATAGAGTGTATTAATAGTGAAATATAACCATATTAGTCTTGTCCTGTAAGCAACCTGAAAACTCCATTTTGTATCCTTCTGCTTGACATAAGTGAATGAACTCTGCATAACCTTTATATATGACTGTGTAAAAGGGTGAATGGTGAGAGAATGGCATAGAGATGGGAGAAGAAGATTCAACTGTTTATGTAAGCAACAAGGTGCCAAATATAAGTTACCAACCACTAACAAATGGCTGAAGAATCCCTTTGAAGCTCAAAGGCACAAAGGAGGTAACAGTAGGAGAAATTCTGCCAGACGGGCAACAAAAACGCTCGGAGGCTAAAATAAGCTGAAGACAAAAGAAGAACTGCAAAAACAGAAGCTGGGTATGGAAAAACCCCAAAGCACTGAAACAAAGGATGCCAATCCCTATAAAAGAACACTTTGAAAATGCCAACTTGGGCAAATCTCTTTCTCTACTGCTTTTTCATCAGAGCACAGATGCTCTGATGTTCACCCTGCTCCAGCTGTTATCTTTAAATCTGCTATCTTCAAATCATCATCATCTACTCAATAAGCCCAAGTTGGCCACCCTGGGTTTATATTGAACAACTATTGCCAGTAACTATATCTGGTGAATGTGTATGCCTGTGTGTAATGATGTGTATGATGATTTGTGTGTGTTTGTATAAACAGTGTGCCTGAACCTCTATGTCTAACTCATGTAATCAATGAATGCGGCAACTTGCCTTATCTCAATTTGTGTAAGACTTAGAGTGATGGAAGTGGGGTGTACAATAAATAAAACAATTGAAAGGATTCTTTGAAAGGACTGGGATGTAAATCTAATCCTCCCCTAAGCCAATTATGTGGGAGAAAACAGAACCAAAAATACCCACTCATTAATAAAAATTTGCTACGTTCCCCACATATTGTATTTATGATAAACATATTTACTAATACATATTACAGAGAACAAATACATAATTTTAAACATAACACTGTACTTTTTATTACTATTTCTTCTCTCATTTCCCCACCCATCATAGTCTGTTGTCAATATCCATGATTCTATAATACTAAAGATCTACCGTCAAGGTTTGCAGGCTCAGTATGTAAACTACTAAATTCTTCTTAACTGTTTGGTAGATCCAAAGAGGGAAAAAAAAAAAAAAAAAATCAGTTCTCCCAAAATAAAAAATGAAACAAGGATGAAAGAAATTTATCTGCTGAATTACGGGGGGTGGGGTGAGGGGTGGGAAACAAAACAAAACAAAACAAAACAAAACAAAACAACCCACAAAGCCTTGGCTTTGGTGCTTTGCAATCCTGGATGCAAAATGCATTATTACTCTATCCTTCCAGTCTGCTAAACTGCTCTAGGTAGGTGACAGATAAAAATGCACAAGAATCCTGGAGCACTCACAAAATCAGATTCTTGAACGTTCAGCACCTTGACTGCCTGGAAAAAAAACAGAACAGAGTGGCAGCAAGATTTGCTCACATCCCTTCCCACCCACCCCCAGTTTCAGGGGGACTCAGGCTGTAAAGGAACCAACAGAGAAATAAATTGAACAGGAAACAACTATAATGTAAACACATTAAACCACACTGCTATATTCACAGAAATACAGGAAATACAAACCTCTAATACATGAATTTGATGAATACTCTAAAAACAAAATAATACACCCCCCCATACAGGTTAAAGATGCAACCACATGTATATTCCTACTTGAATCTTTCTACATCTTGATGCTTTTGATTTTGTTTATGATTAATGCTTCACTGGAACTGTTTTCTCCCTTTACATTAATTTCCTTTCTCTCTCCCCCGCCTTAAAAAGGAAAAAGGGAAATAGATAACATACTTTCACTTAATATTGTTACTAATTAAATGGGTTCAACTCAACCTTGAATTTCAAATCTCATTAGGATGAATGAGACCAGAGGAAGGAGGCTTTCCACTTTTGCTGCTACTTTGGTCTTGCTTAAACAGTTCTCTATGGGCTCAGAGTAGGCAAGATATAAATGGAGCAGAAAACAGGATCTCAGTTAACTTTATTTTACTACTGTATCCTCATAAATCAAGTAAAGAAAAAAAGGTTGTTTTGTGGAGGGGGTTTAATATAAGCCCAAATTTGTTAAATCCTGTAGAAAACAAACATTGTCAACAAATTCTAGAATGACAGGATTTGTGTCTGGACTGTTTTCTGCTGTTTTGCTTAATGAAGACTTATGCTGCTTTTCTATCACTGATCTGTGATTTCCTCATACAGTGTTATCTCAGGGTAAGAGCAGCATCAGAAGTGAAGGTAGGTCTCCTCTGTGAAAACAGGCATCTTTTCACATTGTGAAAGTTAATTCAAAATAACTGGTCTCAATGTAATATTCTAGGGAAGATGAAGTATTATTCTACTTTTACTCAGTCCTGGAGGTAAATCTCATGTCAGGGAAAATATTGTTAACCTCAAATAGCTACAAGACAACAATTTGTGCCTTGCCTCTACTGTGATTTTACACTGAAACTATTAACTCAAGATAATCCTCTAAATGTAAAAACACCCCTTCTTTGGGGAATAGGATTTAAGTGTTGTTGTAGCCATGATGGTCCAGAAAGAATGAGGTAAGAATCATTTGTGGTATCCTGATCTTTTATTGGATAGGCTTTCAGACATGAGGGAAGGAAATGCTTCCCAGTTGCTGCCCTTTCACAGTAACTTGAAGGGCACTTGATTACTGAAAACTTGTCCAAAAGCTCACCCAACTATACAGTTGGTCCTATAAAAGATATTGCAAAAAATTCTTGTTTCTTCCAGGACAAAGACAATGTTTGCCATTTTGGCAGATGCCAATTGAGAATCCTTCTAAGTGATATTTCAATTACTTAACATATTTTCGAAGTCCATCGAACATAACTTGCAATCAGGTGTGCCCTGTTTAAGATACAAGAACTCCAGGCATTTTCTACTATAATTAAGATGCACACAGCTGGTCTTTTACAACTGGGAAAATGATTTCCTTTTCTTTGAATTCAAGGGGAGCTGAAAGTATTTATTAAAAAAAAAAAAATAGCTATCAGTACAAATAAAACACAAAACATTTCAGTACTAATAGCTCAGAAGATTATAAGCTTGGTAAAACAATAAAGACTATTGCCTTGCAACATATCTTTAATACATAGAAATGTTTAGATTTTGGGATACAGTTAACGATGTACAAATTACTTTGCCTCTGAACACTGCCTCAGCATATATTCACAATTGAGATGTCCGCCTTCTGCACGGCTGAGCCTTGGGGAACCAAACAGAAAGCAAGGCCCATTGCCACTACGTGAGCCTTCTCTTGTGACATCAAATTATCCAAGCTAGTATTATGAAAAAATGTTCCATAATCTTAGATGCCCATGTTCCAATGCGTACTATTGCTAAGAGTAAATAGTCTCACAGTCTCACCATTGGTGGTTAGTAGTAGCTGTAGCTATACCATTTCTAACAATAAGAACTAAAAGTGAGGAAAAATGGCAAGTAGTTTATTCAAACATGCAATTTTAGTCTAGCTAAACCTGTTTGCACCTGTGACTTGAATTTACCTAGTGGTAATATCTGGATACATTTTTTGCAAGGCTAGATCTACATAAAGTTAGGGGAGGAGGAAGGTAGGGAGAAATGAGAGAGATCTCAGTTCTAAACATGAAGGTTGTGTTGCTCTTCCACTCCCATGTCTTTTCAAAAAAGCCACTCCCAGGTTTGCATATTTGCTGAAAACATGAAAAATAAAGCAAAACAAAACAAAGCAAAAAACAACCCAACCAGGTTTATTTTGCTTTCTTGCATTAGGGAATTTAAACCGTATCTTCTAGCTTTCAAAAGACTACTTTAATGAACATACCAGAAAGTATCCTGGAGTGCAGGGTTCCCCATCTCTTCTGTTGACCACCACCACTACCTCATTTTTTGATAGTATCAATTTATTTCCATGAAAGGTTTCAGCTGTTCATTTGCTTTGCAATGGGAAAAAAAATGGGAGGAAAGAGTTCCTTTCCATTCAAAAGATCAATCTGATTTTCTCCCAGTTCTTTAGCAAAACAAAATATTATCTCAGCCTTGATAAAGATTATGTATCCATATGCCTTGATAGCATAATAGAGGGTCACCCTAGTACTACAAAGACAAGCTGGGGTTTGCCCTGAACTGTACTTACACGTTAATGTAAGGGTCTTTTCTTAGAGCACCTTAGGTAGCATTCTAACACAATCTAAAAGTCTAGGGTGAAATCTAAATCTGAAGGAAGTCAATGGGAGTGTATAAGCAGGTTGCTCAACCTGCTGGTTTCTGCAAACAAGGTTGCTCCCCAAGGAGTTTCTCAGCCAGTTTTCTGAAACAAATTATAGTCTTTAAAACAGACTAAACAATTTTTTCCTGTCCTCTCCCAGACACTGGGAAGGTAACATCTTTTGCTGTAGCCCCAGCACAGCAGCCTGACCCCTCCATGCAGCAACCTGTTCAACCTATAGCCTGCTTCCTTCTTCCTTGAACACTGCTCTCTCAGTTTGTCTCCTTTCTGTTCTCCTCCCTGGAGTAGGCTCCCAGGGAAAGCATTAGCCGAATGCCCCAGAACAGAATGTCGTACAGGGTTGGCTGCCTCTTAAGGGGACAGACCATGAATGGTTTTAGTAATTACATCCCTGGTATAGAAAAAAGAGGGGCATATTTTAAATCCTAAGCTTGTAGAGTTAAATATGTTCAACTCAAACATATAAGCACATTATAAAGTGTGCGTGTACACACATACACTCTCTCTCTACATGTTGGCTACCAATTCTAACAGCACACCATGAAATAATAGTGTAGAGCTTGCTAGCCATGGTCATCCTCACCACTGCAGATACATTATACATGACCAGTGAAAATCTGTCTATACTAGGATAAAATGCATAACGTGTTTTCAGGATTTAGACTACCAAATGAACTCATGACTATACATGTTGATGTTATATAACTTCCATTTCTATTTTACTTGTCTCTGTACAGTCCATCTTATGGGATCTAAACAAGCAGTATAAGGGCCTTGTTGCTCATAAATTTTAGATGGTTCTAGCAGCTCTTAACCCCTGGATTGTCCATATAGTAACACCCGAAACTAGTTTTAAACACATTTTAGGTAGCTTAAAGTTACTTCAGGGCAGGTTCATCTATCTGTGTCACCCAACTTGTATTCCATTAATGTGTGGCCACTCCCCATACACGAGCAGCCCTTATTTGAGTCCTCCATCATCCCAGGATGCATTGTCCCTTCCCCCAACCCTCCCGTTCAATGTGGACAAACTTTTCAACCCTGAATTCTACTTCTCGGGGTGGTTCTTGCATCAAGGCAACTCTACCTCCCACCTCTAAGGTTGTGAACTTCCTACCCACAAGGGTGCAACCCCATGCAAACAGCCTTCAGAGCATGTGCCACATAGCCATGTCACAGGGCACACCCCAGAAGTGGGGTCTAGGGTGGGTGGATAGGGGGAAGAAAACTTGAGATCCTTCCCAGAGAAGGGGGAGTAGCTCCCCCCAAAGCACCTTTTCTCACCACTCTCAGCTATCCCAAGAAGCATGACCAGCACCATCCATTCCCCAATCCCAAATCCCACCTTATTAAAACATGAGACATTTAATTTACTTCTTATTTTTTAATTTCTTTTTATTTTATCCTTCAGTGGCTGGCTAACTTCATTTTACCAGTCTTCCCCCACCCACATTTCCTTTCCATCACCCATTTTGTTACCCACCCCCATCCCATTAACTCTCCACCTCCAAGCTGCATGCCCCCACCCCCAACCAACGTTTTTTTGCACCTAGAGCAGGGATAGACACCTGTCCTGGCTCACCAGCTCTGTAATGGCAACTCACAGCTGTAGCTGTTTATCAGGGCCCTGCTCATCAGCCTCCTATTGGCAAGTCAGAGCTGTGCACCTGGGGGATAATCAGAGAAGGTTTTAGCCTTAAGGTGCAATTGCTAAACCCAAGCTAGCACTAACATCTATTAACATTTGAACAGCTTGAAGTGCAACATGTAACAAGGCCATAACTCCCAGGTAGGCAGCTGAAGCATAGCATATTAACTTACATTATTATATTCATGGATTTATACCACAGTACTAATCTGAACAGTAATAACTTGTAACGCCAAGATTTTTTACTTATACACACTTGTTTAACATAGTGAAGTTCTGAGTGCTATTGACTTCTTGCCACCTAAAACACGTATCACAAAAATTAGGATAATTTAATTCCTGTTAAAGTTGTTGGATTTCATGCCTTGAAACTGAAATTTTCACTGCTCTGCGCAAAAAGTTTATAGTACTGACAGAAACCTCCCCCAATAACATGTCTTGACCAAGTTGTGGAAGAGCCACTGGTAAGTACCTTTGGATAATCTCACAGACTTAATCAGAACAAACTGTTTTTTATTAATTTAAAACTGATACTTGCTTATTAAGAGCTAGCCTAAAGCCACCATAATGTACTACATTGCCAAACAAATGATTTTTTATTTCTTGACCTGGGCCATAATCAAGCTATGAGCCAGTAGCAAAAAAATCCTCTCTCCTCTTATCCAGTCCAATAAATAACATGAAGTAGGGATTGTAGGTATTTTGTAACTATACCTTATCTATCCCCACCAAGTTCCAGTAAGGGTTGAGATCGTATTGATTTCTGAGACATTTTACTGAGCTTCAGATAGTCTTCCTTGGAAAAGCAAACTTATTGAAAGCAGACAACTGCCATTGCCAATTTGTGAAAAAAACCCAAACAAACAAGATCCTAACAGGGCATTGCTCCATTACAAAGTATAGTATTTTCTGGTTATCCTACAAGCTTTAATGAGAGTTGTAAGCCCAAAGGGCTAATCAGTTAATTAGCTCCAAGTTTCCAAAACTAGTACCTGGGAAAACATTATTCGAGAATTATCAATCACCACACACAAAAGCAGAGAACTGCTGCCGGATTCTGAAGATGCAATGTGCTTATTGCTACCAACAGTACCATAAAAATATCACAGCAGGCCACACCATTTCTGACAGTTATAAGGAAATCTGCTTCAGTTCCTTGCAACTTTTCCAGTGCTGAAAATTGTAGGCAAATCAACAGTATTTGCTTTCTTCACAGCATATTTTCTAAACAACTATTTTTGTATGCAATTCTTCAACTAATTTGTGAAGCACCGTGCGCCATCTGCAAACCTGTCCCTGGATTATAAAAGCAGTGTAAAACAGATCCCATGCTTTAAAAAGTGACCCACACTCATCTCAAATGGTTCAATACTGAAAATACCTAATTTGAATCTCAAGTTTACATTATATATTAGACATACTTTTCTTTTTATACATGAAACAGACTGTAACTAGTTCCTTAAAATACACTACTGCTTAGACTTTCAAATGTGTTACTATTTAAAAAAAAAAAAAAATCCTTTTGACATGTCAAGTGCAGGTAGTCAAATGTAGGGGGGTTTTTTTATATACATCTTAGAGAAAGATTAGAGGAAAATATGGTTAACTCCACAAAACAGCTTTGGTGCTTTTTGATTACTGAGTCATGGGGAAACAATTACACTTACTTACCAGAATTTCCTTTCTTTAGGTGTTATTGTTGGAGTTTTTTTTAAATGTAAAATTCAATGCAAGTGTGCATTAAAAATTTTCAGATTGTTAATCCTGAAGAATGGGAAACCTTTTCTCTCCAACACAAAATGCAAGCTTCCTTCCACCACTTCCTGAAAATGGCTCAATTTAAACCTTTAGATAAAAGAAGGGCATGAAACTTCCCCATTATAAACACCTGATGTCTCTGTTACAGAGACAAAGATGGGCAACAAAGATACCAATTAACATCAATCCTGGTGACAGTAGTCTTTCGTGGCAACTTAAAACAGTCTGGTTCCTAGAGATGCGTTTCTTAAATAACCAATTAATTTTGTACAGATCTCTGGTTCTTGGATCAAGTAAAACATGAATCAAATTTCCCAGGTGAGTGATCTAATCACCACGCTTTGGAATCACACCAACTCTTGGTCCCTTTCTGCAGCATAACGAATCCTGAGTTTGGAAACTCTTCCTATTTGGAGTACCTTATAGCCTGGCAGTTCAGCACTTTTTTGGGAGGTGCGAGATGCAATTTTGAACCCCTTCAAGCCTAGGAGAGAATGAAATTACATCTTCAAACTCCTGAATAAGTTCTCGAACCATTAAAATATAATGAGAGGTAGGAATCAACCCCTTCTCCCACAGTCATCTAAGAGGAAAGAGCGAGCCTCTTACAGATTTTTGAAAGAATAGCTGCAGACTCCACCATCAGGAGAAAGACTCCAAGCTACTGATCCTATAAGGACAGGAGTAAGAAACTCCTTCAGCCTGGAGTGAGGAACCTAAGCACCAAAGAGGTAGTATTTCAGGCTTAGTACTTGAATAGTTCTTGACAGCTCTACACTCAATGATTTCTGGAGTGCTTACGTTTGTGCATACATTATAATAAAGAAATGCAGGAGCAGGGGCTAGCAAAAGATTCTGAATACCACTCCAGGGCTAGGAGCCTAACATTTTGGGGGGGCAAAATACTTTGTTGGAACTGATCCATCGTATTTTACCATGAAGTAGTGAAATTTTGCAAAATGCCACATTAATTAAAAACAACCAAAAGACCCAACAAAAACAAACAACCAATGTGACCACCTCCTGAGTTCATTATTTTTAAATTGTGTTCACAGAAGGGCTGTCATAACCTGTCACTCTAGGTCCTTTACCTGGTTTCAAAAACAAACAGCGAAAAAAGGATTCCTTTTTATCTCTATATTTATGTAATAAAGATGCTGCAGACAGGAGAGTGCATTGTGACAGCCAAGCACTCTAGTTGTATTCCATGCATCAGTGCAATACATGTAGCAATTCCCCCTCCTTTTTTAACCAGAGAGGTTTCAGTAGGACTCTAAAAAGCCTAAACAATGGAATACAGCATAATCCCCTAGTATTATAGAGCAAATACATGAAACACCCACTAGTGTAAAATTCTATAATAATATTCTAAAGTAGACTTATCCATCAATCAGAAGACCAGCCTACCCTATAGTAGTTAGAGTTGTGTCTATTTCCCAATTGCTACACAACATACTATATTTTGAATGTCTGAGGAAAACTACTGAGAGAGGGAGAACATAATTTAGCATATAGATCATGAGTCACAAGACCTGTGTTCTACATTCACCAAACATCGTTATGATTATTCAATACTAATAGTACCTTTGCACAGCTGAGATCACCCAGCTGCAGAGCATAATGGGAGTTGTCAGGATAGTCATTGTAGTTCAAAATACTATCTTAGCAGTAGGTTTCCTGGATATAGAAGCCCTGACTGCAGGACACCACACTAAGTGCTAACCCCCACAGTGCTTTAGTTTTCCACCTGATAAATGAGAGTAATAATATCAGGGATATACTGTGAATCTGATGGATGAAAACTCTACGAAACCCTCTGATACAATGGGCTCTATAAGTACTTAACATCAGATTATATTCAGCCAATAGTTATTTCTAAATAACCCGTACGTGATTATGCAGATCCCTCATCTCTGGTTACATTTTGTAATGCCCCTAGGAAACACTGGCCAGCTCAACTTCTGACTCCTCTCTCTAGCAACCCTCTAACATGACCTGACCTCAGATACAAAATTCAGCTCTCTCATTCAGTAAAAATGAATTATTCTTAACAAAGGAAGAGAGAGAGAGTTTTCCAAGGAGAAAGGGGAGAAGGGAAAATAGTTGGAAGACTATAATTAGGCATGGGAACAGGATGGACTAAAGGTCAAAAGTTTGGTCTGTTATTGGTATTAAGTACAATGCTGAGAATGAGTGCAGCACTGAGAATAACCAACAAGTGTAACAGCATATGCTCTGTTATGCCATAGGCAGATATTATATTTGTAAAGTCCTTATAATCCTATGAAAAGTGAGCATTTTGGTGCACTTTGCCTGTAGCATTACAAAAATAGTGCAAGCACTCCAAAAATGTTTCTATTTGAAACATGAACTTCTCTGCAGTGCTACATTTCGTAGCATAGCATGTAGTTTGTGGTCAGTTGTGTGTAGCACTAGAGAGGGGCATTTGCTTCCAACTCTACAAAGGGTTGCTTGATTCAAGAGTACTCTGCTCTCCTCTCACCCCAAGGCAGGAAGGAGGAAGAGCCTGCTCCTTGACAGCCCACCAGGTGCTGAGCTGTAGTTCAGTGAGAACTGGGAACTGATAGCAGCTGTTTGGCTGGGCTGTGGGGGCTGCTACTGCCATAGCAGCAGTGAACTGTGGGAGCACTGTTGCCCTGAAGAGGTGAAAGCAAAGGAACAGGTACTTATCAGCCCCCTGGCTGGAAAGTATGTCTCTGGCATGATTCTCTATGTAATACTCTACTGAGTGATTGTAAACTTACGTACACCCCTGACAGCACTACTTTTATGGAGCACTGCAAAGTGCTGTGTAGAGCAGGAGTGGGCAAAATGTGGCTCGCAGGCTGGATGCCAGCTGCTAGGCAATTCTCTTTGGCCTGCAGGGCCCCTAAAAATTTTGGAGAATTAATATTTATCTGTCCCTGGCAACCTGTCATGTTACCCTCGATAGCATGCCAAAACTCAGTAAGTGGCCCTCCACCCAAAAAAATTGCTCACCCCGGTATAAAACCATGAATGCAGGTGCAGATAGAAGTAACAATTTTCACCACGAGACCACAAAGTCTATAGCTGTGACCAAATACAAGTACACAGCTGTAGACCACTTAAAAATGGTTGATCTGGTGAAAATCTGAACCTTCATGAAATGAAGGTTCAGATAAAGACCTTTCAAAACATAGTGTCTTCTAACTGGCATCTGCTCTGCCAGCCTGTCACTATTTTCAGAATGGGAGAGAGGAGGAGTGGAGGGAGTTTGGTCTGAGTTTTTTTTAGCCCTCACTAAAGAAGGTGGGGTGGGTATACTGGACTCTCTGAGGTGGGAGGACTCCAGTACACCCACTCTACCCTCCAGTGTCAGCAGGGAACCCCTAGAACTTGCTCCCTTTCTCCTCCCCTAGTCTGAAAGCAGCAACAGCTGGGAGAGAGCAGGAGTCATTGCTAGGGGAAATCAGACTGAAGCCAGCAGCTAGATTTCCTTCCCCCCTGGAGCCAACAGTGAACTTCTGTTTGGTCCTGGGGATTGCTGTAACTCAAAACACTTCCTGCAAAGCATTCTGAGTTACAGCAGGGAGCAGGTCTTCTGTCTGTGCCCTTTCGTGTCACCATAGCCCTTGTATCTATCTGATCCAACAAATACTTTACTTTGGTTCTGAAAATAAACCTATACTAATATTAGGACTACAAACATGAGCAAAGTCTAGACAAAAGGGCCAGTGCTATAACAGGGTTTTCTTCCTAATTAATGAAAACATGGCCTTCAGGCTTCTTCTGCCCGTGTTATAATTATTTAATTAACAGGAAGCACCTTTAAGTTGTGAATTGTTTACTTATTTAAATAATACCTAAACTCAAAGATGACTTTGAAGCTCAAATGTGTACTACAGGACTAGTACAAACACAAAATAAAATCCAGTATTTGGTTAAGCACTTAATTTCAGACCACAGAAATCTACAATGGCTTTGTTGCCATCTATAAAAAAAAAAAAAAACCACTCTCTCAGTGAAAAAGTACTATAACTACCACTACAATATATTTAATTTATTCCTGCTTGCTGCAAAATATTACACCTAATATTTTCATAAATGTGCAAGTGATTGTGTGGGCACACTGATTTTAAATAAAAGACTTCAGACAAAAAGGGTGTACTTGTACACAACAATATGTACTCCACAATTTCCTGACTAAAATTTCCAAAAAACTAAATGCATAATTTTCATATGTAGATGCTCATTACTTCCTCTGAAGCATTTTTTTTTAGTGTACTAAAGAACAGACCTTTCAGCATTTTCTGCTTTCATAAAAACAAAGGCAATCTACATCTAAATACTATAAATGAAATAGCTCTGAAAGCTTATCAATCCTGAATGTTACTGGCAGGCATTGCTGTTATCTACGAAGGATTTCAATGCTCTATGTTCTTCTGCAATCTAGTTATTTCAGAGTTGCACAAATGGCCTTTTATTTAATTTATTTATTTTGTTTGTAAAATGTGGAGAGATTAACAATGTGAATAAAAATACCACTAACTATGTAGCCAGATTATAGATGCATTACTCAAAAGACATGTGAAGTTTCTAGCACTAATTAGAAAAAGCCTAAACACTTAGAAATGGAAGGGGTGATCACTAACAACTATCATGGATTTGTTCAGTTAGTTTGACTTTTTTTTTTTTTTATGAGGTAACTAGGTTTAGAGAATGGAAGGAATGTAGCACACATAATGCACATGGATTTTAATTAATTTTTTGACACAGTATCATGTCATTGTAAATCAAACATGCAGGCCAGACAGAATTAGTATGAAGTAGATTTGCAATTGGTCAAATACGGGTCTTGTTACATGTTGCCCTCTGAGCTGCTCAAATGTTGATCAGTGTTAATGCTAGATCGAGTTTGGAGTAGTCATACCTTAAGGCTAAAAATATTCTGACTCATCCCCCATGTACACAGCTGTGACTTGCCACCAGAGGGCTGATGAGCCAGGACAGGCTTAAATCCCTGATCTAGGTGGAGTAAGAAATGTGTTGTGGGGGTAGGAACATGAAGCTGGGAGGCAGAGATTTAATGGGACAGGGGTGAGTATTGAAATGGGTGATGGAAAGCAAATGGGGTTGGGGAAGAGTGATGAAATGAAAGTCAGCCAGCTACTAAAGGATGAAATAAAAAGAAGGTTTTTTTTAGAAATGAAATAAAGTAGTAGTAAATGAAAAAAGGTCTCATGTTTTAATAAATTAGGATTGGGATTGAAATGTGGGGGGTGCTACTTGTGCTTCCCAGGGTGGTTGGGAGCTAGGAGTGGTGATAGAAGGCTTTTTTGGGAGATCTACTGCCCGTTCAGGGAAGGAAGCCCCAGGTTATGGGGAACTGATATGGCCCCCTACTTTGTTCCCCCACCAGCCTCACTAGACCACACTCCCAGACCCATCTATGCTCTGCAACCTAGCTAGCTGGCATTTGCTCTGTAGGCTGTTTGCATGGGTTTGCCCCTCTGGGGATGTGAAAGTCATATCCATGGGGTGAGAGTGGAGTTGCCTTGGTACCAGAACTATCCCCTGACCAGTAGAGATCAGGGAGTGAAAAGTTTGTCATCACAGAACAAGTGGGTAGAGGAGAGGACAAGGCATACTGGGATGCTGGAGGATTGCAACTTGTGGCACTCATCTATTATTGTGTCCATTTCTAACAGAACATGAGCTGTATAATAAGGATCAGAGATAAACATGCCACGCCAAGGCAGAACTTTGAGCTGCCTAAAGTATGCTTAAAACTAGTTTCAGGTATTAACATACAGATAATCCAGGAGTTAAGAGCTCCAGGTGCTACCTAAAATTCACATACAAGGCCGCTAGTCCCAGAAAAATAACAATTTTAAAATATATCAATGTCAGAATCACTAAATGTTTTAAGTGGGGTTCCATAGGGTTCTATTCTAGGTCCAGTGCTATTTAACCTTTTTTATTAATGACTCAGATATAGGAAGAGAGCTTCCTCACTAAGTTCATAGACTACACAAACCTAGGAGGGCTTGCAAACGCTTGCGTCGGTAAAATGAGTATTCAAAAGGATCCTGATAAGTTGGATCACTAGACTATAGATAACAAAAGGGATTTTTACAAAGACAAATCTAAAGTACTATTTAGGCAGAAAAATAAATGCATATATACAGAATAGGGCATAATGGGATAAACAGACAAAAACTGCCAAGTAGGAGCTAGGTTTTAAAATACATCACAAGCTTAACCTGAGACAGTAACAAGATGCTATTGCAAAAAAGTAAATTCAGTTTTGGACTGCACTAATTGTGTGGAGCCTATGCCAGGTGATAGCACTGTCACCCTTTCAGTTCAAGGCACTCCCCATTATACTCAGGGCACCCATCAGGAAAGGCTAGCTCCTGGCTTTTGCTTGCTTTTGATAAAAGAGCAATTCTTCCGCTACAAAAGAACTTAAAAAAACCACAGCAGGTCAGAATGCTTTTTACACTGTGAATTCATAGTTGAAATCTCTGGGTTTATCTTGTGATTCATCTGCAGGTATTTGCACACCTAATGGTGCTAATAATGCACAGTACCCCACAGTACCTCTAAAAGGATCCCATAGAAGCACAGGGTGATCCAACATCCTGGTTAGATATTGCTGACAAAAGAAACTGGAGAAGGTCCAGAAGCAAGCAACAAAGCTGATGAAGAAATTGAAATGTCAGCTATACAAGGAGAGATTGAGAGAAGTGGGTACATTTAGTTAAAAGCATATCACTTTTAAAACATTTGAAAGGCTGCCCTAAAAAAAGGAAGTGAACAACATCTCCTTTGCCACATAGGACAGGACACAAGGCAATGTATTTAAACCACAGCAAAGCAGTTATAGATCAAGTCTCAAGAAAAGAATGTTAAATGCAGGAACAATAGGACAATGAAACAAACCTCCTAGGGAAGTTACAGAACCTCCTTCATTGAAGATTTCCAAGAGGCTGGATAAGCATCTGTCTGTTATGCTTTAGAAACAGAAAATCCTATTCTGTGCAAGGAGTTTGAACAAGATGACCCTTGAGATTCCGTCTAGCCCTACGAAAATTAGTTCTAATTATATAAATTGATACACATTATGAAATGTGTCCTAATCTTAGATTTGCTCTTAAATACACACCGTGCTAATTTGGAAGATAAAATGTTTCAAACGCTGCAGGATTAAATAATATTCTAAGCTACAGAACAAAATATATTTCTGGTATTTTTTCTCTCACACTTTATTAGCAAATAAATGCAGTATGACCCAATTTATGATACTTGCACCAATTGAAATGCACCTTTAAATAATGTTTCTCCTGGAATTATAGGAAGATACACACTGTACAAGTGTGAACTAATGGAGATATAGTTCTTTATCCTTCTCTAACTAATAGCAAACATGCCCTTTATTTTAAGAGTACAAATTCAGATTAATGGGAGGAAGGGGGAGGAAGAGAAGGAGGGGCTCTTATCTACTAAACTTTAGGTTCAGAGACACTGGCAACTTTGTAAGAGCCTCATCTAAACCGTACTGAACCCTTTAAAAGGTTCCCACTGACTTCAGTAAGGTGTAATTGGGCTTTAACTCATACTTTACAATTAAGAGCAATACATAAAATGGAAGCCACACCATAGTATTTGGTGGGGGTTAATATGTATGCATAAAGACACACCTACATGAAGTGAGACACGAGAAATAGCACTAAGATTGCATCATCACTTTTTCACATATTTAAAATAACACGTACAAACTTTTAGTGAAAGAACCAGATACTGGCTATATATAAAGTGAAGAAATCGCGATCATGAAAATTTTTCAACTTCAATTGATTAGCAATTTTAGTAAAGTGCTGAGATAACACAAAACATTAAGAATTCCATAACTTGCAAGCCTGTCATCTGCTGGTTGGTATATGAGCACATGCACTACATACAGGATAAAACACTACAGAATATTAAGAATCAAATCATTAGTTGTAGAAAAAAATACCTTCCATTGAGAAATCAGAATTTATAATTAGTAGACGTTATTCTTTGATACATATCAATTTTTTTCAGAAGAATTAAAATAATTCATGCAATAGAGTATAATAATTAAATAATAAAGATTACAACACTAATTCACCATAATTATTTATATTACAGGTGTTCTACCTCCAGCCAACTGACACTCCCCCTGCTGCCGAATTTCTGAACTGGTGGGAAGCCTCATGGGCCAGATGACTTGATCCTGCATGCCAGATCCTGCTGCAGCTTCATGTCACTTCATACCCAGAACCAGTGTATGGGTTCAGGCCACTTCAGCACCAATACAGTAGCCCCATGCTACTCACCTGGTCCATGGTCCCAGAAGTTTGAGCATTGCTGATTTATATCCGTTTATATCTGGGCTCTTTTCTCTTTTCAAGTGAACAAGTTAGCCTTCATCTAACAAGGTAGCATAAAAAGTGTTCAGTTTTTGCTAGTTTGCAATAGAGTACAAGTCAGTCAATAAGTGAAATCTTTATGAAAAAATTGAGTTATACAATAATGGAAAGAAAAGTATTGAGATTTTTTTTCCCACAAGACACTCATGGAACTTCTGCAAAACTGGCGAGCATCTGAGAAGAAAGTTAGACATGCCTGCCTTTGAACTGATGAAAGATTCAGTATGTTATTTTATGAGTACGTGAACCCTGTATTAAATGGACCATTCTCTTACACTCTTAGTGAAGCCTTTCAGACTTCTAACTTGAGTAGGCAACTGTTAATTCTTCTGGATCATGATGTACGTGTGAAAAGTCACCTATGGAAGAGTACAGGCTGCCTACCTTTAACCCATCAGTTGCAGAATCCAAAGACTAGACCAAGTCCAGATGTTCAGTGCCTTACTGAGTATAGTTATATGCATGTCCAGGAACCATACCCAGGTCACCTGCTTGGCAGGCAAGGATTCTACCACTGAACAACAACAGTGGGTATATACTGCCACCATAAGTAATTATTTACAGCAACTCGCATCAGCAATCAGTTTTATCTCTTTCCAAAATCACATGATTTCTAAAAGAAACAAAAATCGCATTGATGGCCTAGGGCCAGTTCATTTGAGCAGAAGGCATTAGACTTAATGCTAATGAAATCCACAACTCTAATCCAGCCCTGTGAAATAAAGTATGCGGCAATATCCACTGTGTGTAAAGGTTACCTAAAAATAAATAAATAAATAAACCAGTTTTGTTTCACATTTCTTTCAAGCTCCCAGATCTTAGTTTTGCAGACTATTTTATTGGCACAATCATTAGACTGGACTACCAAGGCTTTAGACAGCCCTTTGTGACAGTGATGAATGTTTCTGAGGTATTCTGTAAGTTTTTGTGACATTTTGTAATCCAAGTACTACATTTAATCAGCAAAATATGTTTCTATGTTGCTCTTATTCACATAATTTCAAAAGGCAAAAAACAAAACAACAACAACCACCACCTTTTAAAACTACTACGTTATCATGGTTATGAGCATATATCTTCCCTCACTGACAGCTCAGTGTTTGGTTTTTTTCAAATCTATACCTATACCATTTTTAAAGATCTTTCTGTTGAAGCAAAAAGCAGTCTGAAGACAATGGCAATACAACCACATACATACTAGGATTAAAATACTTGAGTTATGCAGATGGTCTAATGTCCACAGCCTACTGTGTGGAGTAGTGGTGCTGCGGGGAATAACGGGGGTATGGGGGGGGGGGACTGCTGTCAAGGCAAGAGCCCTGCAAGTTCAGAAGATGGGTAAGTGGGGATTGCTCTTGTATAAAACCTGTTGAATAAGGACAAGGGATGGGTGTGTCAGGGAAATCTTGACCTCCTGGAGTAAGTGCCAAGGCATGCACAGCATTGGCAGTTACATACCCTCAGGCAGGAGACGGGGATATGACCACCGCTGCCTGGCAAAGTCCAGTACATCTTTGATAAGAGTTGTTGACCAGCAATATCCTCTGGTGCACTCAGGGCACCTCCATCACTGGCACTACCAATCGCAGATATTTCAAGTGGGACTCAAATAGGAGGTGTACCTCCCTGGCCAACCACATCTTGGATCTGGGAGATGAGACCAAACTCCAGGTTGAGGTCATTGTGGTAGTAAATCTAGCAGCTCATCAACGTCTTGCATGGGGAAACATTTAAGGCTGAAGAGCTGCTGTTCATACTGGAACCCTTGGAAGAAGTACAGGAAAGTATGTCCTATCAGGCACCATGCCACCTAACTACAAGCACAGAAAAGGGGCCTCTCTCAAGCCTTAAGGAATAAGGTGTGCACCTGACTGGCTGCAGATCAGGCCCTGCCCCTTACCTCTTTCCATACAAAGGAAGGCACAGGACACCTACAAGTCACCTGCTTTAACCAGAAGAACCCCAGCATCTGTCTCTGGAGATTGGCCAGGGCATCTGGAAGTACAGGCAAGGTTCAGAACCAGTATTAGAATATGGACAGAATAAGCTGGCTGATGACCAGCACCCTCCCATAATAGGAGACACTGGAGAAGGCTCATTCTTGCTACAGGCAGTCAGAACCCTGATTTCAAATTGGTCTCATTTCTCCAGTGAGGAGGGTAGACAAGCAAGATCTCCAAATAGAGCAGTGAGCCCAGGGTCCACCACATGGCTTTAAATGTGCTCATGTGAGTGAGCACACCTGCTACCTGTCACCCATTGCTGGGCCACATCTCTTGACCCAGATGACCCAGCAGAGCAGGCTGCTACACCGATGGATTGGTAAGCCTGTGCCTATGCTAAGTCATTTGGGTCTTGGATAGCGAGGAGCATATGAGGGAAGTACTCATGTCTACTGTAAGAGAGGATACTCTGGGCAAGATGGACCTGTGGTCTGACTCAAAAGGGCATTTCTTTTTTTTATTGTTATGACATGGTGGTTAGAAACCAGGTGATTTTCTTTTTAAAAAGTTTCTGAACCTCTTCATTATCACATGACAAACCAGAAAAAAGTACATATTATTTATATAAAAATATGTATTTCAAGATACTTCATTTTCTGACCTTTTCACAAATTTCTACAAAATACAGATGAGGTACTCCCACTGAAGACATGAGTGTGAGAGCTTCTAGATATACAGATGCTTGATCCTACCACTGATTTGCATTTGCATCTTGTATAGTTATTGCTATTTAAAAAATATGCATAACAGGAATGGTAGTTCCTGCTTATTGAAATATAAATCTGCATACGTTTATATTTCAACCTGTAGTCTCCATGATTCATGTATGTGTACTAAGGTGGCAACTATTCCATATAAACCATGTCTTATTATATGAACTTTAATGTGGGTGCTGCCCACAATTTCCTAGGAAAATGCCAATAGTATAAGATTAGGGAAGCCTTGCTTTACATACAACAAACTTGTGACACCCTCTCAATTATCTAGGTAGCATGGCATGAAAAAAAGGGAGAAATTGTTTTGTGCAAAACACATAAAAACATCATTTTTTTCCCTCATTATTTCTATCAAAAACTCTATTTAACTACAGTAAATACCATAGATTCAAAGACTAGACACAAACTATTTTGATTCTCTATTCTGACAAGAAATGATCAGAAATTGTGACTGAACCATTTTCCAGCAGAAAATGCTGACTTGATGGAAACAGTATCTTGCACAATTTCCATCCACCTTTCCCCCACTCATCAAAACCACCTAATTTCCAATCTGTTTGCTACCTTGTGTGCCAACCAGATGTCCCAGTCTCCCCAGGAGTCTGCCAGGTAAGAGATCTGGGGCTTCCAGGGCTCATTTGATACTCAGGAAGATAAGATGCCCTACCTAACCAATTATTCATGCTCCATGGATTTTACTGTAGGGCTAGTAGGGTTTTTTGTCCCTCATGAATGTTGCTGGTATCAGCAGGAGAGTTAGCTTCTTCTGACTGACCTGTAGTCATGGCTATAGATTGGTGTTTTTGACTGGGATGTGTGGAAGCCTCTAACAGTACTTAACAACTCTTAAGTCCCTGGCTAGAAAGTCTTGCTCTTCTGCTCAATGTCACCAGGTATCAGGAATATTTTCCTCGAGTCAGAAAGACAATGAGAAGAGGGACTTCCACTTGCACCTATTCTATAGCATGGAGCATACTCTTTTTCCTGGACTTCTGCCTACAGTTCACTAACTATTTCCCTGTCAATGGAGTAGAAAGGCATTTCTAGTGCCCTTACTTCCCCAGTTTTTGGTTGTTGTTGTTTTTGGGGTTTTTTCTGTTTTCTTTTGACCTATGACAGTACTTGTGGTATTGTGCCTAGCGGTTTTATGTGAGGGTTTGAAGAAGTGATGTTAAGGATTCCTTAATTTAACAATGGCCTGTTGACGCACAGGATTGGATTCTGTAAGGCCCCTTCCAATACTGTGTTGCTATGAACACAGGCGTATAAAAATTAAAATTAGAAATGTCTTATTTTAGCTCTGCAAGGTTGTTTTGAGTACATGTGATATCTTTTATTAGACCACCTGAGTTTTTTTCTAACTACTCAGTTGGTCCAATAAAAGACATCACATCTACTCAAAAGTACCTTTCCTGCCTATGTCTTTAGACCAACACGGCTACAACCAAAAACCCAGCTTACTTTAGCCCTCTGTTCCATATTTCTTTGCGAGATATACGGAACATGGGGCTAATGGAGTCAGTAGAACAAACACCATTGACTTTAGTGGGCTTTGGATCAGACTTCAGTGCAATCTACTTGTAAATTAAAACGCTTTAATGTATGAGGACACATGCCGTTATTTTTGACACATACTTATCTAACATGTAGTGTGGCAAAGATCAAATTGATTAAAACAAGAGTCATCATTTCTGGCCCTGAAAAACGAAGCCTTTCAAACTGGTGTTCTTTCATGTTACCCCTATACCTGGGGTATACCTAGGTATATACCTAAACACAAAACATCCACAAATGTCCTTCATTATCATGCTTTAAAACTACCTCCTTGTGGATTCCAGCTGCCATTACATTTAGCTCAACCTAACTAGGGTTAGGTCACTTTAACCGTTCATTGGTGCAGACATTTTGGAAAAGTTAAAATTGGGCAAAAAGTAGCCTGCCCCATCTACATTATTTCGCCTGAGGTGATGAATCAGGTTAGATTGGGAATGAGTTAGCCCAATCTACTGAACATTCGTACATGTTCAAAGCAGAGCCCTGGGGTTAGGAAAGCCCAGCTACTCACCTCAGCCTTGGAACTGGCCAAATTTTTAGCACCCCCTGACTATCCCTCACCCATAGCAGAACCTCCCACAAGCCCACCAACTTCCCCATGCTACCCCTCTCTTCCCCCCCCCCCCATCTCATCCTATCCACTCCTCCCTCCACTCTGATTTACTTAGGTCAGGTTCTTGGCATGACTCCTGGCCCTGGCAAATGAGTGCACAAGCCACTCCTGATGTATGACCACAATGCCTAAAGTAAGCTGTGTGATCATATAGAAGGTGCAGCAAACACCTGCATGTACCCTGGAACTCTTTTTCCATGATGCTCCCAAAAAGCAAGGTGGCTAAGATGCCTAAGACCACCGCTTTGTAGCCCAACCCCCCTTGCCAGGAAGAGCCTGGCACCACCCAAGGCCCCACACTGCAGCGGCAGCTCGCCCTCACTCCACACACCAATTTGGGGTGCACATGCCCCCCATGCCTCCCCCAAGGGCTGCACACAGCTGTGGGAGCTGCCCTTCCCATGTCCCGTGGACAAGCTATAGCTGTCCCATGCCCCACCCTGGCTGGGCAGTGCCTGTTCCAGCCTCACTCCTTCCCTCACTGCCTCAATCTAAGCCCCTCCACACCCCCTTCCCTCTACCCTGCTCATTGCCCCCACAAACTTACTGGCTGGATGCTGCTCTCCAAGCTGCTGGGCTGTACTCCTGACCACATGCATGTAGCATTTATCATCAACATTATTGGCCACATCAGACAAAAAAAAGGCAATTGCTGATAATGTCAATTTTCCTTTTATCAGTGCCAATATAATATGGAACAATGTATCGGTGCACTTCTAGCCTGAATACATATTATAAAGGCTGCAGCCAGCACCCGCTTCCTGGGTGCCTGCTCCCAGTATGGCAGGAATAGTCCAACTGCTGTTTATCTATTTCCTCTCGTATATACATGGTCCTAAGTATCCAACTAGAGAGCCTGTTTTAACATGGTGGGGCTACTCATGGCAGGGTAGTTCCTGTAAAATATCACAATGTTGCAACCTCCAGTAAGGTGAATATATGGCACCTCAAAACCCTTGTAGATACTACTTTGCTGGAGAAAGTCTAAGGAACATCACTCTGACAGAAATGTGCCCTCACCAAGACATCAGGCAGTCAGCAGCAGTTGCTCTCTGTTGCTGTCTGGCAGAAGTTACAGCCACCAAGGCACTGAACATCTGGACTCAGTGTGGACTTTTTAGACCGTTGAGATGGAATCCAGAGCGGGGAATCATAGGTCTTAGGCAGCCTCCACTTCTCCATACTCTTGTCTAGATGTACAGGTCTTGTCTTGGTGTGACAGTCGCAGGACTCTGTACAAGTGGATTCATCAGGTAACTGACTACACCTCTTACATGTATACCATGATCCAAAGGATCAAGGAGTTGCCTACTACTATTAAATGCAAGGTGCAATGGACGAGCTTCAGGGGGTGAAGAACCATGACAGAAAGCTGTTCAGCTCAAACTGTAAAATTTGGCCAGGGCCCTGGGTATTCAGGCAACTTAATCCAAGATGCTCTAACTACGCTTCCATCAGTACCCTAAAACTAGGTAATTTATTAGTATAGGCACATCTATATGGGCGCAAGTACCTGAAAATTGCATTCATTATGTTATACACGCATCTGAAGAGGTTGTGGAATTTCCGTCTTTGGAAGTTTTTATGTGTAGATTAGGCAGGCATTTGAGAAATGGCTTTGATAGAGGTGATCTCACTTTGAGTAGGATTTTGGACTAGATGATGTCCTGAAGACTTCCTCTCCCTTACCCCCCAAGTTTCATGATTTTATAATCTATTTTAATTTGGGACCATACCTTTTAAAGCAGACCATAGTGTTTTCATTCACTACTTTTTCCTTCACAAAACACGGAGTAGAAAAAGAGAGACTGACTATTTCCCTCCATGCTCTACAGAACCCTGGGTTTCTATCTGAAAAAATATGACTTTTGAAGTGCATAGCTCCTCTAATAAATCACAAAGGAATAGCTATTGTGCTAATTATCACAAGTCAGATAGCTTGACAAATACTAATAGGCTATAGGCAAAGCTTTTGCATTAAGACAATTGTTCCATGATCTATTTTTCTTATGATTCTTGTTTAATTGTAAAGACATAGTGACTGAAAACTGTGCAGGATGGTATGGCATCTGCCATAATTCCCCTGGAATACTGGAAGAACATTGTGCTTTACAACACTTAATACATATTTCAAAGGTTGCAATCAACACCCACTCCCCACAGAAGCTCATGGGTACATATGCGGAGGTACCTGTGACACATACGCTCAGAAGGACAGCCAGTTTCCAATAAAAAATAATTAATAAATAAATAAAATAAAATCACAATGAATTTATACAATTGCAGCTTACTGAATCATTAAGAACCATGAGACACTATTCATGATTCAAATCATTCATTAATAATTCGGGTGATGGGACTGAGTGCACACTTAGCAATCTTGTGAATGACGCCAAGTTGGGTACAACTGCAGACACTCTGGAGGGTAGGGGAAAGATCCAGAATGACCTGGAAAAATAGTCCACAAATAATGAGATAAGATTCAACAAGGAAAAGTATAAATTCCTTCACTGGGGGTGGAATCACTGCTTGCACAAATACAGACTGGGAAATGACTGACTAGGCTGAAATACTACAGAGAAGGCCATGGGGGTTACAGTGGACCATAAGTAAATATGAGATAACCATGCTTTTTTTTTTTTTTTTGCAATAAAAGACAATAGTATACTGTGTTGTATTAACAGGCAGAAGTGCCACCTGCAAATCAAGGGAAGTGATTTTTCTGCTGTACTCAGTAATAGTGAGGCCTCACCTGGAGTACTGTGTCCAGTTTTGGGCCCAAACTTCAAGGACAGATAAACTAGAAAGGGTCCAATGCAGAGCAAAAGATATAGGGGGGCTGGGAGGCAAGACTTACAAGATAAGTCTGAAAGAACTACGGCTATTTAGTTTGGAGAAGAGAAGACTGAAAGGGCATTTGATAACAGTCATTATATACCTGACACAAAATTACAGAATGGAGAGAGAAACTATTTCCTGACACTTGCCGGCAGTGGCAGCCTCCTCTCATCCAGCATGCAGATCCCGTGGCCCGTACCCATGAGGAGTCTGGCACAGCCCGGCAGCCCTCCTGGGGATACGAGTCCCAGGACCTGTGCACCAAATGAAAGGAGACTGCCATTGCCACCTGGGACTGGCACTGAAGCCAAGTAAGCCCAGCTTTGAAATGTTCTGAAACATTTTGAGTACCCTCATTTTCTTTTGAAGCTTTTTCAAAGCCTTTTGTTTCATTTAAATTTTGCTGTTTCAAGCTCAAAACAGGTTTGAAACAAAACACCTGGCAAAATTCTGCACAGTCCTAGTAGGAAGGACTTGTACTTCAAATGCTTGTACTCAAGCTGAATTAACGTGGGTAATGATCACGAGGGTTAACTCTATAATGACAAAACTAGATTACTACAACAGCTTCTTTATGCCAGTTTTTTACTGCCAGATAGAATAGAGGCTTTCGGTGGGACCTATTTCCATGCTCCACAAGCTTATGGCCCATGCTCTACAGTGGCAAACAGCTTTCCTGCATGAAGTAAATGGATTCAGTAAAGGAGACAAAGTCTAACAGAAATGATCTTAAAAGAAAATACTTCACTTATCTAATCTTACACTTCAGTACAAGCTAATTTAAATGGGCTTCCCATCTTATAGGGATGCTGGCTAATTGCCCATCATGAATGATGGACCATTTCAAAGAGAGCTTACATACCATCCCCACCACTTACCCTTTGGGGCCGGCCATGTAAACAGCAGCGGGCAATTATTTTGGGTGAAGGGCCACTAACCAAGTTTTAGCAAGCTGTCAAAGGCTGCATGGGTAGCTCTGCCCCTTAGCAGGTGCCCTAACCCCCACTTGACATCTTGTCACCAGAAGTCCTGCCCCTAACCCCTGACCTTTGCCACCAGAAATCCAGCACCTTGCTTCCAGAAGTACTTCTTTCAACAAGGGGTTGTGTCATCTTGGAACCAGAAAAATACCAAATTATATTCTAAAAAGGAACCATCTACAGCATTCATTAATTTGATTTCAAAAAATATTTTTGTCCCAATTTACATGCATTTCTGCAGTGTACATAGAGGTGATTGCACCTCTATGTACACTGCAGAAATGAAGTGTAAATGAAGTCTTAGTCTTGTATATCGTGAGGGATTGGTATAGATTTGTGGGGGGCTGTGTGTCAGGAGAGGGTGCCTGGGCTGTGTAAGGGGGTCTGCATGTATGGCAGTGCAAGGGGAGTGTGGGTGCATGTGTATGGTGGGGTGTGTGTGTGGGACTCATCCTATGAACCCACCCACCCACCCACCCACCCTCCCATCCACTTTGCCCCTGACTACACAACCACACTCACCCATACACTTTACCCCTGGCTGCTCAACCACATCCACCCACCCACTCTGCCCCTGGCTGCACACACAAGACACACCCACACCACACTAGATATACAAACCCTCCTGGAGACTCTGTGTTCCTAGCTCCTGCAATGCAGCCAAGCCATGTGGTGCTGACAGTGCCAGTAGGCAGGGAATGCAATTGCTGGGGGTGGGGCAGGCTGGGATGCTCAGTCCTGCTGAAGTTCCCCCTGAGTCCTACTGCCCCTGACTCACACCAGCTTTGAAAGGAGCTGGGGGAGGTCAATACAATTTTAAGGCCTAAGGGCTCCCTCCACCTCCAGCTCCCTGCCTGAGGGGACAGGGCCCATACAGCCAATTGCCACCCACCCTCTCCAGGATGTATGCGTAGTTGGCCCACAGCATTACAGACAGAAAGAAGTACTAAGTCTTTTATTATATTAGAATAAGTAATCCAATGTATTTGCTTCTAGAAAGTACAGGAGCTTTTAGGATTTAGCTTGGTTTCTGCTTTCTAGAATGATTTTCTGGACTGTTTCCCATCATCAAGAAAAAAATTCCTTCTTAAGGATTCATCTTCCTTGTGAGAGTCTGAGCCCATGTTTTAACAGACCTCAATGGCCATTACTGGGACTATCGTGAAGCTCTTATTTTCAGAGAAATCTCTTCTCTCCAGTCAAACACTCCAGCCAACCAAGAGAAAACTCTGGTGATGGTTCCTACAACTATTTGGCTCTTAGACCAATTCAACTTTAATGACTTGCCAGCACAGGTCTGTGTTTAGGGAGGGAGGAAAAACAAAACCAAAAAACCTCTTAAACTATCTTTTCCCCCTAACGTTCCAGTCTTCTTCTTCAAAAACCCTGCATAAATTTACATGTAGTAAAAGTATGCAAAAATTGTCAGATAATTACTGAGTCATTTCCCCCACCACACAAACATATATACAATCACCACAGGAGCAAAGCACTTCTGTGTAATACAGATCAGAGCTTCTCCTTATAAAAGTTAGTGTTAGTGCTTTAAAAGCAGCACCCTGCTGCTGTCTACTTGGTACCTCCTTTCCACTTAGTAATATCAGACGGCGAAGTCAGTCACAACCCTATTACACCTGCTTATGTTTCTATATTTGGAAGTCATGTACTATGAACACAACAGCTACCACAGAAAAGTTGTAGCACTTTCTCCAAACCATTAATTAACATGTATTTCAGACTTATTTTGGGATTATACTTTTCTATTCTATATTTTAAAAAAAAGAAGTATTCTGTCAACTGTTAAAGCTTATTATATAATTTTAGCAGATTAAAAGGTTTAAACAACCACACTTATTAAACCACTGTGAACAAATCACTATAAACTATCCCTTTCAATAGTCAGCAATATTCACTTAAAGATTTCTTGCCTATGGTTTTACGATAAGACTTCGAAAACCACCTAGATGACTTAAAGTCAAGCCAAAAAGCTTGGCAGAATTTCCATGCCTAAACCATTTAGACACTTTGGAAACCCTACCGCCCATGTCTTATTCTGTAACCACATGGAAGTTTGATTAAGTAGGAATTGAAAGAGCCAGAGAAATATAGGATTTAAAGCAACCTCAAACACACGATCCTGCCACGCAGGATCAAATATTTCTAAACCATTACTGACAGATGTTTCTCTCTCTCTCCTTTTCAAAATATCTAAGGACAAGGGCTCCACAATCTCTATATATAAAACTTTTCTAGTGCCGAGTTATCATTTTGGATAGCAAGTTTTTCCTAATGTCTAACTTACATCTTCCCATTCTGTAAATTAATCCAGAATGACTTGTCCTACCTTTAGTGGACACGGAAAATGACTGAAGACTGTCTACTTCACAGCCAGCTTTAACATATCTGAAAACTGGTATCATGAAGCCCTTCTGTTGTCTCTATACTAAATTAACTGGACTCCATTAAAAATATGTTTGTCATACTTTGTCTTTTAAATTTCTTGTTGTATACTGAATATTAAATGTGTGTGCACTCCTGCCAGTAAGCAGGGCTATTCCTTGTGTTTGTCTCTTGTTGTCCACTGTTATGCTTGAAGAACAATGAGATAAACTTTTTCTTCAATAAAAACAGTTGTCCTGATATCCCGAAGACAACAGATAGGGAGAAGCCAGCCCTGCAATATAGAAGACTGACAATGAGGATGAAATTCTAGTGAGCAGGATGCTTCATTCTGAACTGTAAGTGCTAAACACTGCAAGGGAGAAGGGGGCCCTATACCAACCCAGAAAAATCCGGACCCAGTATTCCTTACCAAGGTGTCTCAGTGTAGCTTCTTTTCATAATGGCTACCCTGAACATCAGCAAAGAATTGAACAGCCTCAAAACAGTCCACCTATTGCTCCATGGAAAGCAAGACTTTTCAACTACAATAAATTAGCAGCTTAAAGAGGGAATGTTGCATCAAAATCCACCATTGGAAGAACTGAGGGGTCTTCTGGCTTATAAATACCCAAGCACAGCTAGCAAACTTGCTAGGCAGCAAATGATACAAGTCACTGAGCATCAAATTAACAGGACTGCAGAGAGTTCTGAAAAAATTCAAGATATCCCTGAAGAATTTAGCAAATTTTTTTTAAAAAGGGCTCAGCATGTACAAAGACGCACCTGTGTCATCTACATTGGATATGAAAGTGGAACTAATCTGAATGAAGCCTTATCATGTTACATTCACTTTTCATCTAAAGACTGATGCAGAGATTGATCGCGTTGAAGAACAAGCTGTCCTCAAAGCTGTAGTAAATCCATCATGTTCCACTCCCATTGTACCCATCATGAAGCCAAGCAGTGAACATTTGCCGACTACAAGCATATGATAAACAAAGCAGAGCAGAAACACTCATACCAAACTCCAGCTGTAAACCAGCTCCTTGCCACTTGCTGGAGGAAAGTTTTGTTAAAATAGACTTGGCATAATCATATCAACCACTCCTTGTTGATGATCAAGCTGCTGATCCACAGACAGTTATTACCCACCAAAGAGCATTCTGAGCAAAGTGTCTCCAATCTGGAATAAATATTGCTCCAGAATTTTCCTAAAAGTATATGGAAGATTCACTCACAGGTCTAAAGAAAGTTGTGCCACACTTTGACGATGTCTTTAGTGCAGCAGACTCCATGAAAGAATTAGCTGGTTGACTGCAAGTAATATTACACATGTTGCCAATGCTAGTCTAAAACTTAAGAAAGAGAAGTGTTGTTTGGGGGGGAAGTATGTTTTGGGAGTACCCAATACTAAGATTCCAAGGTGATGCAAAACAGAATTCACCCAATGAGCACACAGATGGAAGCAATTTACGGAGCTCCAATGCCCAAGAACAAGCAAAAAACTGCAAGCATCCATACATTGCCTTAGCTTCTACAATTCCTCTTCAAAGACAAGGCCACAATCTATTGAATTAAATTGAACAAATATGGAAATAGACTAAATGCCTTGACAAGGCCTTCAAATTATACAAAGCAATTATTGTTGTCTGCCAGCATGCCAGCCATTATGATACAGAGAAACTACTTTTACTTATGAAACAATCCTAATGAAATGTCCAAAACTACGCAGCTGGGCCACAGTGGGTACCTCCATATATAAGTGCTTTGGATCTATAGATGTCACATCATCTGGAACTTGGCTTCTCATCTGGTTGACACATCTGCATAATGTCTTGTCATCTAGAATCTTGGCTTTATATGATGTTGGTCCCATAGTTGGGCCATAGTTACAGGCACTCACTATGGCCCAGTTATATGGTACACACACACACGGAAACCAGCCATGATATGCTTGTGCAAAGATTCAAGGAGACACATTAAACTTCTGAAGAGCCATATGTGGCTCCAGAACCACAGGTTGGCCATCCCTGTTCTACACCCATTAAATCCTCCAGCTGCTAAAGAGACTCAGGAAGAGCCTTCTGCCATTCACAATGAGACAAGTCCAACCCCTGAACTGAGTCACTTGTTTCGTTACCAACCATCCTAAGTGTTAGACGCCAACTCCATGTTATTCCCCTAATACCAAGTACTTCAAGGTCTACATTACCTGGGGGGAGGAGTGTTATATATTGTATTAGGTGTGCATGAACTTCCAACAGTAGGTGGGGCTACTCTGTTGTGTTAGTCTCCTGCTGCATAAACTTGAAAAGCATTCAGTTTTATTTCTCCATAGATAGTTGCTCTGTTGCTCCCTGTCTGATCATACTGGGACAAACAAATTTCTGCAATATATAAAACTTTTTGTTGTATTTGTTGGTCTGTTCTGGACTATCACTAATTTGTCTACCTTTCCCTTAAGCCGTGAAAGCCCAAAACTAGACAAAGTACTTGAGATGAGGTTTTATAAGTGCAAACCATATCAGAGTAATGATCTCCCACATCTCATAGATGGAACTAATTTCCACATCCTAGAATGACATTTGAACTTTTTGCAATGGAATCAAATGATTGATTTATATTCAGCTTGTGGTTTACTATCACCAATTTTTTTTTTTTGTACTTGGCTGCCTTGCCACTTATTCCCAGTTTTGTGTTTCTGCATTTGATTTCTACTTGCCTTTATTGAATTTCATTTTATTGATTTTGGACCACACCTCCAATTTGTCAAGATCGTTCTGAATTCTAATCGTCTTCCAAAGTGTCTGCTATTCCTCCCAGCTTAGTATCATCTGCAGATTTTATAAGTGTACTCTAAATTCTAATACATACCCAGCTTTTAAAAAGTGTGTTACTTTTATCAGATAGTTCTAGTTGGTCAAGTCTGTAATACAAAAATTCTAAAAAACTTGTGATTTAATATCATTCCATTGAACTCATTAGCCACATCTAAATCAACAGCAGTGTGGGGTTTGTGTCACCACGAGCACCACAAACCACACACAAGGAATGTTAAAATGCACCCCATGCTGTAAATTTGCAGCCAGGATATTTCGGTAGCAAAAAATTTGCTACCAGGATATTTCGGTAGCAAAAAAAAAGAGCCATGAAAAAACATGGAGCAGTACATGCAACAGGAGCATGTGCCAGCAGACAAAGAGGTTTAGTCCTCCAGGGAGATGCTCTGGGTGCCAGCCACTGTGTCTACCCCTTCGGCTGAGAGCCAGAAGGAGCTGAGCACAAACAGTTTGTCAGAAGCAAGACAATTTGTCCCTCAAAGGGCACATACAGCAGCATGCATTGTGACAAGAAATAGTGGAACAAATTTGTGCTGCTGATACTTTTGCCACTGCACGTGCATGCCCCTGCACATCTGGACGTGGCCACTGAGTTGTTTTTTTATCTTCTCAGTTAAAATGCATAGGCTGGCTCAAAATGTTTGTAATATGGAATTGAAAACATTTATACAACTTCATGAAAACAAACAAAAATAAAAACATCCCAAAAGCAGATGTTTCAGTGCATGAAAGAAAAATCAAAGAAATAGAAAGCAAACAAATGTAACACTTAGGAGATGCATGAGAAGGGAAAAATAAGAAAAGGAATAGCTCAGCTTTGATTCTCCACCAGAGCCTAAGAAAATTGTGAAATGAATGTGCTATTAAATGAAACATAAAATACAGTCATTACATTGTGCAAGTATTCTTAATTCCACACATAACAGGTACGCATGTCCAAAACAGACATCATCTTCATTCTATAAAGCTAACCACAATATCCAGAACAGCCACATTCCAAACACAGTCAGGTCTACCAGTCATTCATATCTGCTTTTAAGTACAAATTGTTACCATCTGATCTGCTTTTTCAGTACTCGAGCTATTACAAAATACTGATCCAAGCTCATCTTATGCTGAGCTAACTGGGCTTAAATATATATATTAAATATATATTTACAAAGATGTGATTTTATTTCCAAAAGTTTCTTGCACTGAAATGAAATGGCAGGAAACAAACAACTTTCTGCACAAAAGGTATGAAGTAAAAATCTAGAACCTATAATTTCAATGAAAATTTCTGGACATTACATCTACCACATTTGATCATCTTGTTCAGCACTTAACAAATATGTCCTGTATGGGTACACAGGTCTGAAAAAGCCTCCTGAGTCACTGTGTCAGTCCCCTGCATTCAAAATTTTTTAACCAAAGACAACCCCCCAAATTCACCATACTTCAAACTCTCACCTACAACCAGGGCCGTCCCTGGAAGAGTGTGGGGGGAGTACATGGGGGTGACTCTCCCAGGCCCCATGTTTTGTGAGGGACCCATGGACAGTGCTGTAACAGGCCCCGCCACAGCCACCGGCTCCACACTCCAGTCACTTGTTAGCACTCCCACCCTGCTCTGTGCTCCAGCCACTCGCCACCCCCTGGCCCCACGTGGGTTGATACACCCCAGGCCCTGCACACCCCTAGGGATGGCTCTCCCTAAAAACACAGTGGATAAAAATCAATTATTTAAAAAAAAAAAAAAAAAATCAGATTTTTATTTCAATCCATTTTTATTTAAAAATCGGGGGGTTACTTAGATACTTTAAAAAAAAAAACTAATTTAAGATATAATAAAGCTCAGAGACATCATCATGAAATAGGCAAATATTCCTTTTAAAGGTTCACTTCTGTAGTAGTAGTACTGAGTGCAATGATTAATATTAAATGAGTAGTACTGTAGCAACTGCACTAACTTATTTTGCACAGGAGGATCCATCCTCAACATACAGGATTGTAACTATCCATTTTCAACATCATCATCACGATCTACAGTTTCAAAGTCATCCGCTAATGATACCAGTGTTCCAGTCAAATGTATGTCATATCTGAGCAAAGCTTTCTCTCATGCATGGATGACCTCTACCTGACGCAGGAAGCCTACAGGCCAACTAGAGGTAAAGCGCTGCTCAACCTGGTACTAGCAACAAGGGACAACCTAATCAGTGACCTAATGATTGAAGGGCAACTGAGTGACAGTGACCATGAGCTGATCACCTTCACCATCCGCCATAAAGCTGGCAAGTCAGTCAGTAATACAGAAGTCCTCAACTTCAGGAAAGCTGACTTTGAAAAACTGAGGAGGTTTGTCAGTGGGGCTCTAAAGGGCCACAACCCAAAGGGAAGGGGAGTTCAGGATGAGTGGTTGCTGCTCAAGGGAGCAATCCTGGACATGCAAGCAAAGTCTATCCTGTCTCAGAGGAAAAGCACAGCGGTCCCCCCTTGGCTCTCCAGGGAACTAGCAGACTTTCTGCATCTTAAAAAGAAGGCCTACAAAATATGGAGGACTGGATCCACCACCAAGGAGGAATACTGTGTTCTGGTCCAGACCTGCAAAGAGCAAACCAGGAAAGCCAAGGCTGCAATGAAACTCCAGCTAGCTATTAATATTAAAGGACAATAAAAAGTCTCTTTTTAGGTATGTGGGGAGCCAGAGGAAAAGCAAGGGCAACACTAGACCCTGCTAAACTAGATGAAATAACTGACAACCGATGCCCAGGAAAAAGCAAACTTGCTAAATGGGTACTTTGCATCAGCTTTTCACCAGTCGCATGGGACGCACCTGCCCTTGGCAGAACAGGGAGGCCCAGGTGAGGGAGATTCCTTGCCCTCCATCAAAGCTGACCTCATGAATGAACGCCTTGACAGGCTGGATATCTTCAAGTTAGCTGGTCCTGATGGTTTACACCCAAAGGTACTCAGAGAGCAGGAAAACATTTAAGAACTTCTGGTGCTCTGGTGAAGTGCCCGATGATCAGAAGAATGCCGATGTGATACCTATCTTCAAAAAAGGGAAGAAAGTAGATCTGGCAAACTACAGACCCATCAGCCTGACCTCTTTCCTGGGGAAGGTCTTAGAGAAGATTATCAAACAGGCCATCCTATACAGGCTAGCTGACGGCAATATCCTGAGGGATATCCAGCATGGGTTTGTTGCGGGTAGGTCTTGCTTGACCAACCTCATTTCCTTTTAAGACCAGGTGACCTATAACCTGGATAAGGGGGAAGAGATTGAGGTCATATATCTTGACTTCAAAAGAGCCTTTGACCTGGTATCCCATGATCACATCTTGGTGAAACTAGCTAACTGCAGTCTCGGGTCCACCACGATCCGCTGGCTAGGGAATTGGCTCCACCGCAGAACCCAGAGGGTGGTGGTTGATGGAGCTCAATTGTCATGGTGTGCTGTGACCAGTGGGGTCCCTCATGGCTCTGTCCAAGGGCCTTTACTTTTTAACATCTTCATCAATGATGTAGACATTGGTGTCACAAGTGGGCTGGTCAAGTTTGCCGATGACACCAAACCCTGGGGTAAAGCGTCCGCACCTGAGGACAGGAGGGTAATCCAGGCAGATCTTGATAGCCTCATGAAATGGGCAGATGAGAACCTGACGGTGTTTAACACAAAAAATGCCAGGTTCTCCACCTTGGGAAGAAAAACCAGCAGCATGCTTTAGAAGCTCCAACACTGGTTAGCAATACAGATGAAAGGGACTTGGGGGTCATGATTGACCACAAGATGAACATGAGCCTTCAGTGTGACTGAAGCTAGTAAAGCGATCAAAATGCTAGCATGCTTCTCAAGCAAATCCTGGGATGTCATTCTACCACTGTACTCAACCTTGGTTAGGCCGCAGCTCGAGTACTGCATCCAGTTTTGGGCTCCACAATTCAAAAAGGATGTGAAGAAGCTTGAGAGAGTCCAGAGGAGAGCCACATGCATGATCAGGGGTCAGGAAAACAGATCTTATGACAAAAGGCTGAGAGTCATGGGACTCTTCAGCCTGGAAAAGCGCAGGCTCGGGGGCAATCTGGTGGCCACTTATAAGTTTATTAGGGGTGTTCACCAGGATCTGGGGGAACATCTGTTCACCAGAGCACCCAAAGGGATGACTAGATTGAACGGTCACAAACTCCTCTGCAACCATGTCAGGCTGGACGTAAGGAAGAACTTCTTTACAGTCTGAGGTCCCAAGGTTTGGAATAAACTGCTGCCGGAGGTGGTTGAAGCACCCACTTTGAAACATTTGGATGCTTAAAATGAGAAACATTTGGATGTTTATCTTGATGGGATCCTATGATCCCTGCTGACTTCCTGCCCTTGGACTTGATGATCCTCCGGGGTCCCTTCCAGCCAGAAAGTCTATGAAATATACTAATCACCTGTAGCAAAAAGAAAAACAGACAAACAAACCTCCATGATCCAGAAACAACTATAGTAAATTTGAAATAAGAACCAGAAGATTACACCAAGAGGTAATTGATGAAAAAAAATGCTTGGTTTGCTTATACAACAAAAACTGTCCTTTGCATCTGTTTGAGAACACACATTTCATTGACATGGTTCAGTCATTACAACCAGGATACAGTCCACACAGAGAAGATAAAGCAGGCAAATTGCTGGATAAAGTGTATGCAAAAGAAACTGAACAAATGTGCAAAACGTCTAGATAGGAGAATTGTTAATCTGAGTCTTGATGGGTGGAGCAATGTGGTTATGTTACAGCAGAAGGGACTACAATAAATTTCAGGGCTAAGTGCAGACCATTCAAGAAATATATGTTTGCTGATGAAGTTTTAAAGAAAGTCACACCAGTGAATGGTGCAAGTCACTTAAGCATCTGGATCCATCAGAGACTATTGAAGTGATAATCCAGTTTTTAACAGAAGTAGCTTTTTCTGTAGGTGTAGAAAGAACATTTTCTTCCTTTGAACTAATTCATTCTAAATTGAGAAACTGCATGGGAACTGAAAAAGCAGGAAAGCCTGTCTTCCTTTTCTAGTCTGAATAAACAGGAAGAGAAAAGTGACAACTGAACGTGCTGCCTAACCCAGTATTTTCAGTTTCTTATGTTCACCTGGCTAAACTAATCTACTTAAATTTTTGTAAAAAACACATTTCACATTTATAACTAAAATACTGAAAAATTCAAAAATACATATGACTATTTTGTTAAAAATCAATATTATAAGTATGTATAATTATTTATTTCAATATTGTCAATATTAAATAGTTATATATTTAGTTAAATAAAACAAATTAAAAGCCTGTTGCTTATGGTGATGATTGTTGTTGTTCTCCTAATACAGCATGGCAAAAATATCCCCCAAATAGCCATGATTAATCTAGTGAATTGGAGATAGTTCACCTCACAATAACTTCACAAGTATCTGCTTCAATTAGCTTTGGTAAATAAAATAACCAAATCATAATTCAGTTTTCTGATGTAGCTGCAAAATTAAATATGAAAAAAATCAAAATAAATAACTACTTTAAAATGAGTAGTGTATATCTCCTAAAAATGAAACCAGATTGTGAATAATCTGTATTCAGGTTATATCAAACAGGAATGCACTTTTTGTAGAAAACAATAATTAAGAGAGAGGCTTCCTGACCAGTGATTTAAATCAAATTCTACCTTCCTATAACTAAAAAGGATAGCATCTAAAATACTAAGAACAGCCTACAAGATGCCACAGGCAAAGTCAAGGAAGATAAGGACATAGCCACATGAGGTTAGTAACATTAAATGATAGAAAGATTCCCCTGAAAAAGTTGCAAATTCTTCACTTTAATATCCAGTTCTGAAATCCAAGATAAATATCCCATCAGACACAGAGTAGTAGCATCAACCTCTCATATATCAAGTTCACGAAACCCCCAGGCAAGCCCTATCTTTAGTCACTGAAAATTTAGACAAATAGTTATGATGCTGAATGCAAGACCACCATTTATTTCTTGTTCCAGTGAACATCATACAGAAACTGTGTTCCTAAAGCTACAATCGCAAGCTATCAATTTTTAATCTGCTGCATCTTGTGGCTGAGGGTTAGTAAGAAAAGATTTGTTTCTTTAATTCATCTTTAAAGGCTATGTTTAGAATTCCCCTGTGGCATTCCCAGTTGGTGCTGTGAGTATAGTCACACCATGTGGTCAGGGTCCCCCAACTCACCTGCCATGAGTTGATGGAAAATGTAAAGAAGAAGCGGGTTCAGCACAGTTCCTTTCCCCTTGACCCAAAGATGGGGTGCTCACGGGTTTGCCAGTCATTCTTGGGACTCCACCTCCCCTACACCCCGTCCACTCACCAGCTGCTTGGGTCTTTGTGCTCCTGCCCCAACTCAGGCTAAAGCATATGCATCAGCCCAAAAAGGTGTCCACCTCACACCTGTGGATATAGTGTGGGCACTGACACTCCACCTGACCTCCTGATCCCTGAATCAACCCTGTGGTTAAAGATGCTGGCTTCAGAATCTGAACCAATAGAGTCAGGTGATTCTCTTAGGGAGAAATTGCCACCTTGGAGCCCAAATGCTCCAGGGCCGGGAACTACCTATTCCTGGTGGGGTTCTAGTTACTGCCCCTGCTCCTCTGCTACAGGGCAGCATTGACAGGACCGCTCCTGACAGCATGCTGAGTCTTGGTGTGCTCCTAGCTGGCTTTTCCCTCCTCCACCTGCTTTCTGGCAGAGTTTTTAAATCTCCTACAGCAGCAGCTTCAGCTGATATCATCAGCTGGCCACTGCCCAGATTGATTGACACCTGCTTTAAGAGTCAGCAAAACATCAGTTTGCAAACCTCCTTCTATGCCCCGGCCTGCCTCAGAGGTAAGTTCTCCAAGGTGTGGGCACCCCCGTTTCCTTCTTCAGAAGCACTGGAGATTGTCTCCAGCACTTCCGATCCCTACTGTTATCTCCTGCCACCACATCCCCTTCTGTTTGTTGCTCTTGAACCAAAAACAGTGACTACCAATGTTCAAGTATAAGAACTATGAATGAAATTTTAGCCATATAGGTCTTTCCCCTTCCTCATTTTATAAATCACTTCATTCATGCCCATCACCTCGTTCTCTTGTCACTGCCTCTTCATTCATTCTATACCACACTTTCAAAACCACCTCTTTTCTATCATTCATTCAATGTACTGCACTTCCCCTACTTTCCTCCCTGCAACCTTGCACTCTCTTTTCAGACACCACATTATTCACTTTCAATATGAAAAACACATTGACGCAGATAATCCTTAATCATCCATTTGCGGTATTGATCAGCAGCTTTCACATTAACCACAGCTAGAAATTAAAAAAAATATATGGATTGAATAAGAAACCACCTGCTAAGCAGACACAGAACCTACTGTTAAGTTTAAGCAAGTGTTAGGTTCATGCAAATATTTCAGAGTAACATAGAAATTAAAATTGGATAGTCTAGAGAAGTCCTGGAAAATATTTACTGCATTAGATTGGTTATTTGCCCTAAAAAGCTGAGTAAGCAAATAATAATAAAAAAAATGCATACTCTTGAGAAGATCTTTCTTAAAGATGTGTGTGTTAAGTAGAAACATGCATGGAGCAGGAAAGACAGAGCTTGCGCACACTGCAGCTGAGAACAAGGAGGCATCAAAATGAAAGTGGGAAGTACTGATAAAGGAATTAGTATTGCAAGGGATTTGGAAAAGCATAAGAATCAGAAGGAGGAAAGATACATAGATGAGACAACAATGCATCATGTGCACCAAAGCTTTGTTCCTACTGAGGACCATGTCTTGTAGTAAACAAATCCTCTATGAAATCCTAGTCAACCCTCAGAATAAGTTATATCACCTTCAATCCAGATCTCCTGAGCAAGTATTAATTCAGCCTCACTAAACCTCAACAAACATAATTTTTTTACCATTTTACAGATGGATTCAGTGGTGTTGAATCTGACTGGGTTAGGCACAATACACGCGACAGAGCCGAGCATGATGAAATTATTATAAATCCCAGTCTTGTGCCTTGCCCACAGTATTACCCTTCCCTTCTACTACTTCAATATTTCTCCATGAGTAACACTACAAGCAATACTATCCATATTGTAGAAAAAATATTTCCAACGAGTTTCCATAATATAACTCTCAACAAAAGGTATTTTAACTGAGCAACTAGATATGTGAACAGAAGGTTATAATCCATCTCTTTTGGGATAAAAGCCATGGTGAGTAAATGCATTTAATGATACAAAATGGGCTTGGCAACACTGGGAATAGATGCATATATGCTCTGCCAGTTTTAGTGCATTTATGCCAAACAGATTCCAAATATCCTGGCTTACATTCATTTTCTCACTTGTTCAATATCCGAATGAATTGTTTAAGAACAGATCATCCACACTGAACCTTGGCAGTCATCTTCAAATGCTTTCTCCAGTTCTAAGTTGATTTCAAGTACAGAAGGTCACATGTTCATGCTGTAAGCATTTCAAAATTACAGTAAATCATGCTTTCTGTAATCACTGAATGAAACACTTAAAATTAATAATCAAATGCAATTAATCCATGTATTAGCAAAACACAGAAATCCATTTATTTTACATTGCCCTGAACTTCACTCTACATTAGGTAACTCTGAAACAAATACTGAAGAGTGGAAAACATATCAGTCAGAGATATAGTTTGCTATTGGTGTCTGTGAAACTCAGATCCTAGACTTGATATAAATCGCCAAATTCTTAACATCTATCCATACGGGATCATAGGAAAGTAGGGCTGGAATGGAACTCACAAGGTCATCTAATCCAGCCCCAAGCTCAAGACAGGATTCCCTAGCAAGACCATTTCATTCAACTATCCATCTAACCTGTTCTTGAAAATCTCCAGGGATAGACAGCACAAAAGTTCTCCAGGTAGCCTGTCCCAATAGTTGATCACTCACAGTCAGGACATTTGTATTAATCTCCAACCTAAAATTTTGTCTGTCTCATCTTGAGGCCATTGCTCCTAGTCCTATTCCCTGCAGCCACAGAAAATGCTCTGTCTCCCTTCAGTTATTTAACAACTGTTATCAAATGACCTTTCAATCTTCTCTTCTCCAAAATAAATAACCCTTGTTCTTTTAGCTTTTCTTCATAAAGTCATGCTTCCCAGACTTCTATTTCCATTTTGTTCTTTCTTGGGTGAGATGGGCTCCAGTATAAGAAAGAAACCCAAGTCTACTGCTATTGCAGAAGAGGAGCCATCTTTATTTTTATTCAAAAGGGAGATGAAAGACACTGTATCAATTTACTGCCCTGAGATATACATTGAAGAGTGTTGGCTGGAACCTTTAAGAAGCAGTAAGATGTAAATTCAAACATAGGAAGGACAGAACAGCCAGTAGGAGACTGTATAAAAGGGAACATAGCTGAAGGCAAAGCTGGGCTTTACCCTGGTAGACAGTCTTAGCATTTAGGCTACTACATTAAAGGGCATTTTTTTTCCCCCCTAAACCTCTATTACTTCGTTACAGACCATGATTCAATTAAAATGCATCAAGGTGGAAGTGTCCTACGCTGTATATTTTTTTTTGAATAATAAAAGATAACTGGATAACACCACTACCGCCACATAGATAAGATCATTTCTTTTCTCCTTCAAAAAGCATTTCAGAATTATTGAAAAGCTGATTCTGAAGCATGCCAAACTGTGCAATCAACCTTAAAAAGGCAAAAATCATGAGTCAAGCTTGGAAATCATGAGATTTTTGTCAGATATCAAACCCCATTTTTTTAAGCTGGTGTTTTAACTCTTTATTATCCTGTAGTCTTCTGTGCCAATATGTGACAATATTTCAGACTTAAAAAATGTCAACCCTTTATGCACACTAAATTGTAAGCCTCTGCCCTGGATGCTCAAGTGAAGACTGAGCAACATTTCATTTCCCGCTGCTGTCTTGTCTTTCTTCCCTCTCCTCTGTATGATTTGGAAAATGGACAAATAAACACAAAACATGGGTCCCAGACAAAGGAGAAAGAGGTGGCAGAAAAGCGGAGATTTGAAGAAAAGCTGTTAGAAGAGATTGCTAACCTCTCCATCTCTTTCCACTGCTATCTTTCATTCTCCAATTGCCATACACTCCCTTACTCCCCTGTACCTCATTGCCTTGCCACTCGTGTCTCCCCGCTGCCCAGTACCATGCTCCTCACCCCCGTCCTGTGAACCATAGGCTAGAAAGACATGTTGCCAAATGAAGTGGATCAGCTGTTCTGCAGTGTGTTATGGCACAGCTGATCTGTTTCACTAAGCAAAACACATCTCTTCTTTTCTGGACCGTTGATGGTGTGGGACAAAAAGCAATGCAACCTCCCAACTTACCTCACTTAGCCAGACCTGAGACACAGTTCTCACGGAGCAGAGGAGAGCAGGGATTTCCCTTGTCTGGCCAGACCCAGATGTCTGGCTAAGTCAACAAAGCACCACAAAAGTAACAGATGTCCACCATAACAAAATGGCAGAATTTATTACCTCCTTCTGTTAAGCCACTGATTTTCCTTTTATGTGGTCATCTCCACAGGCCACCAGACTGTAGGGGAATGGTCCCCATTTACTGACCTGACAGTATATGGGAGATGGTGGTCATTGTGAATGGGGGCAGGGGGGAAGGAATGTTAAACCAGCTTTTTCATTACACGCTTGAGAGAGACAATAAAAGTCTCCAAAGTATAAGATTACCAGCAATACAGCAAATATCCTAGAGAACCTAAAAGATGTTACAGTAGATGAACTGAAAAGAGAACATACATACAAACTTGCATACTGGTGCACGCCACTTATGTATACTTACTCACCATGCATAATTCATTTAACTGTAAAACACAGCACCCCTCAAGATTTGTTGCCTCTCTAACATTGTAACAAACTATGGTTATCTGCATATCAGTCAAATGCATAAACAGCTTACGCACATAAAATCTTTCATCTCCGCTGTCTACTTGTAACTTATTTGTACTCTGGTATCTGCATAGTAAGTGTATGTCTCCTTTGTGACTACCACAACTCTGTTTAACTGTGTCAGAAGGAATGAAAGGGAAGGAGCTGTCAAAGGATTGCTTTTGGAAGCTTTGACTACAAGGGAAGCTAGTCAAGTTTCAAAGCTGCTATCTCCTTTCATTTTCAACCTTTCTAAGGGCAGTCTCCAAACTGAGTATTAAAAGTCTTGAAATTGAGAGAAACTAGCCAGTTCCAGGGCTAACAACACAGCACTGATAATACTTTAAGTATACAGAGCTGTCAGTTGTGTAATAGCAGCCTGGAACCTGACTGGTTCCATTATTTGCAAGGTTTCTAATGCTTTAGTGCTTCCATCAAAATTACTAAAATAGCACAAACTACTCAGTTTTAGGACCACAACAGTAAGCAATGGGTACTTACTGTGCATTAATTACATCAAGTTTGAGTGAATGCATACTCTGGACAAAAGCAAAACCTTCTTCCAATCCTAAAGCTATGGTCTTAAAACAGAGTATACTATATTAACAGATGCAAGATTGGGTGTATTCTTCCTTGGGGAAGAGACAGAGAATTGTTGAACAAACAGTTGTAAGAAATAACTGAGGGGGAGGGAGGGTGATACCTTTTTAAAACCAATTCTATAGCTCTCTTATTGGTTCAATAAAAATTATCACAAAAGGGCACCTCAAGTTTTATGGATCATCACAACTATACCACCACTCCAACCCTAGTACAAAGAACAGAAATTCAAGATAAAATCAAAAGGCAGTGCTTAAAATTATATCTACCTTTGCATATTTATTAACGCTAAGGTCAAAATTCAAACTCCTTGTAGCCCGTGGTGTCCTGATAAGGCAGAACAATATCACTATGAAAATGTCCCAACTTCTTAATGGGGAAAGCTCATGTTATGGATTAAACTTTTCATTCAAGATGCTGTGGGCTGTCTTTTTGGACTTGTGTGTCAAAGTCATGAAAAGGCTATAGAAAAAAAAAGTTCAAGATATTTGAAGGAAAGGTTCCAGTTGTTTCTGTGGACAGATTCACTTTTCAGTTAAGTGAAAAGTTTCCTAAAGCACTCAACACCATGAATATCCATCACTTGACTCCTACCAGCATGCTACTTTTCATATTCTGTGCATATCAGGTGCTACTGATGCCACTGAATGATGGTAGAATGTTACCTTCTCCATGCACAGATGTCATGGCACTACACCTAATGCCCTGGTTTCTAGGTTCACATGAGCACAAGCTAATTTAGGGAAGTTTTGTATTCACACTGATGTCAGTACAATTATACTTAGACTGAATATGAAGAAAGCTATGGATCTTATTTGGAAATTGGCATTTAAAGAGAGAGTAATTCTGTAAGTTAGTTCAAGAGCTTTGGAAAAACTACAGGAAGATGAGACATATGTTCGACTTAAAACCTCTCTTCACAAAAATAAAGGTTCTTGGTGGGTAGGAGGATGTCAACCCTTACCAAGAAAATTATAGGAACCTAGTTGGTGCTCTGCTTCTATATAGCTATACAGCAAGCATTCTATTTGCAAAATGAGAGAGAAAGAGAGAATGAACCCCTGCCAAAGAAATCTTGGGTTAAAGGGGAGTTGTTTAGTATGAATGACTGGCACTTCCATTTTCACCTCTTCTTATTTTTAGAGCCGAGTCAATCACTTTATTGGGAAGCTGCCTATTTACAGAATACTACAAATTTACAAAGACTGATGAAAGTGAGATGAGAGAAGGAAAATCCTGAGAAACTAGTGAGAATCTCTGTATTTTACTTAATCAGGACTCATATAGATGTACATAGTTTCCAAAATTCAGAACGGTTTATTTCTGGATTTTTGTTTGAACTTCTCAAATCTTAACATGAAAGGTAAATCAGCAAAAAATTACCTCTGTCCATGTGGGGTTTTTCCACTACTCCCAGCCTGACTGCTGAAGGCAGCAGTTAGTACCAAGGCTAGCAATAGTCCTGAACAAATGTTATGCTCAGTTTTATCATCTTACTTCATTGTTTTGCTTGTTTTCTCACTTTGAGGTGTCTCTATGTCAGCTACTTTTGTAATAAAAACCGACTGTGATCAAAATGTTGAAACAATTTCTTCATGAATTGCTCACAGTGGGCACAGCCTGATATCTAATGTATTTTTAGATGTTGCCCCATATCTAGAGAATACATTTCAGGACTCAGCTCTATGACAGTGGCTGGTAAGTGAGGAATACATTGGGGGAAAAAAAAAAAAAAAAAACCTCAACCCACAACTCTCTCTCTCTCTCTCATTAAATTCCAGGTCTTTTAGTATACCAGAAAAGAAACAGAAAGTCAATACACTCAAACCCTGAAAAGTTTATAGTGGTAAGCTAGAAATCTTTTGTTTTCTTACTATTACTGCTTAAATTATATGACTTTATAATGGCTTCTTGGTAAATAACAGAAAGAAAGACTAAAGTTGAAAATTCCTTTCATTGCAACACTATGTAGTAGAAATGATGCACTTAAAGTTAGCAGCCTTGTGTGAAATAAAAAAAAATGACAACAGTATACAGACCATGACGCAGAAGAAAGTGGGGGGGGGGGGGAAAGAGCAAGAGACCACAACATAATACAATTAAGCCTTTTGGCCCAATCCTCCAATGAGTCTAGGTCACTGAATACTAGCCATACCCTCCAGCATATCTTCTACTCCCCCCATCTTGCTGTCATCTGCAGACTTGCTGAGAGTGCGCTCTATACCATCATCCAGGTTATTGATGAAGACATGAAACAAAACTAGATCCAGGACTGGTCTTTGGGACACTCCACTTGATACCAGCTGCTAACTAGACATTGAGCCATTGATTACTCCTTGCTGTACCTGATGCTCCAGGCCAGTTTTCTATCCACCTTATAGTCCACTCATCCAGCTCAAACTTCCTTAGCTTGCATGTGAGAAAGTTGTGGGAGACTGCATCAAAAGCTTTGCTAAAATCAAAGTACACCATATCCACCAGCTTCCCTGCATTCACAGAGACAGTTATCTTATCATAAAAGGCTAGCAGGTTGGTCACGCATGACTTGCATTTGTTGACTGTTCCTAATCACCTTTTTCTCCTCCAGGTGCTCAGCAATAGATTCCTTGAGGATCTGCTCCATGATTTTTCCAGGGACTGAGGGGAGGCTGCCTGGTTTGTAGTTCCCTGGATCTTCTTTTTTCCCTTTCTTAAATATGGATACTGTTTGGCCTTTTCCAATCATCTGGGACTTTTCCTGATTGCCATGAGTTTGGAAAGATGATGGTCAGTGGCTCTGCATCTTATCAACCAACTCCCTCAGCACCATCAGGTGCACTGCATCCTGCCCCATGGACTTGTACACGTCTAGCTTTTCTAAGTACTCCCTAATCTGTTCTTTGACCACTGAGGGCTACACACCACCTCCCCAAACTGCGCTGCCCAGTGCAGTAGTTTGGGAGCTGACCTTGTCTGTGAAGACTGAGGCAAAAAAGGCATTGAGCACTTCAGCCTTTTCTGCATCCTGTCACAGGGCTGCCTCCCCCATACAGTAAAGGGTATCTACTCTTTCCCTGATCCTCCTCTTGCTACCAACATACTTGTAGAAACTCTTTTTGCCTTCACATCCCTTGCTAGCTGCAACTCCAATTGCACCTTGGCCTTCCTGACCATCCCTGCATGCCCGAGCAATGCTTTTATATTCTTTCCTAGTGGTTTGTCCAAGTTTCCACTTCTTATAAGCTCTCTTTTTGCGATTTAGTTTACTGAAGAGTTCCCTGCTAAATCAAGCTGGGATCCTGCCATATTTGCTGTTCTTCTTGCACATCAGAATGGTTTGTTATATTTTTAGTAAGAAAAATGCTTAAACTTTTTTTTCCAACGAAAGAGGAGATAAAAACTGAATTCAGTTATACAGAGCAAACAATCCAAAGCATATTTTTTTCCATGAAAAAATCAACTGTAAGTATACTCTTGAAATGTTTACCTCATTTAACATGTTACCTATTTAACATGTTGTAATGTTTCTGTGGTTACTTAATTTTAGAAGTCATAGAGCTCTTGTAGTACTGAACTGCAATGAACACACATTAACATTGTCACTTTGTTGCATAAAATATAAAGTGGGTTTGTGTACTTCTATATGATCTTTCAGGTTCTTAGAGTTTAAGTGCAACATAATGCACAACAAAGTAGCATTAAAAGAAACAGTGCAATAATTAAGATGGAGGCTTAAGTTTCCTTCTCAGACCAGTTTTGATCAACATTAGACTTAATGTTGGTTGGAAACTTCACTGGCTGGATACCTCACAGTTGGACCACTCTTGGGTTCTTTTAGTACTTTGATAAAACCTCTGGGCATTTTTGAGCTCTCAGTCTGGTTAAGGGGGGGAAGTGGTTTTGACCATTAAAGAAAGGAAAGCTGAGGATGCTTCCTTTTAGAAGAGTGGCTCCCAGTCCTTGCCTTAAAAGACAGCCTGTCCATGAGACCTTACAGCAGTTTTCCTGGTGACAAGTAATTCATACATTAAAATGAAATTCATGAGGGAGCATAATATATACAGCCCACAGCACCATATTTTTTGGTATTTTTGACCCTGGGCCAGAGAACCACCATTCCAAAAATCCAGTCCTGTTCTACTGTATTGTATGTGTCCATTTTGTGACAAAGAGCATATAGGACATCTTTACAGATGGTTTTCATAAAATTTAGATATAAAAATACCATTTAAATTTGAAATTTGATATTTCGCCGGGGTACGGACCTGCCGGGAGAGGAGAGGACGCTCTGCCGCTGAGCCAGGTAAGTCGGGCGAGCGTAGGTAGTTGTAGCTTGGGGGAAACAAGTGGAGAGGAGGAGGCGGCAGTGGGTAGCCTTAAATGCCTCTATACAAATGCTCGCAGCATGAAAGGTAAGCAGGAGGAGCTGTCTCTCCTGGTGGCTGTGGAAGACCCAGATTTGGTTGGGCTCACGGAAACTTGGTGGGACCCGACATGACTGGGCTGTAGGCATCGATGGCTATGCCCTTTTCAGGAAGGACAAGATGGGGAAGAAAGGCGGAGGGGTTGCGCTCTATGTCAAAGAGCGTTTCTCTGCATCAAGCATCAACTTGGGGATGACTGAGCACCAGGTGGATTCGATTTGGGTCAGGCTGCAAGGAGGACAAGGGGAAAGGGACTTAATGGTGGGTGTCTGCTACAGACCACCCAACCAGAGAAGCTGGACCTCCAAATTGCTGGCCAGCTCAAGGAGGTAGCTACAACGAGGGATGTCATTGTCATGGGGGATTTCAATTACCCAGACACCTGCTGGGCGGAGCAGTCAGCCAAGTCCGAGAGGTCCTGGAGCTTCCTGGAAGAGATGCAGGACCTCCACTTGGTCCAGGAGGTACATGGCCCCACCAGGGGGGATGCACTGCTGGATCTGGTCCTGGCCTTGGGGGACGATCTGGTTGGTGGTCTCCAGGTACGGGTCTCCCTGGGAGATAGTGATCATCGCCTGATAGAATTTGCTGTCCAGAGCAGTGTAGATAGGGCCCACACTAGGACTAGGGTCCCAGATTTCAAAAGGGCCAATTTCAGGAAGCTCAGGAGGCTGGTTGAGAAGACACTAAGGGACTGTAGGGCTGAGGACAGGGGCGTCCATGAAGGGTGGACGTTCCTTAAGGAGACGATCCTCCGAGCCCAAGGGGCGACCGCTCCTGACCGATGAAAGAAAAAAAAAA
>JAGPOW010001296.1:112259040-112275894 GCA_030014935.1 Caiman crocodilus
GGGGGGGGAGGGGGCAGTGGCAGTGTAGGTGCCAGGCAGCTGCGGTCAGGCCTGCTGCCCCAGCTTCCCTGCACTGAATGGGGTGGGGCTCTGCCACACGGCCCTAGTGACACCAATGGCTAGAAGTCAGTGAGGGGCTTTTTTTATTTTCTTTTTAATTGCTGGGAGGCTGGTACCAGGGGGACAGCCATTGGGTAGTCCAGGGCAGCGGGTGGGCCAGGTGAGGCAGCCTTTGGGGGGACTGCAGGAGCAGGCAGGGGATGGGGTCAGGCAGGTCAGTAATCCAGGGGCTGGAAGAGCAAGTAGGAGTTGGGCATGTGGGCCTTGCCGAGGGGGGTGGTAGCTCCTGCACGAACCATGTGTCCCCTGGTGGGGAGGCACTAGCCCCTGTAGGAGCGAGGCAGTCTGAGAGCTGTGCAGGGGGACTGCACCCTGTGGGGGGCAGGGGACCCATCCCACCTGAGCAGCCCCCCCGCAATCCACCCATACCTACCCCCACATCACCCCACAGCCACTCATATTGCCCAACTGATCTCTCTCCCTATATATAGTGGTCTTTTGTCTTAATTGTGGAGGAACATGGATTTCACAATATTTTACAGAGTGACTTTGGGATTTTTTATTTTTAAATCAGGGATTTTTTAGTTTTCAAATATGGAACACCAGAATTCCTGCTAGGGAAGCTAGTGGCAGGACCCAGGCAGACGAGCCTGCTCAGAGCTGGCACTTTGGACCCAGCTGGAGGTGACTGACCTCCTGGACAAATGAGGCCAGGAGGACATGCTTTGACAGTTCAAAGCAGGCCACCACACCCGGAACATCTTCCGGGTGATAGCTGCCCAGATGGCCAGGCAGAGGGCACAAATGGCAGTAGTGCCACACAGAGGCCAACCCTGCAACCACAGCCTACTGGCAGCTGGCCAAGAGGGGCAGATGCCTCTACTGGCTCTGCAGTCCCCATCCGGGTCTGGCAGGTGCACAGCAGGTCACAGCCAGACAGCATCCCCCTCTGCCAGACTGCTGCAGTGGGTAGAGGGTGCAGAGAACTCTCAGGGCTGCTTCAACAGTGCAGCTGGCACAAGGGGTAGTGTCCCCAGGTACCAGTTGGCTGGACCCCAGAAGCTTCTGAGACTCGTAGTCCTAAGCTACTTGACAGGGCAGCTTTTTGTGCTGCTGAGGCCAGGACAGGGCAGCTTTTTGGGAGGATAGCACAGAAGTTGGGCCAGGATCTAGCTCCCCCTGGCTGCAGATCCAGGAGGAGCTAGGCAGGATTATTTTGCCCTCAGTGACACAATGTACCCCACACCAAACTGCATGTCCGAACACATCTGCTGAGTCAAAAAAGCCCTGGCTCAAAATTGCACCAGTTCTATTTGAGCTACTGCAAGTGCACATGCTTTCATGTACACTTGCACTCATACAGGCCTTCTTATCAAACTTATTTGAAGAAGATGTTTAATTTATTTCAACTCCTAACTTACATTGCCTCAGACATGTTTTTTGCCTTGCTCCTTAGCAGGGGTATGTATGGTCCTCTAACCTGGATCTCTTGAGCATACATTGATGACATTTCACAGAAGCAGGATACTGGTTGTCATGGCAGGGTAGGGTGTTAGGTCTGTGTTGTGTCAGGGTAGACAGTCATCTTACATCATTTAGATAGTGATGATCCTGCCTCAGCTAGGGGGTTAGACCAGATGGCTCTGGAGATCCATCCCAGCCCTACCTCTCTCTGATTCTATGTTCTGCAACTCTTATTTATTTAACATCTGTCACATTAACAGTTATGGCAAGAAAATTACTTGTACTATGAAAGATAAAATAGAAATATTGATTGAACTGGTAATTAAAAAAGCACTGAGGTTGAAAATACTTTTCAATGGATTCCAACCAGCACTTGTAAACAATAGCATACATATCACGCCCTACTTAAAAGGAAAAGAAAGGAGGAAAGCCAAGCTGAAAGTCAGATTTGTATGCCCTCTCTCAAATAAAATCAAGAACCAAGCACTGCTGAAAATCTCAGCTTCAGAACAGCCAGGCATCTGACAAATGATCCAGATTGTTGCCCAATCCAAAATTATCTTCTACCAGTGTTATCACACTCAAATTGTAGAACTCTTTCAGCTTTAGTCAATCATCTCTTTCCTTTTTTATTTATTTATTTATTTTAAATCATAGGTAGGATTTTCAGCCTTCCAGTTAGACTTGGTCTGCCTTCCTTGTGGGTCATGCTTGCATTTCTTGAACCCAAAGCAGCAATTTATTCCTTTTAATATCAGTACTGGACCAAAAGCAAACTGACTCGAATAGTAAATGCATTTCCTAAATAAGGGAATTTGAAATAATCTAATTATACAATGAAATGCTAGATGCCATGTCGAACAGTATGCTTAATCCCTGAAGTGGGAGAAGATCTTGCTTTAAAATCCCAACCTAGCAAAACTGGTCAGCACCCCAAGAAGTACTTACAAGCTCTAGTACAAGTTGTGTCCAGTTCTTTCAACATAGTAAATTAGGTTGTCATATCACAAGGCTTTTGAAGATGAGTGGAGCAAAGGAAGGGCCTCAGAGGATCCTTGTTCTCTTCTACACAGTTTTTTATACTGACCTCCATCTCCAATATCTGGGCACCTTCCATTAACAGAGTAAATGACATGATTATCATCTGTCATGTGGGATTCATTCTTTCCTCATACGTTTCCCCTTTTATTGGATCTGCCCCCGGGGGGGGAAGGGGGGGGAGTTAATTTCATTTCACAAAGTTGTTTTTTTTTTGTCAGGAGGAGAGGAGGGAATAACAGTAGTAGGGTTCAATAATAAGTATCAAGAAATTGAGATAAGGGATGCATCTCATTCAGAATCGAGTCAGGAAAGCAACAGTCTTTAAGACATCATTTATATATATGTTTAAATGTAAACATGAGCTGTCATGAACCAGAGCTGATTTCGGAGCATGCTTAAATGCTTGCCTGGATCTAATCTGTAGAAAGTACTTTACCATAATTATTGTAATAATTAATTGCATTACTGTAGTACCTAGGAGACTGTGCTATGGAGCAGGATCCCATTGTGCTAATAAGCACTTCACAAACAAGTAACAATAAGATGATCCCTGCCTGAAAAGTGCTTGCAATCTAATCATAAAGACAAATACAGAAATATGGGAAAGTGCAAGCAAATGAGACAACATCAGTCAGCTTTATAATCGGTAGTCTCAGCACACCAGTAGCCTAGAGTAATGCAGAATTGTGTACACTTTATATTAAATTTGATTTGTTTCTTGCATACACTTACAATTCTCCTATGATTTGCTGGATCAAAGAAACCGTATTCCAGCCTAGGAATAATAATTGCATCAAAGCAGACTTAAAAAACTGAGGGAAATTTTCTCACCTTCATGGAAGGAAAAGCTGGCTAACAATAAATACGTATTTATTCCAGGTAACTATTCACAACTTGTACTAATAATGAGAATGGCACAGGACAGCCTAATACAGAGGACTGTCACGTAACTTTTAAAACTGCCTGGATTTTATTTATTTTTTAACACAAAAGGAAAAGCAGAAAAGAGAATATTTTGCAAAAAGCTTGGAGGGCTTCTCATGGCATAGAAAAGGAAAACAGTGAAAGCTATAGGCAAATCCAACTTACTGAGAGCAGAAAAAGATTTTTTCCCCATACAACTTATAACTGAACAGATAGAGAGACTATATTAAAACAGTTAATGGAAGATGTAACAAGGTCAGCCACAATTCCCAGAGGGTTCAGAAATGTGTGTGGGGGGAAGGGGAACAGAAATCAAGCAGCTACTGGCTTAGCCCATACTTCAAATGGACCCTTTAGGAAAATGACACCAAGTATTTTATGAGAGTTAAAAATAAAGTTCTATTTCTTAAATAGAAGGAAGAAAGTAAAGACCAATGTTTGGGGCCTTAGGGCTTTTTTTCAAGGTGTTCTTGACCTTGTAAAAGGCCTGAGGGCCAACTTGTGAGTTGCTGCTTAAATCTTCCTTTAAATCTATTTTTTATGTCATTTTACTAACATATTTTTATTTTAACTCAGAGTTAAAAAGCCCTTAAGGGCTCTGAGCTTTTCCTAGGCATCTGAACCTCTTGCTCCCAGACATCTACTTCTCTAGCCAAAAATCTAGCATTTTGGATGCTTATTTCTTTGCTTCTTCCTAGCCATAAATTCGTTACACATGAAAATATCTGTTTACTCTGGATAACTTCTTCCCACCCCCACCATCTGTGCATGTGTTGTGGGTGGTTAGGAGGAAGAGGACAACTGGAAGAAAAGGAGGAGAAAGTATCTACCATCTTCATGCAGTAGATTACATTAAAGAGTTCCCATCCAGTGGTTTTAAAGTATCCCAGCATCCTCCAATGATGGGTTTAAATTCTTCTATCAATTCAGATTCCATTCTGTGCTGGATATTAAAAATGCTGACTTTATAATTCAGCCACTGTTATATATGTTCTCTTTATACTAGCAACCACTTTATGCTTTATGAACTATTTCCTGAGCCCATTTTTATAGCTTCATCTGTAAGAGACTAAACATGATGTCAAAGCAAGGACAACAGATGTATAATACTGCTGTATTTGGTGCAACTGCAGTCCCAGTATTTCTTTTTATTATAATACCCGTATGGGCTTGCAGAAGTAAACGTTTTAAAGGGGAGGAGCAATTTTAAAATAATTTCTTGTAAAAAAGATAAATTAATTTTGTGTATGTTGTTGATAAATAATTTTGTTTTAATATGCAATTTTGTTTTCTCTTAAATTTTAATATTTTAAGACCAATTTACTTTGCACCATTGATGCTTATCCAAATATGGATTACTTGCATTTTACTCAGCTGGACTAATGAAGAGTCATTTACATTTATACCTCTATTTTTTTTTCAATAATGGCTCTCAGACACTACCCAAATATTGTGACTACCACATTGCATATCATATTGAAATTAACATAACCATGGTAAAAAAATTAAGTTTTTGTAACACCTTGACTGCACAAATAATGGGACCTGGAACAAGATGAAAGTGTCCCTTTAAGACTTGCCTGACTGTCAAGATTCTAAATATATATTGGTCTGGTCTGCCGGGATGTCACTCCAGCAGAGAGAAATTAAACAGCTCTGTGTTTTCTCTAGTATTTGCTGCACTATCAACAAGATGCATGATAGGTTACCCATCATGTCTAGACTAATGAATCTTAGTTAACAGAAACAATTAATTTACAGAGGAGCCAAGAATAGTCCTGTTTTCTGTATTCTGTGATAATTAGGCTTATTGATATTCTACTCTCCCAAAGATGACATCATATCATCTTAGAGAGAGCCAAATCTCAATACTCTGTAGCAAGCATGACATTTGTGTACATCATCCACATAATAGCAAAAGCAGATTTTTAATGGAGAGATTATTTTTAAAATCAAAGACCCAATAGCTTGTCTAAACCAGAACCATATCAATTATAATGAAGACTGTTATAATTAATAATTAAAACCAGAACAGGACAAATGATAAAACTTAGGGTAACTAGCAAATCTACCCAAAAAACACGATTTTGTACTCTCTTAACATACATTCAGAAATATTGACAATGACTAATATCACCAAATGAAAATGCAAACCTGGTGCATTTTGTTCAATCTGTTCCAAATTCTCTCACAGAAGAGGAAGTTAGCTAGGTAGATATTCTGTTTCTACGAGGAGAATTGTCACTCTCTTGGCAGAAACCAAGTGTACGGACATTCAAGCTTTTTCTCCGAAAAATGGCTGCTTCAGAAAAAAAAATAAATCCTGGAAAAAACAGAGTTAAATTGCTTCCAGGAAAGTTTCTTCTCAGAGACTAAAGTAATCAAAAGTATACAGATGTTCAAACCCCACTGGTGACTGGGAAAAGTAGATCTGGGGAAAAAGGCTCCCTCCCTTCCCAAGACCAGGGTCACTCTGACCTTGAGAAAGCACAGGGGGCAGCTGTCTGGAAGCAAGGTAAATAGCAACCACTTCTGCCTGCTTCTTCCCCAAATTGAGCAATCCCGGGTTTGGGAAAGAGGCAGGGGACTTTACCAATGCCTGCTGGGTAGTAGGGTGGCTATTTAGAGTCAGGTGGCCAGAAGCAGGGCTCTGGGAAGCTCTCATTTCCTGATGGCTTCAACTTGCTGCCCATCTGTACAGCAGGGCAGTGATGTAGAAGCCAGCAGTTGGGAGTTCTCCCAGCCACCAGTTTCTAAACGGCTGTCCTGCCAGTCAGTTGGAAGAACTGGGCACACAGAGGCTTAACACACTCCAACTCTTAGTTTCCTCTGCTTCTGAAATCACTGTGGCTACTGCTCAGTTGAGTGGCAAGGAACAAGAGGAGGCTCAAGGGCTTGGGAGTCAGGCAGGAAGAGGCTTTCCCCTTCCTCTATTTTTCTACCAGAAGAAATCAGTTTGTTAAACAAAAACTGTCCAACAGCAGCAGGTTAGCCTCGTTAACTGTCATTTTCTATTCACTTATTCTGGAGGCAGAACAAAGGTACAAGTACAAGATTACTTTTTAATTATTACAATTATGCCAAGAAAGAAAAAAAGGTATTTACTAAATAATTTTAATCTTCATAATTTGTGTATAGTTAATGAACTGGTGTACAATTAATATTCAACTAATGATATTTAACTCCATAAAAGCATATGTCTGAGCAGTTCATGACAATCATTTGCTGTAAACAGTTTTAAGTGACTGGCAAACCTCCAATTAAACAGTTCTTTTTATTTGTTTTATAAATTAAGTTTCCTATTCAATAATGTTTCAAACAACCCATAAATAACTAACAGGATGCAAGATCCATTAAGTTGGTTTTCCAACATTAAAAATAAATTCTATCAAAACATCTGTTTAGAGAAGATAAGGAATAAACTGTGTTTTGAGGAAAACTCTCTTAGACAGGCCTTAATTTTCTTTTCAGTGTTACATAAAAGCAAAGCCATATTTAACTGAAATTAATAATGTTTTTAATCAGTGTTCTGCATTTTTTTTAAACACAGCAGGAATTATCTACCTGCCTACTTACAAATTACGTACTTCAGTACAAGCCCAAGCACTAAACACGTCCCCCAAGTGCTAGCAATAACCAAAATTTGTGCTATCAGCTAGAGGACACCGTATTCCCTGCCAGTAAGCAAACGAATGTTCACTTTAAGTTAAAAGGACACACTACTTCCCGCTAGTTACAAAACTAGATCCTCACTATCAGCTGGAGGACACAGTAATACTCTGCCACTTAGGAAACCAGATCTTTGCTCTTTCCATCAGCTAGAGGACACAGAAATGCTATACCAGGTAGAAAAACCAAATCTCCAGCCTCAGCTGAAGGACACAGTACTTTCCTGCCAATTTGGAAACTGGATCTTTAGTCAAAGTTAGCTAGAAGGTGCCCTTTTAAGAATCCACACTTTACTATGAACTAGAGGACAAAGTCCTGCTCTATTAACATTAGTAAAATCATTGCTTTCTGTGAAAGAACCACTTACAAAGCAATAGAAGTGGCTTCAAAAGACATTTGAGAGTGAAATCTAGAATTCTGTCACTGAAGAACATGCAGGTCTCTGGTGTTATAAGAACAGTTTATTGCAGCATTGGAGGGTGAAATTAGTATCTGGTTATCAAAGCCCCCAGTTCAGGAAACCATGCCAATGACATCAAAAAATATATTTTTAAAAAAAAAGGTAAGAATGGCAATAATCATATGCTAATCTTTTAATGCTCTACTGCAGGTATAACATTCATTTCTACGTAAAAGATCAGAAAGAGGGACCAAGCAACTCCTCTTTTACCAGGTTACGTCCAGTACACATCAAGGAAAAAGAACGTAACTTCTCAGCAGCCTTAGGTACAGCTTTATGGTATGTAAGAGTAAGACACAAACAAGCTATGCTATCCTGAGTGGGGCTAGAACAATATGAAGATTTTTTTCAATACCAATTTTCAGTTAGTTTTTAAGGAAGTGTCAGTTCCAGACAAAACCTTCTTAAAACTTTTAATTTTAGTACCAGAAGTCAAGTTCCAAAAGAAGATGGATTGAGTTTTCCCTTGTCCCCTCCCCTCACCAGTAAAAAACAAACCTGAATTAAAAGTATACACCCCTGCTAGGTATTTTTAAATTCTCCTTGAAAATCTTCTTCAGAACCATTTGCCATCAAGATGCAATCCATAGTCAATATAGTTTCTCCTCAGCTCAGTTCCTCAAAGGTATAGATGTGCAAGGAGCCTTGATCATAGGGCTAGATCTCAAAATAAAACTATCCTGTTCTACACCATTCCAGAAATGTCCAGTTAAGACCATGTCCAATGAGCATGGACATTTGTTTCCCTAAGGGAAAAAGAAGTGGCACAACTTGTGCTGCTGCTACCTGCCTCCGGGGAAGGCCTGTGCCACATGTCCTCTGGCACACAGCAGGTTACCCCAGGCTGTGGTAGAGGAGGCTGGAACCGGCACTATGGTGGCCCCAGCAGCCTTAACTGAGGTCCTGGGGGCTGCAGTCGTGGCAATCTTGTCACTCAGAGTCTGGTCAGCAGCCAACATGTGGCTCTGGTTTTGGGCAGTCTGCATTGCCTCTATATGAGTCGCTCTACTTTTTCTTGTGGGCTTTTTTGCCCCCTAAGATTTCCCAGGGTCGACCCCACCATGTCCCCACACCGCAAGATAGCAGTGCTGGAAATGCCTGAATGTGTGGTGTCACAGACAGCTCTGCGGTACCACATACCACATGGCCGTGCTCATCTGGATCTGACCTAAGCTGCTATTATAAACTCCCAATGATGGCACAACCACTGCCTCTCTATGTAGTCTGTTCAAGTGCTTAGACATCTTTAAAAAGTTCTTCCTAATAGCTGACATAATTTTTACAATTAAGGCCAAATTCTTTTCCTGTCCCTGCAAACAACTGATGAAAATCCTCTTTATCACAATCTCTAACTATTTAAATGTTGCTCTCAGGATAATTTTCAATTTGTCTTTTTCACTTTTCTTGAAGTATTCTGCCCTCAAACCTGGAAACAGCCCTTCAGGTGAGGCCTTACCACTGCTGAACAGAGTGACAGCACCACTCTCCACAATGATAAGGCACTTCAAAAACTGTATTCACTTGAATCCAGGATGAAGGTTTTTTTCCATTCAGCATGGGAGAAAAAATTCTCGTGTCCTGGATTTGATTTCCAGGGGCAGGAGTGGGTACAAATGGTAGGGTGGCACAAGTATCCAACAGTGTGAACACTTAGAGGTAGGCAGTAGACTGCCCAAGTCCCCCCCACTGCTTGCCCCCCATGTTAGCAGTCAGGATAGGGAATAAGATAACCCCCAATAATTAGATTCTATACATGGAAAATTATAACAAAATGTATAAAATTTAGAATCTAATTACTGGGAGGTTGTTTTAAAATTTGAAGGCAGCTTGGATTCAGGTAAATACTTACCTTGCAGTCCTTTATAACTCCCAAGGTCCTTTTTCTATTTTACTGCAATGTAGCTTTGTTATCCCCCAATTTATATATGTACATTTGATTGTTCTCCCTTAAGTGCAATGCTTTGTATTTGTCCTTATTGAATTTCAGATTAATTTCAATCTACCAAGGTCATTTTGCATCCTTAACCTATCTTCCAAAGTGTCTATTACACACATCCAACTCAGTATCATCTGAAAAGTCACTCCTGTTATAGATAGATGCAACAATTATACTGATATCAGATGATACCAATACAAAAATGTTATAAAGAAGTGTTGCATTGGAATACTTCTGTAGTAATGCAAATATAGCAAAACTGTGGAATATGTAATTGGTTCATTCAGGGTTAAAGGCACAGCAACTTACCTAATTTGTATGGCTGCAGGAATATACAGATTTAAAGTTACTAAGTATCAGCTCCACACCACTTCTGAAACCAGTTAAAAGGTATATTTGCTCATAGCTTCAAATCAATTAATGTGAACATATATGAAATCAGAGAACCACACATGTCAAATTTGTGATGATCAATTGCCTTAGGTCCTAATGATCAGTTTTGAGTTGTTACTTTATATAAAAGGTCAGCCTGCTAATCGAAAAAGTAGAAAATGCAGAAAGGCGTATAGTGGTTTAAATATGAATCAAACATACAAAGATGTCTAGGGAGTCCTGCTCTTTGTACCAAAATTTTAGTTCCATAAAGTTAAATCATAAGCTTGCTTAAGAACTGCTAGTGGGATGCTCAAACTTTAGTTCAATATCTTCTGGGCAAAAGCTTCAAGTTGCAGAACTTTATGGCCCAGGTCTCAAAAAACAAACAAAAACCCCAATCACCAAAGCAACCCCTACTTTAAAAGACATTTTTCTCCTCTGGTCTCAAAGGTGTAAAACAAAATGACTTCAAGTGCTATGGGATCTTTACAATTTTTCTTCTGTTTTTTACAGATAGAAACTATTAGCGCTAGAAACTTAGAGACAAGTGCTTGGCTTCAGGATACCATTTTCTTCCCATGTATTAGATTATGATTCTTGGAAGTTAAATTGTGCAACCTGAAGTTACACACAAAGGGGCAGTTTTTTCCCTGCTGTGCCTAGTATCTGTAGGATATAGCACAGCCAAGGAAGATTTCTGCATGCTAGAATAGCATAGGAAGTCAATTTAACTTGCATTGAAGATCCCTAAGCTTCAGACAACCAGAAAGGTTAGTCAAAAAGCCCAGTGCTCTAGCTACTCTGCCATTCTGACATCTCCTCTGCTCAGACACAGAAACCTTCTCTACAGCTACTGTTGGCTTCCTTAGACCAGCGGAATATCCTGTAAATGTCCAACCTTTTTACACTGAGGCAGCACAAACAATTCTTAAATGACACCATGAACCCTGGAAACTTTGATCTTAGAAAAAGATGGTAAGTATATTTTCCCTGAAGTGTCTTGTGGAGCTTGTGTGGGTCTCCTTTCAGAAGGGACAACGCATTGTCCTAAGAATAGAAAATTAGGGCCATCTTCCCTTATGGTAAATTCAAGAGTAACCTTTTGAGCTAAAGAGCAATGGGAACAATGATGCCATGTTTGTGGCATTTGACATATGAAGTAAGGGGCAGTCTTCCAGAACAAAGGAACTGAGTTCAAGTAGCTAAAAAAATTGTCTAGTTTTACAATTATCTGGCACTGCAAATGACTCGTCTAATTTCTGCAGTCACTGGACCATGTCCAAAGGGACATCAATAACATAGATGGTACTTTACAGTAATGCAACAACACTTGAAAACTTTGAGTGTCTTGTTTCTTCTTGATCAGACACCCATTCTGTTATGCCCCTTTCCATGAGGATGGTTATTCTTTTAGTAATGCTGCCAACAGCTACAAAACGTTCCATCTTTGGCACTATAGCAAATATATTCACTTATTAATCAAAGGGCACATTCTCCTTAGCAGCCTATTTTTCAGATATACCAATCCTTGAACCAAAGAGATGAGGGGAAAAATCCTAGGAAGCCTTCAAAAAGCCAAAAAGTGAGGGGCCACAAAGGTGCTCACAAGTTATACTAATATTCTGAAAGCTTCCTATTTGATATGGATAGATATAATTTCTTCAAATTGAATTCCCTTTGATCTGTAAGAAAAAAAAAAGAATGAGTCAGAGAATATTACTCCTGATGCAGAAATGTCAGGAGGAGGAGGAGAAGGAGACAGTGGAACTGACTCATCTTGAGCATCAGATTCAACTCTTGATATATTCTCCTGAAAACAAGCTGTATTAAAAGGGATATGAATAGAAGACTGAGCTTTAGGAGTCTGTTAAAGGAAAGGATGGGCATGAACTAGGACTGGACAGACTTTCAAAGACACCGAAATATGAAGAAAAGTCTTACCTGTCTTGTCACTTTAATGTGTTTGGTGATGAGGGGGTCAGCATTTCTGCTGAGTTATAAAGATTTGGGGGAGGTAGCAGTATGGAAAGATGGATAAATACAGAAAGATTCAGTGGAATAAATGGGCAGGTGGTGAGAGAACAAAAAAAGGAGCTGTTGTTAAATGAGGGTTTATAGTCCGTTAGGCACAGAAGTTAAGAAAAAGAATAGCATTCTTTCAATCTGCTACCTGGCACAGTGACAAAGTGTCAGTAAATAGCAATAACCAGACACTGTTTTAGAATTTGTCAACTAAATACCACAGCAGTCCACTATTGGCTATTCACTATTGGAAGGAAAAGGAATGGTATAGTTATGTTTTAAAAATCATGCAGGAATAGCTGAAGGTTACGGAGACCCTCTTCCTGCCACAACTTCCAGAAGCCTGTATGAAGCCAGGAAACAGTCCATCTACAATGTGCTCTACACATAATCCCCACATTCAGACAAACCAGAGTAGTAATTAGGGGCAACATGGTAGACAAGGAGCACTCAACTCAATCCAAAAAATCTTTCAGGCCTCCTATGCTTTTAATGGTACACTCGAGCAAGAGTTTTAACCTCCTCACCACTGGCAGAGCCGGTATTCTCTGTAGCCCTATTCCTAATGGCTGCTGTCTCCAAGGTTCAGCTGCCAGTTTGTCCAGGAATAAACTAAATGCATCACATATACAAAGACATACAAATCTCAGATGCTCACTAAATTTACCCCTACCACACAAAAAGGTCCATCTGTTGAACATGCGATTAGCATCTTATTAAGTATATACAAACAAACAAGAATTTAATTAATTACAAACAATAATATTACAAACAAACAATAATTCAAGAGTCTATTTTTTTAAATATGCACTACATTGTGTGTGTGTAGCCAATTCCTATTTAAATAGGAAAAACTAGAAACAAAAATCCCAATTCATTTGTTTTTTTACTTTACTGTGCATTAAACTGTTCAGACTGAGGTCTTTTGCTTGTCACCGTGCTGAAATAAAAGTAACTTTAATTAGTTCTGTTGGCATTAATTTATAGCCTGTAGATTCTTGCTAATTAAGCACTCTAATCACTGTTTCCATCTTCTCCATCACAGCTCTGTCACCTGGGGTGATTCATACCTGCTGATTCCCTTTAGGCATTAAAGTCATATATCAGGTAGACATTTCCTGAGATAAAAGAGAAAGCTTTAACTATGGAAGAACTAGGAAAAACTCTGAAAACATTATACTGTGATGTTTATGATTTTTAAATATAATTTACAGAAAGGTTTAAAATGCTTAAAAAAAAAGCTAAAATGTTACAATTTTAAAATCTAACCCCCCCCCCCAAACCAAAACAAAACAAAACTTAGCAAGCAGGTAATCACTGAACATGATTATCAGGAAGGAATCTGGCTTCCATCTCAAGCAAGAACTGCATTAGTAAAAAGGCACAGGAAGACAGCATTATCTTAAGTCGATTAATTAATTCCATGCTTTAAGGTAATTATTTTCTTGTAATGAAATGGAAAAAAAAAAAACCTCTTAAAATTGGCACAGGAGATGGAAAAGCATAGTAGCCAAATAAATGCAACTCATAACTAAGTCTGGGGGTTTTTTGGTTAATTTTACTAGGTGAATTTAAACCAATTTCTGAGTTCTATCTAGAAGTCCAAAATAGGGGTTTCTATTTCCTGTAATAGGAATATTTGTTCTGAGTACTTCCCCAAGTTCCTGCCTAAATAGATTCTACTTTAAAGTTTTACCTCATATATAGAAATGACTTATGAGGTTAAACTTTCTAACCTTCTTACTGAACCCTGGGCTTAAAATATTTATTGAGTTTCCTACCCCTCTCCCTGGAAATAGGCATGTCTTTATAGCACGTATTGTTAACATAAAAATACCTAACATTTAAAAATAAAAAAAGGTACAATTCCATTTAATTAGTGGTAGATGATTATATGTCCCTGCACAATATAGGTCAAACTATTTTACTTGTACACTAGTACATTTTTTTCCCTGTGCAATTTTCATAATGGATTCCTGATTATCAAAAAACAATTCTTTAGGGGTTTTACCTACCAGAGTATTTTTTATTTGCATTACACACACTGTAATACAGCAACATTTAAATCTATAGAACATCCGAGACAAATGCAGTATTTTGCTTCCACTCAGTAGCTGGAGTATATCTATAAGATATAGGCTGTATTAGCAATAGCGACAATGCAGAAAGACAGGAACACCATCTACATAAAAAAACTGCCATTGCAAAAGGGTGAAGTCAACACAAATCAAGCACCCATTTCTGGTGTTTTGCCAGTTCTTTTTGGATAAATATAGCTTCCTTTATTTTTCCCCCTCTCTCTTTTCTTTTGAATAGAGGTGTTTTATCATTGTTTATCAGTTAAAGCCTAAAATTAAGAACCCTTAGCACACACAATTACCAACAATTCATATTGATAAATGAAGAGGACTAGACGTGCAGAAATACAATAAAAGGTATCTTTACCAGTTACATTAAGTGAAGTTAAAAAGTCCAAAACTACGTAAAAAATAAACCTATTTTACAAACCCTTTAAAAAGGCATCGTTACAAATCAGATATCTATAATCTTCAAATCTACACCATGACGCTTTTTTTCATAAAACACAGGGATTTAACACAATTTAACTCTAATCACCTATATTTAAACTGACATTATTAAAAGTTTGTAGAACTTTTCTCCATTTACAAAATCCTTTACATGTGTGGGTAGGTGGCGTGGGAGTTAAAAACAAATGAGTCAATATTTCTTGCAAGGAAAACATACCAACCCAGTATTCCCAGGGAAACAAGTACGCCACAGTGTAATGTGAGTAGCAAGTGTATTTAGATGGATCGACAGTAAAGACAGGTTTAGAGATTTCAAGCTATTATTTAAAGTAACCAAAAGCTTTAAATGTTCTTTAAACAATATTATTCTGAGGATTAATACAGATCCAACAGCAAGAGTGTGAGTGTTAATACTGCCACTACTAAAATTTAAATCCCTTTGAATCTTAGTTATATTTTGATCTGCTAATGAAAGAACTTTTTTACTTAGTTGATGATAAACAGCCTGCCTGATAAACAGCCTGCCTGTTATTGGCCAAGGCCTACCGGCCCTAATGATAAGAGATAGATAAATACATGCACCTTCTACTATGATTCATCATCATTTATAATACTCTGTATAAAGTTAGCAAAAGAAGACTCTCAAATCGATTAAATTAATTGGTCACAATCAATTACTTACTCTTGCTTACTTCTTGTTTATAAATCTACTTCTAATTAATAGCCCAAATTACATGCCTGTAAAAACACATATGGAAAGGAGAAAGAGGGGGACAGTTAAATGGATTTGTTTATTCACTAAAAGAAAAGTAGGTATGAAACAGTTATGGCTATTAAACTACAGTACTTTCGAGTTCACTCTGTAAAAGATAAATTTGGTTTCTCGTGTTTGATATGCCCCCACCTCATCCAAAAAAAATAAAACAGATATCTAAGAAGTGGTCACACTTTCACACATGCTCTGCATAACTGTAGCCAAAAAGATTATTAAAATAGGCTCCATAAGGAAACAATACTGACTTTTGTTGTGCTGCTGAGCATACTTTACCACCAGCTAACGCTAACACTACAGCAATGCAAACAGCGAATGCCTTAAGACAGTAGAGCATATGCGTTGTTCAGAGCCAGTCCATGGGCTGGACCAAGCCCCAATGCCCAAGCACTGCCCCCTTCCTGCCTGGAGCACCACGACTGGGCCCTGGTACCCAACTTCCTCCTGCCAGGATTAGGTCCTAGGGGCACAGAGTTATACCCTCTGCTGCTATCAGGCAGCAGGGGTCATACAGCCAGTGCAGGACTCCCAGAAAGGCAGCAGAGTAGGGAGCCCGAGCCTGCAGTAGGAAACCCATGTCTGCCCCACGCTGTGCTCAGCTCTGTTTTGGTCATGCCCCCAGTGGAGCCAGATGTGGGAGAGGAATAGGGAAAGAGGTGAGGCAAGCATGTGCCCCAGCTTTTCATTTTGAAAGGTGGTCACCCTACTGCCCAGCCCTGTGCATTTGAATTGAGAACCCAGTTTAGCACATAAGGCCCAGGGTGCCCCCCTGGCCTGAGAAGCTCTATGGGCCAAATGACAGCACTGAGGGCTCAATCTGACCTGCAGGCCAAGCACTGACCACTCCTGCCCTAACAATTCAAAATACTGAGAACATTTTGAATACAAACAGTAAAGTCCCATCTTGCCTACTGTGTAGGCCAGGTAGACTTTTACTGGTAGAAGGGATCGGAAACCAGTCTAAACCCATCACAAAAGAAGAGTTCAGCATACACAGACTAATTTAAAAATGAAGGAACCTGATATAAGATAGGCAGTCTACGTGCCCTCCTCTCCCCCCACCCCTCCATCCCCAAAGGCACGTTCAGTTTACTACCAATTGAAAACTGTGCCATGTACAGAAAACCGCATAACTTAAATTCTGCCTCAGAAATTTTAAATGTCTGTACCCAGCCCTAATGTCAACATGTTACCTTTTTCCTCTCTCTATGTACTTCCATAATTAACACCCCCACCCCACCTTCTGCTGTTCTCATTCAAATTCCTGATTTTGGATTCTACCCCCTTAGTTTTTCCCAGTTTCCCTTCACTCAGGGGGCTCCAATCTTTAAAGTAAAATATATCACTGGAAACCAACTTCCCTTAAGCTTGCACAGACTACTAAAGTAACGGAATGATTTTATTCAAGTTAGTCTGACTTTTTAATCCCTTCAATCTAGAAAGCAAACTCTACAGAAGAGGGTCCACAGGTTGAATTCTGGCCTCAATGATCATAGTATCTAGGGTCAGAAGGGGCCTAAAGCAGGCCATCTAGTCTGAACCCCTGCCAATGGCAGGAACGAGTGCCAGGGTCACAGGACCCCAGCCAAGTACCTATCTAATC
>JAGPOW010001296.1:112291967-112317682 GCA_030014935.1 Caiman crocodilus
AGCAGGGTTGGCTTAAGGAGAAATGTAAATGTAACCAGACCATAATAAGTACAGTATTCAGCTCTTCAGGAATAAATGGAGCTACAAGATGGGTAGGCGCTATTCTCATCTACACTATGATAGTTTAGAAAGCTGGGTAGGTGCTATTCTCACCTACACTGTGTTGGTGACTTGTCCCCTATTCTTAGTGGGCTATCCAACTGTGCCTCTTAAGAGGTGAAACTCGAAACAGGGCTGGTATCTTAGGCATGGCTCTATAACTGTGCAAAGTGTTTTCACAGCATCAAATAAAGGAAGCCCGCTATTTATGCAAGTTTATGCTATGCATCTCTAATTTAGTCAGGCTATAGAAGTGCGAATCTACCCTGCCTTCTCACGTAACTGCAGATTTGCAAAGCTAAATTACTTCTCCAAGTCATCACCAAAGAAGAGGAACTACTACTTTCCAAACATTTAGTGAAACCCACTTGCTCCTCTCAGCCCAGAGAGTTATTCCTTGGAAATTAGAAAAATGCAATTTCTCCAAAAATGCCCATCTTACCAAAATCCACATTTTAGGCCACAACTCACCTCCAAGTTAAAGCCAGGAAAGATTTGCTTTGCACATACATGGGATCTTAGTAGCTTTTTTCACATATTTAAAATCTTAGCACTTACACTTGAAATGTAAGGGGTCCCCCCACCAACATCCAACCTAAAACAGCAATGTTTATAAGACAAGAGAAAATGTACAACTCATTTAAAAGGTGGCCCTATTATTTGTGGATATGTGAAGGGAAGCGAAGTGAAGTAGACTGTTATGCTGAGCTGAAAATATGAAAACAAATTTTGCCCCCACTCTATTCAGTGTGTTGTATGGTGCATGCTTAATATTCAGATCCCACAGTAACCAATTAAATCTTGCTGACAGAACATTTAATATATCTTCTATATGCATTCTGACATTGAATATCCTTGTTTACAGTATCTGACAAGGGAAGGGTAATTAAAATAAGGTTGACAAAATTACTGTCGATCTTCATGACAGCACTGAGACACACTACCAGTGGTCCTGGCCATACTTCAAGCACACGTGCCGAGGTGGCAGGGTGCTGCAGTGCAATGCTAATTCATGTCCCATATAAGAATTGGAGACTCTACACCTGTGCATTTGCAGCTTCAGTCTGTGAATTCTGGTGTCAAGCTCTTAATTGATTACTGGTTATTGCTGATCAGTGTTATGATTTAATAAATAATTAATAAAAAATACATATATTGGTAGATCTTCTATTCTTGGTCTGCATCTCCCTTAAGTCACTTCCTCTGAAGAGGAAAAATGGTGGTACAATATTTCTGCACCACGGTGAACTTCTGCATACAAGGCCCTGACTTCCCACAGGATTCACAAGAACTGTAGCCAGTATTTCAACAATAGCTACAGGAAGGAAAGGGGTAAACTGGATTTCTGTTGCACAGATTTTTTGATTGCAAGGATTTGTCCCATAGGAGGAGATTCCTTTGCTGTAGGTTTGTAACTTCTATTATCTTTTAGTTTTGTGATAGAGAGACAGGCTAGAGCAATGTTTTTCCCCAAGGGATACATTTCTGTCAAGCTCACACGCAAAACTTCAGCAGCTATTTCGTGTCAGAGGTGTTTCAGTGGCCAAAACACCAAATCCAAAATGAAATGGAAGGCTCCAAAATGAAATTAAACCATTCAAAACATTTCAGAAAGTTTTGGAGTTTCTGTTTACCTACAAGTCTGGTTCTGAAACTAAGAAGAGGGAGGGGGAAGGCAGGGGAGGATTGCTCTGATATTGACATCTGTAGCTGGCCAGTGTCTGTGATCTGTCCCCGAGGTCCCTTCCAATCCCAGTGCTCTGGGGGAGGGATGGCAGCCTGCTGTCATCCTACATGCAGATCCAGGGGCCCGCACCCCCTGAGAAAAGCCCGGCACAGCTCTGCAGAGCCTCTCGAAGAGCACAGCTCCCCGGATCTGTGTACAGGATGACAGCAGACTGCTGCTGCCAGCAAGTAATACTGCCTTGAACAGTTTGAGGTACAATTTCACAGAAACCCCTGCACCTATCTCCTTGAAACCTTGCAGAATTCATGCCCTCAGAAAGGGCTACCATCACTGCAATTTTCATCTGAATCACACAAAAAATAACAAAGTTATAGGCATTTTAGTGATTCTCCATTATAGCTTATGGCTGAATCACTGAAACAGCACTGAAACTCCAAAACAGATTCAGCCAAATCAAAACAGAATAGTGCCCCAAAACAAATTACTGTCTCTCTGAAACAGCTGAAACCAAAACTGAATCAAAACATGGTACAGCTGTTTCACACAGCCCTAAATAGTTGTCAAAGGCACCTTGCAACCCCCTACCCTAGCACTGGCTTCCATCTTCTGATAGCAGTGCAGAAATGGAAACAAGTTAGACAGAAGGTAAAATTTGCCAGGGAAGTGCAAAGAAGAGAAAGGAATGCAATCTTGGTTCTACCTCTGCATCAGGCCTCGTGGTACAGTTGCACTGCTGGGCCAATCAGGTATAGCTTACTTCTTCCTCTAGAAAGCAGGGTAATTGTGCACAACAATCTCTCAATTCACTTCAGGGTAGTGTTCTATGTGTTATTTTTACACAAAACACATTGTGTGCTCAATCTAATCCTACGTTGGTAATGGTAGTTAAATCGGTAGGAAAAGAGAACACTAGGGAGATTTTGTAATAACAGTATCTTAAACACAACACCAGATTTAAATGCATATGGCATATACATCACTTTAAAATTAATTTTAAAATAGGATGTGAAAATCTTCTACTCCAAAAAATTATTTTAAACTAATATATCTGATAGGCAAAAACATTCTATAAACCTCTGATGTGAATGAATTCTGAAAACTAGCTACACAAAGTTTCTGATTCTCCCTCGCTGAACTTGCCAAGTAGAAAAATTGATTTCTAGATGCGCTCTGCAACCTATGGAGCAGACATTTCCCAACAAAAATAGGTAAGATCTTATAACAGTAATGCATGAATGTAAGTGGAATTAACATGGAAGACAACTGGATGGTAACACTTCATGAATAACTGTGCCACTTAATAAAGACTCCACAAGAGATGCTCTGTACCACAAGTTTTAAAATGTATGCAGTATGTAATTCAACTGTAAGCAGTCTTACTGCTTAAAGGATTAGAGAGCTGCATTAATTTAATGTTGTGCCACAAAAGACATTAATTAAACAACATACATACATGTTCAAAGCTGGTTGAATTTTAGATGGAGTATCTAGCTATCCTTCTAAATGCCTTTTTGTAGATGGTTTTATCAAGTTTTACATGTTTGCTTGCTGAAACTGATAAGTTATATTTACAATTAAGGATATTTAACCTAGTGAGTACTGTGGCTCAAAAGTGAAGTATTCAGATCAGCTACAGAGTCTCCAAACTCTTCCTGAGTTTTTCCTCTGCTATACAGATCTGCAGACTGCTGCAAGGATCAGCCTACCTGTGAAATGTATCCATTTTCCATGAGGTGCATTTGTATATTAGAAACAAACTGGAATCCCATTAGGTAAATTCACTCCTAGCCATCTCAGTGCTGCTCTGCATGGAACAAAATAATTTTGGTGCCAAGGGTAAAAAGTTATAGAAACTCAGGTTAGGAAAAAAAAAAAAAGACCCATGGTATAAGTCACACTTGGGTAGTTTATGTTCTTTGTAAATCCCTCCCCCATCCCAAAAGAGTTTCAGCAGTTGAAACTGCAGTTGGTAAGCATCTAAACAAATCAGTATCGTCTTTAAGCCTTGCTTCCATCTAAAATATAAATTCTTAACCATCAATTACAGTGAAGCAATGTAAAAACTGATGTATCTACAGCTGAAAGGAGGTCATGCCACTCAGACAAAAATCTTAATTTTCAGAATCTCCAAATTCTAGGTTTGCATATACTATTAGAAATCCTGTGAATTTACAGTTAGATTATAGGCAGCTGGGGTACACAGCCTTTTGCAGTAAAATATGTATTTCCATATAAATCAAGTTTATGGCTTGTACTACATAGTAAATGTGTTGAATTTGTTCCATTTAAAAGTGTATTTACAATTTTCAAAAGAAGATAGAAGATGCACGTGATGGGAGAATGCCACCGTCCCAGGCACAGACAGAGGACAGGAAGGATTGGGGGGCAGCGACAGCCCCTAAACAAAACCCCAGGCCAGGTTACTTACCCCCGGGAGGGATGGCAGCATGGGAGCTGAGACCGCAGCAGCAGCTGCAGCTGCCATTACAGCCGCGCGAGCCAGCATTACACCTGTTCCCAGTAAGGGGAACAGCTGACCCAAATCGCAGCACCCGCAGCAGTCGCTGCGGGAGAGTTTAAAAGCCCCAGCAAACCCCACGGGAGGGGGAAGCAGGAGAGAGAGAAGACGAGCAGCATGTCAGTTGTGCTGCAGCTTCCCCAGTGAGAATGCCTCACCTAGGTGGCTCTGCAGCAGTACAGCCTCTGGCAGAGGCAGGAAGAGGCTCTAAGCCTCTGCAGGAGGCAAGCAGCAGGAAGCTCCCTGCCCTACTTCAGGTAGGAAGTGAAGAGGAGCCATGATCCCTCTTAGGAAGGGAGATGCAGGGTGAGCAGCAAGGCACTCTGCACCAATTATCACCACCCCTAAGTGAGACAGGGACAGGGACAGTTGGAGTGGTAGCTAGTGGCTGCCGGATCCAGGACATCAATCTAGGAAGAGTCCCCATCCCGGTGGAGTGTTATTTCTAAATCAGAGGAAGATACCACCAGCAAGCAAGCCTGCAGAGCATCGCAGGGTACCATCCTACAGCAAGTGACAGGTAGGCAAGTGGACAGGGTGTAGGGATGGCAGAGCCCCATTGAAACAACCAAAGCGGCAATCATGAGTACACCCGCATCGGGGAGTTCCTCGGGTAAAAGAGCTCCACTGAAACCCTCCTATATATCACACCTAACACCAAAGTCATGGCAGACAAGACAAGGGAAGACACTACCCAGGAGCAAGTGATATTGGACATGAGATACCCAACGTCACAATACCATTTATACAAAGCATGTCTTGTGCCCCACAAGGGCAAATAATACAAATACAGGACTACAGGAGGCAACACATTAATTGTTCTATGACACAAGAGACCAGGACAGAATTTTGGGATCAGCCAACATTAAACCTAAACCCCAAAACAAAACACCATACCGCACATGTAAATTGCAAGAGAGCTAGAAAAGAGTTTAAAGGTGCACAGAATATTTTTAACTGTTCATTCCAGTCCATATGAATTCAGAGACTTAATCCTATTCCTTGCAGTAATTTTCAGGATTTCTGACCAGTGCAGAAGCCCCAGAAGGCTGCAGAGCACCCCCTGCCTCCTAGCCCGGAAAGTGCAGGGAAGTTCAGAGCCCCCCCCGCCCCAAACACTGCAATTCTGTCATGTTTAAGAGCACTGTAAGTTTACAGTGCTATAATAAGTGCTCTATATTATAGCACTGTAAAGTGTGCACATAGCACTTCTGCACAGATCTTAGATCTCTCAAGATGGCATGGTCCAAAGCTGATTTACCAACTTTTGTTAACCTTTTCAGGAACCATCCATCAGGCTCATATTTCATCTCATGAGTGGAAACCGGTTAGTTTAATATAACGTAACTGTAAAATCCATCTATATCAAGCTCTGTAAATCAATAGTCTCAAGGCACCCCACCCATACGATATCCGCTCCTAGTTTTCATTTGATTTTGATTGCAGAAATGTCAGACCAATTCTTCCAATGCAAAGATCTCAGCAGGTCAGAATGCTTTTAAGCACTATGAATTCCTATTTATTTTGAAGTCTCTGGACACATCCAGAAGAGCATGGCCATACAGTATGTGACCCCACAGACATCTATGGCACTACATACTACACATTCAGCTGTTCTGTGCTGCAAGGGAGAAGGCACTGGGGAGGGGGAGAGGGGGTGTTGCCCCCTGGATATCCAGGTGTCAAAAAACCAAACCAAAACAAAAACAAACAACAACAAAAAACCCAAACAAAACAAAACAAACAAAAAAAAACCCTGTGCAAAGAAGTGGAATGGTACATGTGGGGGCAGTAAGTGCCACTCAAAACGAGAGCTTGGCCAGCCAAAGCCATGCTTCAGCTGCTGGTCAGGCCCTGAGAGGCAGGATCAGCACTGCTGCAGCCCCAGGAGGCTCCCAGAACCCCAGGTAAGGATGCTGGGCCCTGCCCAGTGCTGACCCCAGCCTCTCCCTGCCCCATCCAGAATAACCTGCCACACGCCAGAAGGCACATGGTACAGGCTTGTCCCAGGGACAACTAGTGGTGGCACCAGGTGTCCTGCTACTAGTGGTCCCCGGGGAACCAAATGTCCATGCTCATGGGACTCAGCCTCTAGGTTTATGTTTGCATACCTAACAATGCAAAACATTGTTTTAGGGGTGCTGCTGAGGTATCACACAATAAGCAACGGTACCATAGTTGAGAACTGGTCTTTTACTCATGTATGAGAGAACTAACCTATTTAGAACCATCATCATCATCATCATCATCATCATCTAGGAAACCATACTGTATACAGGGATCTAATTTAAAACCTATTCACTCACCAAAATAGAACAAATAGATATAAATTAATTCACATAATAAAAACTAGGCATTTAAAATTAGCAAAAAATTAATAAATTCAGGAAACTAAGGTTCTAGAACAGTTTCCCAAGAGGACTAGAGAGAGCAAAAAGGGACCTCCCTCTCAGAAAAACAAGACCACCACAAACTCTATTTTAAACTAGAGTTGATGCAAGGGATGATATGCTGTGATTATCTGCAAGAGAAGGAAACTGGATTCCATGACGCAAGAGGTTCCTTTCAGTCCTATGTTCCCGTACATTTAAAAAACAAAAAACAAGCAAAGAAACAAAAAAAGACACCTTATGGCTTTAGATCAATTCAAACTGAAAGGAAAACAGGAGTAAAAAAAGGGAAAGAAGAGTGTCAATAAACAAAACAAAAGGCTTGCAGCAATGACCGAGCTACAAAGGGTGGTCATGCCACAATAAGGCGCAACATCTTGTAAGGAGATTTATATTAGCCATGTAATAATGAACTGGCTGTTGCCTGCAAAATTTAAGTCAAATACCCAGTTTGGTTCCAGTAGTTTCTGCCTGGCTTATGCCTGGCACTAGTGCAATTATTTTTTCATTCTCCCATCACCTATTTTAAACCTGCTTTAGGAAACAAGTAAATTAAATTCATGCCAAGTGCTGTAAAGATAAGAATTCTATCTGAAAGTTAAAGATGTAACAGCCTTGTACTGAATCTTTATATTCATAACTGTTCTGTGCACCCAAGTATTTAAGACCATAGTAATATTTTATCATTGTATAGTGCATGTAATTGATTCCAGTGACCAAACTAAAGTAACACTTGCTTTTGGCAAAGTTCCTTTGGGCCTATACTTCATTGCCTATGCATCTGGGAGGGAAAATGTAAATCTGAAAGTTTCACAAGCATGTGTACATCTTGCATTTTGAAAACAGGCATATTTCAAATATGTAAATGTGTATCAAATGCATAACGTTGGACATGATGGAAGATAGCATGAAGCCAAGAATATTTTAGATTATAACCAGGGAAACAATGTGGAAACTGAAGGGTAGTAGTCTTTCACCAGCAAATTAATGATTACATGGTTATAAATTTAAAATGATACCTATCAAACAGCAAGGGAAGGGAGAAGAAACAAACCCAAAAGAAGAACACACACACACCTTTCTGGATAATAATAGGTTGCAAACGAAGATGCATGCAATCCCATATAACATCTACAACACATCACACAGGTCAAAGCTGCAAGTAGTCACCTTTCCCCCAGAACAAAATTCAGGAGAGCTCCCAGGCTTCAATGGATATTTAAAACTGATACTTAAACCCAAATTGTACAGAAGCTCCATAAAGTTTAGTTCAGCTAGCGTTGCAGCCCAGCAAAAACACCCTACCAGAGCTTTTTGCAAGGGAAAGACTAGCAGCCTTTTGTAAGGGAAAGACTCATCACTAGCAAAGATTCATTCCATATATCCATACACAGAGACCTTTCAAATTACATATAGAATTTAAAAGCAGTGAGCCTGTTGTTACAGCCATCTCAGTTACAAGTAGTAGTTAAAGCATTTTACTTTCATATCAATGAGTACAACAGCAATACTACCAACTGTCAATTGCAAAATATGTATAGTTAAATATGGACATTACTTGCACAGAAAGTCACATGTGCACATTTACATAAACAGCAGGTCTTTGTCTGCCTTGTATATATTAAAAAGTCATATTCATACTAATTTGTGTACAAATGTGACCCAGTACAAATGCAACAATATTTCAAACATGAGCTACCTTTTATCATACTCAAATACATTGACCTCTTTTCACTCCACATGGAAAAACAACTAATGTTTCAAAATACACTGAAAAGGGTCTTCCATACAGGATGAACAGTTAGAGGTGTTCTTCAAATTCTTTCCTAAGTGAAACTGATGACATGCATGATTTAAGTAAAATGCAATTCAGTTAATACTCTTACTCTCAGGAGGACCACCTAATTTCAGCTATAAGACAGTATCTCTACCATCCAGATTTCATTGCTAACAGCTACTACAAAAAACAACAACTCTAGAATAACTGTCAGTAGCACGTACATCTGCAGTTAGAAATAAATATAATGTATAAAACTATGGCCTCTCCCTGGGACAATCATTTAATGGTGCAGTAAGATCTGATCTCACATCCTGAAATCACACCACCTACTGTGCCACACGTGTATGGCAGAATGCATGATTTGGGGAATTAAGGATCAGATCCAAATTGTGCCATTATGACTTGCCAGTGCAGAGGTTTAAGGTGGAGTTCCCAGCATCACTGAATTAAAAGCAAGGTACCTGCAGCACAATGTGAAGCATTGCTGCAGTCCTGGAGCTGAGGGGAAGGAGAGGAGCAAGAGAAAAGAAAGGAAGCAAGAAAGAAGATAAAAAGCCACACCTCAACAAATCAGCTGACTGTTGGTCTTAGCCCCTGGGCTGCACCAGAGCTACTTGGGAATAGTTGAGACAACTTGGGGGTAGCAATCAACAAAAGCCACACTGTGCAGCTGGCACCAAGGTGTGTGGTAGGGATCCTGCTACACATTCAAATTTAAGACGCAATGGAAAGCAGCCACAAAAAACACAACCCATTTTGTAGAATAATTTTGTGGGTGGTCTCCTCTTTGTAACTCCATTAATTCCATGAATGTGTAGCTGGGTCCCTATTTAAGATGTAATAAACATCTGCCAGGGGCCCATGTGCACATAAAGTTGTGCTTGCATAAATAAAGGATACCTTTTATATGATTTATTTTCTTTTCATTTAAAAATGGACCAATAGTCAATAGTTGTGATAGGATTTCTATTAAATAGAAAAACAAAACAAAACAAAAACAACAGGTCACAAGATCACTCCAGTTGCCCTTGGGTAGATATGGAGAAATTCTTCAAACCTGGAACACTCGAGTCTTCTGAAAACTGGTAAATATTTACTCTGGAACCATCTATAGCAAACCAACCTGATCTAAAATAGCTCAGACACGTTCAGACTCAAAAGCCCAGGATGTCATCAGTGGAATTAGAATGGAATGTAAGGATAGGTATTAGTTAGTGTCCTTTTATAGCTACTAAGGAAAAAGAAAGTCCCTTGGGAATGCTGTTCCCAGTCACCTTAAACAAGAATCCCAAGAGCTAGTAGCTTGTGACTGTAGTTAACATACAGTCAAATGCAGCAAAATGTCTAGCTAACTGAACCTGCAAATTGTTCCATATATACAGCCCAACTTTAATTGGGGTCTACATGAGGAAAGGGAAGGGTCATTTACATAAGACGGTACAGATAACTATGGCCAGGGCTGGCTAGATCATTGTAGTTAAGCTTCCCCCTTTTAATACTGATCTTTTAATATAGTTACACCAAAAAAAAAGTTTTATAAATCAACTCAGTAAACACTACAATGCTAAAAACATGGTTTTGTTTGTTTATTTTGCTTTTAACTTTTAATTAGGAAAGCATGAGATTAAAGAAATAAGAATCATAAACATAAATAAGGCAGACTTAAAAGTAGGTGTTTGAGGAGGAAAATGACATGCATTAAAGTAAGTTACTTTTAGTTTTCACTGTTATAAAATAACATATATTAAAAGCAAAGTAATTCTTTTTATAATGCCTGCAGCAGAATCCTAACACAAGACACACATCATTTAACTTAGTAAAAAAAAAGGTTTTATAAAATACAGCAATTAGAAGTTGACAACAGAAGATTTTGTTCATTTCATTACACTAACTCTTTGAACATCTTAACTAGCTGAGGCTCTAGAAACCTTTGCACACTTAAGTAAGGAGCACTCAACAAAACTGGGATTCAGAAACAGTAACTTTCTGGTATATAGATGTGTAATACAAAATATGGCATTTTTACTGGTATGCTTGGTATAAGTCTTCTGAGCAGCTTGAAGCATTAACCACAGGATGACTTCGCATATTCATTATTCATTTGTCCACAAAAAAAGAAGCTGAAATATGCTGGAGAAAAGCAATATGTTAGCTAACAATCTGTCCCTAAGTGTATATTCAGAGATTTTCTTAACCTCTATTCAGCTGGTTAAGACCCACAATAACCCCATCTGCTATCAAGGAGATGTCACAGTTAAGTCATAGTTAGCAAGTACACCCCTCATTTAAATCTGACCTCTTTCCTTGTGTAAGTGAAACCAGGAATGAACAGTTATTCACATGAGTAATTCTGCTAGGCAAGTGCTTCCCACTTCTAAGTGTAATGTGTAACATAATTAAATATGGTAAGCAGTTTCACAATTATCAGTCACTATTTTTGCTAATTCTGTGCTATTTTCTGGACTTTGGGGGATAATTTCAGAAAAGAAAAATACATTAATGCTATATTTTAACAGAAACAAAGCATGTTTTTGAGCATTAACCTAGTATTTGATAGCTTCCTTTTGTTAAGGAATGTAGTTTATGTACATGTATGGGTGCCTACAACTCATTACATCTAATGGGCATCCTGTGTGGTTATGGAAAAGGACAGCAGACACCTTAGGCAGCATGTTAGTCAACAGTACCAAAAGAATTAAAATTTAGAGAAATGATGCATCTTATTTGACTTTCATCATTCTGAAGAATGGGAAAGGGAAGGCTTAATATAACATGTTTGTGAAGGTGAAAAAAAATCATTTTCCAAACTTCTCAGAAGATTTATACCAAGCAGTTTTAACTAAAATTAAATACCACAGTACAAGTTACACTAGGTAAGGCATGTGAATAATTTTGCCAGCTTTGATCCATCTTGAAGATTATGCCACATAATCAAGGCAACAAAACAATAAAGAAACTGTTATAAAATTATATGAAAATGTAAGATACGGGATTGTGTCTGACTACACAGCCAGCAATTGTGGGCAGAAAGCTACAATGATCATTTCCTTTCATATACCTTTGTGAAAGGCCTAGGCAGAGTCTTTCGCCTTACAGATTCTGTTGCAGGCATGGCTTCAACAGCAAAAACTTCTACTAAATGCTGTGTGAGAGGAACAGACTTTCTGAGCACAGGGATTTTTTTGACATCTAGAAAACTTGAACAAGATTAGACTGGGGTGGGCAAAATGCAGCCTGTGGGCTGGATGGCCCACCAGACCATTCTATCTGTCCTGTGGAGCCCCTAAAAACTTAAAAAAATTAATAGAAATTTATCTGCCCCTGGCTGCCTGTCATGTGACCCTCGATGACTTGCCAAAACTCAGTGAGCAGCTCTCCACCCAAAATAATTGTCCGCTCCTGGATTAGAATTTGAGAAGTAACAGAACATGGGCACATCCATTACCTTTCTCCCGAGTCAAAAAAGCCAACCTCAAACCTGGACATGGAAGTGTAAATATTATTCCTTTGCAAAGCTCAGAGCAGAACATCAGGGCAGCAGTCAAGGTTTCTGGGAGCTCTTACTGGGATACTCCACTTCTAAGCTAACTTGCTTCTTGAGGCTGGGTGAAGTTCTTATTTGAGGGATGCATATATACATTATTCTCTTCATTGTTTGGCAAACTTCCAGACAACAAAGATCAGGTTTGTAAAGGGTTAATCCCTACTAAACATGTACAGCGTGGATGAAATTCCAATTTAAGTACCCTGGGTCATCCTAATTTTTTCTGTTGGTTCACACATCAGTTCCTATTTGAAACTTGGTAAATTTGAACTCCATCCCCACATTAGTAAAAGGTCAGATTGGGGAGTAGGAGGGGAGGGGAACTAAGAAATTACATATAGGATAAGTAGTAACCATTTTATTAGAAAAGAGTTACCTACAGACTCACACTAACAAACTTCCTTTTCTTTTCTTTTTTTTTGAATTGCTATTTAAACTTCCTTGTTTAAACAACTTCATTGTTATAGACCTAAGCACATATATGGATTTACAATTGTCTGCAATTTCCAGATGGTCAAGCAGAGGCATAGACTGGGAAAACAACAGTGATCAGAACAGTGCAAGTCAGTGGAAGAACCTTGGTGGGACTCCAGGTCTCCTAGGCCCAGTCCAATGCCCTGTTCAGAATGGCAGCATTTTACACTGAGCTGGTGATTGTGGCAGGGCACTGTTGGTGCCTGCCACTTTAACGGGTGAGCCAAGCAGCCAACAGGTGCTTGATTGCCACAGCCATTTTAGATCTCTGGCCACCTATATAAACAGAGCAGTTCTCTGCTAGCAGGCAGTAACATTGCCTGCCTGCAAGGCTGAATGCAACATCCTGGTGGTAAGGGCAGGAGCTGCATGGGATGGCTTGGAGGCTCCTGGTCCTGGGCATGACCTAAAACTGCACCCTGCCAGGAGTGGGTGGCCTGGTGGGCTTGTCAGTGACGTGGGAGCCCCCAGGAAATACCAGGCCAGTTACCACCCTGGTGAAAGGTGGGTCAGGGCACCTTAACCCCAGCTCTCACCTTCAGGTGTATCATTTAACATCTGAGGTAGTTGGGGCCAGGCACAGCTATGACCACCTGAGTCCTGCGGGGTGCAAGACCCTGAAGAGCGAGTGCCAGGCACAGCTGCGGCCACGTGAATCCATGGGGGGTGCAATACCTGAAGAGCCCCAGCGAGCACGCGGAAACCCAGAGGGCTGGGTTTCCAGTATGTGTGTGGGTGAGGGTATAGAGTTGCCCTGGAAGGGGCCAGGGCAAGCTTAGACGCAGTTGGGCAGTTGCCTGGCCACTACCCCAGGGAGGGTCACGGGAGAGGCCCAAAAGAAGGTACATCTGCCATACAGGGTATGAGCTAGCTAAAGGGGCCTGCTCCAAAGGGGAGCAAGGCAGTACAAGTTGTCGAGGCATGAAAGACCCATGAGAGGGGGGTGGAGTGTGAGAGGCCCTAGTGAGAGGAGCACAGTATGATATGTCTGCGTCTGAGGCCTGACAACGAGGGCTAAGCTTGGTCTGGCTGTCAGCTGGGAGCATTGACATCTGGATGCCATCTGCGAGGTGTGGGCTGCAGTGTAGGGGAGAAACAGAGCTGCAGACAGTGTTCCCTGACATCGGGCCAAGAAATGGGCAGCATCCCACCTAATTAACAGCACAATTATGTAACAACAAGTTGTGGCAAGCAAGACAGGTGGGCACTGTGCCCAGAGGCAGGTGGGGAAACTAGTACTGTGGCTAGTCTGGAAGCCTCACTTTGCCACGGTGGTGTTTCTCAGGGATCAGCAGAAAAGGAGCTTTCCCAAGAGGCGCACAACAAGATAAGTGCATGGCTAACATGACAACATAGCATTTTCAAGGTGAAAACCTGGACCCAGTTAAAAAAAAACCAAGGGGAATGTTATCGTTTATCACAGTATTCATGATTCCAAACAGCACGCTCCACCTGTACTTCTTCTTGCCCCTGACCAAGATGCCTTCTGCTGTCTTAGAACCCTGCACGCTGCTTTCTGAAGTCTTCTAGCATGCATCCCACTGACTGCTGTCAATAAGAACTGCTGGGTGCTCAGCATTTTTGAAAGTCAGCCCACTTGCTTAGGTTCCTGATGAAGTCTAATGTCTACCTTATTATTTTCTCCCTTTAGTTAAGCTACTTTTATTAAGAAGAGGTAGTTTCAAGTTATTTGGGGGTTACCACAATTGAAAATTCATCTTATCAGTGCACCATAAGAAAGCAAAGAGATGCAACCAGCCAGGTGTACTATTGTATACAACAGAACATGATTTTAAAAATATCAATACACTGTAAAAGTAACTGCCATCTTTCAAAAATGGTCTTGCTTTAAAAGGACCATGAGTATGTAGTATAATTTCATAAAATAAGCTAAGGCAGCTATAGAATGTATCAGATGCATTTTGCATGACTGGCTATAATAATGTAACAGTTGTTACAGGATATGCCCACATAAAAAGTACATTCTTTTGTTTCTTTATCTAAATGTTGTGCTCTCTGCTCTTACAGTAAAAAAGCTGGGGGAGGGAGAGGGAAGAAAAACAAAACACACACATGCATATAAGTATAAAGATGCAGATACATAAGGACTTCACCATTTTTAAGCCAAAACTGCATAGATAATAGATGTAAACAGGGTCTTAAAGCCATAAACTCCTATTGCAAGCACAGTACAGAAAGAAGTACTACAGTGGTGCTGCGTGAGAGCTAGTACAAAACTAACAAGTGCTATAGGGCAGATAGCGTACCATATCACTGCCCCAATTTGTTATCTGCCATATCACCACACAACTCTGAATATGTGTAGTTTCTGATAAAGTGGAGGACAGAAGAAATATTTACTCCACAAGATAATTTTTAAAAGCATTGCAACATTCTGCATTAAAGGAAAAAAATAAAATAGTGCTGCACTGAAAAAAGTCACAAGCACTCAGAAGCTTCTATACTTCAAGCATGCATTTGTACTATATCATTTGTAGTGATAAAGGTCACAATTTACAGAAGCTTCCTAATTTGGAAGAGGTTTGACTCGGGAAACAGTCCCTCAGTTAGGGAGTAGCTGTTAGTTAGAGAGAGACAAAAAGGTCCACAGAGGTTGCCTTGTGCTGCTCAATTAAAGTTCATTGTTTACCTCTTATTCTTGTATGCCTGTGTTGATCACTACATCAGTCACTTCCTTTAGCGTGCTTAAATAGCTCATCAACAGAAAAGGGTGTTCAGTGTTCACTGAGGAATGAATTCCAGAGTTTTTCTCTTTGGTGAAAACTCTGCAGGTAAGGCATGATGCTGCACAGCTCAACTGGGGCAGAACTTCCAGATTTTGGTCAATTAGTGCCTTGCTGGTGGCCAGCACTGTTGTTTTTAAATGACTGTATTAAGAAAAGAAAACCCCTACAGTGTAAAGAGCATGAAGAATGGAGCTAAAAGTAGGATTTGTAAACAACACTGTAGGGAACACACACATTGAGCATCCTTTCTGGCTGCGGTTGCAAGAGAGGGGATAGAACAGGGGTTGTCAACTTTGTTGGTCAAGAATGCCAAAAAATACCCTGACCTCAAACCATGCCTTGACTTGGTGTGTCAGGGTAGATGGGGGGATAGGGGGGACAAAGGTGTTGTGAGAGCTGTAATCCTTGTCGTTGGTGGCCCATGCATGGACACCTCCAGGCAGATGGTAAGGTAGGGGCTGGGGTTGCGCTGCCCCATTCTTTCCCTGCTGTGCAGCCCCAGTGCACATGCAGCCACTGCTGGCAAGGGAGCCCAGGCTCACAGGAAGCAGCAGACAGGCTACAAACAGCTATGCTGGGGTCCAAAGCCCTGGCCCTGTTCCACAGCCAGTGGCAGGTGCATATGCACCTCGGTAAGCATGGCAGGGAAGGGACCAGGACAGCACAGCCCCACCCTTCCCAGCAACAAGCCAGACAGAGGCCCTGCAGACTTCAGTGCAGCATCTTCCAGCCTCCCAGTCACCTGCTACAGTTGGCCAGGGCTCAGGAAACCCCCTGTTGCCCTCCATGGAACCTGGGCTGCTCACAGCACATAGCAGGGAAGCTGCAAACAGTTGCACTGAGGTCAGCTGAGCCCCAACCCAACTCATTGCTGGCAGCAGCTGCAAGTATGTCTTCCCAGGTGGACAGCAGGGAGGGGCCAGGACTGCCCCTTTCCTGCCATACACTCTTAGGCATGTGTGCAGCCACTGCCAATGCCAGAGCTCCTGAACATGATGCAGCCACTTGCAGCCTCTCAACTGCCTGCCACATCTGCCCAGAGCTCCGGGCAGTTGCTGCCTGTCATGGAGTCCAGGCTGTTGGCATAGAGGCTGCACGCCCTGATACAACCTGCTGCCAGCAACCTGGGCTCTGTGGCCAGCAGCAGCTGCCCAGAGCCTGGTACAGCTGTGGTGTGCCAAGCTAGATGGCTTCTCATGCCACACCCTGGGGCACATGTCAGGAGGTTGCCAATCCCTGGTACAGAATCAAATGTGCTATAGATCCTTTTGGACAAAACAAAAAATTGGACTCAATACCTCAGAAAGCCTCAACCAGCTCCACATTCTTATGTTCTTAATCACTCCGCCTTTTACGTGCAAGCAGACAGTACTAATACCATATTATTTAGCACCGAGATGTCTCAAGTCACACAGCTCTAAAGAGGTTAATCATTAGCTCAACCACAGTTCAATAGAAGGCATCAATAGAGACATTTGCAGCTCTCCTTCCTTTCCAGGTCTAATTTCCTACCAGCTCCAGAATCAGTTAAAGTAGCCCTAAGGCTGGCTGTAACTGCGGGGTACTGGACTGCCAAGTGGTGGTTGCCAGAGCACAGCAATGTTTCATCTCAGTTCCTATTGGCAAGGTTCATCACTTAGACTAGTGCATAACTTTTTCTGCTCTCACATAAGAAAGGAAAGGGCACAAACGAAGGCTAGATGTCGTAAAGCCCCTCTCCCAAAAAGCTAAAAATCTAGATAGCTCTTAAAAGAATGCCCTTCAATCACCATACCTGTTCTGACACTCAAAAACAAAACAAGAAGAAAAGCAAAAGCTTACACCACATATTGAGGTGCATCTTTTCTCTGCATTTGTTGTGCCAAAGTTCCCAGGAGTAGTATGATTTAGCAAATAATAAATGCATAAATAAATAAAATAACAACAACAACAACAACAACTTTGAAAATTCAGGAGCTTTTACATGCTACTTTTACACTACACTGTTTTGGGAAACACATCCACTGCATCTGAGGAAGTTCAGATATTAGTCAAATAAGGTGCTGTATGGAAATGTTAAAAAAATTCCTATTTCAGCATTTTAAGCCACGTTCAGCTAATTAGGGGTTCTAATGGACCCTCTAGAAGAAAAAATGCTATATGGATCTGTGACACTTGTGACGGTATGAGTTCCACAATGCACTGGCTCCATTATCAATAAAGCAGTTTATGCTGCCCCCTTCCTCCCCCCCCCAATTATGGAAAAGTACAAGATCAAGAATTCATAATAAAAAAAACAACAAGTAATTCACATGACAGCACAACATTGCTTCTAAAGGCTTTCTTTAAATACTGCTCTCTTTTTCTGATTCTACATGTGTAGAATTAGCCATTTAGATACTGCCGCTTTAAAAAGGAGAACATTTAGCCATTGGAAATAGACCACTAACTTCAAAGATCACTAGACCACTTTTTCAAGCAAGAGAGATCTGCATCTTCTCAATGGCAATAGGATACCAGACATGCTTAAACTACTAATCTGGAAAATACTAAATAATTATTTGATTAAATACTGTCCATACCATCCTTCACTAGCCAAAAAAGCAGAGAGATAAAAGCTGGACCCACCAGCACAAACTCATAGGAAATATAGAGCAGTATTTAACTGAGCTGCTCCAGTTACATCTGCTACATGATTTGTTAGTATTTATCTTCACCTTTCAAACTGGAGTCAGGCAGAGTAGCATAAATACACTGACCTGGCATATACCAGGAAGAAAAGGAGGCAGAGGAACACTGCATTATAAATGCATGTAGTAGTTCCCTGTAGGGGCACCTACACGTAGTGCTACATTACCATAACAAAGCGCTTCGGCGATGTAGTGTCAGTCACAAACTGTTACACTGCAGCTACATCACCGTAGCAATGTGCTCCCTTACTATATAGCACATTGCTATGAAGATGTAGCAGCTAAAGATAGGCTTGTGTGGCACGTACAGTACAGTTCAGGCTGTTACTGCGCCGTCCAAAAGGACTAAATTACAGTGCGGCAACACAAGTGCTGCAGGGAACATGTGTAGACGCACCCCGCAACCAACAACATTTTTACTTTGCAGGCTATGCTTGCATTTTAAACAGTCTCTGCATCTAGTTAATCTATAAATTTAAGAAAAATAAAATCCTTTTTCATTTTTATTTTCTTAGCAGCTAATAGTGGGAATCTGATCTTAACTGGGGCATTTAAGAATAATAATAATAATAATAATGATTACTAATTATAATAAACAACTTGTACTGCCTCTCTTTTGTTTGTATATCAGTGAAATTTTCAAATCTTAAGAAGATGAGACAATCCCTAGGTTTAGGTTTAGCACCTAAACCTTCATTTAAAAAAATAAAACAAAAAACTTCCAATTTTGCAAATAGTTTATTAGATTCTATACATCAAAATCATATGGATGGCACCTCTTTTGCCCCTTTTTTGTATCCAATTAGGGTTTCAACGTTTATAAAAATCTATGTTTATCTTTCGATAATCACACCAATGTTCAAGAGGCACCCCTCAAGGCATCCCTCAAAAATGTCAGCTCTTATGTTTTCACTATTTTTCTTCTGAGTGCAGAAAAATAGAGCGATTCTTCCATTGCAAAGAACTCAGAGAGGCCGTAACAGGTCAGAAAGCTTTTAACACTATGGATTCCTATTTGAAATCTCTAGGTTAATTTTGGGAATCATGTTTGCACACCTAACAATGCTAACAGTGTGTGGTACCCTGAACACCTCTGAAAGGCTCTCAAGGCACTCCACTGATTCTCACCCAACTCACTGCACAGAATATGGTTTTATTTTGAAACCGCCAATACTGAAGCACTCCTATATATCAAGCTCTATTTAGTTTCAACTTCATGAGTAGCAGCATATTTCACATGCACACAGAGCCTTTTACTCATCTGTAACATGCTGCTATGTTTAGATCTTTCATTTTAAATATTATACAATTAAACTGAAAATGTAACGTTTTCTTACTGTTAACAGACGGCTTGCTTCGAGAAAAAGACAGACTCCCCCTCTTGGTATACTTTGGCACAGCCACATCAAGAAAAGTAAGTGTAAAACCCATGGGGAAATGGAATCAAAGGAACATTTAGACTAAAACATTGTCTATTTAGCTAAAAGCAAACAAAAAATGTACTTGATCGCCTCCATTTTTTTTTTTAATATTTAAGACCCTGAAAATAAAATGGCATTTCAAGAAGAATAGTATCCTGTTTTAACAGCAGGCCCTTCTTTTTGAAGTCGTATTGTACTTGCTTACTGTCAGACGTTCAGTAGATTGAGTTCTGTTGATTTTATTTAGCTAATTTGTCATACTCTTACTATTTACTAGTTTCATGTAATAGTTATTTTGATTACCTTTCAAAATTTCCTTCCCACTCCAGCACTTACTCAAGCTCAGCTTCTTTTGACAAGAAAGTCTATTGCCTGATTCACAAGTTTAACATCACCTTCATGCTTTATATGCCTTTCTGGGTCTGATACATTGCTCTGACATTCTGATTCATCTTTGCATCTCTGTATGCAATACAGTCAACATATACACAAAAACATTACATCTGAGACCACAATTATATTGCATCATGTTAAGAGTGACAGAACCCAGAAAAGCAAAAAAAAAAAAGTGAAAAAAAAAATTACAGCTAACACTTTGTCCTCAGTTTCAGGCTCATTATATATAGATACCGTATGCAGGAGCACATCTGGTATACAAGATCTATTTGGGAACCCAAGCACCACCTAAACGCAACTGTAAGGTGAAGACAGTTTCCACTGCAAATCCAAACATTCTTTTGTATCCTTACCAGTATCTGTCTCTGTTTTCTTTTCAGTTGTTTATATAGTCATCAATGTGTCTTTTTTTTCTTCTTCAGACTAAAAAAAAAAATCTTGGGATAACAAGAGGAGTTGGTTTGGACACAATGGATTGGAATGACTTTTTTCCACTCTTTACAGAGTTTATTACATAAGGGGATAATATTAAACAAATATGCAGACTGCTTTCACCTAAGCACAAGCATTCAAGTAGGTACTGCTTAAACCATCAGGATGGTACCTCACATAATAGTCCATCATATAATTCCATATCTAAATTGTTCAACAACAGACTTCTGGAGTTGATGTAGCAAAGAAGCTCTTTAGAAAGTGCTACACAGATCATTTCCCCAAAAACTTTTACAAACCTCTTCACCTCCTGTATGAGGCTATGGATTTTTATGTGGTTTAAAAGCTATGAAAAAAATCAAATGCATGTTTTAACAACAACAAAAAAACCTCAGAAGATAAAATACCATGTAAGCTTTAAAATATCTATTAAAGCATCACCACTGAAAAACAGAATGTTGTCGCTTTTTTTTTTTTTTTTTGGAGAAAAGTTAAAAGTACATTTATACTGGGCTTAAAACATTTCTTTTCTAGGCCTACACCTTTAAAAGAAAAGGATTAAGTTGTAAAAAATTATCAGCTTAGGATGCATGTTTCAAAATTAAGCCCAAAGCAAACTATTACAGTGATTATAAAAACAGAAGATTGTATTTCTGTGCTGCCTCTCTTTAAAACTACCCAGACACTAATTATGTATATTTGACAGGAAAAAATCCCAACAGCAGAAACTGAAAAAGTTGGTGGCAAAGATCTGCCACATATATAAACAAGGATTCATCTGCAGTGAAGGAAAGTCTTATATTGACAAATATCCATGAATTGAGTGCTAACTTTATTTTTTTCTGGGTTTAAGGGCTGCCAAACAAATATTAAATTACCTTACTTCTCACATTTGTGGCATGTAAATATAACAGACTAAAATGCCAACATGTGAATTCTTTAACTTTTTGTTGTTAAAATAAGATTCTAGATATTTTAAAATCAGTGTTGGTCCTGTGTAGGTTAACTGCCCCCCAAGAAGTGTCAAGCCATTCAAATCTTTCAAAATCTGTAATATAGGAATCATTTTCCTAAAGAAAACTATTTTTCAACATCGGCATCTCAATTAGATCTTACTTCTCAAAGATAAACAAAAATATGCAAGCAAAGTAGTGACTGTATTGCATACATAAGGCTTAGTTCTCTGAATTTATTCATTAATTATTCTACTTTATTTGCTTACAGAGATATTTTGATGGTTTATCCTCTAACTTTCATCATCATAGTTGTGAAAGATTAAAAATTCACTACTAAATTAAAGAGCTATTTGTTTTCTTTGGGGGGTTGGAGGGAGTTCTACCAATTAATGCTCACAATGTTTATCAGCTTCTGATGTTATTCAGTTCTGCTTCTCTTTGAAGAAAGTGTTATATAATTACAAAAGAGATGAAAAAAAATCCAGGCACAAGCCAAACTATTTCCTATTTTTAATCCTTGATAGCAATTAGAAATTGTAAAACGTTTTAAATATTTAAAAAACACCTCTTCAAACCGACTGAAACTTAGCAGAATACGTTAAACTGCTTTGTAGGAAGATCAGACAGGCATGGGACTGCAATTATATATCACAATACCCTTTTCTTGGTTCACAGCTCTATTCATCTTTTTGAAACACTGAAGGACAGATAGGACATAGGGGAACGGATTAGCCACAGGACGACCTGTATTTCTACACAAAAGCCTAAGTGTGGAAAAATGGCACCCTGTGTCACCCATTCTTCAGTTCCTGAAGAAAACATATTCATGAAAACGGTCATTTAAACAGCTCTTTCCCACTCATCTAAGAACAAGTGTTCATTGTTTTCATATATCATTCAGACTATACAGCAATGTAACGCTACTGTTAAAGTTGCTTTAATTCTACAGTCTTTTTTTTTTTTTTTTTTTAACAAACTTAAGCATTCAAACTACAAAACTGGAAAGTGGCATTTTAAGAGACATGAACTCATAAGAAAAATAAGTTTACAATATGCAAATTCCATAACTAATCGTTACAATAGTCTCCTACTCTCTGATGTGATGATTTACTTGACTTTAAGGAAAAAAACAAAACCAAAAACACAACTTGATATTACCCAATTGTAGTAATGAAATTATAGAAGTAATTGGTGGTAAATAATAGTAATAATAGCTGCATAGTAAACCTAAGTCCAAGAGGGCTTCAAACGTATAAACGTAGAAAACAGACCTTAGCATTTTTTTTAAGGTTGTAAATAGTTTTTGATCGATTCCCCTGACAACACTCTCTAAAAAAGTGTAAATTGTATAATCTACACTAAAAAACCCCCCAAAATATGTATAAAAGTACATCTTTATTTAATTTACATAACATTATTTGTAAATCGGATACTTTCTTGCACGCAATGCAAAGACTTGGTACAAATGTGTCACTGTACCATCAAACTGTCTCAGGAGAGGTGTCCAAGTAGTTTGATCGGGAGAGACAACCTGACAACTCACTTGATGGTGGTTATGGGCTGTCAACTTTTAACTTCTCCAGAAAAAATAAAATTAAGAGATCCAACTATTTAATTTTTTTTTACTACGCCTAGGCTGCAAAGAATGAACCTCAGGAGCCTACAGGTTTCAAACATGCAATTAACATCAGTTCACCTTTTCCCAATAGTTCCAAAAACCATTATAGTTCTCTAAATTAAGACACTCTATTCTAAACAATGCCTCATAAAATATGAATAAAAAATACTACTGCACTATCAGAAGTACAGGTTGACACACACACACACACACCCCAATTTTCAGCAAAGCAGGATTTTAAGTTTCCTTCATGGAAAAAAAAACGTAACAGATCAGAGTTTAGTTTAAAACAAAATCCTACTCCTCTCATAAAATCTCCAACACAAAAAGAGATCAGTGAATTAGATATGTAGCAAAAATATGCACACACACAACTCAGCTACACTATATGGAATTTCACCCAATTGTATTAAAACTGCACAATGTCATCAATGACACCTAGTGCAGAAGACCTAAGATGTTAAATACTGTTTGACAAAAGCAGTCAAAATGCCAATATAAGGATAACCAAAAATGGAGTCAAGATGATAGCTAAATCAATACAAACAATTATATTTGCAACCTGTGTGCCTATAACAAAAGAGTAGCAAGAAGTAAATGGGCAGAATTAGGTTATCAAATAGGAGCATTTCAGTTTCCATCAATGAAATCTACAGTAAGAGTGACTACAAATATTGGAGGAAAAGCCAATGAAAAAATATGCCAAGATACTTGTTGGGTAGCCATTGTTCTTTCAATATATATTTGAAAAAAACAGAAGGCTATCAATTGTTTTTATTTTGTGGATGCTAAAGAATACTTTCTAGTATAATGTTATAAATTTGTCCTTCTTTTCAGATTATTGGTAGTAATAAAAGTATCAAAATCAGGTCCTGAAAGATGGCATAAAATTGCAACACGTCGTGCTGCCAGTGGTGAGTCTGAAATGTGTGGCAATAGCCTTCTCTTTCAACTGAGTCTCCTTTAAAAGTTACCTAATTTGGAAGAAGAAACACGAATATGCCTACTATGATCATAGTTCATCAATCTTAAATCAATGAACTTGTAGGAGGTGTTACAATTAAGGCATTTGTAGACCCCTTAAAGGAGAAATCTCTGGCAACCTCCTTAATACAGCCATTTCCATAGACAGCTGTAATCTCCTAACTAATCAAATAAACCAGGGGCTTTCCTGACTTCACAATTCTTTGCCAATGACAGTCTTTTCTGGCCTGGCACATCTAAATTATATACCGGTAGAGATCCTTCAGCAGCTGCAAGACTATCACTTTGCCCAATCTTGAGTGAAACTTTGTCCCAGTCACACAGAAATAGTTCACATGCTGTGCCACCAGCACATGAACCTAGGCGATGTTCAAAGTTCAGCCACTTTGGTGTCACACTGATGAACATGCATTTAAAAAAAAACCGAGCTCACATCACTAAGAACTATGCTGCAAACTGCATCCGTTTTTATTAGAGCTGCTTCATTTAAAGAGGCCACCAGGTTTCCCACCCTACTCCCTCAAAATGTAAACACCTTTAACACCTGTCACATCTCCGCTTCCCATGGGGCCTGAGAAATAGCAAACTGAAACATTGTTTCAGTCCAGAAACCTCAAGGAAGAAAAGACAGGAGAAAAGCAAAGAAATACAAGAGGGTTCTCCCCCCCCCCCAAAGAAAAATTCCTGTAGCCTCTTAACCAGGATGCACGTTTTCTTCCTTACAAAAAATAAATAAAATAAACCTCCACCAATTCACAATTGTGGTTTTCCCAACCATGATAGGAAACCTGGGGGGAGGGGGGTAACAAAAACAAAAAAACAACCATCCAGGAACCCTGAAGCTATGCACAGGCCTCTTCCAGGTTTGGGGCAGAAAGAAAAAGGCAGAAGCCGAATGCCCAGGATCTGCTCTGCCCTGCCCTTTCCATAGAACTTTAGTGCCATCTATTGAAAATTTACTGAACAAAAAGAAAAAAAAAAAGCAGAAAAGAAAAAAAGAGAGAGAGAGAGAGGGAGAAGAGGATGCCTATTGATTCTGTATGTATAAAAAAAAAAAGAGGCTGACTTGTTAGCTTTTTTGGCATGCCACTGGTGATCCGCAAACCACGACTAGCGCTTCTCAGCCTCCTTAGCAGCAAAAGATCTCTTCCATACAAAGTGCAAATGCCTCTGAGAGAAAGGAGGCATTTGCTCAAGCACAGGCATGACCAACATCAGACATACATAACACATCCTACATTTGCCAGGAACACAAGTCTAGGGCTACCTACCGTCTAAAGGAACGGGGAAAAAAAGGAGCAGGCTTTAAAGGAGGGAGGGGAGGAAAACACAGTAGAACCATTGCTGTAAATAGAACATACTGGAAACAATAAAAAAATACTAATAATTAAGGCACCTAGCCCAGACCTTTGCAAGAAGAGAGCGAGCAGTGCATGCAGACGTGCAGAGATAATTACCTTCTTTAAGGAACTGAGAGTGGATGACAAATATAAGAAAACAGCAGATCGCTGCTCCTGCTAATGCCCATAAAGCTTTCAAGAGCTGCATCTCGGTTTGAAACTCAGTAAATAGCCGGAAAGTCACACAATGAATCTCCACAGCGATGCATCCAGGTTTCCCCCTTTTTTTTTTTTCTCCTCCTCTTTTTTTTTTTTTGCGCCAGGCTCGGCTGCTCCCCGGGCAGGACTCGCACTTCCAGGAGAGAGCGAGCTCCGGGTCTGGGGAGGAGGGCTGGGGAAGCAGGGAAGGGGAGGGGGGGGTTAAAACAAAGTCTCAAGCAGCAGCGGCACCATGATCTTCTTATGGGCAGCAGCAGCACGGAGGAAGCTGGGTCTGGGCTCCATGAATCAGCTTTCTGTTTCCTCGGGAGTTGAACAGCGTTGATGGCTGGGGAGGGAGGGGAGGGAGCTGGGCACAATTGCGCAATAGCTCCCGCCGCTCCGGAGGGGGCTGCTCCTGCTGCTGCTTCAGAGCCCGCTCGGGCTCGGGCTCGGGCTCGG
>JAGPOW010001296.1:112317782-112330215 GCA_030014935.1 Caiman crocodilus
GCTCGGGCTCGGGCTCGGGCTCGGCGGCGCCGGGAATGCGGGAGCCGGGCTGGTCTCGCCGGGGCTCCAGTGCACCATCCTGCTGCCGCTCTCGGGGGGGCCCGGCCGCCGCGAGCCGGGAGGAGGGGCCGGGGGAGGGGGCGTGCGGAGGGGCGGGAGGAGCAGCCTCGCCGTCTGCTGCAACTTCTCGGCGCCTAGCGCGCAGCAAGGTCCCCGCGGGCCCGGCTCGGCTCGGCTCGGCTGGGGCTGCCCGGCGCCGCGGCCGCGAGCACGGGGCGCTCAGCCCACAGGTGGAGCCCGGGCGCTGCGGGCAGGCGGGAGCGGGACTGCCGTCGGCTCCGCCCGGCCCTGCGGCGCCCGCCGCCGCCCGCTCGCCGCTATTTCAACCCTGCCGGCGGCGCCTCGCAACTTTGCCCGGCCGCGCTCCGAGTAGGAGCCGCGCGAGCGTTTCCACGACGTGTCTGTTTGCGTTCATGGGGTGGGGGGGATAAGAAAACCCCACTCCTAAAACAAACCCAAGCCTCGCCGGAGCTAAAGAAGCACGGGTTTTGTTGCGGGGGGGGCGGGTTATTCACTGCTGCAGAGCGGCAGCTGTCTCTTCACGCTTTGCAACACACCACAAGGGGAGGATTACTTTATTCGAGGGGAGTTTTTAGCGAGGGAAATAGTTGGGGTAGGCCACTCAGCAGCTCCTTCCCCATCGCTTGAAACGCACCCGAAAAGGGGAGGGAGGTCACATCAGCCTTTTGAAGCACGAGATCACATTTTTGAATTCAGGTGCAACCCAGGATCTGCTTCAAAGAAAATGTAGAAATGACCGTTTTTTGAGACTGAGTCGGACTGGCAGAGGCTCCAGGATCAACCAGTTGGTCCTGATCTCCTGGCTGGCGACTGCTGCTTTCCCTGTTAGTTTTAGCCCAGCTCCTTCACTCATCCTAGCCCCTGCAGCAAGGAATTTCTGATTTATTTATTTTTTGGTGGTTGGTTTGGGTTTTTTTGGTCTGGGCAGGGTCTTTCCTGAAGACTTTCTGGTTCAGGGACAGAGTAGAAAAACACTGTGAAATAATTCACCCGAGGTTTAAAATAATAATAAAAAAAGAAGTCATTCTCCAAACCAGTTTCCAGACTGTATATTATAGCGGCACAGAACCAATAAGGATAGGGGTAAGGTATTCCACTGCTAAACTTTTCATTTACAATTATACTTTTTCATTCAGAAATGCAGTCTGGTTTCAGAAGGGATCTTCCTCCCCAACAACTTTAGGCCTTTTTTTAAAAAAAAGGGGGAAGGAGCATCTGAAGAAAATCAGTTCCTAGTAGATTCATACTGAAATAGAGGTTGCATTTATTTTAGTCCTTAGATAAGGATAACTAAAATTGATTTTTAAGTGTCCTCAGACTTAGCAAAAATAGCCTGCAAACCCTCAGAAGTTAAATAAATAAATAAATAAATAAATAAATAAAATAACTTGGTGAATTTTGGATCGGACCCTCCAAGAAGCCAGACAACAGGATCTGGCACAGTGCTTCCCAGCCTTGAGGGAGTTGCTCTCAATGTGCACTAGTGTAAGTGACGGCACAGATTTGGTTCAGGGCTCGCACTCCACAAAGATATCCAGTCTCATAGCAACAAGGAATTCCAGAGGACTTCCCATTTGGGAGGAAACAGGTACTTGGCGATATTGCATGCTGTACTAAATATGGTTCGGCCTGTTTCTTTTCTATTTCCCACAGAGGTTCTAAATGTATTTTCTAAACCCCTTTCAGGCAGGGTGAGCTTGCTCAAAAATAGCCTTCTTAACTTTTTAACTTGTCACCTACATAGAGGCTTATAAGATTTTAGAGCTAACAGAAATAAACAATGTAGCTTTATACAAATAAATCCTGGTTACAGACCTTTCCCTATGCCAGTTTGTCAGAGGTAGCAGATAGGCAAGATTCTGCCCCCTTGCCAGCAGAGTAAGCCATGCAATCTGTTCCCTAGCTCCATGGGTCCTGAGGGACCTGTAGGAAGTCAAAGCCACTTGAGTAGCAGTCTCCAGTCTTTGCTGTAGTTTGGAGCCTGTGTATCCTTCCACAGTACAGATGCAAAGCAGCCACATGTTGCTTAGATAATGTCTCCGCAGGTCTGCCACCAGGGACCACATCTTAAGGCTGCATATTCTTTTTCACTTAAACATCAATGATTATGTACACCCATTCAGCTACACAAGTGAGGGAAGGAAACATCTCTATGTATTCCACTTCATAGAATTCATTTGTATTTCACCTCTGCAGGAAGTGGGAGAGTCCTACGCCAGGGGTATTGTCCAAGGACAGTACAACACTTGGGTCTTACCAAGGCCAGTCAAATGTTGGCCCACCTACCTGTTTCTGGGCTAACCACCCACCTCTCTCACCAGCCATGCCGTCTCGATACATAATTATGGTGTTAATTAGGCAGGAAGCTGCTCGTTTCCCCACCCCAATGCCAGGGGGCTCCATCAGTGGCTCTGTTCCTCCCCTACACCGCAGCCCAAGCCTTGCAGGTGTTCCCTGCAGCTAGCTAGCACTGGGACCCAAGCTCCAGAGTCTCACTGGGACTCGCACCCCACTGGAGCTCCTGGTCCCAGCACCCTCACGCCTGGTTTATTCAGCACGCACACAAACAACTTATACCGGGTCCTGTACTCACACACTGCACTCCAAGTCTTCAGATACACTCTCAGGCCTCTGAGCCTTGTCCCCAAGCCCTCCCTGGCCCCAGGAACTTCCTTAATAGCTCCCCAGGACTCAGGGTCCCACCCCCTGGAGTTTCACGCTGGCTCCTATATGCAGCCTCAGACCTCCACCATGGAGTCTGGACACTGCCACAGGTCCCTTCATCAGCCTGTGCCCTGGATCAGTGCTCTGCAGTGAGCCTGAGCCCCCCTTGCTCGGTCTCACCCACCAGGGATGTGGGAGCTGGGGTTATTAAGGCACCCTGACCCGCCTTTCACTGGGTGGTAACTGGTCTGGTATTTCTGGGGGGCTCTCACACTACTGCAAGGTGCAGTTCTAGGTCACGCCCAGGACCAAGAGCCTCCTAGCCATCCCCATAAGCTCTTACACTTACCTCCAGGGTTGTTCCTGCTGCACCTCAGCTAGGGATGTTTCTGCCTGGCCAGGCAGCAGTAAAACTGCAGTCTTTATATACAAGGTTCTCAAAATGGCTGCTGCCATCAGGCATCTGGTAGCTGGCTAACTGCCCTTAAAATGGCAGGCACCAACAGTGCCCTGCCACAATGGGCAGATCAAGTGAACACTTCCCCAGTAGTTGGCACAAATCTGAATGTGTGTTTGAGATATAGGCTTTGTCTAGCCCTTTTAAGGATGCTCAGTGAGAGGGAAACTACATTACAATGACTTGCGTTTTAGAAACACAAAACAGTTGTGTCCGTCTTATGCAGAAAACTCCCTTCCAATTCAGTACTACAGGGGTGCTGGTACACGTCAGGGGGTTTAGTCCTTAGGGTTGCATTCTATGCCCCCTAAATTGAAACCCACCATTTCAATTTGAAACCCACCATTTCAAGTTAGGGGTTTCCATTACAGTTATGGCAAGGGTCCCAATTCATATATGTATATATATTTTTTTTCTTGACAGAACCTGCCTGTGGCCAAGGGGTGAGCTGCTGGCAGGCTAAGATGCCCCTGAGCTGCAAGGGGCCCTAGTCCTTCCCTCGGTAGTGGCAGTGCACCCCATGGTCACCTGGGTGTGCTGGTAGCGGGCTGGGTGCTGCCCCAGCTTGGAGGTAGCACCCAGCCTGATCCAGCTCTGCCCCAGCCATGAGCTAGGGCAGCATCTGGCCCTCTAGCAGCCCCACTGGGTAGCCCCGGGGAGTGCTGCTGTTGTGGAAGGTAGGACCAGGGCCCCCATAGCTGTTGGAGAGGCAGGCAGCCTCTGCCAAAAAAAAAAGAAAAAGCAATTGGATCCCTCACACTTTTGTCTTCAGCCAGGGCTTGCTAAAAGCAGAAGTGGCGAGGGGCCTGATCCTTTCTTCCTTCAGAGCCTGCCTCTCCCACGCCCAAGAGGTGAGCTGACAAATAGCTCCAATACATTGTTGCAAACTAAACTACATCAGGAAGTAGTTTAGTTTACAATGATGCAAACTCATTTTAAAACCCCAGAAAGCCTGCACATGTACAGCATGATGCCATTAAGCAACACAAAGTGGCATTTTTCTCACATGTACATGGTAATGGCATCACGTGTCCAAGTGCCCCAGAGCTACAAAACTACCTGCAAGAACTCAGTAGCAAAGATAGAAGCCACTGTTCAAGTTTAGAGGTTTTAAAGTGTTTTTAAATGGAAGACTATTCACTTATTTCCTGTGAAAATGTCTTATCAACTGTAATACAGTTTCCCTGGTGACAAAGGAGCAGTAGCCATTACTGCAGCCACCCTCCCACCTGCCAAATTCCCAAACCCTAAACTCTGTACAGTCAGTTGAAGGTGGGCATACCCCTTTCCCCCCTGCATATGATTTGAGGGCGCACCATGACACCTTTCCCCCTGTGTTCGGATTGTGACAGGTCCATGCCCCCTTCACCCCAGGGATGTGGTTAGGGCTGGGCCACACCCCCTCCTGACCCGCCCCCAGCCAGGTCACTCTCCCTTCCCCTGCAAGGCCAGATTGGGGCTGGGCTCCCACCTTTTCCCCTTCACGTGCCTGGATGGTCCCTGCCATGCCCACCTCTGCTGCCAGATTGGGGCCATCAGCTGGATCTGGCCTGTGGATGGACTGGGTACTGCCCATCTGGCCTGTTGGACAAGAAGGTTGAGCACTCCTGTGCTAGTTCATGATCATTTGAAGATGTCTCCTTTTCTTGTCAAGTCCTTGGCAATTTTAACTGCGTCAAATGTCACTGGGGAAACAACATGATACTTATAAGGTTCATGCAATATAGGCCAGATTTATTGCTTATTTTGATGCAATTACACCAGAGATGATGTTAGCCCTATATTCATTAATGAATTTGGAACCCACTACTGGCTTTAAGTCATACAAGAGAGAGCAGAAACAGATCTATTATTAGGTCTTCTAGTTCAAACTTTTGTTGATACGTGATCGCTCCCTACTGAATTGTATTTAGTTTACTTTCAAATTAGTCAGGTAATAGGTCTGGCACTAGTTATTTTAAGATGTTATTCCAACCTAACAGCTCTCTTCTTTGGGATGTTTCTCCTGATTCTTAAAATAGCATCTCACTTCCTCAGTTGCACCCTGTTACTGCTTCTCCCATAGTTCTGGCTTTTGCAAGAGTATTTTATTGTCCTTCCCATCCTCTATTTTAATCTGGCCAATGTAGAGGTCATATTATATAAAATGCATATTGACTAATCATTCTAGTCTCTCGATAAATTAGCTTTGCCTGCCTTCAGGTCATTTTCATTACTGTCCTCTACATCCTCTACAATTTCTTTGGTACTGGGATACTCAGAATTATTTATGTTAATCTAAAAATTGAACTGAAAGTTCCCCTTTTGTCAGTCAGAGTTGTTATTCTGAATTAAAAGCATTTGAGAGGTAGTTAGCTATGTTAGCCTAAAGGTGGTCAGAAGGCAGGGTAGATGTGCACCTTTAGATACTAACTACCTAAAGGTACATATCTACCCTGCTTTTTTAAAGAATTTGGTCTCTTCCTTGTTTTGTGAGATTCTAAATCCAAGTCTGTTTCACCATTCCGTGAGGTTTTTGGCAATTGGACTTCACCCATGGCATGCTAAATACCTTGTGTTCTTTCTCCCTTCATTTACTTAAATGGGTAGTATAGTATTAAGATTTTCATTGCTTCCTGACAGCACAGACAATTTTTCTTCAGTTGCTTTTGCTTAAGCAAGATTTGTGAATGGGCTTATGCAACTCCCATATTATAGAATAATGATTATCTTCATCTTCTCCTTTATTAGTGGATACACTTTCTTCCTAATACTTCTGATATATTTATCAAAAACCTCTTCTTGTTTCTTTTGGCTTTTTTGGTTAACATTTAACTCATGGTATTGTTCTGCGGCTATATTCTTTTCTTTACAGTCCTAAACTGACATTTTCTTCTGGCTTGATTTAATCTTTTTTCTTTATTTATGGAGAAAGAAATGTGCCAGTAGCTTTTTGTCATGTGGACAGCTGCCCATGGAAAACTCATTTCAGTTTTTAACACATTGCGAGCATCAGTTAGTAAAAATGTTAGGCCATTACTAGCAGAGACTGGATATGAGCTGGCTAAAAACAGATAAAGGGTTTTATGAACCCATTAAGACTCCTTGAGCCATTATGAAATTCCAAAAAAAGCCCTTGAAAACCATATATGACACAGGATACCAGTCACACATACTATGTTTTTATAGTTTAATTATACTGCCATGTGCCACTTCTCTCACTTTTTCCTGCAATATCTACATCCTGCCACTTCTTCCTGTCATTCCAATACTTCTCAACTACTGCTGCCATGTTGTCTATTTGTTACTTTATTTTAGATGCTCGTTCCATAAAAAGGGGCACCTATTTTTGCAGTAGATGCTCTGACAGTTAAAAACACAATTATAAAAATAGATTACTTAAAAACTTCCTTTCACCTAAAAATAACCTAGCAACTGAAGGCACATTTAGATATTTACAGCCTCCCAGAAGTCTTCCAAATTTCCTGTAATTATGGAAAATACATGGGCCCCACAGAATGCATAAAACTAGGAATACTTCAGATAGGGAGGAAAGGCAGTGTATTGCACAGCTTGGAGGCCTTGACAGACAACATCATCCCAGCAGTTCTATCTTTCATACCAGAAGAACTCCGCCGTAGGTAACCCACTGATTTCAACTGTGGCATTGGCACAAGGGGTGGAAAGTGTTTAGGTACACAGGTCCTAATCTATTAAGAGCTTTATAGGTCAACAGTGCCAGTATCTTACACTTTAGGAACACATTTTAGTAGTCAATGCAGATCCAAAGCCATTGTTGTTAGGTACTCCTCTGGGGCCCGTTACAAATAAGCTGTTCAAAGAATGAGCTACAAGTGGCATATGGTTCTTTGAAGAGACCAGGACTTTGAATTCTAGTCAGTGACCTTCTTGGCTAGAACACAGATTTGTTTGCATGCTACAAAGCTCATTTTTCACTGATTTTAGATGGAAGGGGTAGGACTAACGTCCGAACATGATAGACATTTAGGTCATAATCCTTCATCTTATGGTGTTTTCGTTTATGAGCTAGGTCCCCAGGTACAGGATGGCTGCCTGTTAGTATGTTTATGTATCTGAAGAAATGATAGAATGTTCACTTAACTGAACTATCCCAATTTGTACATCACCTACTAAGTAACTTGTGATATTAGGGTGGCTTTATGCCCATCCTTTGCTTCCCTTTCCCTTCTGTTTGTTTATGACTGTCACTTGTATCATTTTAAATTATACCTTTATTTTGCAAATTGATATGCATATATGGCTTCTTACGTCTGCATGGAGAACTATTAAAGTCAGAGAGGGCTTAAGAGGTCATAAGGGGCTGCCATGTGACTCCAATTTTATGGTCAATGTTCATTTGAAGATAATATTCAGATTGGGCAATCATTAAAATCAGTGGTCACTTCTTTAAGACAAGCAACACGGTTGAGATTTTCAAGGCTGACAAAAAGATATTAGCAATGAAGTTACACAAAAATTCCAAAAGTTCTCCTGTTCATAAGTGGCTTTCTGGCTGGAGTAGTAAAATCACGCTTATTTCTATAAACAATGGCATAAAGTGAATGGCATCATAGCCACCCCTGATTCTCCAGACCAAATTACTCTATAAACATAGATAGCTGAGTTGAGCATTGAAAATCTCGATGTATGTCTGGAACAAGGTTCAAATTTATATTTCTGAATCTATAGGATTCCACCCCAACTATTCTACCCCAACTAGCTACCCCAGACTTCCCAATGATATTAGTAGAAGTTGATGGATAAATCCTACAGCTGGCCTTGAAAAACTTCCATTCATGTCTATACTTGTACCTATAACTCTTTTGAGTGGACAAATATTCAACAACTGAACTGTATTAGAAAAATAAATCATAGATTAGGTGTAGACCCAACATTAAAAGAACAGCATGGTTGGGATTGGAGGAATTTTATACTCTATCGCAATGCTGTGCCTCCTGCCATCATGGCAAGATATGAAACACTTCTACCAATATGAAGGACTTCTATCATCATGGCAGGAGGCACATTTGGGATGAGACAAAATTCCTCTGATCCCAAATGCACTATTGTGGAGCTACCTCCAGGCCCAATCCTTTGTTCTGGACCCAGGACTGCCCTCAGTCTTCAACAGATTACAGACCAGAGGTGGCCAAGGCTACTACACACATTTTTTTTGGAGGTTCCAGGGCTCAGGGCCCCAGGATCACAGAGCCTCTCCCAAACCCAGAGTCCCTGCCCCATGGAAGTCTAAAAAAGGGTGTTCAGCCAGCTCCCTGCAGCCTGACATTTTAAAGTGCCATGTTCAGCATGTATGGTGCCATGCAATCAAGCCACAAAGATATTCCATTACACACACACACACACACACACATGCGCGCATGCGAATTGCCCCTCAAGAATGATGGGGGAGGGGGGGCAGGCAGGGACAGAGTGGGGGGAAGCTTGCTAACCCTAGCCCCCACCATGCTGCCGCTGCCTCCCAGGAGGGCCCCCCCTGAAGCAGCCCCCCCTGGAGTGGGGGAACCTTGCCCTGACATCCCCTCCATCCCCCTCCACTAGCACCCCATGCCACTGGTGCTTCAAAAGAACAGGGCCAGCACCACTAGCCTTGCCCCAACACTCCATCCCTGCCAACACAGCAGTGCTCCACTTCCTCCAAGGACCAAGGCCAGGGGCTGGGGAGCAAGGCCAGCACCACTGGCTTCTCCCCCCTGCTCCGTCCCCTCCATCCTCACTGTCATGACACCTGACTGCTGCCACCTCCTGCCCATAATGCTCTTCTGAGTGGTTGTTTCAGAAACCAATCAGAGTGCTCCAAAAGCATTACAGACAGACAGACAGACCGACCAACCCCTTTATTATATTAGAATATATACTCCATATTTATCATATTATTATAAATATACACACACATACACACTTCATATTATTTTATGGCCTATTTTTGTGGTTGGCTTGTCAATTTATGGCACCAGAGATTGGGTGAATGCGTAGTACTGTTACTATTTATTGTACAATTAACACATTAATCACACTATAAGTGTATTTATGCCAAGGGCCATAGTGTATGAAGACTTGGCTGAGAAAGTTCAGAACATCTGGAAACTTATTTTTAGGTCTTTTCTAGTATTAATATATAATAGTTTCATTCTAGTCTACTTGTCACCAAAAGACCTGTATTGTTATTAAAGCTATATTTGAAACTTAATTATAACCTAAATTAGAAAATAGAATGATTAAGGCAATCTAAATTCCATCCATAAAAGTTCCAACATAACTTACTGATTTGTATATACCTCAATTTTGACATCCTCCTAAATACAGTATAACTTTGTAATCTCCCGTGCTGCTCACCAGTGTGCCTTGTCTTTATGGGTTTGTCAGACTTCACCATGGCTTAGGGAACAGACGGCTTGTTGCTGGGTTAGATTTCAGAAGGTCTTCAGGGGTTCTCATCTGCCACATCTTGCTGGAATAAATTTATTTAATTGGAAGGAAGATAGTATGTCCTGCCTTTACTGGTACCTTCCTTCAATCTTCCCATCCGTTTTCCCATTGGGGGCTCCGCCTCCCCTATACCCCACCTAAAACAAACCAGAGATGTTATTTCCCAGTCTTCTAGGCCTGGTCTGGTATAGATTTTCTTAACTTGACCTTTCAGATTACACAAATACTGTTTGGACATAGTCTCAACCGGTTTTCTTAGGCTGTATTGGAACTGGCCTAGACTCTTTCCAGACCCCAGGTTACCTTGCTTCCCGGCGTATTTTCCCCTCTCTCTGGTTTGTACTTGCCATGGTTCAAGTGTGCATCTCTCCTTTTGTCCTCAGGGTCCTGGTTGGTCTAATCGTGTCTGGAAATGTCTAGAGGCACCGTCTCCTGTAGGTAGTTTAGTCCTCTTGGGCTCACCTTATTTTTGGAGGCCCCTTCCTGGGGCTGCCACCACTTCCCTTCAGTGGGGCTCTGCTCTGCTCTGGACCACTCTGGGTTCAACAGGGAACCCATTTCTGGTCCCCCTTGTCTCTCTTCTGTTGGGCTTATTATCCCATCTTCAAGGGGCCGGCCAATGAATCGGTGCTTGCATGCCACCATAAAGTGTGCCCATGCTGGCATAGGAGCCAATCCCAGCTCTTCCTGGACCCATTGCACTTCTTTTTTTCTTATTCTGGTGCGGCATTTTTTCCTGCCGCAGCTTTGCTCCCGCCACACTTCTGGCTCAGCATGGCATCCCAGCAGCTCCTCTCATCTCCCTCTTCAGCTAAGTTTCTCTCTGTGGCCTCGTGCCTGCCAGAAACTTTCTAATTAAAATAGATGGGTAGAAATATGTTCTTTATCAAACAAACAATTAAATCTTTCTGGCAGAAGACAGAAGTCCATGGAGAAAGACATGCAGAATAAGTAGTTATACAGTGAAACATAGCAAAACTTTATCCAGTACTCCAACAGTGATGATTGTGACAGTCAAACTGAGCCGGGCCTACTCAAACAAGTTAAAGTACCAAATTTTGATGACAACTGCATAGTGCGAGAGGATGTAAGTTTGTGGCTGGATCTTCTGAGAGGAAATAATGAGGCATCACTTCCAGCTTATCTTAGTATATTTATGATGATTTTGAGCAGACTCCTATGTGCCTGGTATGTAACTGTGTCAAATGTCTATCCTGTATTAATTTATATAGTAAATATTTCTTTGCAATTAACTCGTGCTTACATGTAGGAAGAAATGTTGTCCATATGGATTTTGATAGGTATCTTCTCCTAATTTACTCTTGTTTTGCCTTAGTAATTCCCTTGTTCTTCCAAGGACAACTCAAAAACATGCTTTTCTTGGTTGTTAATCAATTTCTTGATATGTTCCAACTCAGTAGAAATTGATAATATCTTATTATTGAGGGAGGTAATTCAATCATAATTGGAACTTTCTGATAACTAATAATGAACAGTTTGATTAACAGGATTTTCCTGTTAATTACTGCTTCAGATTGTCTCTTGATTTACACTACTACAAGACTGCTTTGAAGATGCTGAGCTAAAGGGTGTAAAAGAGGAACAAAACAGCTAACCAGGGCACGCTTCAAGAATGGGAAATCATTCTGAGATGAACTGTTACTGCGCCCAGCTGATTTTTTGGTGAACAGATCCACGCCTTGAGAAGCTGACAAAACTGAGACCCCCTTTGCCTATATTGGTGAGATACTATCACTTTTACAGCTAAATATACTGAACTTTGCTTTGTTTTAGTTCATTTAACAGTGAATATTTGTAGTAAATAAAGTCTTTCTGTCATTCATTACACGAGTTGTCTTGTCAATCCTTTATACACTAGTCCTAAGTTCCATTTCATGACTTAACCAACAGCACAGAACAGGTATAAATATACGTGGGGAAGAGTGTTTTTTTTTTTTCCAAGTGGAGGGAGGAGGACAGTATGGTCCAACACGAGAATGTTCTTTATATATCTCCACATGCCAAAGAAATGATGTTGCATTGGGTTATTACCAGATTGTTATGTTGCAGGGTTTGTGGTTGAACTTTGGCCAGAGGTCTACCTCTAGGTCCAGCTACTGACTCCTGTCCTAAAATCCTGCATGCCGCAAAGGTTGACCATGACAAGTGGCTGCCAGGCCCCATGAGTTATGATGATACTTTTCCCCATTGCACTTAATGAAAAAGAGAGCTGTTGCACAGATATTCTTCACCCACAGCAAGTACCAGGGTCACTACCAGTGCACCACTGCAAGTAAGATGTTATAGACAGTTGTGGAGTAGACAGCGATTCTATCTGCAATATGTGGAAGATAAAGGTGGTATTAATGAAGGCCAACAAATTTTCTTTCATACAAATATCTTAGGTAAATGAAAAATAGGTTGCAAAGCAGGGTTGCCAACCCAAGACTTTTTGAAGATTGCCAGTAAAAAAAACCAAAAAACCACAAAACTTTTTAGTAGCTGACAATTTTTACTGACCAATTTTTTTTTGCTATCAGTAAAAAAAAAATATATTTTTTTTAATTATTGGGTTGCCACCTGTGTGTGACTGGAGCAATGGTTTTATACCCTGCTGCCCCCACAACAGGAGTATCCTACTCACACCCTTACACCCTTGATTGCACCCCACACCATGCTGCATATAACCCCCCAACCCACTGTCCAGCCTCATCGCTATTGGCCCCAAGCTCTCCATCCTAACATGGATGCCTAAAGAAGAATATCTGCAACCCAAAAGTATTA
>JAGPOW010001296.1:112330315-112344548 GCA_030014935.1 Caiman crocodilus
AACAAGGAAGCTTCAGCAACAGTGACACAAGTCTAAAAGGACAGAGGTCGACAAAGCACAGATAAGGTTGCCTGCAGGGTGCTGTGTTCCTGCTCAGACACCAAGTGGCACTCTTCTGCTCTGCCTGTCCACCTTCTTTCAGAGGGAACTGCACAAAGCAGCCAGAGCTTGATTGTTTTTAAAGGCTACTCAAATTTAGTTACAGACAAGTTTTTTAGCCTGAGTTCTGACTGTCAATAAATTGACTGATTTCTTACCCACTGTCCCCTACCAACAAAGCAGTTTAAATTATCTTTGGCTACTAATAAAACAAAAGAAAATGCAGCTATTTCAGATAATCTAAAATACTTTAATAAAAAAGATTTCTAAATGTTCTTTAAAATATCAAAACAGTGAGATGAAAGTAGGTCCACAGCCCAATATTAACAATACCATTTTAAAAACAAATTAAAGTGAGAGCAGTGTGTAACCCCATTTTTTTGCTTAGGAAATTCCAGCGTTCAGAGATACGCCTGGTTCATACCTCCATAATTTACTGTATAAGGCCCAGAAATTTAAAATGTTAAGTTACTTATAAATCTGTGCTCAGAACTTTATTTCAAAACTTTAATTAAGAAAAGGCAAAACTAGTTTTCAAATGTATCATCTTAAAAGAACATTGATTTGTAATTCTGAAGTATAAAATATGAAATGTTACAACCCATTCATATATAATATAGTCTAGTAGCTTTGGGATATTCTTTAAAAAAAAAAGAAAAAGCATTAATCCAGTCTCTCACTGGCTAATGGTATAAGACTCCTTTTGTCTGACAGGATAAAAATGGATTACTAAACTAATCTGGGGTTCATTTTGGGATCCTGTGCTATGAGGAATTAACTCAATGAAGGATCATACACATACAGTTGTAGGGGGCAATGGCATGACCTAAAGATTAATATTACACATCTCAACATCTGCATCCATGGGCATTTTCCTCTCCCTACCCTGGTTCAGTTTCATTTTACTACATATAGAAGACTGATATATCCATACATAACTCATTAGAGTTAATGAAGTAGGCCTGGGATTATACATTATTGCACAATAGCGCTTTGTTAAGATGTGTTGTCCTCTTGTTTTCTTTCAGATTTTGCAGTTTAATCAAAGTATTTTTATGCACACATGAACTGGCTTAAAATAGAAAACATTAATTATGATGCGATAAAGCATCTAAAATATTGGCTTTTAATTAAAAATAGCTACTGAAACAGTGACACCCAACACATATAGGGCAATATCTTGTTTATTAAGCTATCACTTAAATTAACGAGCAGCACACAGAGGGGACCACACCAGTGGGAGTCTTGGAGGCCCATTATGATTAACTCTGCTAGATAACTGGTGAAGACAACCTCAAAGAAGCTCTAGAACCTCCTTTAGCATGGTGCCACCGGCATTCTCCTGCAAAATGAAGAGAAAATATTGAATGCTGGATACAGGCCCCATTTTTGCTCCACTTCCCGGGAGTCTATCATCATACCTACTAGGTTAAACCATCCTAATCTCTTCACTCAAAAATAGGAAGTGCAGGCCTCACTTGCATACCCACACAGGACAAGCGTTATCCATCTTGCACTTTCTCCTTTGCATGTCCATGTGTGCTCTCGCTCTCTCTCACAAATACACAATCAGCCATAGAATGTCCCACTGTCCCCAAAGAATGTCCCTATTACCATTACTTTTCATATCACTGTAAAAACCTTACTGTTGTTTTCACATACCTTAGTAACATTACTATTATACATACTCATATCCATGTTTCTATACATTTAGGGTGGTAGTCTATTTCCATTTGATCATCTAAATGGTAGCCTTTTATATAAGTGAAATGTTTCCCAGATATGTAAGCCTGCCCATGTAGAAAATGTTTGTGTGTGTGTACCCTAATGCACGTCCTGGAAACAAAATGTTGATGGTGGGCCCTGCCATAATTTAGCTATAACTGTTGTTCTAGACCCCCTAACTCAGAAGGAGCTTGTCCCTAAATCTCTCTGACCTCTAAGCATAGTGCTCTAACCACTGCATCATATAGGTCAAACATGACTAAGACCCCTTTCCAACATTCCTTTTAAAGTTGCATTTTATAGTCATTGAGGGAAAAAAAAGTTATGGAGGGACTAAAGTTATGGCACTAAAGTTTCTGTCTCACTGGGCACATTGACATAAGACACTAGGTCATGGCTATGGCAATGTAGCTTGCCTCTATGGTGACATAACATTGGCGGGCACAAACTGTAACGCTGATGCTACTGTGCAGTAGGTTCATGACCCAGTGGTTACTACAAAGTCATTCAGTACATGCTAAAGCAAGTATTAAATTACTACACAGTAACACCTGCATAGTTGGGGGCACATATAGATGTGCCCACTGGGAACAACGCTGTAAGCCAGAAACCCTTTTCCCTTCCTAGGACAGCAGCCATCTCAGAGCCGCATACCCTCTGACTTGATCCCTTTCTCTTGGCCCCAACTATCTCACTTTTTTGGCTGCTAAAGAGTGTGGGGTGGGAGGCAAGAGAGGTAGGGGCAGCTTTAAAATGAATGCCAGAGAGGGCCTGGATAATGCCTAGTGTGAGGCATAATTAGAGTATTGCTCTGGGCAGTCAAAAATATAAGATCTTCCCAGATGAGAGCAGTAAGCACACAGCTTTTAGAAATAAAACATGAGAAAGCCCTCCTCCAGTCTAACACCTGCTAGTCTTGGTTATGGGCACTTACATTTTCAAGCTTTAGCTTCGTCCGCAAGAAGCATATGTATACTAGGGGCATGCAAAATGGACCGTATTTGATTCAGATTTGGATCCAGCACAAATTAAGGACAGTGATTCAATTAATTGATTCAGATCACTGTCCCTGATTTAATTCGGCTGAATCCAAATCTGATGAGTCGATACTGATTCAGAGAATCAGCAATTTAGCCATAGACACAGCTTTAAATGCTTTTTCTACATAACTCAAGGTACCAGTGCATCTTGTAAATGCTGCAATGGTGGGAAGTGCTGGGGGACTCCCGACACGCTCCCTGGAGAACTCAGAAGTGGACCGAAAGTCCACTTCCGGTCAACTTCTGGGTCCACCAGGGAATGTTGGGGGCAGCTCCAGGAGCCACCAGTCACTAAGCCAGGAGGGGCACCATGGGAGGGGGGAGAGGGCTACACACTCCCCAGTGGGCCTGAAAGTGGACTGGAAGTGCTTCTGGTCCACTTCCGGGTCTGCTGCCAAGCATGCTGGGGAGCCCCCTGTGCTCCTGTGCCCCACCATAGCGTTCACGAGCAGCCTGCTACCTTTAGAGACGTAGAAAAAACATAAAGCTGTGTCTATATCCAAATTGCCAAATCTTTCCAAATCACTCTGAATTGATTTGAAGAGATTAAAGGGTCTCTTGATTCGATTCGGAGATTTGGCCACCAAATTGGGCCAACTCTCCACTGAATCGAATCAGGGACCAAAGGTTTGCAAAACCTTAATGCATATAGTTACATACATGCCCAGCCAGTGTGTAGCCTACAGTCCACACACGTGCATATACATCCCTGTTACTAGAGAAACAAAACCATTACCTGTTAATACAGGCAAAAAATACCATTTAAATGACTAAAAAATTGCCACTCAAGGCAACCAAAGGAAAACAGAATGCCACCTTCAGACAATAAAAATAGCAAAATAATGTAATAATTAAAATACTGTAGTTTTTATGGATTAGATTATTCATTTTAATTTTGAAAGTCCACAGTGTTTTTTATATTAACATTTAATATGGGATGTAATCTAAGTAATGTATATAGTAAAATTCCTTTAGAATTTCAAGGGAATTGTTACAGCCTGTAGTGTCAATGATCCACAGATAATGGTTCACTGGGAAATTTTAAAACTGTATGTTTGAAATTCATGCCACTGCTCTGAGGACTCAAGGCTCAGTTTATCCCTTACCCAGCTCAAAAGCATCGTGGAACCACCCTGAGCATATACAACCATTAGAGAGTTATCTGTTCTGAAATGGCTGTTGTAATCTGAATGGAAGAATCATAAATGATTGAATTGAAATCATTTCTGACAATATGAAAAGGAAACAAAACACAATATAAACTAAGTTCAAACAGCATTCAGGGTTCTAGCTGCCTACCAACCTGAAGATTTAAAATTAAAGGCCTTTGCAGTTTCTCTTTGTATCAAGGAGCTGATAACAGTATGCACACATCTGGATTCTTACTGATTGTTAACACTGATTTTTGGGACCACTGTAATATAACAGACTCCTGGTTATACCTATTATAACAGAAAAATTCTCATTCTGGAATGAAGCTAGCTATTCATATCTCACCAAAAGGAACATGGATTATAGAACACAGGACACATTTAGTCATTGTTCTACCTAGTACTTGCCAACTTGTATAAAGCATAACTAAATCTCTAGTGCCACCAGTTTGAAGCCATGAACAACCTACCTTTTTCCATGAAAAAACAATGCAAAGCAAGGAAATATTCTACATAATAGTAGGACATATTTAAAAATAGTAAACAAGTTAAATGTCTATCATCTATGGTACTTTAAGAGTCAGAAAAATCCCAAAGGCAGTAGAATAAACCAGAATAAAATATCTTCTTTAACAGACACAAAATTGTGAAATATTACAATTTCAGTGCTATGAACTTAAGTATCACCCACATGCTGGATTGTTTTCCTTTCTTCTTCCTAGTAACTATGCAGAATATTCTTTTTTCCCTTTCATTGTTATTAGATCTTTAAATCCAGCACTTCCCCCGCCCCATCCTAATTTTATCTTTAAAGAATAGAAAACAGATCCAGAGGCAGGTGTGGGCATAAAGTAGTAATATCAGATAGTATTGACAAAGCTATGATTAATTGTATATTGAAGAATATTGCTTGAAGTTTAAGGTTAAGGAGAAGATTAGCAAGAGCAAAGCTGTTCTGTTGATGTAAGCATATACAACTGGCACCAGTGCTAAAGAGGTGCCATAGAAGTCAAGAGGCTTATCGACAATGTTGTCCTATCAGAGTAAGTGGATAAGAACGGTATCTGAGCCCATGACCCTCCTACTTGTGAGAAATTACTGAAGTTTATATTGCTGTAATGAAAATGTTCTTGTCTTTTTGGTAACATACCCAGTATAATAGCTGTGCTGCTTTGCACATCAAAACAACAGGTAATCTGAATTTGATGAGGTAGCAATTAAAAATAGTCAATAAAAATTGACAATTCTGAGTGGCATTAATGCCCTTCCCACCCCACCCCCAATAGATAAAATTTATACTGTAAACCTTATGAAGCGCTTCTTTACATTTGCAGACAGCACTTTGCACTTATGTACAGGTTAAACTGTTTAAAAAAAAAAAATCAACCGGTTTAATTTCAACCAGTTGATTTGGATGTTTGTACATAACCTTTTTGACAGTTCTCTTTTCCAAATAATTATCAGAGTGGAATTCTGTAAAGAGGTGCTTTCTGTTTTGTAAACTGTTCAAACTACATTAATCGTTTGTTTAGTTCACCATTTATTTCTGTGTGAATGAATCCAGTGTATCAAAGAGGATTAGTTTGACATAAATAGTGAAATATCTACCCTCTCTCAGGCTGATAAAAAATAACCCTGCAAAACACATTGCTTTGGTTTGAAGCTTCTGTATAGTTAGATAGACATGATGATCTTTAAAAAACTGGAAGAAAAAAAATGAGGAATTCTATAGATATTTTTTGAAAAAATAATGTTAAAAAAGTTTCGTAGAGGACTGCTAAGTACTGCTAATCATGCTTTCTACAGTTCAGTTCTCTCTTGTTTAACACGTTGTTGTGTCCAGACTGGTGTATTCTTTGTGCACGTGTGCTCAGCTCACTTGCACACAAGAGGAGCAGTACAGGACAGCATGGGATAGTCACACGAGATGTTAACCAAAGGTATCAGCAGGTCAAACATAGGTAAGCATGTTATCCTAGAGGAAGCTTACCTATCACCTTTAGCTGTTACCCTCTGCCCTCCCCACCACCACACACGCACACTTTTTTAGGCAAGAGCCTATGTTCTGCCCTTGAGCTTAAAGATCTCTGCCACATCCACTGACTTTGATGAAGGTCTATTCATTATTGAGAAAAAAAGGACAGATTAAAAGTTAAAAGATTGGTTTGTGACAAAAGAATAAGAATTATAGAGTAACTAAAAAAAGAAAAAGGCAGTAGGCTAGACTCATGAACACACTGTTTAACTATAGAGGCAACTAGGCTATGAAATGATTTGCCTAAGGAGGCAGTTTAGACATGCAATGAAAAGTATGTAAAAATAAGATAAATAAAACATTGGATAAACAAATATAGATATAAATCCTCTTCCATGTTTGGAATTAGATGACCTGGAAAGATCTTTCTTTTCCTTTCTTTCAGAAACGTCTCTTGCACTTAGGTTGCTTTACACCTGTTCTGAATACTAAAAACAGATGTGTATTCCAACATGCGGTTTAACCTCACTATATCATTATGAAATAGATTTATGTACAACAAGCAGGTAGAAAGAACTTCCAGCAAAAAAGCCTTAGTCAGGGAGAAATGCACTGTTAGACAAAACACAACCTCTCTAATGGTTTGAACATCTAAAAAATTTACTGCAGGGACTTTACCATTTAATTGTCTATGTCTATACTCTCATTCCACAGTAAGTGGAAGTTAAACTATGGTGAGTAGCCCCCACTTTTGCTGAAGGCCAAAAAGCCTGCCAGGTTAGCATTACCTACATCAGCAGTTAGTAGGAAGCGGCTGATGTATGATAAAGCCCCATCCCAATTGTATGGTAATTTGTTCAAATTTCAACATCGTCAGTCTTTACGTGACCTCATTCACATTGTATCCAAGCACCTCACAACATTAGTGAATATATTATATTATTATAAAAATACTTCTCTCCTTTTTGGAGCCATTAGCTAATGCACAAAAAGTCCCTTTTCAAAAGTCACACAGCAAGTTCGTGACACAGCCAGGGCCCAAAATGAGAAGTCTTAAACATAACTATTTTTCTACCTTTATAAAGGAATTCAAAATATGCTGCAGATGAGGAAACCAACATAATTTCTTTACATAACGTGAATGTCTGCTATACTGAAGACCCAATTACTGACCAAGTAACCAAGGAAATTCTTTGTTCACAAATTCACTTGAAAGCTTCTTTTTGATGATAGAATGTGGAAATACAAAGGACCACAAATTCTTGAAACAATGGCACTTTAATGAGACATTAAACAACTGGTTGTGCATATGGAGTGGCACTGTTCAAGTATTTTGTTCAAAGCTAGAACCTGAAGCAAATCCCAAAATACAACTTCCCTATATGTCATTGAATTAACATAATTACTCAAATATAAGACAATCATCCCAATAATTAGATTATGTATACAGAAAAATTATACATTTATTATAATTTCCCAGGTATACAATCTAAGTATTGGAGGGTTTTCCTGAATGCTCCCCACTCCCTCCAGTGCTACGGCAGGCAAAGCAGTGGCTGAGGAGGAGAATCAGATGGCCCCCTTGCCCTCTAGTGCACCCACTTCTTCCCACTGCAGCCTTCCTGCCCCCTTGCCACCTATACCATCCCACCCCCAGCTCCCCCCCCGTCTGCCCCGCCCTCCCTCCAATTCCCCAACCTCTGCTTCTTCCCCTGCCTCTATTAGACATTTTTTGGGCTGCTGCATCCTGGAGCACAGCACATGGAAGCTCAGCCCTTGCTGGGCCATATAGTAAGGCTGGCACTGCTTATTGGCCAGGGACAGGTAGAGGGAACAGTTTTCCTGTGATCCATGCCCAGAAGACACCCCAGCCCAAGCTGGAGCCAAGATGCACCTGACAGTGGGAAGGAGGGGGGGAGGGCAGAAGGTGGTTCAGGGAGGGGTAGAAACTGCAGAGGATAAGTGGAGAGTAGGGATAGAAAGCTACGATGTATCTAAGTCTGGCTCCAATCCAGGGCCAGGGCCAGAGTCAGAGAAGCAGCCACCTATTCTCCATTCCACTTAGTATGTAAATATAAAACAAGGGGCTTTTCCCCCCCATAATGGTTGGGAGGGAAAAAAACCTTGTCTTAAATTCAAGTAAATACCTGTATTTATGATGTCAGAGTATGTTTCTCTAGTTGATATACTTTTTAAAATTCTACTGAAAATGCCCTGTTGGAGTCTACTGTACTGTATAGCCTTGATTATTGCCTTCAGAGCAAAAGTCTGGCTGTTTTCCCTTCCCAGCTTGTTATGAATAAAACTTTTACTTAATGAAGGACAATCTGTGCTGTCAGTTGCACTGGGTGTAAATCTGGAGTCAGCTGAAATTAGTGTACTTATCCCAGAATATCAGGGAGCAGAATTTGGCCCACAAACTAAACACTATCATTATGCAGACATACATTAACTGGAGGGCATTCAGTGATTAAGAATATTGCTTATATATAATGGATACATTCTCAATCCTTAACAGGGCCAACAGTATAATAAATTCAGAGATGTGATCAAATAATAAACACGTAATTCTTGTGAGAGTAGAGATTATTTAGCAAATTGTCCTTTATTTTGTAGGAAAGTTTAGGCATTTCACTTGCTTACAATTTAGGACTTTTTTAAAATCAGAAAGACAAACTGTGGAATAACCAGACAGCTGTACTGCAGAAAAGGATCTGGGAGCTACAGTGAGCCATAAATTGAAGGAGTCAAAGTGATGCTGTTGCAAAAAAGCAACATGTCATTCTGGAATACATTAACAGGACTTCAAGACAAGTGAGGCATTTTTTCATGTCTACTCAGCAATAGGGAGGCCTCAGCTAAAGTATGGTGCCTAGTTTTGGACCCTGCTTTAACAATGATGTAAACAAATTGAAGAGAGTCTAGAGAACAACAATAAAAAAGATATGAGGTTCTCAAAGTAAAACCTATGAAAAAAATTAAAAGAATTAAATTTATTTAGTCTAGAAAAAGAAAGGACAGTGAAAGAACATAAGAAGTCCCCCAATGTATGGCAGGTTGTTATAGAGAGGATGGTGATTAGTTTTTCTCTGTGGCCACTGAAAGGACAAGTAGTAATCAATTTAATTTGTACTAAGGCAGATTTAGGTTAGATGCTATGAAAAAGTATAAAGAGAGGTAAGCACTGGAAAAGATTACATAGGAGCTGCAGCATCCCTCTCAGCAGAGATTGAAAACACACAGATAAACATCTGTCAGGGTTGATCTCAGTATACTCCATCACATCTCAGTACACTGGAGTAAATTAGATGACCTCTTGATGTCTCCCTAGCACTACATCTCTAATTAATAAATGCACAAGCAGTACAATAAAGATTGCTTTTCCTTCTTTCAGTCAATTCAGTGCTCTTTCCACTTCTTCAGTGAGGATGGTTATAAAAGCTGTTTTCCTCAAGCTGAAAGGGAGCTAACCTATGTTGGTGCCATTCTCTCTTTACTGATCAATGAAAGCGTTCACCCTTTTTGGCTTTTTCTGTTTGCATATGTGAAGTGATGCTGCTTGGGATCATTGTACAATATTATGTTGATGGTGGTTTCTGTGTTACTCAAATTTCCTTCTGTGTGACCATGCTTTCTGCTGGACTTTGCCATGTCCATATTTGCTGCAGTTTCCACCCAGTGTTCCATGTGCTGAGGCTATCAATGAAGCAGTTCACTACTCTGGCCATCAGAATCTCACTGCTTCAGAAGTTCTGCATTTACTTCATCCGAGTCAATTATAAAAATCTTCTGATCGCCACGTGGGATATTATAGTGGTCACTTCAAAAATACATTCTGGGAGAAGCGAGTATAAGCATTTTCTACAAGATGTGGCATACATATAAGATACTTACCGATCAACTGTGCATATGTTTTCCAGTTTACTTTTCTGCAATATCATACAGCCTAGGGATGCTGGTTATTATGCTCATACCTGAGTGGGAGTGGAATGGTATGATGTGAGAGATTCTTACATTCTTAGGTTTCCAAAAAACTTCACAAGAGGTTGATAAGAACCCTGTTTCATTAAGGTCAGGAGAGTATTCTTTCTTCTACTCTAAATAGGAAAAAGTGGCTGGCTGCTTAGGTTCATGAAAGATTAAGATAATTTATAGAAATCCAGTCAATGAGATTCAGTACATTTTGACGGATTCTCTAATAGATGAATGTTGAAGAACTGGAAAGTTGGAGCACTCCAGGCTTCATTCACAGGTTTACAAACATATGCAATTGTAAATTGGTAAAATCAAATAATGTCTCAACAAGGCAAAGTAGTTAGTAGGATCTCCACACCAACAGTATTAGGCTTCAAGTATATCTTCCAGATTTTCTATGACAATGATAACAGAACAATAGTCTCTTATTGTCAACCTGCTAGTAAGGTAATAGTCAATATGTATTTGTTCAAGACTGATAATGTTGACTGTGTAACAACCATGCCATGAACTTTTCTATTACTTAGTGCTTTGCAGCACCTCCAATATGGAGTTAAAAAGAGTGAAGAGCACAAAATCAGAGAGTACCATTCCAATACTATTATAATTGGCATTTGGATTATCTTAATGATAAGAGCATATGGTGGCTGTCACTTTTTATGTCTTGTGTCAACCAAGGGAAAAAAGAAACCTAGATTATGGCATCAAAATTGAGTGACAGGTACACCAAAACCAGGAAAATATCTTTTCCTTCCAGCTATCTGTTTTCCAATATTACTTTAAGCTGTGCTTGCATACCCCTGAGATGGTTAATTCTGCAAAAAGAATCAAGTTCATAACAGATTGGACTGAGAGATGACCAGGCAGGCTTCAGATCCAATAAGAGCACTTCTGACCAAAGTGTTCCTCTTATAATCTATACTAAAAAATGGCTTCCAACAGATTATGATGATGGGGGCATTTTTCATGACATAGTACCAGCATGTGATACCATCTGGCTGTGGAAACAAGTTATTTTGATATCAGAATTTTGACAGCTTGAAATAAACTACAACTATATCTACAATACAATCACAATATGCATCCATATAGGAATATTCCTCTAATAACCCAATGGTTTATTTTTTTAAATACTATCTGGTATCATTACTTAAAATTTGGACAAAGAAAACAATTAAGTTCTTTAATTTAGAAGACAATAAGTATGGTACATGAGAGACAGTGATCTATTACAGACATTTAAATAATTAATCCTTAATGAGTGTGTCTACACAAGACACATTAATATCCTTACCTAAGTTACTGTGTAGTACCGGTATGTTTCTACATGTGTTTGCCCTTACTGCACAGTAACTTAGACTAATCACAACTAAAGTTGATACCTGTATATGGAGGTATCAAATTTAGTCGTGATTAGTTAATGTGCAGTAACATGTGTATACACGACCTGGTACTAACTTTAGTGCCAAGCCTGCCCAGCCACTAGGGGCACAACCTGAGCCCAGCTCCAGGGCTCCTGGCTGGCCACCTCTCCTGCTCCAGGGTTGGGCTGCTCTCTAGCAGCCCCTAGCTGCAGGATATAAAAGCCAGGAGCTATTTTGTGCCTTGAGGCAAACACACCAGGGTGCCTGAAGGAGCCTGTTCATTGTCCAGGAGTCCAGCAGGACCCATGTGCCCCCCTGGACAGACCACAGGCTGCCTCTGTCTGGCCTGTTCCCTCTGCAGAGTTGCTGCTTGGCCACAGACAAGTGTTGCTGCACCCCTTGCCAGCCCCAACATCCCCCCAGGGCTTCTGGCTGGCTCTGGTGTCTCTGGGCCAGCACTCACTCCATGCCGAGGAAGGTGTCGATGCCAGTGGCAACGTCCTCCTCTGCAGCAGGGAGCAGGACACGTAGTGCTGCCACAGATAGCCCTCCAGGCAGTTGTGGAGGTTTCTGGGCAGCCCAGGATTTCTCCTCGCACCATCTTAGCTCAGGGTCCCAAACCAGGAATGCAGGTGTGCCAGCAGGATCAGCAGCAGCAGGATCAGCAGCAGCAGGGCATAGTGGCTTGAGCACCCCTCCTCCTGCACAAATAGCTCATTGTGCACTACCTAGGCTATGCACAGCAGGGGCACTCTCAGAATGCAGCGGTATTGAGGGGGTGGGTCCAGCCCCGGGGCACCTCTCTGGAGAGGTTGCCAGTGGGAAGGGTGGGGGCATGGCCAGCTCTTCACCCCAGTTGTCTGGGAGCCCTGTGTGCCCGGAGTCCAGGTGCCATGGGCTGAGAAGAAACATTGCAGAGTGCTTGGCCTGCAGGGAGAGGTGGCGAGCAGGATCTACAGCCACACCAGCAGGTACTGCCAGCAGCCTGGCCTAGCCCACCTTGGGAAGGAGACAGGAAAGACAAACTGCCTTAGAACAGCACCCAGAGGGCCGCCAGCCCCAGGGAAACAAGCAGGAATGGCAGGATTGTCCAGCAGTCACCTGGACCCAGGTCTGCCTGGTCAACTTACCATGGTCCCTGGTTATCGCTGGCAGGGGCTAGGCTGGAACAGCAGGGCACTGGGTGTTGCTGGCAGAAGCAGGGACAGGGGCCGGGGCATCCTTGGTGCAGGGAGGAGGAGTGGGCAAGGAGGGAGCTGCCACCTGCTGCCCCTGCAGCAGGCACATGGCTCCTGGGCAGGGAAAGGGCTGGCCGAGAATCAGAGTTTCCAAGATAGCTGCCAAGTGCTGGCTGCCATGTGGCCAGAGGCTGGAGATCCCAGCAGTAGCTACAAGGGCACATAGTCAGGCTGCACTAGATTTAGTGCCAGGTCTCTGCATGTGTAGACACCTGCCAAAAATTGCTTAATGTGCATAGGTTTAATGCACATTAAATTTAGTCATGCTTAAATGCATGTGTAGATGCACCCAATATATAATAATGCTTAAAGAATTACAACTTTTATTTAAGCAGAAAAGGTTTCTTGTCTGCCTATGTCCTTAGACCAACATGGCAACCTATACCCCTGTAACTTTTATTTAGAGATTTCAAATACATAGAACCAAATTCTACTCTAAGATATGCACTTTTTTTCCTATAACTCACTGATGACAGTGGAAACTGTGTTCATGTATTTATGAACAGGATTTGGGCACCTGAAAGTGTGGTAAATAATATTGTTTGTATTTCAATGATGGATTAGACTGAGACATCAAGGCTAAATAAGTTATCCAAAACCACACAGTGAGTCATGGCAGAGTCAGAAACAAAACTCAGTCCCACCAAAGTCAATGTTTATTCTTAATACTATTGATGTACCTACACTTAAAACTTGGTAAATGTTGTGATGAATTGGGACCCTAATGCTGAAGGACATAAGAGGTCAAATTCTGTTACCCTTTATATGCATACATGACAGTTTTCTAGCCACAAGAAAGGCATTTTTTGGAAGAGACACAGTTTCCTATTCTATTACACTTGAAGTGTAGATGCTGAGCAGGCTGCATCCCAGCTGGGCAACTGCACACCCGCCCCTTAGTATTAGAACAGCTTTCCCATAAATTATCCCCCATATTTGGTTTGTTAGGGCACTTGCCCAAGAAGTAGAAGACCCAATTCAACCTTGCTCAGAGGAGGTTCAAATCTGTATCAATCTGACTTTCCAGGTAGTACACTAACTACCACACTGCCGGTCAGACTATTTGTCCAACTATCATTTTTTAAGCCAAGTCACTGCCCCTTCCATTTAATAGTAATTAGGAACATCGGTCGAAGCTAGAATTGAAGCCCTTTTTCCTTTTAGAGCAACAGCACATTAACCCATGTGCCCACTAGTTTAGTCTCATCTTCCAAGCACCACATGCTTTGGGGAGCAAAAAGAGAGCCCTGGGCAACGTCAGACCCCTGAGGGACTGGTTGGGCAACCTGCTGCTCACAGCCGACGGGAAGGCTGAGATCTTCAATGGGTTCTTTGCCTCAGTCTTTCTGAGGGGGTACCGGGACTTCCCTCCCGCTGGAGGACTGTATTCCCCCTCGGGAATCACTGCTAGGCCAAGGGTGAGGGTAAACCTGGTGGAAGGGCTTCTGGAAAGGCTGGATGTCTTTAAGTCAGCTTATCCGGATGACCTGCACCCAAGGGTGTTGAGGGAGCTGGCGGGAGTGATTGCTGAGTCCTTGGCTCAGTTATACGAGTGCTCTTGGAGCTCTGGACAAGTGCCAGAGGACTGGAAGGAGGCCAACGTGGTTCCCATCTTTAAGGGGAGCAAGGAGGACCTGGAGAACTACAGGCCTGTCAGTCTCACCTC
>JAGPOW010001296.1:112344648-112378941 GCA_030014935.1 Caiman crocodilus
TACTTGGCCGGGGTCCTGTGACCCTGGCACTTGTTCCTGCCTCTGGTGGGGGGGTCAGACTAGATGGCCTGCTCTAGGCCCCTTCTGACCCTAGATACTACAATACTATGATACATCTCTCTTAGCTTTTCAGAAGATTAGCTTCAAAGGAGCACTGAAGTATGGACTAGATAATACATAGACTGTAATCCAGTGGCCAGAAAACTGTTCTAGAGAGTTTGAAAAACAGAGGGCATTTATACACATGTTCTGGGAAGTGTTTATGAGGGCCTCTCTAACTGAAGTGCCTGGAGTGTCACGTGTGTCAGTATAACTGCACTGAAAAATGGCAGCACAGCCCTTTAAAGTGCATGTGTACAGGCAGCCAGAAATTTAAATCTCTTCTGGCCTAGAACTCACAACTTGTGTTTTTTAAGCAAGTGTTCTAACCACCCAGCTATATCGCACAAAGGCCTGCTTCCTCCTCTGCCCAGATATCTGTGAACCTGCCTGGCTCGTTGCCTGCTGAGCTTGCCCATTATCCATGTGGCCCCATATGCAGCTATGCTGCGCAGAAACAAAATCCAAAGGTGTGTGTAACTGCTAAAAATACTAATTACGCAACTAGAAACCTGGATAAACAGTAACAGGATTCCACCCAAAGTATACCAGTAAATAGACTCTTTCAAGTTTCAAATACCAGCACAATAGGCTGAAACTCTTACTAGTTTGGCAAATACATTTGGAAAAGTATGACAAAGTATTAATTGCCTCATTGTAGTTTGACTAAACTTATTTGGGCCAATTAATGTTAAGCTGGTTTGGACTTCTCATCATTACTGAGTGATATAACAGGATAACATCATACTGTATGATGACCTTAAACAAAGGATTTGGGAGGAAGCTGAAAGTGACCTGCAAAGCCATTAATTTGTGGTACTGCTGACAAAAGAATGTGGGGGAAAAGTAGGTTTTCCAGTTTTAATTTCCTTGCTGGACTATATATACACATCATCCCCATAAAATACAGGTTTTTTACCATCTTTCAGTACTTTCTGTATTTTAACAATGTAAATCTATTATATGTCTATACATATACATCCACATGCTTTATAGATGTTTATCCTAATATAATACTTTTTTTCTCCCTCCACTATCCTCCCTCCATTGATTGATTTGATTTATATGCTGTCCTTCCTAACCAGGTAACATAAGTTCAGGGTGACTCACATTAAGAGAACAGAATTGTAATATAATAAAAGGCTTAGTCTATCTGTCTGTCTCTGTCTACCCGTAACGCTCTGGGACAACTGTGCATGTGCCACTGAGAGGGTGTGCACTGATTGGTTGCAAGGGCCCAGAGCATTACAGACAGAGGGGGTGAGGGAGTCACCACACCATTACCCCCAAAAACAGTTGGCAGGCAGGGGGAGGCAGTGAGGAAGAGGGAAGGAAGGGAGGAGGGGAGGGGACCAGGAAGGAGAAGGGGGGTTTCTGATGCCAGTGCCCACCCCCCCACACCGTTGCCATGCCCCTGCTGCTGCCTGTCCCCAGCAACAGTGGCAGGGAGGAGGAAGTGGCAGGGAGAGAGGGAGGAGAGGAGGAAGGGAGGCAAGGAGAGGAGGCATGTTGTGCACCTCCGAGTGTCGGCAGCTACCACTGCATGCAAGCTTCCCTCCCCACTGTTCCTGGGAGCTGGTGGCGGCATGGGGTGGAAAGGCAGCGGGTAGGGGAAGCACATGGGGCTACACTGGGAGTGGCGGGGCGTGGGGAGGCCCATGGGGCCAGAGATGGGAGGGTAGGTAGGAACTCTGGGCATGGTGGGGTGCACAGGGCTGGATGTGGAGAGGGGTGCATGAGGCTAAAGGCACTGGGCAGCAGTGCTCTGTCCCCACGCCCCCTATCATTCATTCATTCATGATGGGCAATTCGCTAGTAACTTATAAAACAGGAGTGACAACAGAACATAACAACTTAAAAAGGAATGGGAATATCAACATAAAATTGAGATCCCCTAAACAATATCTTAACCTACCTTTGTTTGCTAAACGTGAGCCAAAATAGAAAAGTCTTACAGTGCTTCTCAAAGACGTCCAGGTTGGCATTCTGCAGGGCTTCAACCAGGACAGAGTTGCAAAGCAAAAACAACTATTAAGAATGACTTCACATGCATTTTTGCCAAGTGGACTTGGCATATTGATAGTACTTGCAGGGAGCTGCCCTCACTTGGCCTTAGGGATCATGTGAGAAAGAGGTCCCTTATACTTCCCTATATGTTACATGCATTATGCAATTAACTAGTTATTCATGCATTTCATAGATTCATAGACAGTAGGGCTGGAAGGGACCTCGGAAGATCATCAGGTCCAGCTCCCTGCCCCAGGGGCAGGATGTCAGCAGGGATAATGGGATCCCAGCAAGATAAACATCAAAATGTCTCTTGAAGGTGTTCAAAGTGGGTGCTTGAACCACCTCTGGTGGCAGTCTATTTTAAACCTTGGGGGCTCCGACAGTAAAGAAGTTCTTTCTTATGTCCAGCCTGAAACAGTCACAGAGGAATTTGTGACCATTTGACCTTTCATCCCTTGGGGTGCTCTGGTGAACAGATGTTCCCCCAGATCCTGGTGAGCACCCCTGATAAACTTATATGTGGCCAACAGATCACCCCGAGCCTGCATTTTTCCAGGCTGAAGAGTCCCATGGCTCTCAGCCTCTCATCATAAGGTCTGTTTTCCTGACCTTTGTTCATGCATGTGGCTCTCCTCTGGACTCTCTCAAGCTTCTCCACATCCTTTTTGAATTGTGGGGCCCAAAACTGGACTCAGTAATCCAGCTGCACCCTCATGAAGGCCAAGTATAATGGGAGAATGACGTCCTGGGATTTCCTTGACAAGCATCTATGGATGCAAGCCAGTATTGTGCTCTCTTTACTACCTGCAGCATCACATTGAAGGCTCATGTTCATCTTGTGGTCAATCATGACCCCCAAGTCCCTTACGCTTGCACTAGCCAGTGTAGCACTGCCAGACCTATAAGCATGCAGCAGGTTTTTCTTCCCAAAGTGGAGAACCTCGCATTTTTCGGTGTTAAACACCATCAGGTTCTCGTCCGCCCATTTCCTGAGCCTGTCAAGGTCAGCATGGATCTCCCTCTTGTCCTCAGCTGTGGATCCTTTACCCGAGTTTGGTGTCATCAGCAAAATTGTCCAGTCCACTTCTGACACTAATGTCCACATCATTAATTAAGATGTTAAATAGTATAGGCCCAAGGACAGAACCTTGAGGGACCCCACTGGTCACACCACACCACAACGATTGACTTCCGATTGACTTCAATTGATTTATATCGGCAACATGTGCAACATAACTATCACACCAAAATAGGGTCTGTCCAGGTATAAAGTTAGAGCTGGAAAATGTGCAATAACTTTATAGCCAATATCTATCCAGCTTTAATTTACATGTATAGCCTATCACTCCATGGCTGGAGCCCCATCAGCTGACATGGCTCCCAGTCACATGGGTGTACCATGTGCCAACAACTGGAAGTCTTGCAGCTGACAGGCCTCTCACCCCCGGCAGTGCCCCATGTAGTGCTGCCTGGGCTGGGAGTACCATCAGCTGTAGGGATCACACTGCCATGGCTGCAATGCCCAGGAGATTTCCTACTTGCCAATGGAGGGGGAGCCCAGGGTAATGATTACAATCCTGGGCTCCCCCTGCACTGTATCTGATGCTGGATTGTGACTGGATGTGAAGTTACTAGATTCGATGCTAGATCCCACCATCATACCTCCTGCCATGCATGTGTAAATGTCTAAAATAGCCTGCAAGTCTAAAGGGGCCTTGTGCCACATAGGGTCCAGACTATTGAAGGCCTTATTTCACAACCAGCACTTTGATTTGTGTCCAAAAAGCTATAGAGAGCCAGTGCAGACTCTGGATGTCATGAAGGATCAAGCACCTCTTTCAAGGGGAAGAGGGAAGCTCTTCCTCAGGACTTCCCTAAAAGCAGCCTTATTTGCTCTCTCTCTTTCCTGAAAAGACCCCTTGCAGTCAGCCCTAGTGTAGTTTCACAAGGGAAAAGCCTCTGGCTTTGAGGCCCTGACTTACCTCAGTCCCTGGCTTCCCCAATGATCCACAGCACTCCAAGAGAGCTTTTCTTTTTGGTCAGCTTATAGGAATGAGAGGGTTTTACCTTCTTTTAAAGAGAAGGGGATCAGAGTATAAATGTCTCAAAAAGCACAGAAGACTGATTCAAAATGAACAGGTTTTGTTGTGCTAATTCAGTTTCCTCTGTTCTCTCTCAGACTTTACTCTGTCCTCCTTGAATAGTAATTTTCTCCCTCTCTACATGTTACATCGAACTACTACTTTTCTTCCTGTCCACCTTGGTGTGACAGAGCCTAGTGTGCTCTGTCACTTTAAGAGGTCCAGGCAGGCCAAGACACTTTAAGATGGCCAGGGGGGCCAGACAAGCTCTGCAGAATAGGCAGGGCAGAGCTGTAATTGGGTTGCTACAGCAACCAGCTAATAAGATTAGTTAGGAGGCACCTGCAGGCAGCCCTAGCAAAAATCAGCTGACCAGAAGAGGGCCTGAGGGATATAAGGAAGCCCCAGAGGCTGGACAGGCAGTCTGGACATGGAAGCCACTGGCCATCATCTTTGAAAACTGATAGTTATAAAGAGAGGTCCCGGATGATTGGAAAAGGGCAAATATAGTGCCCATATTTAAGGAGGGGAAAAAGGAGGATCCAGAATACTACAGACCAGTCAGCTTCAATTCAGTCCCTGGAAAAATCATGAAGCAGATCCTCGAGGAATCCATTTCTAAGCACCTGGAGGAGAAGCAGGTGATTAAGAATAGTCAGCATGAATTAAACAAGAGCAACTCATGCTTGACCAATCTCATTGCCCTCTACAATGTTCCAAGTGGCTCTGTGAATTTGGGGAGACCAGTGGATGTGGTGTACCTTGATTTTAGTAAGGCTTTTGTTACGGTCTCCCACAACATTCTCTCAGCAAGCTAAAGAAATACGGGTTGAATGAATGGACTGTAAAGGTGGATAGAAAATTGGATGAAGCATCAGGCTCAGAGGGTAATAATAGCTCAGTCTAGTTAGCAGCAGTACCAAGTGGAGTGTCCCAGGTGGAGTGGTCCTGGGGCCACTTTTGTTCAATGTCTTCACCAGTGACTTGGAAGATGGCATACAGTGAACCCTTGGCAAATCTGCAGATGACACCAAAGTAGAGGGAGTAGTAAATATGTTGGAGGGTAGGGCTAGGATTCAGAGCGAGCTAGACAGATTTGAGGATTGAACCTCTCACGAGGTTCAACAAGGACAAATGCAAAGTCCTGAACTTAGGATAGAATGATCCAATGCACCAGTACAGGCTGGGGGATGACTGGCTGGGCAGCAGCTGTACAGAAAAGGACCTGGGGGTTATGGAGAACAATAAGCCAAATACGAACCAGCAGTTTACCCTTGTTGCCAAGAAGGCTAATAGCATGCTGGGCTGCTTTGGTAGGTGCGTTTTCCAGTAGGTCAAAGGAAGTGCTTATTCAGCACTGGTGAGGCCACACCTGGAGTACTGTGTTCATTGGGGGGGTGGGGCTAGCCACTGCAGAAAGGTTGTGGACAAATAGGAGAGTCCAGCGGAGGGCAACAAAAATGGTGAGGGGGCTGTGGGGCATGATTTATGAGGAGAGGGTGAGTGAACTGGGTTATTTGGTCTAGAGAAGATAGGACTGAGAAGGGATTAATAGCAGCCTTCAACTACCTGAAGTGGGGTTCAAAAGAGGATGGAGCTAGACTGTTCTTAGTGGTGGCAGCTAACACAACAAGAAGCAACGGTCTCAAGTTGCAGCAAGGGAAGTTTATGTTAGATATTAAGAAGAATTTTCTCACTAGGAGGGTAGTAAAGCAGTGGAAAAGGTTACCCAAAGAAGTGGTGGAACCTCCATCCTTAGAAGTTTTTAAGACCCAGCTGAACAAAGCCTTGGCCAGGATGATGTAGTTGGGGATAGTCCTGCTTTCAGCAGGGGTTTGGCCTAGATGACCTCCTGAGGTCCCTTCCAATCCTAGTTTTCTATGATTCTATGAAACTGAGAGCCTGCATAGGAAGCAAGCCAAGTACTCTATGCACTTTTCTGTTTTTATTGTTATGTGGAGCCTGCCATCAAAGAGTGTGGAGAACCCCATGCAGGATATTTTTTTTGAACCAGAACTTATGCTTGTATTTTAGGGGTTTCATTCCCATACTGCTTGCGCAGGAGCACTGTACTGTACTGAGCACAGCAAGACAAGCAATCCTATAGAGTCCATGAGGGACAAGTTCCATTAGTGCCTGAGAGGAACCAGCTGAGGTCCAGGTGGCTCATAACTTAAGAAGGGCCAGACTTGGACTTTGGGGTCAGAGGGCCCAGTGCCTGGACTAGGGCAGAGATAGGACCAAGGGCCCAGGCAGTAAGAGATCCCCAAAAGACTCAGCAGCCTAAGAGGGGACAGAGATAGAGGCCTTTAAGGGCCAGAGCAGAAGCTGGGAATCCTGAAGCTCGGTTCAGTTAGTGGACCACTGCTAGAGGGCCCAGCAAGAGCAAAAAGGGCGGAGGCACTCTTGAACCATCTCCTTTCACTTGCTGAAGAGCTCCTCCCAGAAACTTAGTGTGGGTTAAGGGCATCAAAAGGCAGAAAACCAACAGGATCTTCACTGTTCACTAGCTGCAGAAAACATACCAGGAACAACATAAACCTCTCTACATGACCTTCTTTGACCTCACAAAAGCCTTCAACTCTGTCAAGAGACAAGCACTGTGGGAAATCCTGAGATATGGATGCCCACCAAAATTCATCACCATTCTTTGCCTGCTCCATGATTTTATGTGAGCAGCGGTTTTCAGTAACAGGTCTATCACAGATCGCTTTGAGGTTAAAACAGGAGCAAGGCTACATCATCTCTTCAACACTCTTTTCAATATAACTTACTGCAATGCTACACCTGACCACCAATGAGCTTCCAGCTGGAGTGGAGCTAAACTACTGAACAGATGGCAAACTGGATCTCAGCAGACTCCAAGCCAAAACTAAGACTACCCCAACCTCAATCAATGAGCTCCAGTATGCTGATGATACTGTAGTGTGTGCTTACTTGGAAGCAGATCTTCAGGCAATTGTTCAAATCTTCACTGAGGCGTACAAGAAAATGGGACTCACACTTAACATTAAGAAAACTAATGTCTTTAAGGAGCTCTTAATGAGCAGTCTCCAGCTCTAGCAATTCAGATTTATGGTGAGACTCTGGAGAACTTTGAGTATTTCCCCTACCACAGAAGCCATCTCTTGCAGAAAGCTGACAGCAATGAAGAAATCCAGCATTTCCTCAAATGTGCAAGTGCAGCCTTCAGACACCTGAGGAAATGGGTGTTCAGAGATTGTGACATCAGATTCAAAACCCAGCTCATGGTTTCTAAGCAATCGTGATCCACACCTTACTGTATGCAGCTGAGGTGTGGACAATGTACAGAAGACACTTCAAGTTGCTGAAAAAATACCATCATTGCTGCCTTCAGAAGATCCTTCCAATCCGGTGGGAAGATAGATGCACCAATGTCAAGTGTCCTCTTGGAAACCAGCACAAACATCAAAACCATGATTATATGACATCAGCTTCACTGGGTCTGCCATGTCATGTGGAAGTCCAACTCCAGAATCCCAAAGCAAGTTTTACTCTCCCAGTTCAGTCAAAGTATAACAGTTGGGCCTTGATTTAAACAGTGGTTACATTCTTGAAAAAATACCATGCAGATAGAAATAGTGTAAAAAGATACTAAGGGCCTGGGGGAAATAAGGTTTAGGTTCCAGATGCAGCCTATAATTTGGCTGATAAATGCCCGTGTATGCACACAGCTGCAGTGCAGCATGCAGGCAGAAAGGAGCAGAACCCAGCAGCTTGAAGAACTGCATGCAGCTGCTAAGTCTGGTGTGGTGGAAGGGGAGGGGGGAGGGGGGAGGGAAGGGGCATGGGGAGGCAGATCAATGTCCCTCATGGTGTGGGAGTGGGGCGGGGGCAGATGCTGCCCAGCCAGGGCAGGGCAAGCATGGGGTGGAGCCATGGCTCATCCGGGTGGCATGGGGAGGGGGAGGGCTCTTGCTGCTGTGCACACCCTGGGAGGGCATGGGAGTGGGGTGGACATATGCCCCAGGATCTGTACAGGTTGGGGCAGACAGGCTGCAGCTGCAGGCTTGAGCCAAGGCTGCACTGGGATTTTCTCAGCAGGGGCTAGGCTTGGGGTGGGCAGTGGCAGCACAGAGAGAGGCTATGGGGGGGGGCTGCAGCCACTCCAAATTTCACTTTAGCCCCCCCGCCCCCATAGTCCCCTTCCAGTGCCGCCACTGCGCATCCCAGCCTGGCTCAGCCCCTGCCAAGAAGAGCCCCGCACAGCCCCAACTCTAGCCTGCAGCTGCAGCCTGCCCCGCAGAGATCTTGGGGGCATACGTCCCTTCCCCTACGCCCTCCTCATCTCACAAATGAGCCACAGCTGTCCCAGGCCTGCCCCAGCTCCTGCCCCACTCCTCTCACCATGGGGAGTGTTGATCTGCCCCCTGACACTCCTTCCCTCCCCCTTCTCCCCTCCCCTTCCACCACAACAGAACACAACACACGTAACAGCTACACTGAGAGCAGCATGGTGGGGGAAGGAGGGGAGTGACCAGCTGGTTCTAGACACATCTGCACATGCTGCAACACATGATGTGTTGGGGACCATGCTGCACCCTGTAAAAGGGAATCCATACCATGTACAAAATTAAAGTGTCATAATTAATTGATCGTGCATAACTGAAACTGTGAAAAAATACTATGTAAATAAAGGCCCGACTGTACTCAAATAAGGGCAGAGAAAGTACTTCAAGGACCTCCTCAAGGTCAACTTGAAAAAAAAATGTAACACTGAGATCAACTCATGGGATACTATTGTCCAGGACTGTCCCAAATGGAAGAAGTCTGCTGCAAGGACCACAGTCCTTTGAAACCTCTTGGCAACAAAAGAAGATGGAAAACCAGACCAGCAAAAATAGCATGTTGTGGAACGAACCAAGAATCCAATGCCACCCACCTCACATGGAAACACATGCCTGAGTTGCAATAGAATCTGTCGATCCTGGATTGGCCTTCTCATCTAGGGACCCACTGATAAAGTAATCATGGCAACCATCCTTGGCTGTGAGGGATTGCTGTTGTTGGGGGGAACCAATAAGGGAACAGTCACTGCCTTTCCCCCTAGGGTGAAAAGATCATAAAGGTGTGCTATTTAACAAATTATTTACAAGAATTTATAACTGACACTGGTTTATTGTAGCAAGACCAGTAAAGTATTCCACCAGGTGATCCACACAAGAACTGCTGGCTATAACGCAGTCCAGTCCAGACTTTTTGTCACACTGTAACACTTGAGTTACATACGTTTGGCAACCTACCACTGCAATTTCCAGATGGTCTTGAAGGGAAGCCCTACACATAGTGCATTGCACCCCCACTGCTGCTGAGCCCTGACTCTGGCTCGGCTGCAGCCCCATACCCCCACCATTGACACAGATATCTCAGAGGGCATATGCCCCCTATGCCTCCCCCCATACACTGCATATGGCCTCAAGGTTACATATGCATGGAGGGTGGTGGCCAGATCCAAATCTGAAAGAAAGGACCAGCAGATGGAGTTTGGTGAAAGGAGATCTTAGCCACCTTTACTACCAGTCCACCAGAGGGTTGGGGAGTACCACAAGGCTAAGAATCTGAGTGACAAGGGGAGGTTGAACTCCATCAGTGAGGTGTTCCAACCCTCCCCACCGCCAACAAATCAAGGAGTTTCCCCACCATCATTTCTATCTTGTCTGGATTCCGTTTCATTTGGTTTGCCTGCATTCAGTCCCCAACTGCAGGTAGGCATTGGGAAAGGACCGAGACTGTGGAGCTAGTGTGAGAAGAAGAGAGGTAGACCTGGGCGCCATCAGAAAACTGATAGCACCTCACTCCAAATCTCTGCACAATCTGATGGGACAGCCTTGTATGCACAATGCACATGGAACAGGAGGGGAGACAGTCCTGAGAGGATGACGAGCAATCACATATAGTCACCCTTTATTACCTCCCTGCTAGGAAAAAGTGAAAGAAATTTACAGCTGTTCTAAGAACTCCCACCAGGGTTATGTAAACAAATATACTTTATATATCAAAGCATGTTTATTTTTAAATCAGATACAGCTATTCCTAAATCTTTGACCAATGATTAACAAGTCCATCAAACAAGCAAAAGGTGAGGGTACAATATTCCTTTTCAGAGTTCTGGTTCAAGCAAGTGTCAAGGATAAGTTAAAATCACTTGAAATAAGATATAAGATGTTTAAAGAAGTATTTTACAGAGGATTAAAAAAGCTGAAAATATTAGATATTCTGTTTATATGGCAGCACAGATTTAATAAAATATAATTGTTACATCTCTGTCAGGGTGTTTGAAGTTGCCATCACATTTATGAAACAGTAAATCATACAGACTGTCAGCACTACAACTGAAACTGAAAGTGTTCTCACAATTTGTTTGTGCATGCATAATAAAATTGTTTCACACAAGTCAGCTAATTATGCTAACCAGACATCAACATATGTTATGGAAAAAGGCACTGTTTGAATAGATAATAAATGTACTCAGCGATTTCACTCTCAAAACTTTAGATGTTCGTGTATCAGGAAGTTTCCCCTCTGTATATACTGTAAAAGAAGAACTGATAACAGTGTTTGATATAAGGCCTTGGCTCAAAATAAATGTGCTAGTGAATAGGAGAAGATGCAGAACTAATACCTAGAGTCCAAAACTAAATCAAAATCAACTCTCCCTTTTTAGCTTGACTGGGCACAGAGTTGATAAGGAAAAGATGAAAAGTCCTGGCTATAAGCCAAGGATAACTATGTGTTAACATTCTAGTGAGGCCTTTAGCAATGGTCCAGAAGTTACTTTCCTCTTGTCTCATTTACGTTGAGCAATATGCTTGTGAATTAAAGACATAATTGAGAGACAAAAGGTAAAAGAGAAATTATTATTAGCCCCAGTTGATATAACAAAGTACATGCATATACCTGTAATATTGGAACTCCACCTTGTGGTGATAATTGTAACCATATATAGGAAGCAAATGGGGAGAAAGAGAAAAAATTATTAGTCCTGTCAAATGAGCAAGAAGAACTGCAGAAATTTGAAGTCTGAAATGTGATGTATAAAGTCTGCCTAGACTCACTTAGAAAACCTTGCAAATTCACTTAAGACATATAATGGAAACCAAGCCTGAAGGAGTTTTGCTTATGTCGAGACAAATCCTCAGGGAAATCAGAATCATATAATGCATAATGCACAACTATAGGGAAGAGCAGCATGAAGACAGGTGGACTTACACCACCGTTTTTGCTCCTTCTCTTCAACCCAAAAGGCTGGAAATCAGTTTGACCCTAGAATAAATTGGAGCAGCCTCAGACAGCAGCGTCCGATTTTTGCTAGCAATAAATGCTGCCTAGAGCCACGATAAAGGTCCTAGACTGTTGGAGCATAATGTGTTGTAGCCCTGCGCCACACCTAAGCTAAGAAACCAGGAACAGCTGTTATAAATCCAGATACCTCATTTTACATAGAAAAATGCTGGGTGGCAAACTTAAACTTCTTCTAGTTCTTTCTTTCTGTTCCCTTTTGCCAGAAAGGAACACAAAGGGGAGCATATTTAACTCTTCAGCAAAAAACAAGAGTAGTCAGAGAGAGAAGGCCCACTGTAAACCTTGAATAAAATGATATTGCCAGAAGTTTCTATATCTTAAAAAGCTGATGCGTGACAATTACAATGCTCATGTATACATGTAGCAATGATGGCAATACTGTTCGCTTTTATTACAGGGTGGCACATGTGCATATGTAAAAAAACATAGAGAAAATTGATAATTAAATTTTAGTAATGGTGCTCTAAGATTTCACCAGCACTTAAAAATATAGGCCTTGAAGATAGCGGTGGGGGCCTGCTAAGCAAACTCCTTGCTAAAATTGCGGGAATTACTAGAAGCATTAGGAATTCTCTTTGTTGGGCAACATGAGAGAAGCATTGCATCAGGGGTGTCAAACTCATTCAGCCCTGGGGCAAGCACTTGAGTGGTATGGAGCTGGTCTGCTAGCCAGATCACACCAACAGACCAGTCCCTTTCACTGAAGCCAGCACACAGAGCAACTTGGGTATGGACATGTCATGTAGTGCACACCATGGACCAGCCATGTGTGCTGCATGCAGCATGCACCAGCCCTGGTCCAGAACTCACACATGGAGCTGTCATGGGGCATGCACTACATGAGATGCCCATGCTGAACAGTACCTGTACATTGGCTCTCATGTATGGAGCCAGTCTGTGAGCCTGATCTGGATCATCCCTAGATCTAGTGTGCAAGACCAGTCCAGCAGGGTGCCACATGCATCATGTACAGGGCTGTGTGAAGCTTTGGTTGCTGATTTGATTTGGAGGAGATTTGGCCCAATTAGGCAGCCAAATCTCTGAATCAGAATCAAATTGGGAGGCCTATTAAAAAGGCCAAATTGACCTGAAGCCTCCAAATCAATTCAAAAAAGATTTGGAGAAGATTAGGAGATTCAGGCAGTCTCTGCTTGCCATTGCAGGGAGCTGGACCAGGGCTCTGTGTCGGTAATTAGTGGGTGGGACGGGGGGGGCTGAAGAAGGGGGGAGGGGACTATGGGGCAACACGTGCCAGGCCCCATCCCCTGCCTGCTTCCCTAGCTCCCATGAGTGCCCCCTGACCCCCGCCCACTCTCCCAGTCAATGGCTAATCCACCCAGCCCCAGCATCCCAGCTCTTGGGGTGGGGGGCAAAGCCCTGCACTCATCAGGTGCTGCAGCAGCCATTAGGGCCTCTGAGGGCTCGTAGAAGAACCCCCACACAACAGTGTGAGATAGTGAGGGGCAGCGGGGATTGCCACTGCCCCCCACTTCCCCCTCCCACCTGGCAGAAGCTGATGAGTGCAGGCCATTTTTTTTTTTTTTTTAAGGTGCAGTGGCCAGGCGAGGCAGCTACTGATGGGAGGCTGGGAGAGCCGGCAGGGGTTGGGGCCTATTCGATTTGGAGAGTCAGTTGATTCGGCGGTGGCCAAATCTCTGAATCAGATTTGGCCAAATCAATTTTGAATAGTGATTTGAATCACCAAACCAAATCATTGTCCCCTGAATTGACCAAATCAGAATCTGAAGTGAATACTAGCCACTTCACACAGGCCTATCATGTACCAACCCTAGTTCAGGGACTGTGCTGAATACAGTGCATAGGACTGGCCCACACTAGACCAGCCCTGCCAGTTCAAAGGGCTCCAGTCAACAGAGATGGTCTGCCTGTCCAATCTAGATTGGCCCTGGAGCCAGTGGACAGAGTTGGTTTGGTGTGGGCCCTGTACTGGCCTCCTGTGCCACATGCAATGCCAGGTCTAGCCCTGGTATGTTTTTGCTAGGTATGCAATACACGTGCATGTGTCTGCCTCATTCTCTCTAGTATGTGCACTGGTCCAAAATGGTTGAGCCATATGCAGCATGGGAGTCTGTGGACAGCACATGCAGTGCACCAGGGTGCTCTTAGACTCACAGGCTGGACTGTAGGTCTTGACAGGCTGGATCCACCCTGCAGGCCATGTCTTTGACACTCCTGCATTATGTGGTGGATCAAACTGCAGTCCCTACACCCCTTCAACAAAGCACACATGTTGGTTTGCCTTACACTGCTGTCAGGCCTTATGTGCTTTTAAGACACCTGGAGTAAAGCATGCATTAAAGTATCCTAGATTTCTACAACTACACTACTAATAAGTACAGAGAGAGGAAAAGTCACTATCAAGCAATAGGGAGACTTTCACTTATCCTGTTATTAAAATGCCACTGCTCAAATTTCTTCTACAGTCATTGAGAGGCTTAAGGTAATGCTAAAGCACAAAGCATTTCAGCAATATTCAGTATTCCAATATAAGTAGCAAACCCTCTCCATGGTCAGATAGTCATTTGCCACTGTAAGTGCAAATGTGTTGGAAGAGATATTACTAGCTTTCCATAAACACTACATCCAAATAGAAGGAAGAGATGAGTCATTAGCTACTCCTTTGTAAGTGCATCTAAATCTCCATGTCATCAGGGGTTTTCTGCAAAAGAAAGATACAGATAGGAAAGTAAAAGGCACTCCACTAATCCACATAGAGGTTAGTAACATAGTCTTAAAGAAATTCTACTGCTGTTCACTATAAAAATACATTGTTCCTAATAGTTCACTGCAAAAATAATGTCTGCAAGAAAGTGATTGAACCATGCACTCTCTTTATCTGCATTCAGAATATCTCTGGGTAAAACTTAAATCCCTTGCATCTAGCTCCTCCACAGCCAGGTTAACACACAGCTGCCCCATAGTTACATCCTTATTCATCACTATCAGCACACAGCAATGTACATGGTGGAAAAGGTCTTGTTACAATAATCCGGTGTCAATTATAGAAACACAGACACAAAAAAACGGCATGCAAACCACATCTGTTTTAGAATACGTACTAACACAGAAATGAAACTACAGTAGCCAAACAATAAATAGCTTGTCTAATAAGGTCCCACAGAAGGATAATGATCTTGTTCATAATAGTACGAATTTAGTTGCTTAACAAGTGTCATGTCCCCAGTAATTTCAATTTAATTACTAGAGAGGCTTTATTCAGCATTTGTAGAAAGGAACAGTATACTGCACCACGGCTGATTCTTGGTAAAATGCTTCTGACTTCAGTCTGTGCTGTGCAGACAAGATGTCAAAAATGAAGGGATGTCAAAATAATTCTACCAACTGCAGCAGAACACTAAGCAAATAGCGTATTTTTTTCTGAAATGATTTAAATTCTTATTTTTTTCTTTCTTAAACAATATCATGGTTTGGGCACATTTTACCTACGCTAAGTTTCTGCAGCAATCAAATATACCTTCTTTAGCTCAGTAAAAATTGCAGCTTATATAAGCACCATGGTATTGTAGAAAGCATCTACAATAATAGATAGTAGATAGACAATAGAAAATATCTATTGTCATATTCAAGATTTTTGTATATTTTTTGTTCACATTTTCCACTGTACTGTCACTCTACAGCAGGGGTGGCCAACCTGCAGCTCTGGAGCCACATGTGGCTCTTCAAAAGTTAATATGTATCTTGTTGCATCTTTGCACAAGCACACGGTAGAAGATGGTCACCATGTGCTTGTTCAAAGATGCAAGGAGATGCATATTAACTTCTAAAGACCTGCATGTGGCTCCAGAGCCGTAGGTTGGCCACCCCTGCACTACAGTCTATTGCTGTATGGGGTCCCATTATTGCAACTTTGAGAACACTATTTATGGCCGTTGTTATCACCTTCATTGGCCTTCCTTCTTAGCTGCAATTGCTAATGAATATATTATCTTTGTACCAATAATGTTTCAGATATCTACACTCAAAGAATAATCTTTATATGAGCAGTATGCTGTGTATGCTATGCTACATATCTATGACATTGCTCTTTATTTATTACTCTTTTTATAATGTTCAGTGTAAAGCAATTTAAAAAGAGAGACTCAAATGGAGTAAATTTGCATAGTTTTCAAGCAAGAAGGTCTTTTTATATATAATTTAGCTTCTTTCCCCTGATACATTCCCCATCAATACCTTTTTTCTGCAAGAAATATTTTTCCTACTAGCTTTTAGCTGAGTGTTAGCATTATAATCTCCTTGAGTCAGAGTTTATATCTGTGATCTGTTTCACATGGTAGCTGTAATGTGGTGCTGACTGACCAGTATCACAGACTCTTTCCTTTTCTAAACAAGATTTTTTTTTCCTTCTCAGAAATATCCAGATCTGCTAAAGAGCCAAGAAATTCAGTTGAGCAGCATTCGAGAATCTCCATTGAGCTGAGCTTAAATAGTACCCCCACTCAGGAACTGTCACTCACCTAGTACCAGATTTTACCTATTTTCATCCTCCTTTCACAGTCCATATATACCATGTGTAATCCTTTTAGCCAGACAGATTGACAGACAGGAATAAGTAGTAAGAAATGTTTATAGTGTGAGTTCAAGACAAAACCCCCCAATAACCTAACTATAGGTTATGCCCGCCTGTTAAAATTTAAAAACATCTAAAGGCCTGACAAATAAAAATAAGATTTTTAAAAGACCTGACTAATGAAGTACAGTCATATCTAATATGTGTTTTGCACTACTCATTAACAGACCTAAGGTGGAAATTGTACTACACGCTTAAGTTGAGCCTTTTTCTTGCTAGAAAATGTATGCCTCGTTATCAACCTGTAATGGACCATAAAGGAAGCATACAAGTTAATGGTAATCAGCTATTTGCTCATATAGTTACACACTTGCATCTACTGTCAGAGTAGATATGCACATTGTTTATGTATTTGCAATTAGAAAACTCCAGCCTTTTCAGTCAAATTTCTATATACTTGAACAGGCAAAATTTACCACTATACTTTGCACATAAAAACAATATTTATATACCAAAGAGACAACTCAAAATCAAAATCCATCTTATCCATACGTATTCCAAGTAGCATTATTATTCTTGTTTGTGACCCGAGTGGGACCTGGTGCAGGTGGGCAGCCTTCCTCTGCTAGATTGGGGTGTCCGGGGCCAGAAGATCAGGACTAAACCTTCATGGAGGAAACCCTCTGGCCTCCATGGCTTGGGCATTGCTTGGAAGTACCTGGTCCATTGACACCTGGCATATTGCAAGGCTTTTTTTGCTACATGGTCTTGGAGTAAGAGGGTGGGAGTGGAGGGGCACTGAGCATTCAAGCCAAGGCAAGCAGGCGGATGCCCATGTAAACGTCAGGAGCAGGTTTGTTGTGGCCAGCTCCCTCTGTGTAGTGGGTAAATGATAGTGGCAATTGTACATCTGAAAAAAATGGTATTGTCAGAAGCATGGGATGTCTGGTGGAAGCCCCTGGAAAGTCTGAGGTTGTGGGGGTGGCTTGACCAGTGAGGCACCAGTCACTCTGGAACAGAGGCCGCACCTAGCTGATGTAAAAGGAAGAGGCAGGTGCAGGGCCCATACCTTCAAGGAATTTCACTTCAAGGAATTTCACCCACTTCCAGCCATTCATGCAACCCTCCAGCCTTCCACCCAGCCCCTCATAGCCATACCTTCACCCACAGATGAATGCTGCCAATGAAACCCCACAGACCATGATCACACACACAGTCCCTGGGACACTGTTTCCCACACAGGGGCCTCGGCTGTTCAGAACCCACTTTTCTGACCCCTTGTGCCCCCCCCACCCCTCAGAGGTGCAGAGCTCACACTGGTATCCCTACTACCAGTGCAGAGGCCCCTGCACCAGCACAACCCACATAAGCCATAGTCACCCCCTCCTCCCACTTCCCCTGCTGACTCAGGCCCTGAATGTGGATGCCATGCAGCCTGGGATACTTCCCCCTGCCCCCCAGGTTCCCTGAGGCCATGATGGGGACCCAGGTCTCAGTGGAAACAGGGAGCCCCCGAGAGAAAAGGGGATGGGAAAGGAAGGGGGAGGGGGGAACCACAGCTGATATAGGCTGTCACTATGGTCACAGCCCTCTCTCAGGCCATTTTAGACTGAGAAGCCCAGAAAGGGGTTGGGTTGAGGAGGGTAGTGCAGTGATGGGGAAGGCATGGGAGGTGGTGAATTGCCCCATCCCACAAGCTCACAGAGCAAGGCCTCCAGCCACTAATTGATCAGAGAAGCAGTGATGTTGACCTCTTGCTCTCTCCCTCACCCCTGCCCTATAATCCTGAAGCACTGCCAAGGTGCCAAGCCCCACCCTGCTCCATGCAGCATGCCCCAGTTATTCCTTCTCTCCCTTCCCATCTAAGACAAGGACAGATGTTATGGTCATAGTCCTGCAAGGGAACTGTTATCTCAGCCACTCTGCTCTCTGTGACTCCGAGGTTGTGCACCTAGATAGAGCTGGCAAACGGCATAACATCACTCTCTGACTGATCCATGAGCAAAGCCCATTGGACACCGGCTGATTCCATTCTCATGGTGTGGGCAGTCAGTGTACTGACATCTCAGGGCAATCACCAACACCCCCACCCACTCCTGCAGCCATGACCCCATTCTGACCTTTTCACGCCTCCCCACTTCCAATAACTCAGCTTCTGAAACCATGGCAACCTCTCCTGAAATATAAATAGTAGAAAAATGGTGATGAAAAGCCAAGGGTGTCATATGGCAGGAATCTTCTGATGCACCCGAGCTCTGAGGAAATTCTCTCTGAGTCAGGTAACAGCTTGAGCAATGCGTCAGGCTTTCAGCTCATCATAGCAGATCCACAGGTAGCAATCAAGGCATCTTCTCCCATCAAGTTCCCCAGTGCACCATCACAGAAGACAAGACCTCTCCAGCTGACAAATACCTCCCAGAGGACCATGTCAAGCAGCAAGAGCATGACATACTGGCTGGGGGTCCTCATGGAAAAATGTACAAGCACATCCCTATACTGGCTGGGGGTCCTCATGTTGAAATGTACAAGCACATCCCTTCAGGCCTGACTGACTCTCACCAGGAGAATGCTGGGAGCATAGACCCAAGTCCTCCAGGACTCGGGGCCAAAATGCTTCTCCTGAAAAGGAAGCATAGCAGGGGGAGTGGGAGTGTAGTTGTCCTTGATGACAGCTGAAGGACTGGAGCCATCTTGCCTCCCAGCTCCCACACTTTGACTGGGAGATGCCAGGGGGAAAGGGGGCTCTGGGACAGGAGATGTGACATATTGGAGCCACTGACCCACAAGATGTGACGCATAGAAGCCACAGGCCCAAGGAGGCAAAAAGGTATTTGGTAGGGCCCAACCTGGGAAGCAGCAGTGGGCGAGATGAGTGGGAATGGGATACACGAGACTTGACGCCAGGGCCTGCCTACCAGGCCCAACTCACTACTCTTGACCACTGGCAGTCACCCTGTATGTGCAGTTCATACAGCAGTTCTAGGACAGTCCCAAAGGGGTGCAAAAGTGCTCACAATGGGGTGAAGAGTGAGGCCCACCAGCCTGTTGGGCCAAGCTTCTGCTGGGACAGTATCAGGGAACAAAGCCCACTGGCCCCCAACAGTTATGAAGCCCAGAGTGGACCTCTTCCACTCTCTATGGTCCTACTCCTAGCCCAGCTCCCACTGCAGGAGTGTGGTGCAGTTCTGGCAAGGAAAGGCAGCCTCTGCACTTAGACCAGCTGCATGACATGAGCCCCAAGGGTAGGGGTTGAGGGACCTGGGGTCCCATGTGGGAGAGCCAGGAGTCTACAGCACCCTCTGTGGCAAAGACTCTCACCCTGCCCTGCAACTACCCCCTTCCCAGCCCAGCAGCTGCCTCCTGACCTGCAGCTCTCTCAGACAGTGAGTCCAGAATCACACACCCTTTCAACTCCTAAATGGAGAAGTCCCTGATCTTTACCCCCGACCTCTGAAAATAGAGTGCAGATCAAAAGTTCCCTACCCCGTGCCTCCTCGCCAAGATTTCATGTTTTTGAGTTCAGCCCTGCAGTATCCCCCCCTATCCTCACTCCCTTCCCCATTCCAACCAACCCTTCCAAGGTTCTTTTGTCCCTTTCTCAATCCTCCTCCCTTGCCCCTTCCAAGGGGTTGCTGGTTTGTCTCAATTGGGAAGAGGGACAAAGTTGGGACAGGAGATGTGACATCAAGCCAGCCAACCAGGGTTCACAAGTTTCCCTCTACTAAACACACAAAAAGTTTGGCAGCAACATTTTACTAAACTGAGGTATGTGTCTTCCTCATGCTGCACTACCCACCCCCACCACCCCCATGCCACTGTATGCCCCTAGGCAGAAGACGGAGACAGGGGAAGGAGAATGGTGCTCTGGCAGCCTGGGTTATGGGTAGCACTGCCCAGGAGAGGAGACCTATGGCATAGGCACTCAAAGCCCTCTGTTCCTACTCATATCATGGTCCATGAGAGTGAGGAGGTAGTCAACCAGAACTGTGGATCTGGACTACTTGCCACTGTACAGACAGGGCCCTTGCATTGGTAGGGGGAACACCCTCTCCCCCAGTCCTATTTGCACTGCCAGGCCCAGTCTGCCCACTACGCCTCCTCAGCCTGGGCTTTGCAGCAGACCTCCCCCTTGGTCCCACAGATGTTGTGGAGGACACATAGTAATGATGAGTCACATCAAGTTCTCTGCATGCACTTTAAGTAGTGCACTGAGAGCCCAGAAGCATGCCTTGAGGTAACCAAGGAAGTGCTTCACTGTAATGTGGCACCCATGCAGGCAGGAGTTGAAGTGCTCCTTCCAGCAGTCCAGCTACCCCTCAATATGGCTTCATAATCCAGGGCAGGAAGAAGTAGGCCGGGTCCCAAGTGAGAAGTGGGAGGAAAAGGACATCACTGAAGACAAAATCAAGGACCCTGGGAACATAGCACCCATTCGTCATTAGCTCATGAAGCAGGGAGTTGCAGATGGGTGGGTTGGTGGCACCCAGGCCCCCTGCCTGTAGGGGTCACCTGGCGGGTCCTCAGGGCCTCGGGGAGGGCAGTGAGATGGCTGGGAGTCCCCTCACTTGTCCCCCATGTACCTAGACTGAGGCCCTGGAGGGGCAGGTGAGGGAACTCCAGGCAGAGGTTAGTAAGCTGCATGGGGTCAGAGCCATTGAGGATGAGATTGATGGGTATTTTCACTCCTTACAGGATTGCTCAAATAGTGGGATGGCACCACAAAAGGGACCCAACATAAGCAGATGAAAGACAGTCACCTCTAGTTCTAGACAATCCAGAATTAGACCCTGCACTGTTGGAACAACTCCTCCAGTGCAGCTGCGAACTGATTTGTGGCCCTGGCATCACTGGGAGTGAGTGCAGTAATGGAGATTGCAGTAACTGGGGCCATACCCATAGCTACCACCAGGCAGGCTGCGAGGCAACAGAGCAACCGGAGAAGAAAGTGTCAGGTAATCCTAGTAGATGACTCCCTGCTGAGAGGAATAGAGGGAGCCATCTGCCATCCAGATCCCACAGGACAGAAGGTCTGCTGTCTCCTGGGGCACAGATTCATGATGTCACAGAAAGGATCCCCAGGCTTGTCCAACCCACAGATTACTACCCCATGTTCCTTATACATGTGGAAACAAATGACATGACCAGGAGCAATCCAGACCACATCACAAGTGACTACAAGGCTCTGGGGGCTGGGCTTAAAGGATTGGGGGCTCAGGTAGTTTTTTCCTCTGTGCTCCCTGTTGCAGGCCATGGTCCAAGGAGGCAAGAATGTATTGATGAGATGAACTGTCTCCGACGGTGGTGCCACCAAGAAGGCTTCAGCTTCTACAACCCACAGTGCCCACTTCAAGGACAGAAGATTCCTGGGAAGAAATGGCATCCACCTCATGTGGAAAGTTAACTCCCTTTTCTCAGCCAGGATGGCCAATCTCTTAGAGAGGGCTTTAAACTAAGATCACAGGGGGATGGGGAAAGCTCCATTGACAATGAAACCAAGCAAGCCATTCTTATGGGAGATGAGAAAATAACTCCCATTCAACACAACAGGCATCCAGTGATCTCAGTAGAAGGACTTAGGTGCCTGTACACCAATGCCAGAAGCAGAGGAAACAAGCAGGAGGAACCAGACCTCCTGTTTTCCACTGGACGCTATGATCTAGTACGGATCATGGAAACCCAGTGGAACTCTCATGACTGGATCATAGCCATAAAGGGCTACGTTCTTCACAGAATGGATCAAGTAGGGAAAAGAGATGTGGGTGTTGCCCTCTATGCAAAGGAGCATTACAACTCCCTACAGACCAATGTTAGCCCCAAAGAAGAACAGCTTGAAATCCTCTGGGTTAAGCTCCAGGGGAGGTGCGGTGAAAGAGACCTGACTGTAGGTGTATACTATAGGCCGCCTAACGAAAGGGAGGAACTTGATCTAGCATTCACCTGTGAACTAATGGAGGCCATGGAACATAGTTGTCATGGGTGGCTTCAACCAGACATCTCCTGGGAGGAATGCTCGGTCGGCTCGGATCAATCACAATCCTTCCTAACCAGCACTGAAGAGCTTTTTTTTTTTTTTAATTCAGGAGATGCACAGGCCAACTAGAGGCAATGCACTTCTTGACCTAGTCCTGGCCAAAAGTGATGACCTGGTGACCAACTTAAACATAGAGGGTAGCCTAGGCATGAAATTATGTTCACTGTCCATCACAAGGCTGACAAAACAGATACCAGGTTTGAAGTCCTGGACTTCAAAAACACAAATTTTAATAAGCTCAGGTCACTAGTTGAGAATGCTTTGAGAAACCAAGGACCACAGGAGCACGAGAAGAATGGTCATTCCTTAAGGACACAATCCTTAGGGCTCAGAGAAAACCCATTCCCTTATGATGAAAAAGTAGCAGAGGGGTCAAAAAACCCTCTTGGATAAGCAGGGAAGTTACAGCCCTCCTACAGAAAAAGAAAGAGGTGTACAAACAATGGAAACTTGGGACAGCCTCTAAGGAAGACTACTTGACAATGGCCCACACTTGTAGAAACCAAATTAGGCAAGTGAAGGCTGAAACCAAACTAAAACTAGCTACAAGAATTAAGGACAACAAGAAGTCCTTCTTTAGCTACATAGGAATTAAAAGGAAAACTAATGGGAGTGTGGAGCCACTACTCAATGCTTCAGGATACCTGGTCACTACTGCTGAGGAAAAAAAGGAACTCGTAAATGACTAGTTTGCTTTCACAAGACCAAGGAGGACAACACACCAGGTAGGGCACAAAATGAACAGGGCAGAATTGATACCATTCCTACCACTGCCACAGAACTGGTGTATGATCAATTAAAGAAATTAGATGTATATAAATTAATATGATCAGATGAACTCCACCCAAGAGTGATGCAAGAGTTGGCCAAAGTAATCGCAGAGCCCTTGGCAAAGGTCTTTCAAAAATCATGGGCCGCTGGAGAAAACCCAGAGGATTGGAACAGGGCCAGTGTTGTGCCCATCTTCAAGAAGGGGAAGTATGAGGACCTGGGAAACTACAGGCTAATTAGCTTAACTTCTATTCGAGGGAAAATCCTAGAAACATTCATCAGAGGCTATATGTGACAAACTTGTAGAAGGCATGTTACTTAGTAACAGCCAGCATAGCTTTGTCGAGGACCGGCCTGGTCTGACCAACCTAATTTCTTTCTATGATCAGATGACTTGTCACCTGGATGAGAGAAAAGCGGTTAACATCATATACCTCGACTTCCAGAAAGCCTTTGACCTGGTATCCCATGAGGTACTGATCAGAAAATTGGAAGATATTGGGCTCAACTGTGGGACTGTCAAGTGGGTGAAAAACTGGTTGTGAGGTAAGATGCAGAGAGTCCAAATGAACGGATAGGTGTCATCCTGGCAAGATGTGGGCAGCGGCGTACACCCAGGGGCAGTACTTAGCTCAGTGCTGTTCAACATCCTCATCAGCGACATGGATGAGAAGATGAAAAGCCCATTGGCCAAGTTCGTGGACAACACCTACATATGGGGTTGTACAGACACATCCACAGATAGGCTGCAGTTAAAAGCACATCTAGACAGACTGGCATGTTCAGCAGAATGGAACCAGATGAGGTTCAACATAGAGAAATGCAAAGTGCTGCATCTGGGAAGAAAGAACCCACAGCATACCTACAGGCTGGGCAACACTAACCTGACCAGCTCTACAAATGAAAGGGATCTGGGGGTAACAATAGACCCCTGCCTGAATATGAGCTGGCAATGCGACGCAGTAACAGCTAGGGCCAATAAAACTCTGGGGTCATCAATCGATGCATCTCCAGTAAAACCAAAGAAGTGATTCTCCTGTTTTACTCAACGTTGGTGCGACTGCAGCTGGAGTACTGTGTCCATTCTAGGTGCCGCACTTCAACAAGGATGTGCTAATGCTCGAGAGGGTCCAGGGAAGGACCACCCATATGATGAGAGACTATACCTGAGGTGTACATCAGAGGCTACCATGGCAACACAGTGTCTCATATAGGCATACATCAGGGGCTCAGTGAACAACTGTTCACCAGGGCACCCTGGGGGAAAACTAGAAACAATGGCCACAAACTTCTGGAAGATAGTTTCAGGCTGAACATTAGGGAAAACTTCACAACTAGGGTGTCCAGTGGGTATGCTTATATGAGACACTATGTTGCCATAGCAATGAGTTACGGTGATGTAACATCAGCAGGCATGAGCTATAACACTGCTGCTACTATGCAGTACATTTGAAAATAACCTGTGTGGTGCCAGGACAGCTCAGTACTGGTGGTTACTGTGCAGTCAGACGCACGTGTAGGCACACCTAGTATGAATCAGGCGCACATGTAGACACACCTAGTATGAATTAAAATACATTGACTGTAACTGAAAAAGATACTAAGCTCAGTTGGGAATGTTATTAGTCTTTATAGTATGTTCCCCCTGTACCTTAATACTCTGCCTGTAACTGAAAACTTAAATGATGAAAATGTTTTAAGAAATATAATATATGGAAAATTATATTGCTTCACAGAAAGGAAGAGAAGGTAGAATGAGAAGAATCAATGGAAATTGTCCAGGGAAAGCATGATGCCGACTGCTGCACACACAGTTATTATTACCGTTATTGTAAAATCATGAACTGTAGATCACCCTATAAATCTGCTACATACAATCTAAAAAAAAGAAAAAGAAAACCTGCATCTAGAGTCATATTCACTCACTTCTCTGCATCTTTTTTATAAAGTGGGACAAAATTCTGTGATTTTTATCTTTTTTTAACATTCTATTATCCTACCTCTAAAACTGGCTATAATTTGTAGCATATGGTTTTTCACAAGTTTCTACTCCTCAGTAAAAATAATGAGACATAAAAACCTACCTTCTCTTCATAGTTACCATCTTGGGTTTCTAAAGAAATGAAGCAAGCAAGACAACTGCTCCCAACTTTGTGCATAGTTCAAAACAAATTGCATTTTTCTATTCATGGTCAGTGTCAGGAACAGGATAATAAGTCAGAGCCTAGTGTCTCCAGTTGCTATTGATGTTCAGAAACAAATTCTTCCTTTTTTCAGTTATCATTTGGAAATGATATTTACAAGAAATGATGCTAGTAACAGTATACTGTGCCTCAGTTATTTACAAAATGTGTGAACCCATAAAGTATTTTCTGATTGTTTGGGTATGTGTGAATGCTATAATTAAGAAATGCAAAACTCTAGAACCCTTGGTTCAGAGATGATACCTTTTATTAGACCTAAGACTAATTATTAGACCTTAATTAGAACTAAGACACCACAAAAATATTAACTTTTTCTGCAAGCTTTCAGGCATACACACTCTTCCTTAAGCTCAGAGAAAATTAAAGATGGTAAGAAGTCCCCATAGGTAGAAAATAAACCTCATTTTTGCACAGAGGAAGCTGAAAGTGGAAGTCTGTTCCTCTGGGTCCATGAAAGTGTCTTTGTGAGTTGCTCTTTGATGTGCAGATAAGACAGGATTCCTTCCTTGGTAGTGTCAGATGGCAGGAAGGCAGGGAGGTAGAGAAATCTCTCTTTTTTTTTTTTTCTTTTCTTTTTTGCAATTTCTTAATTGGTCTAATAAAAGGTATAATCTCTGAACCAAAAGTTCTAAAGATTTGCATTTCTTTTTGTCTCAGACCAACACAGCTACCAAATACATCCCTGAAACGTGGAAGATGCCGAATTTTAGACAATTTTGGTTTTAAACTTCATGACTGAACAACAAGAAAGATTTAATAAAGAGAGATCTCCCTGCCTTCCTGCCATCTGACACCACCAGGGAAGGAATCCTGCCTTATCTGTACATCAAAGAGCAACTCACAAAGACACCCTCATGGATTCAGAGGAACACTCTTCCACCTTCATCTTCCTCTGTGCAAAAATTAAGTTTATTTGCTACCTATGGGGACTTTTTACCATCTTTAACTTTCCCTGAGCCAGAGGAAGGGCATGTGCACCCAAAAGCTTACAGAAAAAGATATTTTTTTGTGATTTCTTAGTTGGTCTAATAAGAGGCATCATCTCTGAACCTAGAGTTCTGGAGTTTTGCATTTTTTTTTGTCTTAGACCAACATGACTACCAAATAAATCTCTAAATGATAGTATTAAGATTTTGGTCATTGCAAATACAAACAATTAAAAGAAGCATCTTATGCCAGTCAACTGATTTAGTAGTATTGACACCCCCTGTATTTCCATTAGTCATTACTATAGACACTACAAAGAAATTTTTTTCCAACAAAATTTCTTTTCCAGAATTATACCACAGCACCACTCTGGAGAAGGTGAAGCATGATGTTAGTGAACTGTTAATCTTACCTGCAAAGTATCATCTTTCCTGCCTCATCCTACCATTAGCACAACATTAACAATAATTAAATGACTGTTTTTGCTTTAAAAAAAAGTCAGTGATGCTGTGAGTGCTGGTTGCTACTTCCTGTGATATGGGATAGAGGTAGCAATAGCAACAGTGCCAATAATTGCTTACTTTACTTATCTTACTTACTGAATTGGTGGTAAGAACAATATAAGTTAATAGGATTTAAATGTTCTCTCTATTTAAAACTGACAGCAGCAGACACGCATCTTATTTCATGAGTACATTGGTACCTGATGGCATTTCTCATTATGCAGGGACTGATACTTCTAGAGGTATCAGCACTTGAAGTTGTTTCCCATCAGAACAGAGTACTTATGTGAATTTCCATGTTGAAGTCTGACAAATATAGTCCTGATAAGTCAAAATCTCAGTCCCAAGGTTAGCAGGTAAATACCTGTATCTTCAAGAATGTTTAGTATATTTATAGTATTGTACAGCTTGGAATAGCAGACTCAAATGTGGTGGTATCTCAGGTCACTGAAAACATCAAATGCATAACACAAGAGACATCTTCTGAAGGTCAGGATCAACATAAACTATCTGCCAACGTCCAATCAAATAAGAGTTTTCGTTAGTGCCAGTAAAACAACAAAAATTCCTGCATAGTGAAGTATACCTGAACTGACTCTCAGACCTACTCTTCAAACTGAACTTCTCATTTATAATTTGACTCTGTTCTTGCATAAATCCACTTGTAACCTCTTACAGAGCCTTTGTTTCTTCCATTTATTTCAAGGAGTTTGTAGCAACAACATCAGAACACTTGAATGTGAAGATGAACTATCACAAAAATTGTAGTTGTGGGTGAGGGTTTGAAGTGGTGATTATGAGGATTCCTTGGGTTAACAAATGCTTATTAATGACAGGAACTGTTCTCAGTCTCTTAGGAGGCCCCTTACAGTCCTATACTTATAAACAGCTTGAGGTATAGATACAATTACAGAAGACGTACCAAATTATTCAAAACAGGACTGGGAGGGATCTCAAGAGATCATGTGATCTAAACTCTCTCTCAACAAGATCATCTACGTTTAAATACATCTCAACTAAATATTTGTAATCATGCATTGAGACAGATTAGGCAACACACCTTCAAATAATTCAGAAAAGTCATTATGAGCAACTAAACATCATTGTATTTTATTAATCAATAGGTGACAAAATGCTTTGTACAGCATAGACAAGTTTTTGAGAAAGAACACAAGATAGGACTTTAAAGAATTGGACTGTATCTAGCTAAACCATTACTGAAAAGAAAGTTACAGCCTTTACTCTGAAACAGTCTCAATGGAAGTTAACATACCAGTGAACTATGCTATGGAGCTTGATTAATTTCAGTGCCCTCAGGAAACATTGGTATTGAGATCAGCTCAACAAGTAATGTTCATGAAGGACCCTTTCAACAGTCAAATATGTGCCAGGTGCAATTCGCACAGTGTGCATATGCAGATAGTTGAGGGCTCCACATTCCAAACAGGCAAGTATCAATGAACACAGAATACTGAAGCAGTGACAAGGCTAGGGGCTCAATGAGCAGTATACCAATGATGGTTGCTGTGATTCACTATATTAAGTTCAAAGATCCTTCTAAGAAAACTGGATCAGTAGGATAAAGTGAGATTAGAAGCATATCCATTGCAACTAAAATGTATTATCAATGAAGAGGTTGCTCATGTGCCTGCCTTGCTGTTGGCCCATATAAAGGAACAGAATTCAAAGGTTAATACACAGAACAGGTTATGGAATAGCAATCAGTACTGGTGATGATGCAGTCACTGAAGATGGTATCCTAACAGATATGTGAATAAATCCCTCTCAGCAAGCATCAAAGAAGGAACTCTATGGATGGAAACAGATGTTTACCTTTATGGTGCCTTATGTTGACAAAATGGCTAAACAAACATCTATGTCCCTTATCACAACACAAATGCCCAAAATTTGTGGCCATGATGTAGGTGGTATAAATTTGTGCTGCTAGTTTGTGGCAGACATCTGTTTACTTAAATGCAAAAACAAGATGTGGTTAGCACAGAGATGGCCATGCTCTCCAGCTGTCCTAGGTAGGTGCATCCAGAGCTTCAGGGGCCCAATTGTGTATGATCCAGGAATTTCCCTTCCCCAGGCATGAAGGATTGGAATCCTGAAGCCACAGGAGCACCTACCTAGGTTTCCTCTGCCAGTGGGAAAACCTTAGTTTCCTCATTTTCAGAGGCACACCTCAAGTGTTACCCCACAAGATTGGGTCCCAGCCACTTCCAGGGGTGGTAAGGACCCATTCCTATGAGACAACCAAGCAACATCTGTTTTGCCCAATGACATGGCTCAACTGTGCTGAGATACGTACCAGCACATTCTAGGTCATCTAATCAGCTCTATTTTGCAATGTCTGTTTATACTTTATGTCATGAAAAACAATCACAAAAATAAGCTGCTGTGTTCTTTTATGTATTACACAATCCCCACAAATCCCCCAAATTTATAGAGAACCTGGGTAGAAAGAACAGTTATGATTGATCACATGTATAAAGAAGACAGGACTTCTTAGTTACCTTGGATGTACTCAATGTGTTGGGACCTACAGAAAAATCTTAGGACAAACAAATTCACACAAATATGCTATTAGAATAAACCACTACATCAGAAATATAATAATATCATGAAAGATGAAAATTTCTTGCTTGAAAAATGTTGATTGCCTAAACAGTCAATCAAGGAATGAAGTAGTTCATCATGGTACTTTACAAGTATGGAATACTATATATGATAAACAACCTCAATTCAAAGGTTCCTATGCAATATACTCTACTTAAATTGAGTGTCTTCAGACTAAATCCATACTCTTGTACAGATTTTTAAGGAAAGACCAAATATATGATATTATAATACATTACTAAATTACATAGTGTATAGAACAAATAACAGCTCATCTAGTAAATTATTATTGCTTTAGTCCAGCGGTGCTCCCCTTTCTGGCCCCACAGGATGGATGAGTGATGGGGGCAAGTCCATGGGCTGTTTCCTGCAGACCTGATCCTGTTCAGGGTCTGTTCATGAGCTTGGTCCACAGTTGTGCCCCATTGAGCTAGCCTAGCTGTCTTGTCCAGATCCAGTTGTGCCTACAGCCCACATAGCACACATTTGTGTACCAGATCTGGCTACACGTTCATTTGACCCGCCACACCAAATCTGCCCACATGGTGGCACAACCTCACATGCCATCCCAATCCTGTGTGCCAGATCTAGTGATGCAGTAACACTGTGGGCTAGCCTGACCCTGTGTCAGTACAATCTAATGATCTGGGGCCATGTGATCCAAGTTCCAAGGGCTCCCCATGGATCCAGAAATATGGCAGCAGGAGAGTGGTAATCAGTGCTGCTACCATTCCTCCACCACCAAATTTTCAGACCTGTGGGGAGGATCCACAGGCCAGAAGACACCAGTCATTGTGGTCACTAATGATTCAGGAGACAAATGCCTGATTTACTTTAGCTCCCTCAGCCCTGCCCTCCCTGCTCATACTAGATTGCAAGCTGAGACACGAGCTTATTCTAGCTATTAGGCACCTAAGTAGTTTTAAGCACCTAAATGTAATCATACTCCAACCCTGCTCAAGTCCCTGAAAAACAGCTGATAGGTGGTTAAGTCCTTCTCCTTTTCATTGCTTTTTTGTGACTTAATTTTAGCCTGTTACAGAAGTAGGTGTATTAATGGTATTTCTGGGACTTGAACAAGACAGAATAAGACCTCACTTAGGCACCTATGCCTACTCTGGCCACTACTCAGTGGAAAAGGAGTTTTTACCTGGAGTAAGCCCAACTGTCATAAATTAAAAATGGTTTAATAGTAGATGAGAAGTAAGAATGCTTGTGGGTGCAATCTTTCATTGAACCAACTGCATACTTGCAGGCAAGCTTTTGGGTATCAAAGTACCCTTCCTCAGGCCTCTTAATGTAGGGGTACTCAGCTCAAATAGTTTTGCTATTTTTTTATCTTTTGCAGTAAATGCCTTATTTTAAAGGGATATTTGTACCTACTATTCAAATCACTCCCACTTATTTCTAAACAAAATAGAAGAGATCAACAGAGAACTTATAGTGGAACTGGAGCATTCAAATATAGAAGCAATCAAAGATTATATTCATACAAGGGCTTTGGTTGTATGAGTGTAGCAAACTGTAAAGAATGTGTTTCCCAGAATAAAGAGGTTCACTAAACAGTTTTGTAGCAGATGAAGAAATAAGTGTTCAGTGACTTGAGGTACAAAATGTTGCAGCATCACAATTGACTAGCACTCTCTGTGACTTTTTTCTACTTTTGTTTCTATAGAAAGAAATCTATTCTGTGGGAACAAACACAAAACCAAGAATTACATCACTAGACTGTTAGATTATTTACATTCTGTTTTTTCAACTTTTAATAACTATATTTTATGTCATTCCTAAGTATTTTTACTCACCATAGCTGTGCAAGAGGTAGTTATCTTATATACTTGTCAGTACCTGATTAAACTACCATGTTTTTACTCCTCTTGTGACATGCAACGTAGGTTTATAATTAGTCAAAAGTCAGCTAAACAGAGATAATGCACTTAAAAGTTCTCAGCATCAAGCTTTTAAGCATTATTCTGTATTTGTTTCAGTTCCTCATAAAACAACTAGCAAAATTTAAGATTTATATAGTGTTTCCAAGGTTCTAACAACAATTTTGGAGTATTCATAGAGGCAAAAGTAAACATGAATTTTAAAAAAGAAATGATGCATTAACTTAACAGTTCCTGCCTTTAATATGTTACACTTTAAGTATGGCTGGTATTCAAGGTGGCCTGAGTGCTGTTTAAGGAAACCAAAAGAAAAAGATGTTTGATTCTGTATATCATATTTATAGTAAATGAATATTATAACCATAAATGCATTAATGATTTTCTTTCATAGAATTCTTTTAATTCTGACAAACAATATGACAATGATTGCACTACATGTCACTTGGGATATTGATATAAATTCAAACTGAAGTTTTCATAAAGGAAACTGAGAAATGTGAACTGTATTTAATGTTATTCATAGGATCACAGAAACTTAGGGCTGAAAGAGACCCTCAGGTCAAAGAAGGACCATTCACAACCACACCACCTCAGCCAAAGTTCTGTCTACATTCAAAACCTCCAAGGATTGAGATTCTACAACCTCTCTGGGTAGCCCATTCCAGTGCTTTACTACCATATGAGTGTGGCATCTATAGCCAATGCTGTGAGTACCCCAGCAGTATTCAAGAACAACACTGAACACCCTCCCTTCAGATACCTAGGTTTCATCAAAGTCGTGGCGGGCGAGATGAGGGGTTAGGGGTGCCTGAAGGAGGTACCAACGAACTGGGACTTGCCAGAGTCACATCCTTCCACGGGAGAGAGATGCTCCTATAAGCTTGAAATTAAGGAGGCTGGGGATTGACTGTCCCCAGCCTAATCAGGACCCTGCTTCCCCTGCCTTTGAAATGAGGACAGTGCCTGCAGAGCTGCTACTGCCAGCCTCTGGAGCCACCACCTACCAGCGTGCTCGCAGCTGGCTCTCTCCATCCTACCATCTGGTGGCTTCTGGCAGGGTTATTAAATTTCCCATAGTGGTGACATCAGCTGCTAAAATTAGCTGTCCACTATCCCTTCCTGGAAGCAGACCCTTGATGAGGCGGCGTAATGCCGGCTCCGCTCCCAGTAGTAAGTTTACTAGGGTAGAGGGGCCTTGTTTGTTACCCCCAGGAATGCCCAGGGCTGCCCCCAGCAACCTTAGTGCCTGTGGGGGCTTCTCACCACTACACTACAAAAGTTTTTCCTAACATCTAACCTAAACTTCCCTTTCTGCAACTTGAGACCATTGATTCTTGTTTGGCTATTTGCCACCATTAAGAAAAGCTGAACTCTCTCCTCTTTGTAACCACCCTTCAAGTAGCTGAAGGCTGATATTAAATCCCCCTATAGTCTTCTCTTCTTCATAAATAAGCTCAGTTTCCTCAGACTCTCCTTATAAGTTACATTGCCCTCTACTGGACTTTCTCTTATTTGTCCACATCCTTTCTCTAGTGGGGGGTCCAGAACTGAACACAGTACTCCAGATGTGGCCTTACCAGTGCAGAATAGAAAGGAATAATTATTTTCCTCAATCTGCTGGCAATGCTCCTGCTAATGCAGTCCAGTATGCTGTTCCCCTTCTTGGCTCGTATTCAGCTTATTGTCCACTGTATCCACCAGTTACTTTTCTGCAGAACTGCTGCTTAGCCAATCTGTCCCCAGCCTGTACTAATGCATGGGATTATTCCATCCTAAATGAAGGATTTGCACTTCTCCTTATTGAACTTTGTGGCCAGGTACAGATATTACACTTTTACAGTATAAGTGATTGGAAAATGGTCTAGTCCCATAACAAAACAGAAGATCAGCACACAGACTAGTTTAAAAATGGCAGAACCTGGTTTAAGATTTGCCCCCCCTCTTCCATCCCCACCAAAGGGTGAATGTGTGTTCTGTTTGGTACTGATATAAACTACACCACTTACAGAAAACCTGTGCGGCTCAGACCAATTCTGCTTCAGGCTTTTTGAATGTCTTTACCTATCCCAAGAGATTTCATTTGGCCCAATCCTCCAATTTATCTAGGTCACTCTGAATCCTAGTATTACCCCTCCAGAATATTCATTACTCCACCCATCTTGATGTCATTCGCAAACTTACTGAGGGTGCACTCCATCCCATTTTCCAGATCGTTGAAGAAGAACTTAAACAAAACTGGCCCCAGGACTGATTCCTGGAGCACTCCACTTGAAACCAGCTGCCAACTATTCATCGATCCATTGATTACTACCCTTTAAGCCCAACAATCCAGCCTGTATTCTATCCACCTTACAATTCAGTTATCCAAACTGTACTTCCTTAGCTTGCCTGTGAGCACTTTCTTGTTGCTATGGTGAATACACATGAACAAGATCCACAATTTATTTTCTCCCCTCAAATTACAGGGTCTGCATAAACATGGGAATATAAAAATAATTATAACTATTTTACATTACAGGGTACAACAATGTGAGTTGTAAACGTTAAATCCTTCTAAAATTGCTTCAATGATTCAATGTTTGTTGAAGGCATCGGTGAATCTTTTTTTTCCAGTAAAGTTTAATTAAAGTTTTAATTTAAAACTTCCATACAGTACAGGAAGAATTTTATTATGAGGTGATTGTGTATAAAGAGTTTTCCAGGAGTATGCCTGCAGCAATTGCACTTGTTAATGCTGGTTTATTTTTTGAACAGATTGTAAGCAGGCTTCCTGTGTGGATGAGGATGAATTTAAACAATAAATCCATTTAAATAATTTACATGGCCTCATTGTGGGTTTTTTCTGCACAGTGAATTAAGGATTACAGGCCCTACACATGTGAGAGGTTAGAAGAATGGATAACGGTGTCCCAGTCCAAACTCTGAGGGAATTTGAAGTTACTGATTGGAGAGACCAGCTTAGATGAACAGAGATACAGGCATTTTTAGAGTACATGGAGGATACTAAGGGAATTGCCATGGGCTACTTAAAGAAAAGAAAGGAGATGGTATGGTATCTCACACCATACTGGTGAACAAATTGAGAGGCTGTGATTTGGATGACTACACAGTCCAGTGGGTGGCGAATTGGCTAGAGGGTCGCATCCAGAGTGTTGTAGTGGATGGGTAGGTATCAATCTGGAAGAGTGTGGTCAGTGGGGTCCCACAGGGCTCGGTCCTTGGACCGATATTCTTCATTGTCTTCTTCTGCGACTTGGAAAAGGGAGCGAAGTGTACTCTGTCCA
>JAGPOW010001296.1:112386628-112408853 GCA_030014935.1 Caiman crocodilus
CCTGTGACCCTGGCACTCATTCCTGCCATTGGCGGGGGGTCAGACTAGATGGCCTGCTTTAGGCCCCTTCTGACCCTAGATACTATGATACTATGATACCTGAACAATGGTTCCAAAGAGGATGGAGCTAGAAAGTTCTCAGTGGTGGCAGATGACAGGACAAGGAACAACAGTCTCAAGTTACAGCAAGGGAAATTTAGGTTGGATATTATGAAAAGCTTTCTCACTAGGAAGGTGGCAAAGCACTGGAATGAGTTACCTAGAGAGGTGGTAGAACCTCCATCCATGGAAGTTTATAAGACCTGGCTCAAGAAATCCCTGGCTGGAAAGATCTGGTTGGTGATAGTCCTGCTTTGGACTAGATGATGTTCTGAGGTCCCTTCCAACCCTTATTTTCTATGATTTTATGAGTGAAGATTTGGACTTTCGAATAACACAGGGCAGGTCTACACCTGAATTTATGAGCATCTAAAGTTAGTGCACCTTAGCCTATGGCACATTAAGGTGATTTAGGCCTGCATCTACATGTGGTCTCCTTAAGGCACCTTAGTGTAGCTTGCTGGGCAGCATGCCATGGTCAGAACCCTGGACAGCCCCCAGAAGCCAGTATCAGCATAGCTAGGGGGTGTAGCCCAGCACGAGCTGAGGGAGTGGGAGCCTCCAAACTGCCTGGATGCAGTCAACTCAGCCCCAGTCCCAGCTCTAATCCCCTCTGTGTCTTCCTGCCTCCCCAGCATTGGACAAGAGAAGGCCAGAGCTGAGCCCACAGGACCCTGCACTGCCAACGTGCACTGCCAAGATGACAATATAGCAGTTGCTGTTTTGCACGGAGCAGACACTATAGCTGGGGCTCCCAACTGAGACAGCAGGTGGCCTGGAACTGCATCTGCCCCCAGTGCCTGGCATGGCTTTTCCTGTTCTACTCACCTCCATCTTGGGCAAGCGCCTGGACATTGTGGGTGGGAGAGATGGCATCAGTTCCTGGGGGCTCTGCATGGCTGCGCCTGGGCAGGCTGGGCGCAGTATGGGTGGAGACTCAACCTTGAATCAGGTAGGCTAAGGAGAGAGCCAAAGGGCTTTATGGGCTCAGGTCCACTTAGTCACATAGCATTAAAGCACCTTACAGCGCCTACATTTGGGTTAAGCCACCTTAAATAATTGCTCCTACATTTCATACTTGCTTTATGCAGATATTAAATTTAGGTTCAATTAGCCTAAAATCCATAGCTAAGGTACATTAAGGGTGCATCTATAATGTACCTTAATGCACCTTAAAAATTGCTAATGCACCTTAAATCATCATATGTAGATGTGCCCACAGTTACATGATTTTAAAACATTGCAAGTAAAGCACAGTCATTTTAAAATGTTAAGTTATACAACTAAAATATGAAGAAAGCAACATATATTAATGATTTCTAAGTAAATTGTTATAAAATCTGTAAATAGACAATGAACTTAAACTACATTTCAGATGCATAAAGGCATCTCAGCAAATTTTACAATAATCATAATTTTGTAGTCTAATCTGTTAAAACAACAGGCTTTATTAATACTCATTTGTTACTTGTGAGAAGTTGCTGACATAAATTGATGATTAAGCTGCTATGACCTTCACTGACCCTCGGCAATTCTCATTTGCATTCCCATTAAAATTCTGGACTCTTATCTTTTTTTCAAATGTAAAATATCATCCTACCAAAGTGTTTTAAAAGCCTCTCTCAGACTAATGTGGTTTTAAATATGCATTTTATATATTAAAAATATTTTACATCAAGAAAGTACTAGATTAAACTGCATAATGCATGTGTTAGTGTACTGAACTTTTAAATAGTCTATTCTTGGGTAGTTAAAATGGATACAAAAAATTCATTTTAAGACATGATCTAGTCATAGTTTATGTCCCCCTTTACATGTTACAGGTATTCCACAGCTAACTGGGAAATTGCACAATTACCTGAAGACCAGCTACAAAGTATTTATCAGACAATAAAAAGCTTCAGCCAGCTATAAAGTTAGACCTCAAATATGTGTATTAACTTCGTAGGTGGTTGCTCTCAAGCATTAATTTGCATGTGTAACACTGCATGAAACCCCAGACCTGGGAGATCGCAGCAGCTGTGATTACCAATGTTTGGGAGTATGTGAAAATCACCAGGCCTGGGGGATCATGGCTGCCACAATCCTCAAGTCTCAGGGCCCATGAACCCCTAGGCCCTGGGTTTTCACACAGTCCCAAGTCTTGGAGATCACAGCTGCCATGATCTCTCAAGTCTGGGAGTTTCATGAATTGCCCTGTGGGGTCAGGCCAACTCTCAGGATCTCAATATTGCACTGTTAGACAGGCGGATGTGACACAATTGCACATATGCAAACACACAAATCAATTAGGTGCATACACACACACACTACCAGCTCAGGTACATACACATCCAAACCAGCCTAGGCACATGCATACCTATCACCAATTCAAGCACATACACTATATACTCCAAAAGTTAGACACAGATCACTAATTCATATATCATGCACACAATGACATATGTGTGTGTGTATACACACACACACACACTCACCAATTCACACACATACAACCCACCTACACATACACACATGTACATTCCTAACTTGGATGGTACAGTGTGTATATTTGTGCTTGGGGTACCTGGGATACTTGGGGGAAAGTTCAGGTGAGAGAGAGAGTTAAAGTGGAGGGAATGAAAGATGCCAGAACCAGGATTAGAACCAGTGGACTACAGAGAAGCAGGCTGAGGAACTGAGGCTTGGGTTTACTTAACGTAGAATGGGACCGAAAACTGAGGCAGACAGCTAAGATACTGGGGTGGGATAAGTGGTGGCAGGGAGGAAACAGCCAGGAAAGAAACTGAGACAGAAACCTGGTTGCTCAGAGGAAAAGGGAAAGGCAGTGGGGATGAGATGGTGGCAAAGAAACAGGGGGTTTGGAGGCAGAGAGGAGCTCAGGACAGGTGTTGGAGGTGGCAGTGAGCCAGAAGCAGGAAGCAAAACCCAACTTAGGGGTCCAAATAACAGTTTTATTAAACAGACAACACATATTGTGCATACATTTGCACAATATTCACAGCCCCATGAAGTTATTGGTTCACACACACACACACACACACACACACACACACACACAAGCACTCACAATGGCAGCAGGAGAAAGAGGCTCAGTGGAAGGGTTGGAGTCCAGATAGGGAAGAAAAGCAGAGTCCAAGTCCTTGGTTGAAGGTGGGGTGGAGGGTGATAGCTACCTATCCAGACTGTAAAGAGGTCCTTGTCCAGTAGGTGTTGTCCAGAGGGGGGGTCACCGGCAGGGCCTCTGGGTGGATAGGTGGTGTGGCATGGTGCTGGTCCAGATGGAGAGGGCGTCCCACTGGGTCTATCTTTACTGCCCCTTTTTATAGGGGCAGATCTTGTGTAACCCTAATGACAGGAGGCATGCCCAGGCAAGGGTCAGCTCCTGGCATACTGAACGTGTATGTTCCATGCAGGGATGTGCAGTTTCGGGTGTCTGTAATGATGGGGTACGATGGTAGAGTTGCTGGTTCTGCAAGGTCTTTTGTCTTTCAAATGCTGGTCTTGTCTCTGTTCCTGGGTGAGGTCTGTGGTTCCTGGATGAATCAATGCGAGGTGATGGCCTGGTTCTTACAGGCCATGCAGTAGAGACCTGCTACCATTGTCTTTCAATCATTCCCAATTGCTGTCATTCATTTGGGAAACAATTTACATCGGGGGGGGGTACATGAATCATACATTTGCAACACAGAGGATGCCCGGGCAGAGGACACAAGATGGAGGCTTGATATACAAAATGGAAACTTGACATGACTTATGCTAACTTACATATATAGACCTAAAACAGTAATCACACAATATAAAAGCAGTACAAACATAATAATTATCACTTATAAAACAGTGGGTATCAATATCAAAATTGATAGCAGGGAACTTATCTGCAAAGAGGGGAGAGAAAAATAAAACTTACTACCCAAAATAAAATGTTAAAGCTTATCCTACGTCTTAGCTTACTTATACATATCTATAGGGAATAGAAAGGGAGAGAAAAAGTCAGAAATGGTTGGGGAAGGGGAGGGAATGTATTTTAAAATAAATTAAAAAAAGAAAAACTGGGCATTTTGCTATACATGCACTGGGATTAGGCTCCCCCTGCACCAGCAATAAGGCATGATGGGAACTAATGTATGATCCCACAATTGCACGTCTTGCCACGCACGTGTGGCATGGCAGGAGATGTTACTCTGTGGATCGTACATTAAATCCCATTGCACCTTTCCTACATACTTAGAAGGGTCCTCAGTTACTGTTAGGGATGACTGGAAACCATCTGGCAAAATTTTGTAACTGTAGCACTCAGAAACTAATATGTATTTTAACATGACTTTTAAGAACTGTCCGGCATGTCAGGGTTATTTCACTGAACTTTATTTCTTCATGGATTGGAGTCCTGTTTAACAGGTCAAAGAGAACACAGTTCCGGTAAACTGGATGTGGTCCCAATAGAGTTTGGTGTGCTCAAGAGACAGCAGACGTGAGGCTTGTACAAGTAATATTTGTTGGGGTTCTGGTTCACAGTTTAATTACTGATCATAGAGTGTAAAATAACCCCAACAAAGCTTTCAAACATTTACGAATTTCACATCATTTAATATACAGATGTTTAGTGTTGTAACTATCTGAATCATGCTCAGAAATCAAGTATTTGTAGGGAAAAGTATAAATGTCCATCCACAAAGTCCTAGTCATTTCTGTAAACTGAAATGACTTATGCTTACCTGACCAATGTAAAATCTTATTTTTAAAATGATTTATAAACTGATGCATGATAAAGGGTGCATTTAGTAGAAGCCATATGTTTAAATTCTTGAATTGTCAGTAGTATCAATATTCTGATTTCTGATACCATAGGGTATATTATACCCCAAAGTGAATGCCAGGCAATCAGCAATGTGACAAACTGATGTGGAATAACCTAGGTAATAGCTGATTGCCTAGCATTTTTTTATATTAATTCTCATCTGAAGTGCTGAATTCAAAGATAATTTCTTTCAAATTTGAAAGAAAAATATTTTATAATACATAGATGCATAAATAAAACCCCATCTTAAAAAACGTATAATTTTAAATATCACAAGAACATTTAGCTGACAAAAATTCACTTAAGATGTTTTCCAGATGTCAGTTCCTGCAATGCAACCAAACCTTGATAAGGTCAAACCTAGTCAGATTGGTTAATCTACATTAGAACATCTTGCAAACTTTGTTAAGCAGCCTCCACTATGCAAAACTGCCGATAGAGTATTTAAAATGATTAACTCAATTAAGCACATATTACATGTACTCAACAAATCCTAATAAAAGATCCAGGGCTGAGCTGTGAAGAGCTACATGATCCATGCAAGGGGAAAATGTACATAAATGATAATAGAACTGGATTGCACTGAAAAACATTTTGTTACAGCCAATAAAAGAATAGTGTGACCCTGTTTATTAGGCCTAAACACTGACCTGTCTCAATATTTTTACCTCTGTACCTGAACAGTGAACAGGTTTTGCCAGAAACAATTAGTTCCAGGGAAGTTAATAAAACAGTGGTCAAAGTCTCTGTAAAACACCTAGCATAAAATACTCTGGCCTCTTCTAGCTCCCAATGAAATCAGAGCAGAAACTGGGCAAGTTTCTAGTAACTGCATGCGTTAAAATTTATAGGTTTTTTTGTTTATTTGGGCTGCTTTGCAGACTTAAAAAAAACAAACAAAGAAAAGAAACAAACACACCTTACTGGAAGCTCCTCAGCATCAGTACAGATCAGGCACCTTAGCAGAGCTTTTTGGCACTTTTATCGAAAGCCGAGTCAATCAGCTATTCAATAAAAGTGCCAAAAAAAGCCCCACTAAAGCTCCCCATCCCCCATGTTGGATAAGGCAGGTTAAATGAGCAGGGAACATGTTGAGGTTAAAATAAAGTGCTGGAGGGGTCTGGTGTTTTTTAACATCTGGAAACAGTCTGGGCTATTTTATTCCTTTATTTAAAAAAGAAATGGTTCTGGAAAATGCAATATACAATATTTTGCAAAATACAAATAAACTTTTACTCAAACTGCTCACTATATAAGATGTATTAGAAATACATGTACTCAACAAATACCTGTATTCTACACCTGTGAGACAGTAAGCCATAGTCCTTCCTTTTTCTGTAACTAACAAAAAATCTATAATACACAGGTAATTCATCATTAAAAGCAGGTTTAAAGCAATGTATTACAATGCAGAGTATATTACAATACACAAACACTGAATAACCTAACTCTGTACTTCAGTCTATTCTACTTTCAAAATTTTCAGAACTAAAACGCTCATTTTGATTCTGAAAATACTGAACTCTCAGCCTTACTCTGACCATATTCACAACATTATCTGACACCATTAAAGAACCTCATTGCCATAGGCAAAGGGGGATCCAATTTTTAATAAAGGCTAAATGGAACACTCAATAAGACAAACCTCGTTGTTCTCCAATAAGTAAAAATTCCTTTTGGAGAATCATGAATATCTTTTGCCGATGGAGGATAAGCCAGCAAATGATGGATTTGAATAAGTATTTTTCCCATTACTTGTATTTTATCTTTTTATACATCAAATGACTGTACTTACATTTCAGAGATACAAAAGCATATAACATGCTTTTGAAATATCTATTTTTATACAAATGCATTAGTCAGACAACTAAGCTAATTTGGTCACCTCCCGAATATAGATGTAATAAGTCAAATGAGCAAAAAAAAAAACCCCTGTATTTCCATTAGAAGCATAATATTGATCAATCTGAGTTTCAGAGTGAAGAAAAACAGATTCAAAACCACTTGGACAGTTGAATAGTAACTTTTATTTCAATTTTGCTCTTATCTGTAAAATTATGATTTGGGTTTTTTTTCAGATAAGAAGGAACACATTGCTTTAAGTAATATTTACTCAGCACCATCAAAGATGGTAATTTATAGACATTTCCTGTGCCAAGAAGTTTCCAGCTTTACTCAGGAACTGGTACAGTTAAAACAGTATTTTCCTGCAGTGGAAAATTTCCAAAATGTATTAATGCTAAAATATGTTCTCAATGTCAAAGCCAAAATCACGTAAAAATGAAGCTCAATTATAAGGATAATCTGAATACAATATTAAGTGTTATTTTGCTTATCAAATTTTTGTTATTTAGCATGAAAGTTAGCAAGTTTAATACCTAGGTTGAGGCAAGCCATGTTACCATCTAAATAACACATTCACTTCAGCTAAAAAACCTTGTTTTCAGCTTCACCTGTAGGAGTATTTGTTACATTAGATGAGCTTTACTGCAGTGTGCCAACTTGGACATCAAAGCAGGTACTAGAAAGTTATATAGCTTGTTATTTTAATTGCATTTTTTATTAGAATTGTCTTTGTACTACAAGACAACTGCATCAGGAGAACAAAGTTGTATATCAAGTATGTTTGCACCGTACCTTAGAAAACAAGGTATGGTAGATATAGATAAATGTTGTATAGATAGACAACAGACATAAAAGCTGTTAATGTTTCAGAGATTTCTTCAGTTGCTTTACGTGCATCCATAATCCTAAGTGAAATCAATGGAATCAGAATTCTCACGAGTTTTGAAAAATTAAGCCCTCACTTTACCACATTAGACACGCAGATACTGACATTACACTTTTAACGGCATAAGTGATAGGAATCCAGTCTATACTTGAAACAGAACAGAAATTCAGCACACAGACTGGTTTAAAAATGGCAAAACCTGATCAGAAATCTGCCCCTTCCCACCACCAAAAGGTGAAAGTGTGTTCTGTTCACTACCCATCTAAGCTACGCCACTTACAGAAAACCACATATCTTAGATGAATTCCACCTTTGGCTTTTTGAATGTCTGTACCTAGCTTCAAATGACACTCTCAGTTTGTACTCACATATGTATATATGGAATCCATACCTGACTGAACTAAAATTTCTGAATCTCCCACTTTCTTTTTTAACCAATTAAAAAATCTAGATTTGTATCCAGAAATAAAATTACTCCCTAGATTGTAGTATCTAAAAGTGTCGATTGAAGGGCATAAAAATTACACCTTTTTGTGGAAGAAACCAAGGTATTTACAATGGTGGTGACATGCTTCTGATAGTGTCTATGTAGCCAGTTGCACATACAAATGAACCATCACAGCACAGAGTTCTGAATTTGTTGGGTTCAAGTTAATTTCTTAAATTATACTATTAAATTATGTTCCAGTGTGATGGCCAGAATCATTTAGACGGCTGACAGATGTGTTAATAAAAAAACAAAACAGTACTTCACTTTCAGCATCCCCACAACGAGTGCAGGCACAGGGGCTGCGAGTGGCTGCAGCAGAGAGCACCAGCCACAGGGCAGGGGAGGGGCCGCTTTTCCCCACACTTAGCTTTTCCCTGGGCTCTTCCCTGGCACGGTGGAAATTGGCCCCTTCCACACCCCATGGCTAGTGCTCCCTACTGCAGCCATTCGCAGCCCACGTGGGGCTGTCCTGAGCAGGCACAGGCAGCCCCAGGTAGGCTGTGAGCAGCTGCATCACAGGGCACTGGGCACAGGGTGGGCGGGGGACTGCTTTCCCCCCACACTCAGCATCAGCTTGTAAGTGGGCCCTGCACCAGCTCTCGGCTCACCCATCTGGGCTGTGCTGAAGTGGCAGCAGCTGTGGCCCCATTGCTTGCTGCACCAGGCAGTGTTTGCTGCCGCTGCCCAGCGCATGAGCAGCAGCAGCAAACACTGCCCAGCATGGCAAGGGGCCCTATGAGGCTGGGCCAGCTCCCCCCACTCCCCGCTGGTGCAGCCCAGCCCAACTCCACAGATCTCTACCAGCCTGCACCCTGCTCTGGGCCCCACCAGTGCTGGCTCTGGGATATTGGTCCCAAGACATTCGAACATTGGTCCCAAAACATTCGAACACTGGCTCCAAAATGGTGACCAGGGGGTGGGGCACCTGTCAAAGGGCAGGGCTACCCAAGCAGCCCTTGACTACTTGCCACAACTTGGTAAACAGCCCTCTCCCAGAAATAATTGTTCACCCCCCTTTATTAGATTAACAAGTATTGACAAGTATTGACTCAGTTATTAGAAAAAAGTGCCAAAAATCCCCATTGAAGTGTGCAATCTATACAGGCACTAGAAGAGCCAGCTCAAACTGATGCATTTCCACCTCTGGTTAAGCACCATTTTGGTTTTTTTAGCCTCATGTCTGTCAGCAGCCTTAGTGACTAAAGTCAGATAAAAAAATTATTTTTTCTAGTTATGAATTTGCCAGAAATAGACCAAATTTGCCAAGTCATTCTCTGTATTGAGCTACAGTAGAATTCAATCACCTTTAATAAAAGCAAGTGACTAAGGTGCTTCAGAAGTGGAAAACACAAGGAAGCCAAATTAATTTCAGTAGAAGGCTGATAGACCTATTTTTTGAGGTAAGGTTTCCCTTAAGGTTTGCCTCCTAATTCTGTGGTTATTCAGACGTTAAGCATAACAATGTCATAGATTAGAGGTCAACTCTTTAGCAGTGTTTGTTCTACTGTACTCTAGCTAGAAGACTCGAAATAATTGCTTGATTAAGCCTTTATTTGGTTAAAACACAAAACAAAGAAAGAAAACAAAAATTTAAATGGCTACCATTACACCCCTGTCTTATAATTGCTGACACAGCTTCAGGGTCAAGCTCTAGGTCAAGTTTTGGTTAAAGTTTCAGATCTTCTAAATCACATGTATATGTCCCTCAGCTATGACTCTTGCTTTAGTTTTGAAATGTTTTTATACTGCCGGTACATTTATTAGAATAAGGTATACATTTGTAGAGAACTTAAAATTAAAATGAATATTTTATTTGTAGTGTTTCTCAAACTCACATTTAGATATATGCTTTGTAGCACAGCTTCAGTTTCAGTTTTTTAAAATCAATTTATAATTCAAAATGTTAAGATATAATATCAATACCTTTCAATAGCTGGCTATACTGAATAAAGAATAGTCACAAAATAATACATCTCTTTTCAAATATATACTCATCACTAGGGCCTGGTTTAAATTTTGCATTTTTCATTAAAATCATAAAATTAAGTGATTTGCATGGATAATATAAATTGCAACAAAATGCCATGATATGGCCACTTTATCAGAAGTTCCCCAGCTAGTGGCCATATCTATGGCATTTGACTGTTTTAGTGGCAGTGTATCATGGATGGGGGAAGTGCTCAGTGTTGCCCCAGAGGGGCTCCTGCATGTGAGTGGAGCTGGGGGCAGGGGGAGAATAGCAGCAGGTGAGGCTAAGGGGCAATGACCCACCATGTGTGAGCACTCCCACCTGCACTTCAGACCCCACCCCACCCAACTTGTAAACCTTTATTCCCTGCCCCCTGCCCACACTTCCACCTTCCTGGACACTCCTGATCCCTGCACCCAGCCTGGCACAGGGTGCCAGGCTCAGCCAGCCAAATGGTCCTAAACCTGCCCTCTCAGCCAATCAGAGGATGTGTGGGGAGGGCACCGTGAAAACAGTGACCCCTGTCAAAATCAAGCCACAATATTTGTGAGCTGGGCCTGATTTCAACCAAGCTCTACTCATCATGTAACATAAAATAAGAGAAAAGAACATAAATCACAGACATCTAAACAACATCTTGTTATGCATAAATATACAAATTTAATTAGTTTGTTGACATCTTTGCTCCAAATTCTATTCTCCCTATTAAGCATGTAAATGGATTTTAGTCACCTAAGTGGGATTATATTCCACCATGTGCAAGCCTGAAAATCCATTAATGCATCTAATTTTGTAACAGTCATACTCTTAAGATGAAGTCACAAGAAAGTAGCAAGGAGTACAAAGAACGAATGCAGCCTTTTGTGTTCTATATTTTTAAGAATATTATTGTTTTAGGAGATAACTCATGTAATTTCAATGGCAAAACTTTTACATAAACAGGTATTTCTGAGATCATCAATATTGAGTATACACTAAAAGCAAGGAGTTTCCTTGTTTACAGATCTCTACTCAACTAGGTGTCAATGAAGGCCACAATGGATCTTCACAAGTATCTGCTTGGAATTAGTTCATAATGCATACAGAGTATATCCCCCCCAGGAAAGAAAATGGAGTATATTTACTTTAGAACAATATTTCTATTCAAAGTACAACTCATGTACTACAACTAGTTTCCTTCTGTTCATACAGCATACAGGCAGTCCTCAACTTACATTTTGAGTTACAACGTTTCGCACTTACAACATTTATAAATTGACACCCTGTTTCAACTTTACAATGTCCTTTTTGCCTTTACAACGCTTGATCCTATGCGATGCCACACCAGTGAACAAGTTTGCTGCGTCACTCATCTCCCTGGAGAATATCTGTCCAAACTTCCTTGGATACTTTCTTTAAGAAAGTAGACAAGACTCCATAAAAACCTGCAGCCAAGACTCCTCAGAAGACTCCAGCCAAGAGCCCTTCAAAAAGTCCAACAAAGAGCCCTTCAAAAAGTCCAGCAAAGTCACCTAAAAGTCCTTTCAAATAAATATGATTGCTATTTACAATATAAATACATTAATGTAGTGCTATTACTCATCTATAATTGATCAAGTACAACATTCTAGGGTATTTTTGGTGAAAATCGGGTATCAGGCCTTGGTTCAGGAACTAATCCCCCATTTATAACATTGTTTCTTATGAGAAAATTGATTCCAAGTTACAACATTTCAACTTACGATGCGGTTTTCAGGAACCAGTTGTGCCGTAACTCCAAGGACTCCCTGTAGTCATATTTTACTTAAATCATAATAGTCTCTTAAACAGGGAATTTTTGACAGGGGTTGCAGAAAAGGCTGAAGTACTTTTCTACCTGAGTCTTCACAGGCAAGGTCAGCTCCCAGACTACCGAATCTGGCAGCACAGTTTGGGGAAGAGGTGACCAGCCAACAATAGTAAAAGAACAGGTTAGGGACTATATAGAAAAGCTGGACATATACAAGTCCATGGGGCTGAATGGGATGCTCCTGAGGATGCTGAAGGGGTTGGCTGATGTGATTGCAAACCTGCTGGCCATCATCTTTGAAAAATCATGGTGATTGGAAGAGGTTCCAGATGATTAGAAAAGGGTAAACAATGCCCATATTTAAGAAAAGGAAAAAGGAAGATCCAGGGAACTACAGACCAGCCAACCAAACCTCAGCCCCTGGAAAAATCATGGAGCAGATCCTGAAGGAATTCATTTCTAGGCACCTGGAGGAAAAAAGGTGGTTGGAGAGATTAGGAGTAGTTAGCATGGATTCACCAAGGGTAAGTCATGCCTGACCAACCTGATTGCCTTCTGTGATGAGATGAGTGGCTCTGTAGATGTTGAAAAACCAGTGGATGTGGCACATCTTGATTTTAGCATGGCTTTTGATACTGTCTCCCCACAACATTCTTGCAGGCAAGCTAAAGAAGTATGGTCTGGATGAATGGACTGTAAGGTGGCTAGAAAACTTGATGGAGCATTAGGTTCAGAGGGTAGTTATTGACAGGCTTAATGTCCAGCTGGCAGCCAGTATCAAATGGACTGCCCCAGGGGTTAGCTCTGTGGGCCAGTTTTGTTCAAAAACTTAATCAACAACCTGGAAGATGACATAGAGTGCACCCTCAGCAAGTCTACAGATGACACCAGGCTCGGGGGAGTAGTAGACAGCTGGAGGGTAGGGCTAGGATTCAGAGTGACCTAGACAAATTAGATAATTGGGCCAAAAGGAATCTCGTGACTCTTATTTAGTCTAGAGAAGAGAAGATTGAGAGGGAATTTAATAGTAGCCTTCAACTATCTGAATTGGGGGGTTTGAAAGAGGATGACTCTACATAGTTCTCAGTGATGACAGAAAAAGGAGCGCTGATCTCAAGTTGCAGCAAGGCAAGTTTAGGTTAGATGTTAGGAAGAATTAGCTCACTAGGAGGGTAGTAAAACACTGGAACAGGTTACCCAGAGAGGCTGTGGAGACATTTCTACAGGTTTTTAAGATGTGGCTAGACAAAACCTTGGCTGGGATGATCTAGCTGAGGACGGTCCTGCTTTGAGCAGGGGGTTGGACTGGATGACCACCTGAGGTCCCTTCCAGCCCTAATTGTCTATTATTCTATGAACTTCAGTGAGGCAAATGGATTTAACTTTGCATACTGCTGAGCACTTATGAGAGCTGAAGAACCTCAGATTTCCCAACATTTTCAAAAGAGGTGTGTATCCTTCACAGGATTGAAGTATTCAACATTGTGCTAGATCAAAAGACCCATCAGACTAAATGAATTTGGGTCCAGATCTCCTCTGTTTCATGTACAGTGGAGTCAAAGGCAGTTCCACTGATACCAATACCTAGGTGAATAACAATTTCAGAAAAACATGTTTGTAAAGGAAGCTAAACAATTCTTGAGTTAATGTACTTATAAAGGAAAGGATCTTGAAAAAGCAGAGAAATAATACTAGATCTTTGTTGTCTTGAGAAAAAAGCAAAACAAAAAAGATTATTTACATTAATCAGTCTTCCCTCATATTACAAAAGTAAAAACAAAAATTAATAAAAAAAATGCACATATAGCATCTTTGTCACTCATTTAACTGGAGTTAAAGATCCCCAGAACTGCTGCTAAACAGCAGAAGCTACCTCAGTGACGCATTGTAATTCCTCAAAGATAGTTTAGTAGCCAATGAAACAAAATACCACAGGCTTATTTGGAATGTTTGGGCAAATGTTACATAGCAGAACCATGTTGGTAGTACAAAACATCGGTCTCTCCTAGCAGTGTGGTCCTCCAAAGGAGGACCTCAACAGTCAAAGATATTTCACTTGATAAAGTAGATGACAATAATCAGTTCTAGTTTATTCCTGAACATCTTCAAATATATTAGACTTTGTAGTTAATTTATTTGTTGAAAGATGTCACTAGTGTTTACTTAATTGCTGATCAAGAAGCAGCATACTCAAAGAAGTTCATTTAAAGTAATTTCTATACATTGTATAATAATTCTTAACAGAATAAAACAAGAATTGACATCTTAAATCCAAATACAAGGAGAGGGAAACACTAAAGCTAGAATCCCTTGAAGCAAACCTGTCATTTCGACTTTGTGTGCTAGAGCCAAATGTATATGCTTACTGGGGCAGCCTTGGGTCTGTTGAAGACCAGGGATGCCCTATACAGGTAACAACAATGTTGTTGTTAGGCCACTTGGACACTGGGCCTATCCAGGGCTGATTTTAGCAATTAGCTAATTGTCAGGCATCTGCTCTGGACAGCCCTGATGTATAGGCATACCACATGTTCAGTCTAAGGTGCCATACAATCCAACCATAAAAATGCTCCATAAAAATCCAACCATAAAAATGCAGATCATCTACATTATACTTATGGATGATCTGCCATCTCATGGTGTCTTAAATTGGGTGTGTGTATCACCCTTGTCATTTATGGTGCAATTAACATGTTACACAGCATAAATGTAACATATGGTAGGGCCCTCCATGGCAACCCTCCCATGGAAAAGTGTACTTCCCTCTTCTACATCCATCAGTGGTACTAAACTTCTGGCTATGAATTAATGAATTAATTTTAGAATGCCTTGAATCACAGTGCTTGCACAGTTAGTCTCTCTTTGGGATCAGGAAGGAATCTTACCGTGTGGTCAGATTTGTATGGACTACAGTGGTTTCTGTCTTCCTTTTAGCAAGGGGCATGGCCCTTTTCATGGGATCTCTCAAGTGTATTTTAACAACTCTTGCAGTATCAGGACATTGGCCACCATGGTCCCCCAGCTTTACCTTTTGTAGATTACAGTGTTATGCCTTGTGTCAGGGTTGATTGTAATTTTGCTAAGACGATAGATAATGGATTTGTTTGGGATGGTTTGGACAGGGATGATCCTGCCTCAGGCAGAGATCTCTCAAGGTTCCTTTCAGCTCTACTTCCCTATGATTAATATGGACTTTGGCTTATGAAGCAATATGGATTCAATGTAGGTTCAGGTTTTCAACCAAAACAAATGTATAAAAAAGTGTTTCCCACAGTGTTTGGGACATTATGTTGAGGTAAACAAGACATTCTATGAGAGGCATTTCTTCCTCCTAGTTTGAATGAGGTCACATGACAAATTAACTTATGATGCAGTTAACTATGTATGGGCTATATAAGTTAACTTATAACTTGGACTATATGACCAATAGTGCGTTGATAACATGCCCAATAATGAAGGTTCAGCTCTTATGGGCCAGGCACACACCTGAGACAAACAATGCACAAATGCCCAAGTTGGTCCTATACACTTTACAAAACATACTTGATGAAATGCAACCCAATAGTTGCATGGCTCTTTTATCACTGAACCATGCCTTAGAAGCAAAAATACAATCTTTTCAAATGGCAACTACTTGTGTAGGAAAAAACATTCCAGGTGAAGTATGCATCATCATCATCAGACCTACTCGCACATTATGGGGAACTGCAAATTACATGACAAAATGTGCTTATAATTCTCAAGGCTGCACACAGTCATCTACACACCCACCATGCTTAACCAACCATGACCTGTGTGGCATTATCATGCTTGATTACAAGAGACTCAGGACGACAATCTGTTCAACATTCCTTCTTGTTTCAGTCATTATGCAGGAAGGGATAGTAAAAATAGATTTCCCTTAAAAAAATAAAATAAAATAAGTTAAAAACTATTTTAGTTTCCATCAGTTCACACCACGAATGAAAAAGAAAATGAATATCTGTAGCACTGACATTCATTCTGAACCCCAGCAATGAAACCTAGTGCATCTGGTACGATACCCTTTTATAACAGTTAGGAAGGAATTGACATGCTGTTAAATATAATGAAAATTATTTTTTTTTCCCCCTCTTGAAATAGTCTTAATTGTAAGGAAACTGGAATTTTTCTTTGCAGCAGTTTGTATACTGGAGCCAAGACTCCTGCTTGTGAGATAACAACATAGGAGAATCTGCTTTGGAGGGGGGAGCCACACTGCCCTTTGGGAATGAGATGCATGAGATCACCAGCTCATCAGGCAGCTCCTGGACAGATCTGCCACTCTGATGCATCTCCACAGCCTAAAGGCTGAAAGCTACCACTGCTCTACCTCATCACCCCACTGCCTCTTTTCCTCTGCCACTGAAATTGGCAATGGGCAAGGGGGTTGGAGGGAAGTGGCAGCTGTGTTTACCTCCTGGGTTCCAAAGTTGTGCCAAAGCAGGCGACCATCCAGGACCTGCACTGATGAGCTGGCGATCTCAGTGCACATGTACTGCAGAGCCAAAGAGAGGCGGGGACGCCACTGCACTGCCTAAACTCCCTCCTGGATCCATCCCTGGACATCAATAACTGTCGAACTACAATAACTATTTATAGGCTATTCCAATTTAATCAGCTGATGTCTATAGCACCAATAAGTAGATCATTAAGGAGAAACTTCTATATGTTAAAAGGAATTTGTATAATGCTATTGGTAGTCTTTAACACTTTTCTTTTGCAACTTGAGTTGTCCCCTTTTGAGGTCTTTGAGGACTGATTTGGGTGAAGTAGGTGGAAACAGTACTGTCTCCGGTGAACATTTGAGGGACATCAATGGAAGCTACTTGACTCACCATACACAGGGCCAGGAAAGACATAAATCCTTTAATTCCCACTGAATGTGACTTACTATATGTACATGGACAAGTTACTCCATTTCCTTTTCCAAGAAGGACACCCAAGTAAGTCTCTCTCTTTGTTCTTATTTCTAAAACAACCACATTTGATGGCTCCTTTCTCCTCAGGCCATTGCGTTTCATTATCTTCAAACTCATTTAACTTACTATCCACAACTATGTTAAATCCTCCTAAAAATTAAAATCATGACCCTCTTCAGTCTTGCTTTCAGCTTTTATACTCCCCTAAGGTTGTTCTTAAGATGGCTAACAATTTCTTCCTGATCTACTCTGCCAACTTGTACTTCATCCTCACCATCCACATTCATCCAGCTACTTTTCATATCATATTCATCTTAAATAACATCTCAAAAATCTTACAAATACTTGTGTTTTGACTGATGTAGTTCTCCTGCTTTTAAAACCACTCCTTCTGTGTTTCATTTGATGGATCTTCCTTCTCCTCCTCTTTCCATCTCCCCCTTTTATTGGTTGTCTCTATAGCCTTGTCCTTGTCTTGCTTCTCCTGTCCCTCTAAATACTGTTTCTTCATGGCTTCTTGATATCTAGTCATACTGCTTTGATCCTATTTTTGTAATACCTGCATATCTCTATACTCTTGATATGTCCATTTCCATTCATATTAAATCTCAGTTTTTCTTCCTGACATCTCCTCATGAGTCTCACAGTACTCACTGAAATTCAACATGCCAAACCCAAGTCTTAATATTTCCACCAAAATGTAGGAATTGCTCTGCTCCCTCCTGGAGGATTAAGTCAGGGGGCTCTGGGAATGGTTGAGGGAAAGTCAAACTGGTCTGACTTCAGGGGAGTTCTGGGGTCAAGTACCAACAGGTCAGTTTTCCCTGCCTTATCAGGGCCAGGGAGGTGGTCAGCTGCATAGCTCTAGGACTGTGGAGAGGGGTTGGGTTGGGTTTTACCAGCCATGAAGTTGACATGGGGAGGAGTTTGCTCAGTCAGAGCTGTAGAGTTTAGCTGATTCACAAAACTGTCTCCCAGGGCAGGAGGGAGGGGGGAAAGAGAAAAGCAGTGCATGCTGGGATACCCATGGGAAGCATGGAGGCTTCTATTGAATAAGAAAGTGTACAAACATTCATTTATCTAAGAGAAACGGTACCAGTAGACATTCCAATATCATTGGACAAAATAGAAGTTTCTACCAGATCTGCCATATTTGGTTTGGTAGAAACTATTTGAGTGTTTACACACCTAGGGTTTCTACCAATGGAACTCAGGTAGAAATGTAATACTTGTGTACATCACAGATTTGCACATCTTCCTGAAACAGCATGGAGCCAAACTGGTTGAACATCCTCCAACACTAAATAAAATAATAATAAAAGTTATGGGGTTTAATGACACATGCTGTTGTTACAAAACCCTTGAGCAACAACTAGAGGCTGTTCAAGGTCTAGCAAGGAACAATATGACTATGACACTAGTCTGAAATTAGTACAAAGATGCTAAAGTATTGCTGAAAGTAGATGTTCTGTAATGAAGTTGTAAAAGTGTGTTATGCCATTTTACTGTAGAGATGAGAGGAGTGAAATCTCTTTTTTCGAGATTCCTTTGACCCTTCCAAAACAGAAGGCTGACTGATCATTAGTAGTCACCTCACCTAAATCTAGGTAGGAAAGGGGTAATGCAACCACCGGCCCTTTGCTTGAAACACCAAAATCCAGCTGTACAAAGGTAGGTGGATCATTTCATTAGTCCTTGCAGTGCTGACTGAATTTTAGAAACCAACAACAAGAATCAAAACATAAAAACCTTGCTGAAATTATGATTACCAGGAGTTGAGATTATTTACCCTTTTCTCCACATTTAGCTAACATTTTATTTCAGATAGTATATACATTTTTGTCTTTTTCTTTCTTAATTAAATTATTAATTCCCCTCAGAGTTTTTAGTTCCTTTACTAATTAAAAAAAATCTTTAAAAGAGATTTCTTAAGTCTATATATTATTGCTAAACTGATTCTTTCTGCAATTCTTTTTCAGTGAATAAGAATTCACCAGGATATGGGTTATTATAAAGAGGAACTTGTAGATACAAGTACTAGTTTTTAATGAGATTCAGTCAATTAAATTGGGATCATTTAGGAAAAAAAGTACTAGAAGGGAAATGTCAGGTTGTCGAACCCAGACATCATATAATAAATATTTGTTCAACATGGTCTACAAAACATTTGCTCTGGGTCCTTCTGCACTAAACAACTACAAAATACTCCCAACACCTTATAATAAACTTACTGTCTTCAGTACAAAAACAGACCAACTTATAATTACCAAAGAAAGACTGTAGCTGAGACCAGGGAACTACTGAAGCTTACCCCAAGATGCAATACAACTATTGATACCTACTACAAAGTTTAACTAAGGATGGGATGGAGAATGACTCCACATAAAACAACCTACTGACTGATAGTTAAGGCACCCTTATGGAGGTAAAAGATGTGGGGTTGAACCTTCTCCTACTGGTTGAGAATGGCATTGAACCCAGCTCTCTCACTTCCTGGGTGAGTACTCTATACACTAAGTGATTATGTAATGGAAAAGAAGCATCCTCAACAGATGCCAGGTGCTAAAGGAAACTGGAAGCTCCACTCAGTTCTTTGAAAGAAGGTGAATAGACACATACCTCCAAGAAGAGAGCTCAGGGCTGTGGATCCTGGAGGTGCCTCCTGGCAGCCCTCAGTAGGGTCCTAAGGGAACAGGGTTTAGGACTTGCTCTGTCCTCAACCTTTCCTATTGATTAGTTCTAGCCAGCTGCACACTGAGTATGCTGTCTCTAGGCAGCCTGTCTGATCTGCACATTTTGAGTCCCATTCTAAGGCACTGTAAGGAGCCAATACATCTAAAACAAGGTACTGGATTCCACTTCAGGAGGCCAGGTTCTTGAATTGCCTAACATCTAAGAATTTACATCCTCAGTGGATCTCTGCCCAGATCATATAGCACTTCTCAACATTTTAATCTAGGCCAGTAGATTTACAAAGTTACAAAACTATTGCCAAATTTCTTTTAGATTATAAGTTTGCCTGCTTCTTCAAGACAATTACCTTCATTTGTTTGTTTCAACTAAATTCAACAGCATATCTGCCTAAGGCAGTGGTTTTCAAACTGTTCAGCAGAACCCTGGGGTTCCTTGATGGGTCATCAGGGGTTCCTCAAAGAGACTGGGGATAATGGCAGTGGGCTGGGAGGCAGTGCTGTGCCTTTTTAGGCCAAGTCACCTGGGTTTGAGTCAGTCTTTAGGATATGGGAAGGAGTCCCATGGCAGAAGAAAGGGTTGGACATGAAAGGGTTATATGAGTTTAGGAAGTTTGAAAACGACTGAACTAATGCATCCTTCCCAAACAAACCAGTTGATTCTTGTATTAAAGGAGATGGTTGAAACTGATATTAAAGTGTGGCAGCCATGTTGGAAGAATCACCTCATAAGTTTAAGCTTTTAAATTGTGGATGAATTAGTGTTATGGACTGCAATATAAAGAGAAATAGGGTGGGAGTTACTGGGATGAGAGGAGAAATAAACATTGATTTAATTTTAAATACCATATTTCATTGTGTACATGTTGGGTTTTAAAGCCCAATTTTACTGCCTTAAAAATCAAAACGACTTATACACCATGCCATGTAAAAAAAATCGCTGCCAGCAAACTGCTAGTTTACCGAATGCATGAGATGAGGTCGTGTTAGCTGCACTAATTACAGGAGGAGCGATCCCACTAATTACAGGAGGCGCAGTTACACTAATTACCAGCACTATTTTAGTGAAGACCAAACTTAATTACCGGTACTCAAGATGCCACCAAAACAAGTGAAATACGATGCCAAATTCAAGACTGGAGTTGTCAGCTTTGCTCTGAGTACTAACAACAATTCAGCAGCCCATCAATTTGGTGTGAATGAAAAATTGGTTCATGCTTTGCAGAAAATGGTTGAGAACATGAGATGTTTGCAGACGATACCACATGAGAAGTTTGCAGGCCATAGAAAGCAAGGCATGTGGCCAGAATTAGAAAGATCTCACCAAATGGGTCAACGATCAGCGGCAGTCTGGCAGAGTCATAACAAGAAACATCATCTGACTACAAGGCAAGATATGGGCTATGGAGAAAGGATTAAAAGACTTAACTGGCAATTCAACCTGGTGTTCCTGGTTTATGGAAAGGAATTCTCTCTCTCTGTGCTAGGATATGAAGATATTGCAGAGATTACCAGCTGACCTCAAAGACAAGATAACCCAGTTCCAGAGCTATGTGTTGAACCTCTGAAAGAAAAATGATTATGATCTCAGCCAAATTGGAAATATGAACTAAACACTCATGCTTTTCAATATGCCAAAAAGCTGAACCATGGATGTCACTGAAGACTATAGGCCATGATAAAACCAATTTTATTGTAATTCCTGCCTGCATTGCCAACAGGACAAAACTAAAACCAATGGTCATATTCAAAAGGAAAACATTCCCTTAGAAAGAAAAATTCCCTGCTGGCACTGTTGTTCACATTCACCCAAAAGGCTGAATGAATAAGGAAGGCATTCACATTTGGATACAGCAAGTGTGGAATACACACCCTGGCATGCTATTACGACCCAAATCGATGATTTGTGTGACATGTTTAGAGCCCACATATGCAGCAGTGTGAAAAAGAGTGCGTGGCAAAGTTAAACTGACTTAGTGGTCATCCTCGGAAAACTAACATCCACTGTTCAGCCACTGGATGTCTGCTAAAACAAACATTGAACCACTGAGTTCATGCTGAGTGGCAGACCTGGATGATTATACGTTTAAGTCAGCAGGCCCAGATGAGCTCCATCCGAGGGTACTGAAGGCACTGGCTGACGTCACTGCACAGCCACTGACGGGAATATTTGAACACTTGTGGCACACGGGCCAGGTCCTGGAGGATGGGAAAAGGGCCAATGTGGTCCCCATTTTCAAGAAGGGGAGGAAGGAGGACACAGGCAACTACAGGCCAGTCAGTCTCACCTCCATCCTTGGCAAAGTCTGTGAAAAAATTATCAAGGTTCACATTTGCGAGAGCCCGGCAGGAAAAATTATGCTGAGGGGAAACCAGCATGGGTTCGTAGCAGGTAGGTCATGTCTGACTAATCTAGTCTCTTTTTATGACCAAGTTACAAAATGCCTGGATACAGGAGTAGGGGTTGATGTCATATACTTAGACTTCAGGAAGGCCTTCCATATGGTATCCAACACCATACTGGTGAACACGTTAAGAGGCTGTGACTTGGATGACTACACAGTCCAGTGGGTGGCGAATTGGCTAGAGGGTCGCATCCAGAGAGTTGTAGTGGATGGGTAGGTATCAATCTGGAAGGGTGTGGTCAGTGGGGTCCCACAGGGCTCGGTCCTTGGACCGATATTCTTCATTGTCTTCTTCTGCGACTTGGAAAAGGGAGCGAAGTGTACTCTGTCCA
>JAGPOW010001296.1:112408953-112429759 GCA_030014935.1 Caiman crocodilus
GGCAGAAAACAACAGAATGCAATTCAACAAGGAGAAATGCAAAGTGCTGCACCTAGGGAGGAAAAATGCCCAGCATACCTACTGCCTAGGGAATGACCTGCTTGGTGGAACAATAGCGGAAAGGGATCTTGGAGTCCTAGTGGACTCCAAGATGAACATGAGTCATCAGTGTGATGAAGCCATCAGAAAAGCTAATGCCACTTTATTGTGCATCAGCAGATGCAGGACAAACAGAGCCAAGGAGGTGATAATTCCCCTCTATCGGGCACTGGTCACATCACAGTTGGAATACTGTGTTCAGTTTTGGGTGCCACACTTCAAGAGGGATGTGGATAACCTGGAGAGGGTCCAGAGAAGGCCACTCACATGGTTAAGGGCTTGGCTTGCAAGCTCTATGAGGAGAGACTGGGGCACCTGGACCTCATCAGCCTCTGCAAGAGAAGGTTGAGAGGCGACCTTGTGGTTGCCTATAAGGTCATCATGGGAGCATAGAAGGGAACTGGTTAAGTTTTATTCACCAAGGCGCCCCCAGGCGTTACAAGAAGTAATGGCCACAAGCTAGCAGAGAGCAGATTTAGACTAGACATTAGGAAGAAATTCTTCACTGTTAGAGTGGCCAAGGTCTGGAACGGGCTCCCAAGGGAGGTGATGCTCTCCCCTACCCTGGGGGTCTTCAAGAGGAGGTTAGATAGGTATCTAGCTGGGGTCATCTGAACCCAGCACTCTTTCCTGCCTATGCAGGGGGTCAGACTCGATCATCTATTGAGGTCTCTTTCGACCCTAGAATCTATGAATCTATGAGTGGTCAACATTCATATATAAAAGCTGGAAACATGTGAGCAGCGTCCTTAGCAGCTGTGTGCAGGTGGATTATTACAGCATGGAGGGACATTAAATCTAAAATCGTTTCACATTCACTCAAAAAATGTGGGATCAGTAATTCTATGGATGGTGAGAAGAAGGATTTTCTACGATATGATAAAGATCAAACAGAGGATGAAAATGCCGAAACATCCAAAATTGAGGATGCATATGATGATCAGATTTCTAGCCATTCAAATTGGGAGGAACTGTTTGGGCCTGAGGATAACAGAGAATGAGGGTTTTAAATTGTCAGTTTTTACCCGTGTTTCTTAAAATGCCTAAATTAATTAAATGAGGGATTTTTAGCTGTTAGCATAAAAAGGATTATTAGATGAGGGTTTTTTTAATGTTAGTATTATGAGGGATTATTATTATTGAATGAGGTATTTTTAAAAGGTTTGTGACAGAAAACCACAGTGACTGGTGCCAGTTATTGGTGATGGTGGTATTCATGGCAACGACTGTTCTATTGATCACCCCTGATCTGTGCTGATTTCTAATTGCATGTAATCCATGGTGACTGGTGCCAATTGTGCTAATCATGCCAATTACTGTTTGTTTTTTACTCTAAAATGCAGGTCAGCTTACACACCATGCCTATCTAAATTCTGATTTCTTGTATCAAAAAACCAAGGTTGACCTATACACTGTTGACCTATACACTATGAAATATGGTAAAGCAGTTCTCTATAATAAAGGAAACAGGTGGGATAATTTTCAATTTAAATTAGTGTGTTAATCACTAGGATATTTTTCTGTTAAGGCAATGCAGCAGGAAGAACAGTTTTATGCTTTTTAGATGTCACTAAAATATTCCCACTCCCTTTCATGGCTGCTTTCATACAAGTTTTAATGCAAAAATCTCTGAGTACCATAGACACGGTGGGCATATTTTAGCATAGTCATTAACATGAATGATGTACTTAAAAGTTTGGGTTTTGCAGCTGTTGGGGTTTTTTTCCCCATACAAGACAAATGAAACATGTGGACTTTTCTGTTACCAAAATTCTAAATTATTTTTCCTCAGATATACAAAATTCCAAGTCATATTCACATTTTAAGAAAATCATTACAGTATTTTTCTTGTTAAAGACTTCAAATAATTGGCTTCCAGATTAGAGTGGTTTAAAAAAGCAGTACAGATATACCAAGTAGAACATAAACCGCTAGAAGATGTATACAGGAGGATGTAGAAGCCTACACAATTATGGAGGATTATAATCTATCTTAATCAGATACTTAAGAAGTCAGACTTCATGCAGATTAGAAACATTTAAACAAGCTTCAAATGGAAGGCTCCACATTTTCAAATCAGTTTATGCAAATACAGATAACTGTGGCTGTTCCCTTATTTTCATGAGCAAAGCAAAAACACATAAGAAATGGGGTGGGAAGATCAGATAAATACAATCTCTCCTGGTACATGCACTTGAGAAATAATGAGAATTCAACTGTTGGAGAATTTATTACCAAATCAATGGTGGTTATGACCTAAGAAGTGAATGATTTGTTTAGCAGCTCCTTTTCTTATCTCCAAAAGGACATATACTACCATTCTGAAATGTGGTGTTTCTCTTAGTTCACAGATGTTTTATATACCATCAGCGCATGCCTCTATCATATTTTATTTAATCTATTTTATAAAGATATGTAACAAAATACATGGGTTGTTCTCTGGTTATTTAAGAGGTCATTTTTGGCCATCCACAGGGCATTTTGGCATATCTGCACCAAAAGGAATTCTGATCCTGGACATGTAGTTTATTGTATGCGAATGGTTATAGTTGTGCAAACTGAACATGTGAGTAGCATCCATAGCATAAATGTGCATTCCTTGTAGACGCATAGTATTCTTAGGCTGCTGACAAACATGATATTTGTTGTGTGATCAGCCCCCTGAAAGCACTCTACAGTTGTGCCCTGTAGACTGCTTTAAAAATGCCTGATCACACAACAAAAGTAACTCTTATCTAATGAGGGTTCAGACAAAGGTGCTCCAAAGTGGAACACCTTCATTAACTTCTATCAGTCCCTGTATGCAATCAGTCCATTCCCCCTTCCTCCCTGTTTGCAGGATTGGGGGGGGGCGGGAAATGAAGGGGAGCAAGCTCTGGGCTGGGGTTTGCCTTACCTGAGATAGAAAGGGGGGGACTGAAGCCCTCCCAGACCTCCCCCAGCACTCTCCCCCTCCCCCTTCCACTTATGCTGGGCAAACCCCAGCCCAGAGAGCTCCCTCTTTTCCCATCCTGCAAACAGTATTGGAGCAGGGGAGGGGAAGGGAGCGGGGAGGTGAGGGGAGGGGAAAGAGGCTGCAGGCCTCTATAGCTTCTCTATGCTGGCTCAGCTCCAAAATGGAGCTTGATCTCCCTCCCCCGTAACCAAACAGTAAATATCTGTTCTAACTCATGGCACTTTCTGTAAAATATTATGAGTTAGAGTGGGGACCTGCATGTCAGTGCCCACAGATGCTTGAAATTGGAGTGAACACACATGGTTACAGGACTTCAACTAAGGAACAGAAAGGTAGAGGGAATGGAGTGTCCCTCTTTTTATCATAGCTCATTGGCTGGTCACTTACCTGGGAATCTAGAGGTTTGGCTTCCCTCCTCAAGAGGGGGTTTGAATCTGACTTACCAGCATATCAGTTAAACACCCACATCAAAGGTAAACCATTATTCACTTTCTTTTCCAATGCTATTTTTGAAGCTAAGCACCTATCATAGTCATTGGAAAAACTGGATAGAGGGTACTACAATGGGGGTCTGTGCAACTAGGGACAAGAGTCTAAGCTAGATCCCAATGTCCCCTCTCCCTTTCAGACCAGCAGTCACTTTGAGCCACCTACCCTTTAGCTTGTTCTTTTGTTCCTGGCCCCACATATCTCCTGCCTATCTCTGTTTCATAGCTTTCCAGGAGGCTATGTTTAAAAGGAACACTGCAGAGGAGAATGAATAATACCTGACGTAGTTAGAACACTGTGCTGGTTCAAATCCTTTTTGGGCAAGTGGAGGCCCAGAACCAAGGTCCTGACTTCCCAGGTGAGTATCCTAACTACTGAATTATTTGCAGGAAAATATGAGAGTAGTCTCTCTTCCCTCTCAATCTGTGTGACTATGTAGTTATCCACACACATCCAAGAACAAAACACTTTTGAGTAGGTAAGTGCAAAATGTGGCCACTTAGATGACCAGGAAAGACTAGAATTTCACTCATTTCTAGAGATCTGTGTCACAGACAGAGAAAGGCCGAGGAAGCTCCCAAGCTCACGGAAGGAGCCAGAGAGAGAAATGGGGGGACAGAGCAGAGGAAAAAAAAGGAAAAAAATAAATTACTCACCGCAGGAGACGAGGAGGGACAGGGACTGCCGGAGAAGCCTGCACGTGGCCAGAACGATGCGTTTAATCACCTGCAGACGGCGGGTGACGTCAGCACTGAGCACCGGCCGGCGAGGATAAAAGAACCAACCATGGCAAGGAGTGGGGCGCACATGTGGCTGCTGGGAGGAGGCTGGGCTGGTGGAGGCTGCTGGAGGTGCAGAACGCCGGAGCTGAATGCCGGCGGGCACCACGAAGGAGTAAGAGAGCCCGGGAACGAACAGATGCCGGTGGACTGTGCGGCGGCAGCGGGTGAGCTGGGGAAGAGCGGGGAGAGAACAGCGGCAGCGCGGAGGGAGCAGGAGCCCAAGGAAGACCCAGAGAGAGGACTGTGGTGGGGGAAGATCCAGAAGGAAGGGTGTGGTATAGGGAAGACCCGGAAAGGGGATGGCAAGACGGTACAGACCCAGAGAGAGGGGTCCACGCCAGGGAGAACCCAGAGAGAGGGTTGCTCCGGTAGACACAGGGCAAGGAGTGGTGGGTAGCTGGCCTGGGGAGAGAGGGCTAGTATACCGAGTCATGGGTAGTGACCCAGTAGAGAAGCAGAGGGGCAGGGCCCTTGCATCACGTTAAGCAGTGAGCCATAATTAAGTTCATGAGAATTTTGTTGTAGTTGCGTTACCTCGGGTCCAAAGGGGCTGAGGTGTGGTAATAGGGGGATTGGGTGAAACGTGAGCTCATTAGTGGCGTGCCTGAAGGAGCACCAACAGAAAGACCCAAGATCCGCCAGGCAGGGTAAGGGCGAGGTGAAGAGGAGGAGGAGCATCGCAGAAGACCTGCACCGCAGGTAGTTGAAGAGGGTAATCGCGCTACAGGAAGCCCCAACCTCTGGAAGTTCAAAGTCGTGGCAGACGAGAAAGGGGCGAACCACAGCGCGGGGAAAGACGTCCCCAAAGGCTACCTGCGACGGTCAGCTGGATATGTGCATACCCTGGAGCAAAGAAGCCCGAGGTAAGATGTTTGAGGCCCGGCGGCTACAATCTGGTAAGTATGGGGACCAGGCACATCTCACATCCTGCTAGTTACAGACTTATCATATCAAGAGTTCCCAGAGTTGTAACTTGAAAATGTGAGTTTCAGAGACAAGATTTATTTGTGCATTCCTGGCATTCACTATCATTATATACAGCTGAATCATTGGTATCCTAAGGCAGTGTAAAACCTCAGTCACCAACTCTTTGTACTGCTATTGCACCATACACAGAAATACACAATGGACTTCTGATTCTCCTTAGCCCCAAGCAAGGCTCGTTACAAAGGTTGTTCTTTCTCTGCCCTACTTTCAGTTCATTTTATCATGCAGAGCTCAAAGCCCTTCTTCTAATTTATTTATTGGTATGAACACCAAGTAAACTTTCTATTATGATTTGTAGCCATAGCTGCTTTTGAAACAGTTTTTAACTGTAGTATCCTGCTGAACCTAATAGACTTAATACTTCAGCGTGTGAGAAAAACGTCAACCAAGCCGGAGTGATTTATATACATAAAAATATGTATATTCAATAGCAAAAATAAAATTAATGAAAAACTAGTGCCATAGTCAAATCTCTTATTTAATTGTGCATTCCATTTTGTGAGTGTGTGTGTCAGCCTAGCTCAAATAATTAGTAAATTAATGCACAACATCGTGTACTAAACATGCATTTTAAAACTTTTCACCACACCAACCTCATCAAGTAGTCTAAGACAACAATCATCAGGTCTTCTCCTGGCAATCCTGTTCATTGTTACCAGGAAAAAGTAAAACTAAAAGGGCTGACTGCATTACTGAATCCATTAATCATTCAACTGTAGGGACACTGAACACTTCAGCAGTTTTAAAAATGGCACTTAAGTGCCTACAACCACAGTACTACAAGGAAGTCAAATGTCTTGGCTTCTTATAAAATAGCCTTACCTATATTCAGTATTTTGGGAACCCTAATAGAATGGACAAGCAAACAAGCCACTTTGGGAGAATGGAAAAGTTCAGAATTTTCAAGTGGTGATACAAAATACAAAGGTATTAATATGAAACAATATACCTCTCTCTCCACTGGCAAAGCTCACAGCAATCATTGTTATCTGAAATTATCTGTTCATTTGATTTGTATTATATTTGGCAAATTATGAAACAAAAACTTTAAAAAGTCCCATTTCTATGTAATAATATTTGAATTTATGAAAAGTGCTAAAGGAAAGTGAGCACATACACACTACATTAAAACATATGCATTTATGTCAAAAAGTCATAAAATGCCAAGACTGCAATTATACCCACAAAGGATTATTTTTTTTTTAGACTGACCCATACAGCAGGAATTTAAGAAATGAAACAACATTTTTTTAAAAGCTTCTCTAGGAATAAGAGTCTGAATAAGTCATATGGTACATAGAACACTGAATCTTTTCTCATCTAAATATCAACATCTCTATTAGCTTAACTCTGTAAATTTGCTATACAATGTAGATGCTAAATAAATAATAAATATTGCTATACAATTTAGATGCTAAAGCTTCCTAACAAAAATTGCAATTATTCACAGTTTTTCACATATATTTAAAGCAAATAGAAACCAAAATATAAACTGCCCTTAGCTGTTCTTACCCATTCCTTAAAACAATGAAAAAGTTATAAATTAAAAAAATTAAATGAACTATAAGCAGGTAAGTTATTCTAATACTATCATATATTTCTAGATCCAAGGCATTCCAACATTAAACCATCTTGCTAAAAATATAGATCTGTAAGACAAAAACTAGGTCACACTGCAAAACACATTAGCAGTATTCAGATCATTTTGCAAATAAGTAAAAATGAGAGAATTACTAGGTTTCTAAGAGCTGCATATTAACAGAAATCTAATAAAAACCTCATGAAGTGAATGGGTTTGACTAAGCTACAAAGATGGTTTTTATAGCCTAAGAAAGTAAATTTTGTCATTATGAATTGCATTTCAAGTGGAAAGATGGCCTGTTTTAGGCCTATGCTGCTATTGTATGAAGTTTAATCCAGTTGACTTGCGATAGCTGAAATGTTTTGATTGCACTTTTGTTGGAAACTTGCTTATGGTCCAATTCTCTTCTCAACTGCAGTGGTGAAAATTCAGTCATTACTCCACATTATACATATTCTTTATATAACTGAAGTTATATACATTGCAATATTTCATAATTTGTGTATTTGTATATCATTATAAACTTCATCTTACAGTTATCACTTCCTTCCTCATGCAATGGCAAAGACAGGACAAATAGCTGAACAAAACCGAACAGGTTTAAGGCCAGAACAAGGAAGGAAGTGGTGTTCAGAGCAAGTAGGCTGTGTGTTATACAACATAGTAGTACGAACACTGGTTGGGTGTTGGGATGTCTGAGATTAAAGGAACTGCTTATTGTCTTGCTGGAATGATAGGCAGGAATCTGCCTGCTGCTGCCCTAAACCCTCTGCTCTATGCCACAGGCTGGTCCTTCATGCCTTTCTGCAGTTCCATTCACTCTCACTGCCAAATTATCTGTTCTCTGTTGGCAGTGGCCAGGGTTTTTTGGTAGTGCTCAGTAAGCAGAGACTGTACTGTATGTGAAAACTAGTTCTCAGTACAGACCTGGGAGGTCTGGGATCTGGCTTTAGAATGGGATGGTGGTTGGATCCAAGTATTAGTCACACATTGTAAAAAGTTGTCATTTCCCTACTATAGGGCTATGGCTAGAGGAGCTCAGAGCTACCTCAGCATTCATCCCTCTAACCAGGAACCCATTGTGCCTCGCTGCTGGTATGGGCCAACTTCTCCCATATCCCAAGTCAGTTTACTTTCAGCAGGACTATTAGCTGGCGTAGAACCCAGAAGGCTACTGAAGACCTTTAGAAATTAATGTCAGGTACTGTATTTTCTGCCAATCCTGCAATACCTAGTTTGAGATGCAGGCAGGCCTGAGGCTGCCAAGAGATAAACCACTTAGCCGTCCAGCAGAGTAACTTTTATCAAGTCAATGGGCTGATTGCCTACTACATTACATCTTGAGTTATTATTTTTACCTGGGCAAAGTAAGTACAAAGGCACTACCATCCCAATTTGGTAGAATTCTTCAATCCATTTGTTTGGCTGTAAATGACAACCCAAAGTATAGAGCAATGGAGAGTCCGAGTGCTACATGCAGGTTAAGACCGATGGTGTGGTTAAGTTGACAAAATGAAGTGGAATCTAACTCGTAATATAATAAAAATAAATAAAATATTTATTCAGATGAACAGATACAGTAATAGCACCTAGCTCTTCCATAGCACTTGTCATAATTACATCTCAAAGGACTTGAAAGCACAAGGCTTATATCATCATCCCCATTTTACAGATGCACAGAGACTGGCCCAAGGTTATTACCCTCTAAGCCCAAAATAGTATCAAGTCTCCTAAATCCCAACCCAGGTCTCCAGCCTCGTTCTCCAGGAGCAGATTTTAAGAATCCATTATGAAGAAGGGGATGCTATGACAGCATTTGACCGGTCCAGTAACATGAGTCCAGAGAAACTTATGGAATTTTTGTTTGTTTGCTTGCCTGAAAAATCTGAGTTAGCGTGTCACCTCTGCATCTGACTAAGCTGAATAAGGTCTAAAACATCTTCAAAAATGTGTCAAGATTGAACACTTCTATAGCAAATTCTTTGAATTAATGCATCTGGGCTGTGAACACTGCCAACATTTTGTGTATTTAAAGATTTATTATGTTAAAATTATCCACGGTGTCCATTATTTTATAACTACATAAAGCTGGTACTTCTTTTACAGTTCATATCTAGGAAAAGTTTTCCTTTTTCAGATCTGTTAAATTGAAAAAAAAATAGTCAGAAATATCTTTCAGAAATAATCTCTCCCTCATTACTCATTTTCCCATGAAACCAGGTTTACATATTCTTGTGTATTAGAATGCAAACTTTTTAAGACAGGGGCTGACTATATTTAAGCACTGTATAGCACCAAGCACACTGATAGAATTAAAGAGAAATCTAACACTTATAAAATAAAAAATAACTGTTGTCACAGTGTATAGGCTATCCATTTAAAAGACAATGCTGGACTATAATGTGAAAGTGTAAGAACCTTAAATCAGTAATAGCATTGCAGATACTGCAAGGTCTTTTCAGTGTCTCAGTTCCTTTTCAAGGACTTCCTGATAAACACCTTGCATGCCAACATACCATTACTCTGCAAAACAGTACATCAACATATCATTTGATACAAAATATCATTTAAAAATTGCAGCTACCTTAATTTTGTGAGATCATGTAATCTCTAATACACAAAAGTTGACTATGGTGTCTTGACTTTCAATATGCTACAGCAAGTCATCTGCATGTTAAATTTTGTGAAAACTCTGTAAAACCCACCATAAAAAATGAACTGCCTTTTTAAAATCACATTTACATACAGATGTGTCCTATGGTTTCTTCCTATCAGCTGTCAATAACAGAATATACACCAGAGCTAAATGGAACTATGCTTTAGACACAACTGTCTGTCAGCAACTAAAAAACAAAAGGTATTCACACCAAATTTCTCTAAAGTGTTCCATGACTCTCCCTTATACAATCAGTACATCAATTGTACCATAGTTTGCAAACCTAGCATAGAAAATATTGCTATCACACTGTCATCAGAGCACTGCCAGGAAAAACAAGCGTTTTCAGGGTAGTCAGTAGTGGAGAACAGAACTTGACCAGCAGGCACTGATACTGTCCTCCTGATGAAAGCCAATTGCCAATTATGTGGCATCAGTCAAGGGAATTTCTGGATTACACAAATTAATTGATAAAAGCCTAAGGGAAAAAGAAACCCATGCACTTACCAATTCAGCTTCAAGAGTTAGCTTATATATTTCTTACATTACACTAATCTATAGGGAAATTGAGATTACTATGGATATTATTTTAGCTAGACAGTAAGGTTATTTTGTATTCTCCTAGACCAGTATTTTCATTTCATCCATAATGTAATGCCACTGGAATAATTGTATTTGGAGGTCTAAAAACATGGCCAAAAAAATTTTCATCTTTGATTCAGTTTTTTTTTTTTGCTACCTGTCTAGGCCCATAGTACTGAAAGGGAATTTTGCAGTCACTGAGTCATATAGACAAGGGACAACTGGGTCAAATAATCTCTTACATTTTTTTTCCAAATCCATCCTAAATTTACTCATGACCAACACATAATCATCTGGTCTTGTACCAGAACGGTCCTTTAATTTGAACAGCTCTTTCCCCTCCTTGGTCTTTATACATACAGATATTCAGGGAAGTTACGGGGATGCTGGATTGAGTTAAAAACATTTACCCAACCTAAGATAAATCAGGATGGGGTGACTAGCAGGAAGGGGTTGCGAAGGCAAACCAGTTCTGCGGGGGGACAATCAGTGTCCACAGGAGGGATGGGGGGAAAGCAGGATCTGTGGGAGAGATTTTGGGGCTCTACCCCCCTGGGACAAGGGGTTATTTTAGCTCTATGACACCCCACCAGAAGAACAAACCACCTCCTGCCAACCACCCCCACTTTATACCTGCCCCTCTCCCTACCTTAACTTACTTTCTTGGCTCTTGGCACCAGCAAGCACTGGTAAAACTGCCACTCAGAGTGGCTAGTGGGCTAGAGGGTTTGGCAGGTTTGCGGGGGCTGGCTGGTCTATGGGCAAGGGGGTTGTCTATCTGGGGAAGGGCAAGGAGTTGAGGGGCTAAAAATAGTCCAGTATGTGGAAGCAGGGGAGTTGGGAAATTGTGGCCCTGGGGCTGGGGGTCAGTAGCTGCGCTTGCCCAGTACTGGGGCTGGCTGGGAACTGTACAGAAGTTCAATTATATTGGTCTCACCTGACCTAATCTAAATAGACTGCTTTGGAAATACAGATAGCTTAAATCAGCTTGGCCCTTTTTAAACTAATCAAACTGTCCTAAACTTCTGTAGTTTGTACTTAGATGCACCTAACTAGGGATCTCAGTGTAAGGTCTGCACATGGGTGAATGAAGTTAGATTGCATGGCTATTTATAACATCATCTAACCTCACCCTAACCTCCCCAAAGATGTGTATGTACCCATCTTCCTTGATATGGTTACAGACAGCAATCATGTTTTCATTTAGGTTTTATATTACTGACCAGTTCTGGGTCAGTAATATAAAAGGACTTTCCTTTTGTAAGACAATATAAAAGGACTTTCCTTTTGTAAGACAGGCTATCCATATTCCTGACCATTCTAGAATCCTGCTTCAGTATCTCTTTTAGTTTCAGCTCACATTTCTTGAATATGTGTAGCAAGAATTACACTCAGTATTCCAGCTTAAGACTCACAAGCGCTTTGTACAACAGCACTTATACTCTCCTATGTCTGCTGCAAATACCACAGCTGAGATCTCCTTAGATTGCATTTCCCTTTTATACCCTGTTTAACAACATAGATCTAAAAATCTCCATCTTCAAAACATCAAATGATCAACATTTATGCATGCTTGCTAGCTAGCTATTTGACTGGATGTTTTAGAAGTTAAAGGAGTTATGTGCCTTTTACCTTTTGAATTTTTTATTTTTTTATTTTTATTTTTTACTGACAGAGGACTAATCTAGCCTTACACTTAGAAAATACCAGGGTGTTCACAATCTCAGAACTCTTAGGACCCCTTGATAAAACAAGCCTCAAGTTTTTTTCTTCTTAGCTAGAATAGCAGTAATAGTCCACCCAAACCAAGTAAAGACATAGAAAGAAAGCAATGCATGACAAAATAAATGATTTCTTAACATACCATGTTAAATATTATCCCAAATTAACCTCAATAAAGCCAATCTAGGTTACAGAAAAACAAGAAATAACTTGCATCCTTTTATAAGCAGACCCAAAGGTCTGAACTTCCTGTCAGCAACCCAATATTCAATTCCAAATCAGATAGTAGGTGAGCCTATATGTCTGAACCTTCCCTCACCAGCTCTCATGGGCTTTAATCAACCTTGCTTCAGATAAATTACCATCTCGCTGAGGTTCATTTCCTCTCTACTCCAAACTAGTTTGGACAGGCAAAACTTAAAACTATCAAGTGAGCGGTGTAGACAAAGCTATGCTGTTGTGTTGTAATGACTATATTCATCATCACTGATGAAACATTTAGGTGGTCCAAGGAATATGTAACCTATTGTCTCAATCCTCTCTCCGATACATATTTTTCTTTTAAGTAAAGCAGATTCATAGAGGAAAGTGAGGAGGAAAGGTAGGATATCATTTTTGCAATTAGGGGCACAGGTATCAATAGTCTCTCAGTAATCAAAAATAAAATGGATATGTGTCACTGTCATATTCTTCATGACACTCATCACAGTGAAGGCAAGATTTGGGGTTATCATATAGCAGTATCATATTCTTTGGATCTGAAATTCCGTGCCAGTGACAGCTATGAAGAGATTAAAGTGGGATTTTGCTATTAAACTGCAAATCTCTTTAATGGGCTCAAATCCACCTAATCTGAGATTCTCTCTTCAAGGCTTCTTCTTTCCCAATTAAAGCTATTAAACAAATTCAGGTATGCACACAATTCTGTGAATCAGTGGGAGATGCACACACAGATGCCAGGTGTACAAGGGACAGGCCTGTGGGAAAAAGAGGCATGGTCCCATCATTATGTACAGCCAAGATTTTGAACGTTGCTGTGAGGTTGCCATAACTGAGGCAGATGATTCTGGGGACTTGCATCAGGGGTCTCTTCCACTTCCACAGCAGTGGTTCTCAAGTTTTTAGACTTGAGGCACCCCTCAAAAAGTGTCAGCTCTTAGTTTTAACCTAGTGTTTGACAATAGAAACGTAATAGGACAATTCTGTTGAAAAGAACTCAGAATACATGACAACAGGTCAGAATGTTTATAATTATGGATATATTGCAGAGTCCCGTGTGAAAACTCTGGGTTCATCTTGTGAATCATTGTTGCACACTGAAAAGTGCTAGCAATCTTTGGCACCCTATGTAATCCTTGAAAAGGTCTCAAGGCTCCCCAGGGTGCTGCAGTACCCTGGTTAAGAATCAAAGTCCCAGGACTGGGGGTCACAAACATAATGTTATGCTATTTTAGCTTTCTCTTCCCATTTTGTTTTACTTTTCTGCTTTCAGGCTATCTTCACTGCAAAAAAGGTGAGTTTGGGGTTTTGAGAGGTTTGTTTGGGGTTTTTTTGAGATCACAGTTGATCTGGCTTATTTACACTTCATGATAACAAATCCTAATGGAAATGAGGCAATATAGTTAACAGTTATCCTGCAGCAAAAGTACACCTTTTAGGTAATGAAGGCAAAGTTTCATTTTATTTTTATCACTTTGTTGTAACAATTGACTCATATACCAATTGTTATCTTATTTATTAGATTTATTTGCCAACCTCCCCAAAAAGGTTGGGGGGGGTTATAGTAAAATACAGATAAATTATAAAGGCAAATAAAAATATTAAGGTAAAATAACCTATAATAGAACATTTTACTATCATTTGCATTCAGTCACATTCAATGTTCTCTCTCATCATAAAGTGGTAAAAGTTACAACACAATTGAAATAGTTGCCACTGAATTTGCCATATGAAAGAACAATTAGGAGAGTAAATTTTTCAAAGTGGAATAACAAGTCATGGTGTGATATATGGACCCATAAATTGGACTGAAACCATCAACTCATTTTATATTGGGCGTAAAACTTCTAGTCACCATGGAACTGAGTTGTTCCACTAACTCTAAATTAGTGGTTTAGAGATCAAAAGCTCTATATAATGATTACTGATCTCTGCAGCTATTCAGTTACCTGCTATTCAGTTCATTTCAAATCTCAGCCTTAGTCTCAATCAGGGCTGTGCAGCTTTGGCACAGGCAGAAGCCAGACAGCATGGTAGTGAGGACCGTGGGCTACACTGCAGGCCATATGCTGTGGCAGCATCCTTTCTGGGGATGCTTTCAGCAATTCCCACCCCCTTCCCCCCCATGTGGGCTATTGCCCACAGCACATGCCTCCACGCCCTACCCCTGCCTTGCAGGCTGTCAGCAGATCCTTACCACCTGCCAGCAGCATGTAGCAACCTACCCCAGCACGAGCTGCACCCTTCAAGCTGCTCTATCAATATATGGATTCCTCAAACCTTCCTCCATTATGTGGTAGTAGAAAAAGCAGCTTCTAGGGCCTGGGGGCCACATATTAGCCACTTGTAGCCAGTTGGACAGCCCTAGTCTTTTTTTGGTCAAATTATTTTTTGGCCAAAATCTATTTTTGGTCAAAGTGACCATAATTATTTGGGATGCAGTTGCTTTTATTCCAAAACAGAGGATATATTGCTGTAAACTATCCCAAAATAGCTTTAGGTCTCCAGAGTACCTAGTCAAGAGGTTCTGGTTAATTTTTCCCCACCCTCTTTTCTAGTATAACTCCACTGATTTTGAAAATGTTACTCATAGCTTTCCTCAGTTGAGAGAGGAGAGTCAAGTTTAATCTCCATCCTTTCCAGGCTTTCAATAGAATATGGTTTATCTTTCCTGTTGTCTGTAAATTTTATGAATCTTATCCATCAAACTTGGAGGGTAACTACACTGTTACTTAGAAATATTGTCCTGGATATGACTGTAAACTACATCTGACTGGAGGGCTTGGAGCAATGTGGTAGAGCTATCCATTGTGGGGTAGTTCCTATAAAATACTCCAATATTGCAACCTCCAGAGTAAGACTAATTTAGGGTGCCTGAAAAGCCTAGCCCCCACTGCCTTCATTGGAAAAAAGGCTAAGGGATATCACCCTGACATAAATATGCCCTAGCTGAGGCATTAGGCAGTCAGCAACAGCTTTAATCTGCTGCTCTCTAGTACAAGCTACAGCCACTGAGGCACTGAATGTCTGGACTCCATCTGGTCTTCAGACTCTGTCTCAATGATCTAAAGGAGGGGTGGTAGGTCTAGGGCAGTCTCCACTCCTCCATACACTTCTTGCCTAGGTGTATGCACTGAAGGTGGTGGTGCGATCTATACTAGCTAAAATGATAAAGTGACTTGCATGCTGTAATGTTCAAATTTTGATCCCGGGTTCAATTCCGATTCAGATACGACACTACTAAACTATGAATTGGTTAAACATTGCTGCTTTATCAAACTCAGCTCTCGGATACAAGTTCTATCCTAGAGAATGATTACACCATATTCTGGCATGGGAAACCAGCAGGAGAAAGGAGAGAGCAGGGAGCAGGCTTTGCTATTAAAAGCAGCTTGCTTTCTTTCTGTGAAAGCCCCACAGCTGTATTTATTCAACTTATGATGCTCAGAGTGCATACACAGAAGAGCTTCATCACACGATTTGGTATGTATGAGCCCACCCTCCAAGCTAGTGATAACAACAAGAACATTTTTTACCCACAACTTGAAGCAGAGATTGAGAAAACTCACAGAAAAGAGATCATTATAACACTTGGCAACTGCAGTGCAAGAGTTCGATGTTCGATATAGTTTTAAGAAGTGGCCTAGTATTCTAGGAAAACATGGAATTGGGAATATGAATGAAAATGGCTAGTGAGTGTTAGGACTTTGTTCAAGTCAAATTTTATGCGTTACAAACACCTACTTTGCTTGGAAAATCATAAGACACACACTGTGGACACATCCAAGATCAGGGAACTGGCACCAATTAGATCTAGTACTGACCAGCTGTAAGCATGTGAAAGAAATCCTGCATACAAGTTCTTATCAAATTGCTGACTGTGACACGGATCATGCCTTAGTCTGCTGCAAAGTCAGAATCAATGTCCACCATAACAAAACTACCAATCGCCCTCAAATAAACACGAGCCAAACTGAAGACACAGAAAAAGGCAGACTATTCAATGAAGATGTTGTGAAAGCAAGTTTACCTAACAGCTCAGTCACTGAGGCCTGGGAAAAGTTAACAACTAATAGGTACAACAATGCTGCTATAACACAGTTTGGCAAAAAATGCAAGGAAAATGCAGACTGGTTTGAAGAATATTCTGAAACCTTTTTACAACTGGTTGAGAACAAGAAGACAGCGCAAACCAACTATAAGGAATCTCACAACATTATAACCCTAGAAAATTTAAGAAAGGCTCAAAGAGAAATGCAAGAGGAGGCTAAGAGATGGGCCCAAAAATTTTAGTTAAACTCTATGATGATATTCAGAAGGCAGCTGACATAGGTGACAGCCATGGAATGTACAAAGGCATCAAATGAGCAATTGGTTCAGTAAAGAAGAAAACAGCTGTCCTGAAAGACTTAAATGAAAATGTCTTTATTGATGATAAACGCAAACAATTTGAGTATTGGATTGAACACTATAAGTGCGTCCAGACGAGCCCGCACATGCCTCTTTCCCCATCTCAAACCCCTTTGAGGTGGGGCAAAAGGCACATGCAGGAATGGAGGCAGCAGGGGAATGTCTTCATAGCTGCCTCCATCCCCCTGTTCCTTCCCCTGCTTGTCTCCAGCCTCGAGCTAGCAAGGGAAGAAGCAGGGGCTGGAAGCAGAAGCGGAATGTCTCCGTGGTTTTCTCCAGCTCCCTGCTTCTTCCCCTGCTTGTCCCCAGCCTCAGGAGAGGAGGGGACAGCAGGGGAACGCCTCCAGGGCTGTCTCTAGCCCCCAGCCTCCTGAAGCTGGAGACAAGCAGGGGAAGGAGCAAGAGGCTGGAGACAAGCCCCTGGGGATAACCTGGAGACTTTGCCTGCTCCCCTCCAGCCTCCTTCTCATTCTCTGCTACTGCCAATGAGTGTGTGGGGGCTGAGAGAGCAAGCAGGGAGCTGGGAGAAGGAACAGGGGGATATGTGTGGGGAATAAATGAATATGTGGGGGAATAAATGAGGAGCAGGGGGAATGAACAGCGGGCAAGGGGAACAAACAGGGAATAAATGGTAGATGGGGGGAATGAATGAAGACCTGGGGGAACCAATGGGGCTGGGGGGAATAAGCCTACTGTTCATTCTCTTATTCTCTCCAGCCTCGTCCAGAGGCTGGAGAAGAGTAAGGGAATGAGCAGGGGACTGGAGACGAGCAGGGGGTGGAGTGGGGAGCTGTTGCCCCTGGTGGGGCCTGGGACCCTGCAGGCAGGGTAGTCCATGTGCTGTGAGGGAAGGAGGGTAGATTCTGCCCTGTCAGGAGCAGGGAACCATTGGCAATGCATGGTGGTGCACCCCCTCAAAAAAGGTGCTGCCAAAACTGTCAGTGGTACCTGTAGGCAGTTGCTGCTTGCTGCCCTCTGCCACCAATGGTATCTGTCAGCAATCACTGCTGGCCACCACTATCACTGTCGGTGGTGTCTATGGGTGCTTGCTGCTCACCACCCTTCCCACCGCTGCCAACAGTGTGGCAGTGTCTGTGAGAGCTCCTTGCTTACCACTACCACCATGCTCCCACTACCACCATGCTCTGGCCAGCCACCAGGGGCATGTGGTGTTCATGCAGGGGATCCACCCCTCCTAAGCAGACCCCACAACCTCATTTCCCCACATCCCTCCACACCCATCCACATCCTCCCATCCTGCTTCCCACCCCCTTCTGTAAGCCCCGCATCCACCCATCACACACCCACCATGTGATAAGGAAACCCAAAGCAAACATTAAAACATATAGATATTTAGGAATTATTTTATTACGATGTTAGACACACCAACAGGCTTCTAAATGTCTTTAATATTGTAAATATAACAATAAAACATTGCCCATCTGATCAATCCCTCTTTCTCTCTCTAGTCTGTTCTAATTGTGGAAGAATATGAATTTGGGGGTATTTTAAGAAGTGAATTTGGGATGCTGCCTCAGCAGACTAGCTGACACAAGGGGTAGTGTCCCCAGTTACCAATTGCCTGGGTGCCAGAAGCTCCCGAGATCAAGTAACCCTGAGCTGCTGGCCAGGGCAGGTTTTTGTACTTCTGTAGCCAGGACAGTGTGCCTTTTTATACTGCTGGGGACAGCACAGGTGCTGGCCCCAGGCTCTGTTTCCCGCTGGCTGCAGAACCAGGAGGAGCCAGGCGGAGTTATTTTGCCCCAAGCGGCACAATTTGCTCCACAACAAAGTGCATGTCCAAGCATGTGTGCTGAGGCAAAAAGCCCTGGCTCAAATTTGCACCACTTCTATTTGAGCTGCTGCAAGCACACGTACTTGCGTATATGGATATGCCCTATGGAATTATATACTCCGGTAAGACTAAAATTAAACATTAAGAGCTCAAAGGTTTACCACAGTCTGAAGTTGTGATGGATTTAGACAATAAGACTACATAGAACATTTGCAGAAAAACAAAATATCATTTGCTGGGAACAAGACAACCAGCAACGACCGTTTGCCTGCAGCAATCTACAAATGTGCAAATGACAAATTAGTGCAAACGCTTCATGAAGTTATACTTCTCTGTTGAAAAGCGGAAGCGGTACTGCAAAATTTCAAAGATGCTTGGTTTGTATAATTATGCAAAAACAAAAGGGATAGAAGTGACCGTGACAACTATTCAATATCGTCTGAAAAATTGATGTTTTCATCATGCTCCCTAGGCTGTAATCTCTAGGTGAAAGAATCAACGCTGAAAGTCAGTGTGGTTTCTGCTCAGGGTGCTCCACCATTGATATGATATTTTTGGTCAAGCACCTACAAGAGAAGTGTAGATAAAAATGAATAGCACTGTACATAGCCTTCATTTTTCTGGCAAAGGCCTTTGATACAGTCAACAAATTGGGCCTTTTTACTGTTCTGAAGAATCTAGGTTGTTGCCCTAAACTGATGAACATCATTCACTCATTAAATCAAGGCATGAAGGCAACTGTTTGTATGAAAACAAAGAATCAAACACCTTTGCCATCAACAACAGGGTGACACAGGGCGTGTCTTACCCCATGTGCTTTTTAACATCTACTTTTCATTCCTGCTTCTTCATGCGTTCATGAAGGCAGGACAGCAGTGATGGCATTTATCTTCAAACCAGACTACATGGAAGATTGTTTGACATTTTTCAAGGTTTAGAGTGAAAACCAATGTGAAATTGCATGAGATCCTGAAAATAAAGTGGGAAGATGGAATACCAAACACAGAGGTACTGGAACATACAGGACTGACAACTTTAGAAACCACTATCAAGAAGAAAATGTTGTGATAGATTGGCCATGTCAGGAGAATAAGAGAAGATCATATTCCCATGAATATTTTGTATAGTGAGATTCAAGATGGTGTTAGACAGCAGGGTCGCCCTCTATGACAGCACCACAACATGTGAAAAGATGATATACATAGAAAGCTGGGAAGAGCACAATGAATCCTATTCAATATGTCGGGAACATGTGGCACTGAGTTCAGGTTAATATAAAGAATCTTTGATTCAGAGGATGGAAAAACAAAGTGAGAAAGAAAAAAGCAGCATACTCTAAACTTGGACTCCAACTCAGACAACACAAGGATCTGTGAAACTTGTTATAAGCTTAGCTGCTCTCAGATTGGGCTTGTCCATAGAGGTGTGCAAAGTGGGCCCTATTCGATTTGGATTTGGCCCGAAACAGGGACAAGTGATTCAATTCGTTGATTCGGATCAAAGTCCCTAATTTGATCCAGCTGAATCCGAATCTGAAGCACTTTCTAGAGAACACAGAAGTGGACCAGAAGTCAAGCATGCTGGGAGCCCACCCCCGCACTTCTGTGGAATGCCCCATCCACCTCAGCTTTGCAGCATTCACAAGCCATCTGCTACCTAGAGGCATGTGGAAAAAACGTCTCTATGTCTCTATATCTGAATCACCAAATCTTTCTGAATCTCTCTGAATCAATTCAGAGGCTTCCAATTTGATTCAGAGAGATTAAAGCGTCCTCTGATTTGATTCAGACTTGAATCCAGAAGGAGGAGCTCCAGAAGGAGGAGCTGGACCTCCAATTCGCTGGCCAGCTTAAGGAGGCGGCTAGGATGAGTGATGTCATTGTTATGGGTGACTTCAATTACCCAGACATCTGCTGGGAGGAGCAGTCGGCCAAGTCTGAGAGGTCCTGGAGGTCCCTGGCGGAGCTGCAGGACTTCCACTTGGTCCAGGAGGTGCATGGCCCCACCAGGGGGGATGCGCTGCTGGATCTGGCCCTGGCCTCGGGGGACGATCTGGTTGGAGGGCTCCAGGTACGAGACTCCCTGGGAGATAGCGATCATCGCCTGATAGAATTTGCTGTACGGCGTGGTGTAGTTAGGACCCACACTAGGACTAGGGTCCCGGACTTCAAAAGGGCCAATTTCAGTGAGCTCAGGAGGCTAGTTAAGGAGGCGCTGCAAGACTCCAGGGTTGAGGAAATGGGCGTCCATGAAGGGTGGACGTTCCTCCAGGAGACGATCCTCCGAGCCCAAGGGGCAACCATTCCTGCCCAATGGCAAAAGTGGCTTAATAGGGATATTCAGGGGACCCTGAGAGCTAAGCAGGAGGCTTACTATCTTTGGAAGAGAGGAGCAGGCTCCAAAGAGGAGTACTCCTCTTGTGCTCGGGAGTGTAGGAGGGCTATTAGGAAGGCCAAGGCGGGAGTAGAGTTCCACCTGGCAACTAGGATCAAGGACAACAGGAAGTCCTTTTTCAAGTATGTGGGGA
>JAGPOW010001296.1:112429859-112443025 GCA_030014935.1 Caiman crocodilus
CAAATCTCTGCCTAACTGAATCGGGGACTGAAGCCTCACACAGCCCCACAAACAGATTCATAGTGCCTCTGACTAGACCTGTTACATGTACTTCATGATCCAGAGGATCAACAGTTGCCTACCTAGTACTGTCTCCAGGCCTGCACTTCAGCCCAAACCTCACTGGCTATTCACATTATAAACCTTTTAGCAGCAGTTCACCCTGCCACAGCTGAATTCCTGAACATCAGAGTCCAAGGCGGAGCTTCTTGCTTACCTGCCCTCCTGCAACATAGTCAAAAGTCACCTGAGCACTGAAGGATGACGGTAGCTTTATCTCATTTGTTTCCAGTTTTACAAAATAATCAGATGCCTATGCACAATATTCTTCAATGTCAGTTTGGAACCTAAACACCTATCTTCTCTTTCATTTAAGGGAAGAAAAAAAACTAGCAACAATAAATGGATGGATGCCATTTCACGAAGAATATGTTTTTCAGCAAGAAGCAAAAAAAACTCATTTGGTCTCAGGAGCTATTTTGTGTGTATAACTTAGCAGGACACTGATTGTCAGACCTTGTGTACATCCATCTTGAAGCACCTCCTGAAGTGCCCTGAACAAATCTGTTGCTTTAAATCTTTTAGAATAAAATAGCCTAGCAAAGAAATATGATATTATTTGTTCTTAAATGAGATAGCAGAGATTTCTACACATATTCAAAGACCTATGACCACATCTGAGCTGTGTGTAATTTGAAGGATTATTTCTTAGCTTTCACATATTTATTACTCCTGAGACCTCCATGTTAAGTCATTTATGCACAGTGTGCTTCTCTGTCCAAAAAATTTACAGAAACAAAGTACCTTATATAGATGAAAACTGTTGTATTGAATAGATATTTGGCCTTTGACCAACAAAAAAGGATGGTGACATTATGCTCATCAGATTAAAAAAAAAAAAAAAAAAAAATCAACCTGATTGCAGGAGAGGGGCTCAAAAAAAAAAAAAAAAATCAGTCACGTAAGAAATAAATTTCTCTCACAGATAAGAAGTCCAGTTAAATTACAAGCAAATGTGTGGATATCAGAGCACAAGTTATAGGAGACCTAAAAATGCTATGGCTTATTGAAACCTTCTAGAGTGCCCACCTGCCTTTCCTCAAATATTTAATTCATTACGTGGGAAGCATTTTAGTATAATTTTATAATGTATAAATCAAATAAAAAGCAGGAGCAAATGATTAAATTAAAAACCAGGAAAAGATGGATTTTTGGCAAGAACATAACTGCACTGAATATTTCATTAGAATTAGGGGCAGAGTGACTACAGCATCTGTTATGATCCCAGAAGCAAGAGTTTGGACTTCCCTGTGAACTTCCGCTTAATGAGCCCGAGTCAACTCCAGTGTCAACAGGACTTGGTTATTAGCCCTGCAGAGTTAATGGTGAACAGTTCTGAAGCTAGTCATATCACCTTCTTGCATCCTCACACTACAAGGCTCTGACAGTCCTTTGAGCGTCACATGCAAGGTTAACTGACATACCATTCGCTAAACTTTTTTAAAGTTATGGTGCATCATGTTGAGGTTAGTCACTGTCATTGTGGCAGGTTCCTCATAGAAAGGAAGACTGCCACAGTAGAGGTGGTCCAGTCAAGTGCATTGGGTGCACAAACGACTGTACAAACCGTGTGAGACGAACCTTTCATCACAGAATTGTCAGCACCACTTAATGTGCGAGTCAGTCTGTAGCTGCTGTTCAAATTCTGTGTAATCAGATTTCCATAGGTTAATCCCTCCTCTCTTTCTCCTTCTCCCAAGAATACAGATTGATCCTCAGACTAATTTTATATTGATATAACTCCACTGAATTCAACGTACTAACTCTGTTTTAATTAAGAGAATTGGTGGCAGAGGAAAATCAAATCTAATCAATGACTACTAATCTTGAATATCTCCACAAATCGTTTTTTGGGGAGTTTGAGCCTCAAAAAGAAATAACTGCTAATGATTTTTTCTCATATCTATCAGGACTCAACTTCAGGATTTTGAGATACAGCTGGAAGTACAACTGAAGTAACAGTTAAAATGAAGTGCAGCAAGTTGCATTCCCTAAAGTTACATGGCAAAGTATATTTTCTCTATTGCCATCTTTTCTATTGTTTTTTCAAATTCAACACAAAAGAGAAAAAATATGCATCAACTATATATGAGCTATGTAGAGATCTTCCATAAACAATAAATAATAAAGGAGAAAATAAAATTTTAAAATAGGAGGAAAGAGGGAGGGACAAAAGAAAAAGTGAAGTGTGTAAGGACTCATATTTTAATTACCAAAATAGTCTAAGAACTCCCAAACTACAGTAAATTTTAAAGCCATTAAACCTGCTAATCTTGACTCTGCATAGATGCCAGCTGTGCCATCTCATCATACCAGATTTTGACCTTGTAGATTTCCTGTTTTTCCAATGCATTAATATAATCCTGCATGTCACTAATAAGGATCACTCTGTTTTAAGAATGTAATCTGGGAAAGATTCATGTTAAATTCCTTAGAAGTAAATCCAAGAACACACACATTTGTCAAAGTTATCAGTGCTGTGTTCAAAACCATATTCTAGTTATTTCTTCCTCGAAAGAACTGATAATAGGGTGTGACCAAAGCATTTGACCAAGTATTGCTTGTAATCATCACATCTCCAACATGCATTTTTGGTACTATATTTATTTTTTAAGTTTAGAGGGAGCTCAATGTAGATTAAAAATGACCTTTTACTGTATAAAATAAAGTCTAAAATCAATTGTCATTATATGAATATTGTGACTTGCTGATTTCTATGGGACACCTAAAGCTTCAGGTCCAAACTGATTTTCTACTACTTAATGGAACTACTATAGCCATTCAACTACTTTTGGAAAGTCAAATTCATCGAATAAGTCAGAAGTGAGTTCAATATGATTTCTTACTAGAAGCTGTTTTACATGTACAATACCCTTAACCATACATTTTCTTGGCATCAGTCTGTGGAACCCATACTTTCAAAATGGCTGCCTCAAACACAAGTCTCACGATGTAACAAAGGATGAAACTTCAGTAAGTTTGCCAAACTTTTCCAAGCTTGTTAGGCTGCAAAAATTGTGGAGATTAGAGAATTAGAAAGACAGCGATAAAGTGTTTATAGTAATTGATAATGAAAAGGGAAACATAAGTGTCTATTCAATTTCCAACCACACAGGACAGTTACCATATATATCCAGTACATAGCCTGAATTTCTATGTCAAATATTTGGAAGATGAAAGTCAGCCTTTTCAATTGGTAGTTGCATCTTTTAATGAAAGTTGAGACCTTTTATCCTCTCCCTACAGAAACATGTTGAACATTAAGTAGTTTTCTTTTTTTAAATAGGATTGGGAAATTAAAACTGCTAAATTATATAACAGAGAAATTAGGCAAGATAACACGTTCAGTTTTAAAATATTAGCATAACCCCACAGGGATATTTTCCAATTTTTCCATTTACAGATCCTGTAATATAACAGGAAGAATCTTCTGAAAGTTTTGACAGACAACAACATTAACATTTTTGATCCTTGGTAGCATTCTTGACAAAGGGTACTGTAATACCAGAAAGCTTAGCTACATCTATATCAACCAGACAGTTGATCCAATAAAAGATATCACCTACAAGAAATCTTGCCTTTTGCATATCTCCCGGATCATCCTGGAAACAACATCATCTCTACACTACCATTAATATACTTGTATAGTTTAATATCCGACTAGGTTACATGTTCTGATTGCCAGTGAAACAGTCATTTGCTAAGCATATCCTTTGTGATATACTTATTTAGTTCAAGTAACTTATATGTAATCCAATTAATTTTATAACTAGACAGATTGCTAAAATTGTTGATTAATGATAAGAAGGCAGGAACTGTTCTCTTGGCTGTGACAGAAATATTAGTGCATCATCTGCATGCAACAGAATCTTGTGTGCATGACCTCCTGTCTTAATGCCTTTATCTCACCCTTATTCCGTGTAGATGTAGCCAATGATTCATATACTAAACCAAGAGTAAGGGGGATGATAATGGGCAACTTTGTCAAGCCTTCTTTGCAAGGGAAATGGATCAGATAACATATTAGGTTACAGTTTTGAACTGGGATTTCTATGTAGCATCTGTATCTATTTTATGAATTCTTTACTAAAGTCCATCTTTTGTAATGCACAAAAAGATATTTCCAAGAAACACAATCAAAGACTTTGGTTTATTAAATGCTAAGAGCCATAGGAATTTTGTATTGCCTCTACTATATCAATAACCTGACATATGTTATCTGAAGCATGACTTTTTTTCATAAGTCCTACTTCATTTTTGTGAATTAACTTCAGAATGACCTGTTCCAATCTCTGTGACAAAGTTTTGGCTTGGATTTTGATGTGTACATTCATTAAAGAAATTGGTCTATGGTTAGAACAATTTATAGATTCCTTGCCTGGTTTAGGAATTACAAAAATAACAGCTTTACATAATGTACTTGGTAGTGTACCTTGGTTTTTACTAACATTATATACATTGAATGATTGAGGTAACAATATATCTTTAAGTTCTTTTACAAAACTCCACAGGAAATTCATCACTGCCCAGAGATTTATTATTGTTCATGTCCTTTAAGGCCAAGTTACTTCATCTAATGATAAAGGAGTCTCTAAAATTTCCTTCTGTATCCCTGAAATGTGTGGCATGGTTAAAAAGTCCAGAAACATATTTATTTCTTCACTAGTAACATTCAGATTGTCAGTGTACAAATTGGAATAAAATTGACTGATTTGTCTCTGTGCCATATGCATATTCCCCAGAGAGTCTTTTATAGTTGATGTTCTACAATGGCTAGATTTACTCTTTGGTCTATATTCCAGTAACCTTCCTGCATGTTCCCACAATTCCCAATAATCTTGGTATAATTCAGATAAGGAATACATTGCCTTCTGGGTCAGTAATTCATTCACTATACATCTGATATTAGTAAGAATGTATAGTTTACTGGGCAAAGAATTCATGAAATAATCTTCATGTCAAAGATTTATTTTTTCTTGTTATAGTACCTATTTTTGTATTCCATCTTTTCTTGTTTTTCAGAAGGGTATATTTTATGCATCCATGAGATCTTTGTAGTTTCCCATAATATCAAGGCAGAGGAAATAGTAGGTTGCTTAAGCTCCATAAAATTTCTAACTCCTCTAGAAAGAAAGCTTATATTTATAATCATTCAGCAAGAAGATGTTGAATCACCAGTAATTATTTACAACCGGTCTACCTATAAGAAAGAATTGAAGATCCAACTCAGTATGGTTCGAAACAGCTATGAGTCAATAGCATATTGACCAGAGCCAATTACACTTCGAGAAATTAAAAACTAGTCAATTCTAGAATACTGTATACTGAGTAAGGTGTAGAAAAAAAATACAGTGGTACCTCCATACTCATCGTTAATTGGTTCCGGGAGGCGCAACGAGTACCAAAAACACTAAGTACCAAACAAACCCTTTGTTTCTGCTGGAAAGGGTAGCGAGTCACGAGGCCAGTGACACCGACAAGTTCTCACTTGCGCGTCGAGTACCAAGCAAACAACGAGTACCTGGACAAAATTTTCGCGTCAAAACGCGTAGAGTACCAAATTTGACGAGTTTCAAGGCAGTCGAGTACCGAGGTACCACTGTACAATAATCCCTCATTGTTGGATTCACTGTTCACCAAGTAGCTGCTAATCCCAGATCTGACATATAACTTTTAATAACTTTCCTGGAAGTAGATTTCATGAACAGAGGGGCACAAGAGCTATCAATGACATTATTTGGGCAATTACTTTGGCTGGAGGGCCACTGAGTTTTGGTGAATTGTTGAAGGCTGCACACACAAAATATTCCAGAAGATATGCTTGCAACAAATTAAAGACAAAAAAGCAAATCATATGCTAAAAAAAATCAAAGATCTACTATAACATATTTTAATTTTATTTCAAAACATATTTTTGTCCTAAATTATGTGTTTTTGAGCAGTGTACATAGAGGCGATTTTATAATAGTTCAAAATAAAGTCCTACCCTTGCATATTATGTGTATGTGGGGAGGGCTGTGGCATGGGTGTATGTGTGGGAGGTGGGTGTGGGTGTGTGCGGGGGGGGTGCATATGTGAGGGGCTGCCTGTGCCCCAGGTTCCAGGAGCCAGCTGGGGGTAGGAGAAAGAAGAATGGAAGTGGGGCAGGGCAGGTGGCGTGTGCAACAGAGCTTGCCTGGGCAGTGTAGTAAAAGTGCAGGTGCAACACCACCCTTCCACTACAATCAGGCCAACAGGCCTGAACCTTGTTATGGCAGTGCAGCCCTGGCCTCTTCCCCACCATGCTCTCCTAGGGGCACAAGCAGCCACTGATGGCAAAGAGTTAGGCAGGGGCTCCAAACCCTGGTGCAGCCACTTCCAGCTTTACAGCTGCAGGCTGCAAGCAGCCTGGGCTCTGCCAGCCACCACGGAGCCCAGGCTGCTCGCAGTAGACAGCTGCAATCCTGCAAGCAGCTGGACTGGGGCCCAGAGCTCTGGCCTGGCTCTTTGCCAGCAGCTGCTGTGCACACATCTCAGGGAGCCCAGGAGGGAAGGAGCCATGCACCCCAAGGCACGCATGCAGCCGCCAGCCACCAGCCACAGAGCCAGGCCAGGGCTGCAGACCCCAGTGCACTGTTGTAGCCTTCCAACTGTCTGCCACATCCAGACCAGGCCCTGGGTAGCGACTGCCTGCCACCAAGCCCAGGCTGCTCACAGAAGGGCTTGCAGCTTCCCCATCACCTGCTGTAAGGAGCCTAGGCTTGCCAGATATTGCCATCCCCTGGGTTAAACTTTAATTATAGTTATATCATTAATGCATTACAGTTAATGTTTACCTTAAGGTACAGACTGGCAGAAAAGAGAAGTAGCATGGTGCCCCAGGAAGGTGGCCAGGCAGACTCCATGGATGCCCCACCTGCCTGTCACAGCATGCCACTCCTCCTCCACCTCTCCCTGGCACTGTTGACTTAAGAGGGAAGGAGGAGGGGAGTGGGGGCTAGCATCTATAGGTTAAAGTTGGAGCACTTGAAAAGAAGCCATGTGTGGAATCATTTCACAAAAATAAAGAAAGACACCTTTAAATGCAAGATGTGCAATACACAGCTTAGGTACACAGCACTGGAGTAATGCTAAATCATCTTAAGCTGAAGTATCCTTGTTTCAAGTGAAAGACAACATCAAAAACAAATAACAATACTGGTGCTTTTTTCTGACAGCAATGACCAATTTGTTGTGCACTATGATAACTGACAACATGCTGCTTCTAAGTGTCATTGAGGGTACCGGTTTTTATGCATTTAATGAGTTTTGTGGAACCAAAACACCATGTGCCTGTGAGACAAAATATAACCTCATGACTAGAGAGGTGGTATGAAAACTGTGTGAACTCTCTCCAGAAAGAATTGGGAAAAGCTGATAAAGTAACTTTTATGACTGACTGTTGGACAGCATTAAATACTGAAAGCTACATTTCACGTGTCATTACATTGAAAAGTTGGAGCTTTGATCAGACAGAAAGCATCCCAGAACGACACACAGCAGAAAACATTGCTAAAAAGTTAGAGGCTGCAGTAGAGAGATGGTGTCTGGAAGTCCATGTCTTAACATGTCTGCATGATAATGTGAGCAATATCGTGCTCACTAACACACTGAAGTACGTTGCATGGTAGTCTGTAAACTGTTTTGCTCACACATTTCAGCTAGTTATAAATGATGGCTTTTCTGGCAAAGTACCTCATGTTATTGTGGCTGCCCATAAGCTAGTTGCAAATTTCCACCAAAGCCCCATAGCTGCTAAAGCACTTGAATGGAAACAAATGCAGCTTCAGGTTAAGCATCATTGCTTGATCCAGTAGTGTAAAACTCACTGGAATTCAGCACAGGAAATGTTCGAAGGACTCACTGAGCAAAGGTGGCTTATAACAGCAGTGCTGCCAGATCACTCATCTATGAAACTATCTGATGTTCCAATGTTTGAGCTGCTTGATGAGCAATGGCAATTAATAGAAGATCTTACCTGTCATGTCTACTTTACAGTGTACCACAACAGCCATGTCTGCTGAACATTCAGCATCCATTTAAAATATTTATCCAATCTGCAATAGTCTTCTCAATATTTGCCTAAAAAAGTGAAACTGCTGTCAAAAGTGGAAAAGATAGCTGATTTCATGTCTGCTGTTTGCTGTTCTCTGGATCATCACATGAAACTCAATGCTCTTGCCATAATACACAGACCTGCACAGATAGCACCCATGTTGGAGCCATGCCATAAGTACCTACAGTTTCTTTTGCCCAATATCCAGATTGCTGCTAAATCAAAGCGTATGCAACTTGAATCCTTCTTGGAAAGTGAGGCAGCTCCAAGTGCTGTAGCTGAACCACCTGAACTGAGCCAGAAGCAAAAAAAAAAAAAAAAAAAAAGGAGAATGAGAAAAAAGAGAGCGCTACCACAGTGCTTTTAAGTGAAGATTATGCTAAAACTAAAAATTGATGAGAATGCATTAGAAAATGAGTTGGAGAATGACTTCAGGAAGCCCTGCTCCTCATTAGCGTGTACTACATTGGAATGATGGAAAGTCAATGCACAGCATTTTCTGAGGCTTGAAAAATTGGCTAAGAGTTACCTATATATTCCAGGGTCTTCTCTGCCTACAGAACAAGGGTTTTCTACTGCTAGGCTTACTGATCATTTGACTGGCACCAGAACATGTCAACATGTTATTTTTTCTCAATAAAAATCATCGTTAGAGTTGTGATAGGACTTTTTGTTTTCACTGTTGTTGCTTGTTTAGCCTCAATAAAACCTTGAGTTGTAAATTTTTTTTTTGTTTTTTGGGGTTGGTTTCTTTTGGGGGGGGGGGGGGATTGCATTTTTGGAAGGCAAAACATTTTTAATGAGGTTTTTATGTGAAAAAAAAATGTTGGAGTGTTTTGCTCTTGAAGTTTGAATTGGATATTTTGTGCATTTTTTGGAAGGCAAAACAAGGATTAAATATAAAAATGTTGCTGTGATTTGCTGTTCTGTGGATTTTTATTACTAAAACTGATAGGCTTAAGCCCCAGCAGCCCTGGTCTCAGCACAGAACTACCACAGCTCTATGTGACCAAGCTGCTTCCCTGGGGCTCTCTAGTCTCAATGAGCTGCAACAGCTCCACTCTGAGAGCAGGGGTGCTGGGGCTTCAGAGCCCCACAGAGTCAGGAGCTGCTGTGTCCATTTCAGTGAGACTGTGGCCTCTGATCACTCTGTGGTTGTGATGCTCGCTCTGCCTGCTGCCCCCAGGAGGCAAAGTGCCATGCCTGGCGCCACTGCACCCCAGCATCCCTGCTCACCCTGGAGGGACCACTGCATTCTAGGATGCTAGAGGACTTCAATTTAGGCAGAACAGCTGTCTGGACTGGCTGCTCTTTAATAGAACAGGAGCAAATTAGGTGGATTAGAAGGAATTCTGCCCTGGAGTGGCATAACTTTAAACTGAATAATGAGTGCTTTAAACCACTTAAAAGGTGTTAATATGCAGTAGATCTAGGAGTTAAAACTAAGAGTTAAGAGCTCCAGAAGCCACTTAAAATCACCATGTAACAAGGCCCTCACTGAAATAGATGGGATATGCATGGGTTTAGCATTCTGAAGATCATTTATGTATCTCAGGTGTTTGGTGGTCAACATTAAAATGTAGGTAATCTGGGATAAGAGACTACTTTTGAAAATGTGGACAAAATAATTTTATCTAGAGGAAGAGGAAAAAAAACTTGCTGTCATAATGGCATGGACTGTGAGGTTGTTATTGCCTTCTGCAGTGAGGACATGGTTTTCTTCCTTGAATCTCTTAAATTTATACAATGACTGATTCCTAGCTTTGCAGTGACAAGACATTGGCAGTGATCTCAGCCCCCTGCTTTACCTGTGGTGAGTTAGGGTGTATTTTCTGATGTTTCAGATATTGTGCCTGGTGGTTATATAAAATGGTAGTTCATAAATATTTCAATAATAGGTTAGACCATGGGTGGGCAACATTTTGTAATGGGGGGCTGCTTTAAGAGAGCTTAGCTCCACGTATGGGTCACTTCTAACCCAGCCTGCACTACCACTGCTGGAGCCAGAGTTGAAGCAGCAGCGGTGCAGCCACTGCCACTGCTTCTCCCCACCTCCCAAGCAAAGTCCTCCATCGCAGAAATGCTACAGAACCCAGCTCTGCAGGATGGATAAAATAGCTCCACAGGCTGGATTCAGCCTGTGAGCCATAGGTTGCTGACCCCTGTGTTAGACAACTGGTTTAGATACAGATGATTTTGCTTTGAACAGTGGGTGAGATAAAGTGACTTCCTGAGGTCCCTTCCAGGCCTACTCTTCTATGATTCTGTGATTCTATGAGTCTACGATAGAAAATAGAATCCTAATCTCCTGGCTCCGTATCCTTTACTTAAAAATGTGATGCTGTAAATCTTTGCTCATTTAATTGTTAACATAAAGTATCATTGAAGCTTGATTATCATTTAATCATAATTACATTGAAATAGATGCTGGACTCAGAAGTCACACTAGCTCAAGAATTTATCTGCTGTACAATTTATGCAGACCAATAACTGTAATTGTGTGAATTTTCTGCAATGGAGATAAGACAACTACATTCAATAACTGCTAAATGAAAACCAATCCAATATATAAATTTGACAAACAGAAAAAGAGAAATCACAGGTACAATAACTAAAAATGGAGAGTGACAAGTTGTTGGCATGGTAACCTAACAGTTAAAAATCCTTCATGCTGTCTGAAAATGTCAAATTTTGATAACCAGGTTGGATTCCCTGTTCCTCATAGTAAAATGTTTGGCAAAACAAGTGCTGGCATGAATTTTTGACAACACATCATCTTCAATACTCGAGCAAAGCCATATGTCTACACTGCACTAAAGAACAAGAGCACAAGTTACACAAACTCCTTGGACTGACTATTGGGGGGAAAACATTATTTACAAGCCTCACAAATTTTGGACATCCTGTCATTTTTGACGGAGGGAGGGATTTGTTTTTTTTAATTCTCTGTTACTGGCACTCACCTTACCTTAGCATGCCAGCACATAAATTATATTCAGCAACCCACTTACATAAAAAATAATGACCATTTTTAACACATGTCATTCTCAAGTCCTCAGCAATGCAATTTTGCACTAGTCAGTTTTTGTCATTTTTTTTCCCTAGCGAGTAGCGACTGTATATTTTGAGGCCTTGATTAATTGGGAAAAACAAAACGTTCAAACACCTGCATGTCAGGCAGTGTCAGTTTCAGAGACTTGAAGAGAAAAGAAACGTGAAATATATCCAAATAGCCTGCCACCATTTCTGCATAGCTCAGCTATTTTGTCTCATCTTCTGGTCCTGCAAGGACCCTTTAAACAAATCTAGGGTCCACCGCATCCACATCTGCCACTGTCAGAAAGAGGATACTGGACTAGATGGACCATTGATCTGACACAGTATATTTATTATTTTCTTATGCTCTTACATTCTTATGTCTCTATGAAAATATTCAGCTGAGCCTCTGTCAGCAGGAACCAAACCCACCCACCAACTTACCAAAATTTACATTTTCATGCTAAAATGGCAAATTTAGATTCCCAAGATATAGGCAAGTAAACAAGGTATCCATGTTTGATGCAAGTATTTCCTCCCTGAATGGAAAGACTTTGCACAAAGTTCAGTCAGTATGAGGCAGTTTGAAATGCCCATAAGATGGCACTAGATCACAAGTGGTTTGTGACTACCACCATTTCTGTTCCTTGCAGAATGAGTCACCAGTGATCTCAACAGGTAATGCAATAGGGCTTCTGCAACTGCAGATTTAGGCCTGTGGTCAGGTAAATATAAAATATTGTTAACTTTCAGAAACTGGAAGGTATCAATGCTTGTTTTTTGAGTAGTTATCACTTGGTTTTATTGCAACAGACGCTACTTCTACGACTACAAAACTGTATACTGGGACACATCCAAAAATGGAAGAAGTTCATTAGTTGAATAACAGCCATGGTAGTGGTTCATGTCTTTAGGTGCCCAAAATCTCAGATCCAAATAAATTGGAGATTTTTTTTTTTTTTTATCAGTAAGGCCAAGGGTAAGCCACTCTTGCTCACAATTAATTAATAGTTACTTATTCTGTGAGAGGTCTCGTTGATTTCAGTGAATAAGAGTGGAAAATATCAAACTCCAAACCAAGAAATTCTACTTAAATCGAGGAACCAAAGTCCAAGAATATACTGAACTGGGGGGTCTGCTAGTTATGTAGTAAATCTCAGTGTTTAATCAGTTGCTGTAGAAGCAAAACATTTCTCATCACTATCTTTTCCCCAAGGCTAGGTACATGAACAGCACTCAGATACTGTAATTGGACAGTAGAGAAAGTAATGATACTATCTAGGTCCATAACAGAGGAAGCACTACCGATCATTTTCTTTGCCAGCACTGGACAAATAGAAAACAACTACAGTACTTAAATGTAAAAAACCCTAGAACAGTACTTATCTTTTAAGCTCAAAGTCCATATATTGCCATACTTATGAGTAAAAGACAATGGAAATGGATAGACTGTTGAGTAATTTGTATTCTAATCTGTAATCACATCAGAAAGCTATTTCAGTCGAATTTCTTTCAGCCCCCTTAGGATTTATTCTCTTCTTCAAATGCTCATGTAACTCAACAGAAATAATGTCTATCATTATTAAGAAAAAAATAGACTCTTCAGTAGTTCAGTAGATCCCTTTTTTAGCCTGGCCACTTCACATTTATGTATAATGTTTACAAAATGTATTGTATCTGTGTGAAGGGGTAAGTCAAGACAGCTATATAAAATTATATGAAAGAGCACTCATTTAAAAGTTAAAATGGCTGTCACGACATCTTTTTTTAAAGTTTATTTTACCCCACTATTGTAACCATTTAACCACTAAAAGCCTATTAGTGATATTTCCCAATTGGTTATGTGCCTTAGTTTGTTATAGGAGGTTCACATTTTATTATTTTGATTTAAAAGTAAGGTGGCATTAGATACTCTGATCCTGTCAGTCAGAACACCTCCAATGCAGTAAAGAGGACT
>JAGPOW010001296.1:112459437-112501210 GCA_030014935.1 Caiman crocodilus
CTGGGGATTTTTAAGAGGAAGTTAGATGAGCACCTTGCCGGGGTCATCTGACCCCGTTGCTCTTTCCTGCCAAGGCAGGGGGTCGGACTAGATGATCTGCCCAGGTCCCTTCCGACTCTAGACACTATGAAACTATGAAACTATGAAACATTTATACATTTTCCATATATAAAATTTAATTTGGGGGCTTTATCTTACAATCAGGGTTATCTTATATTTGAGTAAATATGTTAGATGGCTTTTTACACAGGAGGTTAGACTAGATCTTTTAAACAACTGGGGTCTTCATGCCCATGGGCCAGACCCAAGGCAACCCAGGACTCCCCCAAGCCACACACCCCATAGACACCCCCATCCCACAAACCCACCATGCACCATGTGCCCATGACCCTCTCCCATTTTGCATCTGCCATACCCCATGCATTACACACCCATGACCCCCACAATGCTACACCATGCACTCATGACTCACCCAGTCGCCTTGCACTGCATGCTCCAGACTCACTCTCAGCTCCCTGTATTGCCTCACTGCCCTGCTCCCTGAGGTAAGGGCAGGAAGAGGCAGCCAGAGGAGAGAGGGGGATCCTAGAGACTCCCTCTGCTGTTGTGCCTGGGATGATGAGGACAGTGGAACTTGGGCATGAGCCCTAGGTCTGCAATTCTGTGGCCCACAAACATGACCCTGGGCAGGCAGTTGGACAGCCCTGGACTAGATGATGGCTTCAAAGACAAAATTTGGGTAAAATTTTCCCCTCTCCTCAACTTCAAATATATCAGATATGACCATAAAATAACCCTTGTATCCTCCCCAAAATACTGTGAAAAAATCACTTAATATCTTTAAATCCAAATATTTAATTCCACAAATTCAGCATAAAAATACACCACTTTTGGGGAAAAGGTCATTTGAATTTAATGACATGAATGTGATAAAACAAAAATATGATTTTTGCATATATTAGGACTAGTATAGTCCATACATACCATTGTCTGAATACTTAGTATAGCAATGTGTGATCTAAAAGAACTATTTAATCAGCTCAAGCATTGGACAAAATATGGGGCAGGGGGTGAGTGGCTGGGTGGGTAGGAGAAAGAACTTTTACAGAAGGATGACCCAGGGGCTAAGCAGAACCCAAAAAGGACAAAAACCTCTTTATATTTCCATATAGGAAACGTATTTCCTTTCAAAATTCCCAAGTTCATCTAAGGTAGAAAAATGAACATTTGTGGAAAAAGATACAAGCACTTAAGAGTAATAATTAAAGAATAGAAGTCAAAGAAATTCACCAGCTTTGACTGAGTGACATTGTCTCTTATATCAAACTTAGCCTCCAAATCTCAGTGAAAAAAAAGAAACCCTGTACAAATATGAGCAACTTCTCTGATGATTTTTTAGTAATTGGTATGCCTGAAAAATATTGATGGAAAGAGAATATTCAGTACAGCAGGTTTAACCTATGCTTATCTGAATCCACATCAGGTTAGATCCCTTTCAAACTGTTTTATAATACTGCTCATTTCCCATTCACTTTCCAGAAAATGAGTCTGATAATCATTGCTAAGTGCTTAAAGAATCGCAAGAGACAAAAAAGTGGACAGTGAAGAACAACAAAGGATTAATCTTATTAAAGAAGTACACTTCAGCCAAAGCAGTCAGAAACAGAAATATTCCAACAAAGATCACTACTCCAATGACATAGACATCACTATTGATCCTAGAGTCTCTCTTTCCCATGCTATAATGTAGAAGATCAGATTAACCAGCACAGGATGTTACAATGTTGCTGTAACCCCAGACTGAGACACCAATTTTTATTTTATTTTATTTTATTTATTTATTTGTTTTTTGTTTTTTTTTTTACAAATTACCATACTTTTCACAACACCTAAGTTTTCCCCAAAATTGGGGTGCATGTATTAAGGAGGGATGTTGATTTTCTGCTTGGAAAAGAAGCACTGTTCTTTGATTCCAACTTCACAATAAAGCAATTGTGGCATTATTATTCAGGCAGCTAAGCGATTCAATCGACTTACAGACTCATTGTTCTTCCCTCTAGAAGTGCTGACAATGGACTCTGCTTTTTAATGGGTTTGATGTTCTACTATTCAAGCTAATCTTTCTTAGGGGAATTTTGCTGTCTGCTAACTGTTCATGGTCTCTCCCCTTATATTTCATAACCTTGAGCTCCATGGAGACCAGTCTTCAGCAGCAGTTAGGGTTTGAACTTTAGTTATACAGGAAAGAGAGGATGAGTGTACAGGCTCTGTCCTGGTCTACACAATGATATCTGTGGAAAAATCTTGTTTTTGTAAAGCAGAATTAAGAAAAAAGGTGTGCATTATATTCAGGGATGTGCTGTATATGAAAAAATACAGTGATAAATGGAAAGTGCTAACATCAACACTTACAGTTTTTAACTCTCTTTTCTTCAAAATAAATATGAAATTGCTTTCCTTAAGCACAGATGGTTTCACTTTGTCCCAGAAACAGCTAATTTCATTTTCACTTCTGATAGATTAATATTCTGCTCCTTGTATATTTCAACACTTTACAAAGCATCTCATTCACTATACATTTATAGGATAAATCCAGTGATTAGTCACAAACCTTTTTCATAAGCTTCACTTTCCATTTTCTCCTGGCTAGAGTATTTAATTATTCCTTGGTATGCACCCTCATGTTAGGTTATATTTTCTAGAATTCAAAGAATATTTTTAAGTGATGAGGCTTTTTATGATTAAAGGTCATGGCTGAAAAGTTCTCATTATATAAATGAAACTAATAGAATGAGAAATGAACACACAGCTGAAATATCTCAGGTCATGAAACTCAAATCCATTGACATAAAGGAGTAGGACGGCTGGGTAAACACTGAAATCAAATGAAAAAAGGCTTTCCAGAAAATGACTGACTGAAATATTAGCCAGGATTTCTGACTTCAATTCTCACCTTTATCACAGACTTCACGTGTGACCTTGGGCAAGTCAAGTTGGGCCACTTCCAATAAAAAAAAAAAGTAAGTGGCTAAAAGTTAGGAGTCTAGTTACCTATTCGCTGCCTAGAGACAGTTAAATATCCAAAATGGAATCTGATGCAGTCAGCATATTAAACAGGGAGCAGACTGAAGTCAACACACTCACCAAGTTACTGCTTAGGGGTAGTCAACGCTGAGGACAAGTGTGAATGTGTTGCACTCAAGGTTGCATGGCATAAACAGCCCAGGACTCCCCACTAAAGGTAAGTACGCATGAGACACACTTTTAAATTGCGAGTTGAGGACTTGAAGTTACCAGCAGGTCTCTTTTATACAGCAGTTTACTTGCACATCCCAATTCAATTTCTTAAATACAACCTCCCCATCACCACCTTCCCCCCTACCTTTTTTTTGGAGCTACCACTTTTTGTTTTAAAATACCTCAGTTCTTCATCTACATAATGGGGATGAGTAATACCATTACATTGTCTTGTATACCGTATTTCTTGAATACTACCCCTCCCCTCCTCCCCCTGATAAGCCAAACACCTTGTTTTGGGAAGGCAAAATGAAAAAAAACAAACATTTTCTAGTCATGACTGAATGCTGACAGCAGGGGATCTTGGCTGCAGTGGCTGTGGCTGTGAGAAGGTTATCACAGAATCATAGAAAGTGAGTGTTGGAAGGAACCTCAGGAGGTCATCAGGTCCAACCCCCTGCTCAAAGCAGGACCACCCTGAACTAGATCATCTCAGCTAAGGATTTATCTACCCAGGTCTTAAAACCCTCCAAGGATGGATAGTCTACAACCTCTCTGGGCAACCTGTTATAGAATTTTACTACCCTCTTAGTGAGCAAAATCTTCCTAATGTCTAACCTAAACTTGCCTGGCTGCAACTTGAGATTATTGCAGCCCCCTTGCAGAGGGACAAGCTTGGCAAGCCTCACGTAGCAGTGTTTCCATGCTTCTGTTCTTCTATTCCAGCATAGAAAAAGTAACTGCTGCACTTAAGACATACACCCCAATTTTAGAGAGCTGACTTTTTTGGGGGTGGTGGGGAAGGTACATGTCATATGCAAGTAAATACAGTGTTTCGTCTGTGTGGCCTTTGGAACTAGTATCACCTCTTACTGTGTTTTATATAGTGCCTAGCACCACGGCTGCCTGCTTATTTGGTTACAGTAGTTACTACCATAACAATAAACAAGAGGAAGAAAACATCCTGGCAAATAGCACCAACTTCAGTTCTGAGTTCTAGAAGTTAAAATCTCACTGTTTCATGAGGTCTATCTACACTTGGCTAACTAGGAAAACCGGGGCCTTGCAGCTTTCCTCGACATCATGTACTTTTTTGGTTATAAAACACAGCAAGACAAAAAAAAAAAAAAGAAAGGAAGTCTCAGACAGTTAAATTTAAAACCTGACATTAATCCCAGCAAAATAGAGGTAGCCAAGCCTCTTCTGTAGGGTAACTGCTTATTCTACACAATAGGAATTAAACAGGAAAGAGACTCTGTTTGCTACAGGAAAAGATAGAAAGATAGTATGTATATCTAAAACAGACAAAAGCCATCATCATCTGCTGCCTCTAGAGTATAACATGACTTCCTCTTATCATCCTGTTATAAATGAAAGGACTGCAATGAAAGAGTCTCCCGAAGCATGGCCACTGTTAAATTCGGATAACCCATTTTTAACCTGCTATATACATAGGTACACTGAGGGGTACACCAATAGCGATTTTGGGGGCTGATACAAAAGATGATATTTAATAAATAATATTAGTCGATACAGAGCTGATTTCCAACACAGCTGAGTGCAGCTGGTATGTCTGCTGTAGTGGAAGAGGAGGGGGAAGGGAAGGGGTGTTGGGGGGGTGGCACAGATCAACATGCTCTCCAGCGAGGGCGCAGGGGCAGGGGCAGGTGTTACCCAGACTAGGTGCGGCAGGGTGTGGGACAGAGCTGTATGTTGTTGGGAGATGGTTCCTGCCACTGTGCGCACCCTGCATGGGCAATGGGGGGGGACCCCAGATCTATGCAGGGCAGTGCAGGGGGAGGTGGACAGCCTGCACCTGTGGGCTGGAGCCAGAGCTGCACCAGGCTCTTCTCAGTCGGGGTCCTGGGAAGGGGGCTACAGAGGGGGCTACAGGCACCTACCCGGGTGCATGCAGTGGCAGGTGCCCCCCACCTCCAATGAGCTGCGGCTTCATCTGATGCTCTGCCCCACCCCGACTGGGCAGCGCCTGCCTCTGCCCCTGTCCCCTCCCTCCCTCACCACAGAGGGCATTGATCTGCTCCCCCTACACCCTTTCCCATCCCTTCCCCTACCCCTTCCACTATAGACTTACCATCTACATGCAGGTCTTCATGCTACTGGGCTCTGCTTCTTGCTGCCTGTGTGCTGTGGCTGCATGCATGCATGGGCATTTACCAGCCAAATTATTGGCCATTTCAGACCTGTTTCTGATGCAGCCAATTTTCTTTATAATCGGTATGACTGCAATATCAGATTGACGTGTCAGTGCACCTCTTGGTACGCTAAATAATTAGTATTCTTTAGGCTTCTTAAAGATATATTTCCCTATTTTGAGGGAACCATGGCCAATGAAAAGATTCTTTCTCCATCTACATAGTAATTAAGCACAATTAAAGGTGCTGTTTGGGGAAACTTTTTTGACCTAAAGCAAAGCAACAGATGCCACGTGTAGACAAAACAAGTGGCATGCGTGCACGGCACTTTAAAGAGGGCTAAATGCTTTTGAACCACTTCAATGGTGTCAATGTTTGTATTCCTTGACAGTATATTGCACATTAATTCCAGCTACTGTAGGAAATTCGGTTGCATAATGCACCTTAAATGACTCCTTTGGGGAGTTTTAGTTTGCTGCCTCCACAGCTATGGAGCAAATCACTGGGCTCCATGCAGCTCCACAGGTCTGCAGGAAGCCCTGAAGGCAGTGTGGCAGCAGTCCGGAAAAGCAGGCTCCGCCTAATAAAAGTGGCAAGCCTGATCTCCACCCCCCACCCCGAGCATGCTTGCCTGAGCTGCTTGGGGGCCCAGTGTTTCCCGCTGTGGCTGCGGTGGCCCCCCCAGGACTGCCAGGACAAGATGGGTGCCTGTGGGTGGGTGCCGCCTGGGGGGCTGCCACTGCCAGGGAGGGAAACACCAACCCACCCTCCCCTTCAGTCCAGGGACCACTCCACCCGCCGGCAGCTCACCCCTTCCTCCGCGCTGGAGAGGCAGGTAAGTCAGTGGGGTGTGTGCACAACGCGGGGGTTTAATCCTCTCTAAATTGAAGTTGTGGGGTTTTTTTAACACCCACTGCTTCAATTTAGGGCCCCCATTTCATCTTCATATGTCCTAAGATGTTAAGTCACAATCTGGAATTGGTTGACAACTGGCAGTGAACTACTCATTATTTAAACCAACTAGCTTTTATATTTTATCCTAGGATTTCTTCGAATATCTACTCATTTACCTGAAATTGCTTTCACGAAAAAATGATATGCAGTGGATTCCAAGTCTGCATTAATAACATATTGTATAAAAATTTAATAGTCAAAATACAGAAGTACCACAAACATATAGGAATAAGTAACTGTGATAAAAGACAAAAATCACTACAACCCCTTGAATATTTTTCACTATCAGATAAACTGCAATTCCAGCAAACAGTTATTCTCTGTTAATTTTTCCAAGTGACACTTTCAGAAAACAAAAGGAAAATGAAAAGAATAATCAGCTCAGCATCTAAAACAACATACTTTGACAGTGTATTTTTATACTAATTCCCCTCCTCCAATACAAGTGCTATCTTGCAATCTTTTTAGGTCTATTCAGAGTATACCAACTTGATCATCTCATTCTTCTCCTGCAAAAAACCCAGAGAACACAATAACAATGTAATCAACATTTAAATGAATTCACAAGACATTGTCTAATCTCGTAAAAACCAGGAAAGATATAACAATAAGAAGCTCAGAAAACCTATTTACTATCCAATCTGGACCAGCTTCCTAAAACTGATATTCTCTAAATCTCCAATGAAATTACTGAATAGAAAGATAATTGGAGATAAACATAATATAGGGGCTGATCCTAGAAGATGATGAGGTTGCTTCTCTACCACGGGCTTCATTAGAAGCATTCAGTAGGACTGATGTACAAGATGTATGGTACCTTTGGTTATTCATTCAAAAAGATTAATATCCTGCAATGTCCACTTCCAACTCTTTTATTGATGGCACGTATTTCTCTCAAGCTCTGAAAGAAAGCATATACAACATACTTATTTTTAGTCTGAATAAAGAATACCCACCCTATTGGGAAGCTGTTTTTATTTCCTTACATTTAGTAAGGAGCATACTCTAAACCTATGGGGGCCATTTTTGGGGCGAATGTGCCACAAATTAATCACTACACCTTCCCCAAGTGCTACTTTGATTCCCTGCTCAAACTGCTGCTTTGCTTTCTCTTCCCTGCCCTAATCTACCACATGCTACACACAAAGGCTGTCCATGTCCCTTCTGCATTCAGTGGGTTGGCCACCCCTCCTCTAAATTCTGGTGCAAATACACCAGCTTTATATGGAAAATACATGCATCAAAATCAGAATCTAACCTAAAAAACCTATCCAGCAGGATCAATAACCTCCCATCTTAACTTGTTTCAACTAAACAATCCCCAAACAGGTCCAGAAAAAAAGCAGGACATATATAGGAGTCCTAAAAAATAACAGACCTTAGTTGCAGGAAAGACAGGAGATGAAAATTATATTGTTCACCATCCTTCACTCAAAAGCATCCTTCTGATAGCTCCACCCTTTCACAACAGATGGTTTCCATAGTTGCTTGCAATTGGCATACTACTGTATGAGCAGACAACAATTTTTAGACAGTCAAGTTCCAGACCACAAAGAGGCTCACAAATCAATCTCTATACCTTAAAAAGAAAGCCAATATAAATCATTTGCAAGTCTCTGTGTAGTCCAAGAATAACTGCATCTAGGAATCCCTGGATTATTCATTTCACATAGGGTGGCCACTGATACATCCCCAGAATACAGGACAACCCCTTGGTGGGGGGAAAACCACTGCACCCCTCAACCAAACAGCAGCAAGGGGTGGGACTGCCTCCTCCTTGGTGAATCGACATCAATGGGTGGGGCCACCAGGCCCCTTGGCCCATCAGCAGCAAGGGGCAGGGCCACCACAAAAAAAGCCACGTGCTCCCTCCCTCTCTCCCTCCCCAGCTGTACTCTGCTCTATGTCTAGACACAACCAATAGACTTGCAAGGACAAACAGTTGACATCTATTACCAACAATGAACCAAAAAACAAGATTTTTTGCAGCCCATTCCTCATTTAGAAATGGACAGAGGACAAAGGACAGTCCGGTGTAAAACAGATGGCTACCCTAATTTCAGACCACTTATAAGTTACTGAAGTGACTGAGGAGCTCAGTGACCTTCAGGTACACCCAATAGTTTAGCTTGTTAGCATAAATCATATTGCCAATAAATTCAATATTTTGTTGCACCAAACTCAAGCCTACAAAATGTTCTTTAGTACAAGTTCACCCCTAAAGTACCTCAATAACTTTTAATGAAAGCTGTAGGCTACTAAGCAAGGCAAGAGGCAGCCTCAAAAAATGTTCATGTTCCTCTGCCAATAACAGCATTCGTTTCAGTTTTAAGTTATGGAAAAATAGTTCTCTCTCTAGTCTCATTTCCCCATTGATTTTGCCCACTCTGCGTTTTCACTGCATCCTTGATGGAGTGCAAGCAGCAAGAAGGCTGTTATAGTTCCTTCCTTGACAGAGACAATACCAAACAAGGCTATAGGGCCAGCTTATTTGCATGGTGCAATGGTGGGAGAGGCACCCTGTGTGCCAGTTGGGGGTGAGGGGTGCTTGCAAGGGCACACATTACAGAGGATAGGAAACTGTGCTCATGAACCCATGCCTTTCAGCAGGGGGCACCAAGTGCAGCAGTGGAGGACAGGGGTCCCTATGGGTATGCACTGTAGTGGGGGAGTGGGATAGAGTGTCTGCGTGGTCCAGAGGCCTGTGGCTGAACAAGCGAAGCCATACTGTGTGTGGCCTTCACTGATGCCCTCAGGGCCTTAGAAGTTAGACTGCCCTGAGCTAACTGACATACAAGCAGCTGATACAAAGAAATAATAAGGGAAGAATTGTGACAAAGAAACATATGCTGTTTTAAACAATGTAGAATACTCTCTAGTGAAAATATCCACTGAAGATCCCAGCTCCTACCTGGCTTTTTTTTTTTTTTTTTTCTTTTCTCACTAGATCTTAAAGAACCTTATAAAGGAGATATGATTGATTCACCCCACATTAGAGTTAGGGAAACACCTACATGGGGGGGGGAACAGAGGTAGTTAGCCATGTTAGCCTTAATTCAGGCACAGATAGAGCTGGGTGACACCTTAGAAAGTAACTTGGTTGAGAGAGACATGAGCTTACATGCACAGCAGCATACTTCAACAGGCCTCTCTGAACTAGTTAGTTTCTAAGGTGCCACCCTGCCCTACCTTCTCCATGTGGAGGAAAGTAATTTGCCAAAGCTCAGCCAAGTAGGCTAACAACAGAGCCAGGAGCAGAAGCCGAGTCTTACAGTACAATACTGTATCTACTAGGCTCTGACACCTCCCTAGTTCAAAAAGTGGCAAGGAAAGTGACCGATTGGTGTAGTCCCTATTTTGTATGTTAGTCTAGTCCCCTTTAATCCAGGTGCTTGCATACCTTCTTTAAACCAGCATTTCTCAACCTGTGGGTTACAACCCAAAGTGGGCTGCAAAAATATATAAAAGGGTTGCAAACAAACTTTAAAAATGGATTTCCTTTTAAAGGAGAAAAATTTGGGAAACCCATTTTCTTTTCCCTTGCAGGTTGGCAGAGCTCCAACCTGTGAGGGACTGCTTCCCCCACCCCATCCCACATATCCTCCCTCCATTCCACACACTGGGAAGCTGGGGCCTGGCAGTGGGGGACAGTGGGTTGGGACTGGCTATTGATGCTTACAAATGGGTCCTGGTACAAAAAAGGTTGAGAACCACTGCTAAGCTACTAGCATTCACTCTCTTTAGGCCCCTACATCTGTAAACTTAACAGCCCTAGTCTTACCAGTCTCTCTCCATATGGAGGCCCTGCAGGTAGATGGTAATCCACAGAAGTTTTGGGATTAGTCATGTATTTAGAGAGTTTCTTTAAATAGTGTTGCTCACTTTTCCACACAGCAAAACAGAAATAAAAATGACGCCTCATTTTGAAGCAGGTTTCTAAACATATCATGCAAATATTATGTAGCTTAAATGTTAAAAGTTCTAAACCTCATTTCAATTATTATAATTTGTTCAAAGAGTTCTTCCTCTGCCCATTTCAGAAACGATCACTTCTAGGCTAATAGCGATGGCCCTGAAAGTATGCAGAGTGATGAAATATTTCAAAATCTGCATTAGAAGCTTAGTTCACAATGGCATTTTAATGAAAGGCTAGAATTAACTTCACTCAAATGCAAAATTATACCAGAAGATTCTTTATATTAGACTAACAATGAGGTGAGATTATATAAGCTTTTGAAACAGCACACTATTGGGTCCAAGTTTCAGATGTGACTTGCAAGGATGAGAAGTAACTAGTTGTTATATCTGTGGCATTCTGTTACGAAGAAGCATGGCACACATATAGTTAAAGTGCAAAAGAACAATAGGTCAGTGTGAAGGAAGTAACAAAAAAGTTAGAAAATGTAGTAAAGAGCACAATAAAGTAAATACGTATATCGTCCCCAAACTGGTCTTTGGACACATGCCTTACTTAAAAAAGAAAGAAAATCAGATCTCTGGCAAAAAACCAGAGAGCAGCATAAAAGTACAGACAGAGTCTGCAACTGCTCTAATTTGAATCATACCTTGGAAAGCTTCAAAGGTTCCACGAACTAAAATTTCCAGAATTTTACTGCAGAAATTCAGCAATGATCTGACACCTGTTTCCTTCTTCTGACACTCATTGTTATATCTTCAGATGTATGTCCCAAATTTTGGGTTAACACCAAAAAGATGAGAGGGAATTTAACTTAAGTGATTCTCATAGGTTAGAGAAACTGCTGGCCAAATCCTCCAACTTCCTTCTAACAAACCAATGCATTTGAAAAATGCAAATACCATGCACATGTTTACAAAACAAAAAAACCAATTTTTATTGCAGCAGATGAAACTGTCACGGGGGAGAAGTCCCGAGGGCACTCTGAAGCTCGCCGAAGGAGCCGCAGAGGCAGAAGCGAGCGACAGAGGGCAAAAGAAAAGAAAAGAAAGATGTCAGTTACTCACCACAGGAGCTGCAGGATCGCCGGAGAAACCTGCACGCGGCCAGGACGACGGTGTTAAACACCTGCGAACAGCAGGTGATGTCAGCACAGGGCACCAGCTGGCAAGGATAAAAGAAGCAGCCACGGCAGGGAGCGAGAGAGGCACGTGGCTGCCGGGAGTGGGCCATGGCAGAGGTGGCTGGAGGCGCAGAGCACCAGAGCCGGCTGCCGGCGCATGCTCTGGGTGGGAGATCAAGCCTGGGAGGCACGGCTCACCAGACCCGGCTGCCAACGCATGCCCCGGGCCAGAGAGCAAGCCCAAAAGGCGCGGGACACCAGAGCCGGCTGCCGGCGTGTACGCCGGCCAGGGAACAGAGCCCGGAGGACGTGGAGCACCAAGACCAGTGGCAGACGTGCCACCCAGAGGCCACAAAGATACCCGAGAGGGATGGGGAGCAGCGCAACCAGAACGAGCGAGCCGGGGAAAAGCGGGGAACAAGCCGCAGACGCATGGAGGGACCTGCGGTCTGTAGAAGACCCAGAGAGAGGACTGCAGCCAGAGGCAGATCCAGGTGGGAGAGGGAAACCCTGGGGCAGCCCAGAGAGGGAACATCCGGACCAGAGGGAGCTGGAGAAAGGGATCTACAGCAAGGAGAACCCTGAAAGGGTGTCGCTCCCAGGGCAGTAAGACAAAGAACGGTGGGTAGCCGGCCCGGAGAGTGAGGGCTAGCAAGTGGAGTTGCAGGTAGCGGCTCGATGTAGGGGCTAAGAGCCCATTAGGTGAATAGCGGTGTTTAAGTTTGTCAGAGTTTTCCTTTGTTTGTGTTACCCCAGGTAAGAAGGGGCTGCGGCACAGGAGTAGATAGGGAGGAAAGCCTTCCCCATCCGTGGCGGCCATAGAGAGCAGCGATGAGAACACCTAGAACCGCTGGGCAGGGTAAGGGCGAGGTGAAAGGGGTGGAGGAGCCTCGTAGTCAAGATCTCGACTACAGGTAGCCGAAGAGAGCAACTGCCCGGACAGAAGTCCCACCCACTGGAAGATCAAAGTCATGGCAGGCGAGAAAGGGGCAGACCCCGGTGCAGAAAGAGACCTGCTCCAAGGCTTCCTGTGACAGCCAGCCAGATATCTACAAATCCTCGGGAAAAGGAGGCCCGAGGTAAGATGTTCGAAGCCCGGCGGCTACAGAAACCATTGGTCCATCTATTTGAACATCCACCCTCAGCCAGTGGTACATTCTCCCTACTTCCTATAAAACTTTGTATAGGGCCCCACAGGGACAGTTTTAGAATAGCGTCCATAGGATAAGTCTCCTCATAATCTCCAACAATTAAGCCACTGGCTTATGTCCTAAAACAATGTTTTGTGTTTTTAATCCTATTTTTATTCCATATAGCATTAACTGTGTTTGCATTGTCCACACAAATAATAATTCTGTTGGAACTCATTGAGACCAAAAATAAAATGGATTATGTAAAGTATAAGGGAAAAAATCTTTTTACAAATTTTAATCTAGCTTTTTATTTTTTACCTTAAATTAAATATCTTTATCTGAAAGAAGAAAATAGGAGGCTCCAGATGATCTTTTCTAAACATTTAATTATATTTAGGCTCCTACAATGGCCTTCCTTATTTCATTTCTGACTTAAATAGAAATAATCTTTTAAGCTGCCTCCACATGGAGGTCTTCCCATGACTATCAATTAATTGGTCATCTTTGCTCTGTCATTAGGTAAAAATATGATGAACAATGATGATGCCTCAGTCTACCAAGGGATTTAGATGCTTTACTCCCATTAGTTTTCATAGGAGTCACATACCTAACTACCATTGTGGATTTGTATCTGTATATTTTAAAAAAAAACAAAACATCAAAGCCATGTGGACTCAGAAGAAATTCTTAAGTGAATCATCCAGTTCAGAAGTCATTTCATAGCTGTATCATTTCCAGCAAATATCTGATTTATAAACTGTAAATTAACATAAAATAAAAATGCTTGATGTTAATTTGTTCCCCTGATAAGCTTCCTCAGTTTTTCAGGGAGAGTGAAGCAGAGCTTGTCAGCATTGTCTGTAGTGCAGCTTGGGATGGATTAGTCACCTGAAATCCTTTGAGTATGATATTCATCTGCTCCCATCTAATCAGAAAGAAGATATCTGAGCATACCTGAGCAAGTTATGTCGATCAACTGCAGTTAATTTAATTTAGCTGAGCGTGATGCCACCCATGAGTAGAGAGAGTAAGTTGTATTAGCCTGAAGTCAGGCAGAAGGCAGGCCAGGGTGCAACCTTTGAGCCAGGTTAGTCTCTAAAGTGCTATCCTGCCTTATCTTCCACCAGAAATAAAGAAATTATAATAAGTGATAATACTACTAACTACTACAGTTGAAGAGCCCAGATCAACTAAAATGTTTTTTATAATGACCAGACAATAAGCCTGAATAAATTTTCAGGGGAAATCTAATCCTTGTGTCATATTTTATTTTTCATATTTAATAAATTAGGCACCATTTGCTCATTCTTTAGTCACAGCTCTAAAGATGTATTAGAATCTGACAGATCCAAGAAACCATACTTTTAAATAAATCATGTTCATCCTGTATATAGTTCTTTAGAAATTCTAATTTTAATCAGAGTTTAATGAAGTCTAATGGATTTGTTATTGCCATCTCTTTTTAATGTAGTGCCATCCCCTCACTCTCACTTCTGATGGGTGGCCCTATTTGGGTATCTTCATACTGGCAATGGCCTGTGAAGTGCTCAATTTAGATGTCCCTTGACCATCAGATGGTATTATATCCTATGAGGTGCCTCATCAGTTTTGTGTAGTGTCATAGTACTCTGCGGGCTTGCAGGATGCTCTCATTGCTTAGGTCTCATTTCTTCAAGTGCCTCGACAATCAGCATGAGCACCATCACACTGTACCTCTTCTTCCTCAGTGTATCAGCCAGTGGTCTGTATTTTGACAGATTTCACTGCCAGGCTACAGAAACTTTATTTTTTTTTTTTTTAACCATAAGCCATACTGAATGTAGTACTGAAACATTTTTTTCCTCTCAAAGAAGCAGCATTATAAGTGGAATGTTTCATGCTGGACAGCTATAAATAATTCACTCATGTCCTCCTAACTCCTTTAAGTTGAGCACATTGCCTCACACCATGATTCATGGATTATCCTGCATATGCAAGGATGATTGTAATTAGACATTTTATAAAAGAAAAAATGTTATGCAACTCCCCCTTTGCCTCCTTCCACACAACAGTGGGAGCCAACTGGTTGTTCAAGCCTGTTATTCGCAATCCTGTTGTTATAGGTGGAAATATTCCATAAGAAGATTAGATATTAGCTTAAGCTGCCTTGGTACAACTGAATAAGCATGAGCCTGCAGATATACAAATTCTAAATCCATTGGTATTATAATTTCTTAAGCATTCAGAAACCTCAGAGCTTTTGTAGAGAGTAAGGCATGCTACTACACATAAGTCTATTTCACAGACATACCAAATCTGTTTATTTTGAATAGAAGGAGCATTGTTCATGTTACGTTACAGTGTAATAAATAGATTAAGGCATTAGGCAACAGAATTATTAAAAGTGAAATATCCTCAAAGTGAAGGAAAGAGAGAAGATTGAAGTCTCTATTCTATGCAAATAAGCAATGAAATTTAAATTAAATTTGGCTCAAAATCATTTACCTTTTGGTATCATATATCAGAATACTAGTCATTGTCTTGGAAAGTAAATACCTTCCAGACTAAGTTCAAAATTACTCTGTCTCCTTTGATTCAGTGTTAATTTCTAAATTTAACGTAACCTGCAGTCATTTATTCAGGGCACGGTGATACCACGCTGTTTATTACATTAAGCTAGAGATGGGTGTTTCAACAATTTTAATTTGTATGCTGTGGTATCTTAGAGCATGTCATTTTATTCTACTCTTCTCCAAGTCATGTGGAAAAGCAACTAGAATCTATGTACTATTCTGGAGCAAGCAACTTGCCCCTATAGCATTAAAGTTTCTTTATTAAAGTTAACTGGGAATTCTGTGGTGCAAAGACCTTTTTGCTGGCACTTTGTACAGAGCTGAATATCATTCTTACTGCTGGAAAATAGTAAGTAATGAATGTACAACAAATATCAAAGATTTTTTTAGTGACTGCAAGAAAAAGAAGGTATTTCACTATAGCGGAGAGATGGTCATGGGTTGCTGTGACTATGCACTTTACTCAGCAATAGAAAATCTCAAATCTAACAATTTCTAAAATGGGTCTTTCAAATTATTAGACTTTTGACAATGATAGATTTGAGAAATATGACAAACGGTAGGAGCAGAGGGTTTTTTTGTTTTGTTTTTAAACGAGCATTAGCACCTGGGTCATCTACTGTTTTGAAAAGAGCAGTATCTTCTTAAATGCCCTGAATAGCTTCAGAAATAATAGAAATAAATACACTTTTCCTTGCACCTATTAAAACACACTGAATCAGTCTTAATGAAAACAAAAACAAAACATAAAAGTAAAAAAAACCTTTACCCAGGATCCCTTCAATATCCAAACTCAGAGCAATGCTAAAAATGGCGTTAAAAACAGAAACATATGGCGTTTAATCTTATGACAAAAAGATTATGAGGCTGAAAGTTCTGGAATCAAATTCAAACCAACTGTGGGGCACAGTCTTCTTTTTAATACTGAAATGAAGGTAACAGTTTTCTGTCTAGATAACAAGCACAGAATTAGGCCTGCATGTGTCCTACTGGAGAATGGTCGGGCCAGAAGAAATCCATGGGAGTCTTGAAAATAAATTTCAGCAGGAACCAGGGCTGGACCCTGCATCCTCTTAAATGAAATTCATTTCCATGAAAAGATACTACCAAAAGCTTATTCACTTGTGAAGTACCTATTAAAGCTCAAAAATAGGTTACAACTGGCATTTAGGTCACACACTAGACATCACACTCAGGCATGAATACAACATCTCTGCAGTAAGAGCTCTGAAATTTCACCATATGCTAACATCATGCTTTGTATAGGCTGTTCCACAAAATGGACTCAACCTGAGGGTAAAAAATGGACACTGATGCTAGCCAATATGACTGTAGTTCCCATATCATCCACCTCCCCTCCCCAGGTTCCATAGTTTATAGTCGACACCAGCCAGGACAAATTAAAAATTTTACCAAAAGATTATTAACATGTCTACTGGCTTTTCTACTTCCATATAGAAAGTGTGAATTACTGAGGGTCACAGACGTTCTTGCTTTTCTTTTTCAATATATGTTATTGTTTTAAGGCTCTTGACTGTGCACTGAGATTTTTCTTGCTCACAGAACAATCAGATTTTAACACTCTGACATATCAGTATAGCCTGACATATATAATACAGGATATAGCAAACAACCAAGAAAGGAAGAGGGCAACATTTCTTATAATACCTTGATAAGTAATAAAATAGCATTCACTGTTAAAAGAATCCTATAGAGTTTAAAAGACAATTATGTCCCTAATGAAGAATTCTACAGGATGAGTATGCAGAACTATACAGTCTGTTAGTTTTTAGAATAATTTCTGTGGGATGTAATTGGTTTCAACACTATTAAATTTACAGGGTTTTTTCCATACGGCACAAAGCTAGAAATTGATTTCAGGCATCAAACTAGAAAGGCAAACTCTTACTACTTTTCTATGCAATCTTGTTATGGTTTTTGTATTTATCAATGGCAGTCACTCTGATTTAGCAAGGGAAACTTGCTAAGAAGAAATGGTCTGTGCTGCAGCTAGAGGAAGTCTACAGTAGGGAAGGAAGGAACATGAACCATTGGATGGTAATTACAAAAAGATGCTTTTGAAAAAAAATCTGGCTGATGACTGCATAATTTCAAACAGCTCTACAATTTATCTTATTATCTTCTGCTTGTCTACAGTGGCCATTACTAGTGCTTAAACATTCCAAATATAAGGGAGACAGTCACTTGGAAGATTCTGCTTTTTTGACCTTCCTAAATCCTGAGAGGCTTTATGTAGGATATTTTAACATTTAAAAAAAGAACAAACAAACCAGTAACTCTTTAAAAGTCATAATAGAAAAACTTTTCATTATGACAGTATATCAGTGTCTTCTAAGGACTCAGGCTTTAAGTTGGTTTGATTTCCCTTGGCTGTATTCCATTTGACCATTAAAGCTTTGGTTCCATGTGTTGTGTACTTTATATAGGACTTACCTACCTCCTCCAAGCATAGAAAAACTTTTTTTTTTCTTTTTTAATTTTTTGGCACAGGAGAGAGGCCAGTCACGAGCAGATGTGTGGTGATAGATCCAAGGATCAAGAGATTAAAATGGAAGTAGAAATAGACTGGAGCATATTGAGCAAAGGGCTGATATAGTCAAAGCACCACGCCCTCCAACTAAATAGACAGGCAAGCATCTTTAGAAAAAGCTAGGACCTTTGTTTCTGTTCTAACAGCACTAGATGCAGTAGTTAACTGACTTATAATGGGGTTTCCAGGGCCACTTCCTTATTTAATAAAAAAGGGAAGGTTTCCTAGGTAGCAGAAAGTAAGACAAAGCTATCACTGATACAAACTGGAGAGAGGTAGTCAGCCATATTAGTCTGAAGTTAGGCAGAAAGCAGAGGATGGCAGCATCTTATAGACTAACTCATTCAGAAAGGCATGAGCTTTCACAGGCTACAGCAGTGGCTACCAACTTTTTTCAGCTGTGACCCTAAATCTGGGTTGTGACCCCCACCCCTGCCTCGCTTATGCCCAGCAGTGCCAGAGAAGACTGGGTAGGGCCGGGATTGTGGGAAGGCAATGGCAGCAAGAGCTGCACAGACCACATGCTGGGAGAGACCCGCAGGCAGAAGAGGCAGAGCAAGGGGCAGACGCGCCTATTCCCCCCCTGTCCTGCGGTGACCCTGATTTGGGTCATGCCTCTAGGTTGGGAGCCACTGGGTTACAGCCTACTTCATCAGATGCTAGGGGCTGTAGCCTATGAACGCTCATGACCCTCTAAACTAAATAATCTATAAAGGTGCCACCCTGTCCTGCCTTCATTGATACAAACTATTCAGGGTCTATGAAGGCCTCCTAGAGTAAACTCATGCAGATATTGAAGAAAAGGGGCAGGATAAAAGCAGAGTTGAACCGTCTACTCTAGTTAAATTGTGCAAGTAGATCAACAATACCTTGTGGTACAGGAATTGAAATGTGGTATTTGCCTATTACCACTGATTTCTGTTAAGAGGCAGACCCTGTGCTAAAACCACTCTTCAAGCTTCTAGTAAATATTATGAATTACTGGATCGTGATTGTCACTTTTCTCACTTATTTTGTCTGAAACAATGATAAAATGGTGTGTGTTTGGGGGGAAGGGGTGAGAGGTTGGAAACATTTCCTATATTAAAAATTCCAGGATTGTGCAAATTATTACACTTTGCATGGGGATAGCAGGCTTGCCTTTCCTGAAGGAATCATGTCACATAGATATTTCTTCCACATGTGCACATGTACATCATGTAGCCATTGTCCGTGGATGTATAACAATGGGAAAAAAGGAATGCACATGAATCAAAATTAAAAAAATATCATTCGGTTTCCTATATAAGGCTGTACCCAAAATGTCTGCCTATACCAAACTTGACTTTAACCAGTGTTACTAGTCCTTCACTTTTAATTACATTAAAATGTACTTGGAAATTTAAAATAATAAATACTTTCCAAGTCTCAATTCCAAAGCTTACTTCCTATGTGTTATAATAGTTACATGCAAATTGTATTGTTTACATGGCATATGAATAGGAAATTGCTAAGCACATGAAGTATATTAGCTTCTCTTTTAACTACATTGGTTCCCCTTCTAGATAGAAACTAGGGATCAAGGGTCCTTTCTATTTAAGTTATTTTCTGTACTTGAACAGACGAATATTACCAGATTGGAAGATAAATCATGCTGTTGCTAGGTATTTCATTACACCTATAAGAGATGTGGGAGGAAAAAAATGATGTGAGGTGAATAAGCTCCAACACTTTCCCCTCCTCCCCAAAGAAAAAGCTCTCACAGATTAAAATCACGGGGATGGCTTATCTTGTTGTCACATTGCAATATACTCACTTTCACCTTAAAGCACTGCTTGTTGATGGAACAAGTAGCTATATGGAGCCTTTTACATTAGCAAGACAGACATATAAAAAGAGAGATCTCATAAATCGCCTATTATTCAAAACCCTCCATAAAACTCAAACATATTCAGTTTCATCATATGCGTCTTTTACATTGCTTTTAGCAGCACCAGAAGAAGCAGCAGGTCTAAAGATAAAACATTATTTCCATAATGTATTTTTAAAACAAATTTAATTGGGTATTTCTAATCCTGGTTAACTTTAGTATCAATTCAAGTGATGGAATGATATATTTCCATAAACTGCATCCTGCTTGTACAACCATCTTCAGGATAGTACTACTGTAAATGTTTGCAGAGAATTATTGACATGACAAGAGTAATTATAATGGTGTTCAGTGTCTGGGGAGCAATACAACATACTCTGTGTCATGGAGAGTAGAAAGACTAAAGTTATAATCTATATGGTATGATATGTTATTTCGTATTATTAGCTCTGCGTGGCACTGCTAAAAAGAAACCGTAGCAAGTTAGTACCAATATAACAGGAAATAGTGTATTTGTAATTCCCTCCTCAACATCTGTTGCATAAAATCTAATTTGCTCATTTATGCAAGTTGTGCTCCTTTAAAGGCAAGCTCCAAATCCTTTTTTCAACGCACCTGCCCCAATTTGTATAATTTGAATGTGGCCCAAAATGGCCTGCATTTTAATTTCACATAATTTGAGAAAGCTGCAGTGAGCATCCTGCTTATTTAAATTACACCAAGAGCAAAGCAGATCAGTGGCATGAGGGACTGGAAAGTAGGATGGGAAACTCAGAGGGTTTTTTTCCTCTTGTTTTTTTTTTTCTTTAAATGGTCCTCTGATCACCAGGAAGAATATTAAAGAAACAGTTAATACGTAGTTAAAGAAATCTTAATGCACATGGAACATATGTTGTTTTACCTAATTTTGATCAACTTAAAAGTAAAAATGTTTATAATCTTTCATTGGGTTTAACACACCATCTGGTTTAATTATTCCTTAGGTAGCATGCTATAAAGTTAATAGTAACAGTATAGCTAAGCCAATCAGAAAAAAATGTTTCCATTGTGATTTTCTACGGAAGATGTTTCCACACACACACACACACACGCACGCACGCACAGTTACATTTTCTACATAGCCATGAAAGGAATTTAGCAACCTGACTTACTTCAAAAGAGGTAGTGAAGCTACAGATATATATTATGCAGGTAATTTTAGAACAACTGAGGGGAAGAAAACAAAGTGATACAAAAAACTGCAAGATTTTTTTATGGGACCATTAATAAAAACACAAACTTTTAAGGTTTTTTGTTTGCTTGTTTTTTAAATCCATACTTATTAATGAGTCAGAACACTAGGGCAGTTTTGGTCCTTTATTTCAGCAAAGGATAATTCAGCTGAATTAGATTTCTGAAATTCACTGCCCGAATCACGATGACAATCTGAAGATTAAGAATGCTCATTACTCATTGTAAATTCCAAGTACACATAGTGCTTTAAAGTCTTAATTCCCAGATGTTTTAAAAAAAAATGTATCAGAGACAGCCTTAAGTGTGCAAAGGAAAGCTGAGCACTCCACTACTCCACTCCCACTGACTTTTAACTGGAGATGTATTCTTTTAAAAACCCTAGAATAAAATTACTATAAACATTCTCTAACTTTGAGGCTCATATGTTAATAAAACAGAATTTTATGGCAAGACCTTGAAAAACTGAACTTTTTCTTTTGACACTAATCGCTAGTAGGAAAAGAAACACACACACACACACCCATCTCATTTGTTTATATCTGAACATGAAAAAATATATTTAAAGTTTACTTTGGACATGGAATAGAAAGAAAAATAAAACATAGACTTCCATTCCACATTAACACTTTCAAATCAGAGGAGTTTTCAAAGGTATTCAAAACCCAACTTTTATAAATGCCACATAAAGGTATGGGTCTCCTTATATTTTTTTTTGTTGTAATTACTGTTTTTTATTAGTGGCATTTATGGAATTACAAAGAAAAAGCACAGCAATACTCTAAATGGTGGGCGAACAAAAATACCTGACTAGGCTTTTCTGCATATCTCCAAATACATTAGGAGGTAGCTGCACTTAGCAGGATGGCACACTACATAACCAGAGTGTATTTGGATGCATAGCATATATATGTTAATATTCAATATATTCACATGTCTACAATGAACATGCACAGGTACATATATCTCAGAACAGAGTTTGGCTTTATGAATTACTTTGACATACCAGGTTTTATCAAAGTATTTTACAAAAAAAGTGTTACATGTTAGCAGTTTTTGTTTTGTTTGGGGTTTTTTAAACGGAACCAGAAGCAGACTAGACCCTGATCCACAGTGCAGAGTATCCATTCTGAGGAAGCTAATTCCCCATGCAGCTATGTACAATTCTCAATATGCTACAGCTATTTTAAATTATGTGGGTAAGATCTAGCAGCTGCAGAATCATTGGAGGACAAGTCCAGGTTCAGATACCAATTAATCTGTATGGCTTAACTATTAGCATTCACTTGCCTTTAAAGTAAAATTCTGGGTTTGTTGCAAAATTATTGAAACTACCAGTAAACACATTTGGGTATCATCTGGATATCCATCAGATGATGGATATCCAATGCTACCATAAGTACTTTACATAAATGTAGCACTGAATGGCTAGGGACAGACATTACATATGCACTGGGTTAAGTGGTCAGAAACTGGTTTAAACCTGTAACAGAACAGATGTTCAGTGCACATAAAGCAGTTTAAAAATGCCTGAAACCGGTTTGAGATAAACTTGGTTGACTGAAGTATCAGACCTAACTGATTGGGGTTAAACCGGTTTATGCAATGTCTGTCCCAGACCCCTTCCTGGTTTAAGTTAAACCAGAGTCCCCCAGCATCCCAGATGCTTTGAGGCTCTGGCCAGAGTGCTCTATTGAAGAGAACAGCATTGTCCCCATCCCTCTCCTGACTCACCAGAGCAGTATCACTGCTGCGGCTGCCTGAGGGAATGGAGTGGCCACCAGGCTTCGTCCTCCCTCCCACCCCACTCCCTGCTGGCTGCTCAAGCAGGGATCCCCTCTCCCACTCCTCTTCCATGGTACGGACCCCAGCGCAGGGACTCGGCATCTGGCCATGTCTCCCTCCCCCCCCACCCCTCTGGCCCCATGCTAGCTACCGCTGAGAGGTGTCTGTGTGGGTCTCTGATTTCACTGGAAGAAAGGCAGACAGCTAGTGGCTTGCAAATGCAAATGTACCCTGCAGATAAGAAGAGCTTGAAACTAAGTAGAGAGATGTTTTCTTTTGTAGGGCTTGATGGGCTGATAAACTGTTCTGACAAACAACCTGCTGGGTGCAATCTGTCAGGCTTCAAGACAGAACAGAGAAGGTGTTAGAAATTGCCTGGTTTGCAGACAGTCTGAAGAAGCAGGGAAAAGGAGATTGAAAAGCTCATTATCAACAGATGCAGCGGCTAGCAACGCTCCTGCCCCTTGAGCAGCCAGTGGAGAAAAGCCTGGGACTCCAGGTATGGTGGGGCTTTACACTGCACTCTAATCAGAGCATCCTGCTGGGGTTTAGTCACATGCCTCATCAGCTCTCAGCACTATGGAAAGGAAGAGAAGGCTGCTCTAGCATGTCCCAGCTTCTAGCCTGAGCCACTGCCTGCATGGGCCTGCATTTCTAGAATGAAAAGGGAATGTCTATCCACCTCCAAACTGGTTCAAGCTCTGCAGGTTAGACTAACCTGCAAAGACTGAATCAATTCAGGCTCAGATTTTATGAATGTCTGTCCCTAGCCAAAAAGATCTTCTGAATCATGAGCTGTGTCTCGTGTGTTTTAATTATCTTTGCAGCAGCAGGATGTTGCCACTGTGGTCCCATTGCTTTACCTGTGAAATGTTAAGATGTTATGCCTTGTGGCTGTATGTCAGAGTTGAATGTCTAGTTTTAGTAATAGGTTAGGTAAGAATTTGTATAACATGATTTAGACAGGGATGATCCTGCCTAAGGCAAAGAGCTGCACATGACTAGATGACTTCCAGAGGTCCCTTCCAGCCCTCCTTTTCTATGATTCTATGAAGTCCAGTTACCTTGTATTGCAGGCAACAATATCATATAAACTCTGAGAAATGTATCAAGCTTCATCGTTAATTGTAAGGGGGGACGGGGGGAGAAGTACTCCTGAGAGAATATTCCAAAATCTCACTACTATTGCTATTAGAAAATAAACACGTTCATGGCCAGTTTGTTCACATTTTCTTGTGGCAATATTATTTAGATCAAAAAGTGCTTCTCTCTCTTGTGTTTATTGTCCTATAACTTTATAAAGAGTAAACATATCTGCTGTCAGGCTTCATTTGGCTAGACTAAATAAACCAAATAAAGTCCTCTTAGTCTTCTCTCATAAGAAAGGATCTCTATTCTCCTGATCATCTTCACAACCATTCTTTGTACCAACTCTTGTTTGAATTCAACTCTCTCAATCAAACCTGGTGATCTGAACTGGGCTCATGAGTCAAGGTGAAGACTTATCACTATCTCGTATGATGGTTTAAACACTTTTCCTGTCTCTGTTGGAAACACTTGCTTTGACAAGCTCCAGAATTTCATTGGTCTTTTTCACAACACAACACTGATGGCTCAGTCATCCTGTGATCTACTAATATATCCAAGAGCCTTCTACTTATTCTTCCATTTGTAATTAATGAGCAGAACAGAACATAAATTCTTGTTACTAGTCCTCAAGTTCATACTTGGCAATTTATACTATTACATTTGATCACTATTTTATTATTGCAATCTTCAAAACGTTCACTTCTTCCTGTATGATATTCTGATCCTCCTCTATATTGACAATACCTCCTAACATAGTGTCATAAGTAAATTTATTTACACTACACTCTATTGTTGTACCCTAAGTCAGCATATCATAGCGGAACACATTTAAATGCATCCAAAACCAAACATTTTTCCTGGTATAACATTCACCATCTAGGTTGGTTGACTATCATCAGTTTGGACATCTGATTCTAGTACAAAAACATGCCAGGACCAGGTTGTTATCATTTAAAAACAAAAAACATACAAATTAAAAATAACATACACCAAACTACCATAACAACTATTTTGATTTCCTATTTAATAGTAAATGACTGATGCTTTTCATTTAGTAGGAAGCAGCTGCACTCCAAGGTATACTGTCTGGAAAGCAGAAACAAAAGCAGCAGTTTGAAAAAGCATATTATTCTTAGTGAAAAATAATTTCAACTTCAAGAATAATGCCTATTGTCAATAGACTGCTGGAAATTTACTAGCCACTTCTTGAAATAAAATATTTCAAGTTTTAGAGAACTTTAAATAATTAATCGTTTTGAAAATGAATAAATATCTCATATATAAAATAATCAGTTAGCCTGCTCACAGGTACCTACTGCCAGGAATGCATAATTTAATTTCAAAACAAGTTCTCTAGACACTGGATCTACCTTCATTACTACAGTTTAGAGAAATGGAGTGTCAAATTAACAATAGACATTAGGCACTCAGTACCATCTCCCTCCTATTGTTCCACTACTCCCCCACTTATTGAAAGGTCTACCAATAGAAAATAGAACCAAGGAAACAGACTGAGAATTCAATACCTACAAAGCTTTTTCTGTCCTTCTGTACATAGTTCTATAGCACATGCACAAAGAGTAAGCAGAATCACAGCAGAGACTAAGCCTTAACAATTTCTCCCTAAGCTGATCACAGTCATGCTGCAAAAAAATATTTGCAATATATCCATGTTTATGTAAACAATATTTTTAAAGTAGGAAATGGTGGAAGAATGGTTAAGGCATCACACTACATATTACTTTAGAGTTGCGATTTGAAGCGTGTTCTAGACTAATGCCACAGCCTGCCCCAAATACCTATTTACTGGGCTAACTGCTCATTCATACTGAAGAATCAAAGACAGGTGGACACAAAGCTAGACATATAATTTCCTTTGTGCCATCAGTGATAAAAATACTGGGAAGTCTAGCCCAAATGACAATTAGGCTTGGAGAGAGCTTTGCCTTGCAAATAGTTGATAGTATTACGTCAGAAAATAACTGTCTTTTTCCACTTCAAAATACCAAGAAAATCCCTTTAAAAATGAAGTTTGAACAATTTAATGACCAGGCGTAAAAATTCTGCATGTGCACTTAAATGATGTAAACTCATATTTTTTTTTAGTATAGAACAATTTTAAGCTGGACCTCATCATTGACCACCCAAATCTCTAGTTTGTCATGATAGAGGCTTGAAACAAAGCTACTGAATAAAGGATGTCCAGTCATTGACTTCAATGTCCATGTCCAGATGAATGCAACCATGTGGTATTGGTGCCAGAGACATGTCTGCAGCACTACATACTGAAAGTTCAGTTGTTCTTAGCACTGCAAGGGAGCAGTGGCGGGGGGGGTCACACTTCACTGCTGGCCAGGCTCTGCATGGCATGATCACCACTGCTGCATCCTGGGAGACCCCCAGGACCCCAGGTAAGGTTGCTGGCACCAGCTTAGTACTGGCCACTGCCTCCCCTGCCCCACCTGGGGTAACGCTGCACATCAGAGCATGTGTGACATGGGCGTTCCCTGGGGACAACTAGCAGTGGCTCACAATGCAGCACCACTAGTTGTCTCCGGGCAACCAAATGTCCATGCACATCTGGGCACAGCCAAAAAGTTTTGTAGCAGGCCCTGAGAATCTGTCCTAAAAGTACGATGGTACTGCAGGTCATTAATAGGGCTGAGAAGAAGTACTATTTCTTGGGACCTTGCTACAGTATAATGATGTTAACATCTTGAAGTTCACACAGGGTACAGAATACAGGTGCCAATACCTTTTTTGGTCATTTGCTTCCTTGGATGTTTTTTGTCACTCACTGATCAGTCAGTTGGCTCTTCTAGCTATCAAAGTATTACAGTATGAATGTCTTCATATAATAATCCTTAAACCAAGATTACTTCATTCTATCAAGACAATGAATCTTCAAAATATTTGTTTGTCAAATTCAAATCCAGGATGTTTGGGTTTACTATGGCGTATCTCAGAAGATCAATCGAGCAGGTCAAATTTCTACCCTTTGAACCTTTAACTTGGCATTTACTGTGGACTTGTAGCCTAATACTTCAGTAAACTGGTAGAGTGAAGACCTGTTATAGTATTGCCTTGAGCCAAACCTCATTAAAAAACCCACAAAATATCAAGCTCTCCTAAAAAGCTCAAGTTGACATGAAAAATTGTAGAGGAAGATATTGGAGCTCTAACTCCACAAGAAAAAGATTGCTGTTGTGAGTACAAGCTATAGTGTTCACTTCTACAGTGGATAACAAATCACTTACCTAACAACAAACCAAAGTTGTTCACATTAACCTGCCTTTAGTTTCATCCCTTTTCCATAACTCACACCACTAGTTTGAACATTTAACCTTGTGTTTCAGGGAACACTGGTGGCAGTTAGGACTCACACCTGCAAACCCAATCTCTATAATTTCTGAATGACAAAGACAGCCAACAGACCAAGTATAGAACATCACTGGTGACCGAGATTTACCATACCACTTTTGAAGAGAGAAATGTATCTCCTATCCTGAAACAGACAATAGCCTAAACAGTGCTGAAGACCACCCACACTGGTGCCTAATGTCCAAATGCCCTTTTCTAAGCAAGTTGTTTGAGACACTATCAATAAACCAATTCAACAATATCTGTGAGTTGGGCGTTAGTCCAGGGCACATTTCTAAGAAAGTACTTGTTGAGCTAAGGGATAATCTCCTGTTTATAGATAGGGATCTACTTAATTTTCAGCAAGACAAAGTCATTTTTGAAGCACTGATTGAAGGAGAGGACATACTTCTCAGCACTGATTAGCAGGGAGGCTCCAGGGGCGAAGGTCAACTGCCATTTTGTCTGTTGCCCCCTTTGTGCAACCACAATTTAGGCAGATCCCTATTTATAGATGGGGGAGTTGATTCACCTTGATGCTGACAGACCACTTCGCAGTTTTGGCATAGTTGATTTTCAAATACTCATATTTCCATCAGAAAGACAGCTGCAGGGGATACATAACACTGCCCTGAAGTGACTCAGGACTTTCCTATCAAGCCAAACTCAAAAGAACATAACTGATCAATTATTTCTTTATCTTCAAAGCCTTCATTTTTGAGCAATCTCTCACAAATATTGGTTCTCTCACTTGTCATCAATCAATAGAAATCTTGAGAAAGCTGATGAAACAAAACAAACTGATTTGCTAGCAAAGGAAAATGCTATCCAGCTCTACTCTCCCTTTATGCCAAATGCAAACACAGGTCATATACAGACATTCAGTTTCTACTGAAGGAATTGCTGTGTTTCTGGAAGAAACCAAAAGCATGAAGCCATTCAAGCTTTTTCTCTTAGACCTAAGATGGCTGCGCTGAGAGAAAAATAACCCAGGAGTAACCAGGGTTAAATGAGTCCCAGGAAAGTTCCTCCAGGGAGACTAAATGTCTGCACTCTTTGCCTGCCCTGGTTTAACTCCTGGGGACCATGGGAAAGGTTTCCATGCCTCCCTAAGATTGGGGTCACCCCAGTCTGGAGGAGGCACTGGGGACAGCTGCTCAGCCCCTTCCTTACACTGGAGTGGGGGGAAGCAGGAGTCCCAACTTCTCCCTACAAGCTTTTCACACCAAAGTTCCTGGGATGAGAAGCAAACAGGACTTTTGCCATGCCAGTCCTCCTGTTCACTCCCAAGCACCACAAGCTGAGTGCTGCTCCCTGCCTGCTTCCCATTGCCTCCACCACTCAGGTGAGTTGTGGTACTGACAACTGAAAAGACAAGGCAGCTGCAGCCTGGTTGAAAGTCCATCTCTTGGTCATGGCAAGTTCCCCTTGCATCACCTGACCACTTAGATAAGTGACGGGGCAGAGATTAGGAAGCCAGAGGGCCCAAAAATCTGGTATATGGAAGCTTTCTCCAAGCCTGACTCCCAGTCCTGCCAGCTTCCTCTTGCCACCCAGCTGACCCACACAAGTGAGGGCAAGGCAGGCTACTGTGCTGCAGTGACATGGCTCAGGAGCCTTGCTGCTGCTGTGATATATTTCCACCTCACTTTGCAGTGCTCTGGTCAGCCCAAAGCAACGAGGGAGAAAACAGGCTGTGGCAAGACTCCTGCAGCCTTGCTGTGGTGGTGGAATGCTGTCCTCCCCTCCTTCCCACACCAATCTTGGTCAGCCTGGAGGAATGCAAGGGGCAGGGTGATTCTCCTGCAGGGGAGAACAAGGCGGGGTCCCACCACAGAACTGATGGGCAGGTTGAGGCTCTCCTGGGGCTGGAACTCACCCTGGCTGGCTGTGGCAGCTGTTGCTTTTCAGCAGCTGCCAACTGTCAGTTGAGAGCCTACCTTCTTCCTAGGTAGGGGAGAAGACAGACTGTCAATTAATGGGCTCTTTAAAATCTGGGGTGGTCCATGGGAGAGTTGCTTGTAAAGCTCTCCAGCCACGGGGCCGGTGGAACATCTGTACAGTCCACCTCCTGGGCTATGTTTCTGCTAGAAGAAATTTCTTTTCCTAGAAAAACGAATGTCTGTATGTAGCCACAATCATCTCCTGTCTCTGTTACCTAGATGATACAAACACCTGCAAAAAGAGTACTTGGCTAAAACAGAACAACAGAACCCAGGCAAGAAGCAGATTATCCCTTTGTCACTTTGACCTCTCAAAACATCTATATTACTACAACATAATCAGAAAGGGAATAATCTATAAGAGACAGAGCTCATCTGTAGCCTAACTAGACAGTTGTATTCATTACAAGAAGTAAAATGACTGGCATAAATGCAAACCTAAATTACTAAAATTAATTTGTCTTCTATTAGTCATGCTATGTTTCTTAAAAGTTGAGACAGACAAGAGAGGGTAAAGTCTTGGCATTGATTTTGAGCTTCATACATGATGGATTCTATACAGTACCTTGAAACTTATTTTAGGGCATGTGAAATTGCTTATATCATTCTTATAAGAATGAATACTTTATTTAGTTCAGCTTACCCACACTTCCTCACAAATTTGTTGTCTAAAACAATTTGTTCCTTAAGTATCTTGAAGCAGCAATAAAAGAATCTAGCCTTAAATATCTTGAGGTAACATGCCTTTCAAGAATGGAAAAAATGACTGCATTACACATGCTCTTCAAATATACGCCACAACTGTTTTTTTAGTGTCTTTGAAAACAGCCCTACAAAATATAACAACAAATATTCCTTACCGTAAATACAAGATAAACATGTTTGATGGAAAACTGAAAAAATGTTATATCCTACATGTAACATTTTTTTAAATGTAGAGAAACTGACTAGGTATTAGAAGGGAAAAGCCTACCATAAACAAAGCTTAAACTGTGCCTATATATATTATCAATGCTTTCAAGATGATTCTTTAAAAAAAGTTACTTCAGGATCAAAAAAAATCTGTTTCCAAATATTTGCAACATCTCAAAACACACCTAGAAAAAAGCCAAGATATCAAATATGTTCAGAAAGATTACTTCAGTGATGCCACAGTTATCAAAACACAGGAACCCATTTTAGAAGTGATGTCCTAAAATTACTAATGCAAATCTTATTGCTTGCAAAAAGGATTTGTCTTTATTTCATCAATGAATCAAACTTAACTGTAAAAAGATTAAACAAAAGCTTATATGATAGTTCTTTACTCTTTATGGTGCAGCATGCTTTAAAAAAAATAAATTGTAAGCTAACTATTAAATGTTTGTAATTGTTAAAAATGGATGGGAAAAGATTATTACAGGGGAAGGGTGAAGAAGGAAAGAAAAAAACATTGAATAATATACTATCTCTGGAAAAGAAAATGCCTGGATAAATCTGCTGATCGACTCTTAAAAACTTCAGGCTATAAATAGCTGATACCATTAATGATTGTAGTAGTCAAAAACCAAAAGACTTTCCAATATCTTTATGGGATATTTTTGCAGTTTCACTGAATTCATGTTCTGAAGCTGTTCTGCTTTTGTTATCTTCGGAGACTCAGATACTCGCACAAATTTCTAATGTGTGGCTTCACCATTAGTCATCATATATCTGAGTTCAGAAACGAAATAGAATGTATTGTCTTTTCATCATTAATTCTCTTTCATTATCTGTAATCTATTTAAAAGAGGACTTATTCAACTATTTACAGACAATGTATCACGTTTCATCTTGGGGGGACAAATACTTTCAAGGGCTTTCTTCTTAGGAAATTGGCGTTACAGTTATTTTTGTGTAATCAAAGTAAAACATAAAAATATTAGATTTTAAACATATCAAGTAACATTTCCTCTTCCTTTACAAAATGTTTCTTGTGGATCCAACATCAGCAAGCCTCCTTTCACCATGAAAGAAAATACAGATTTATTGTTGCTGCTGTTGTATTTTATAGAGAAAAATATTTTATTGCAGGAGGAAAGTACTAGCAGAGGTTCCAGCTGCATGAATACTGGTTAGCTAATATCTTTTCTAAGAAATCCCTGGGCAAACAGCAGTGAATACAGGACAGCAAAAAGGGAGGTGCAACTGCACCACTATGCACACCTGAATTCATCCCTGGAAAAATATGTTTTCTTCTATTTAACCTCCTTTTTTAATTACTACAGATGTTTGAAACTAAGAATTTCTAATATCTGTGAATGACTTTTAGTATGCACCATGTAACAGTTTTTTGCTATGTGTTGCCTACAAAGATCTATGGGTGGTAGCACTTGTATTCACCCAGGTAGTCTCTTGACTACTTAGCAGCTTTCCACATCCTATTTCTCCTAGAAAAAAGTCTAAAAGAAAGAAGATTGGTCAGGGAGCGTCAGCTTTCAGAACAAGCACTAAACTTCTCTTACAGCTTTTTCTCACCGTGACTTTTATACACACACACACAAATATAAAATAACCGAGCTGTCTCTCCTGCAGCCTGTGGTGGAGAATCTGTTACCTCCATTGAAAAATACTAGGACAATGATCTGATATACAATAAGGAAGATTGTAGAAGAAAAAGAGGTAGGAAAATACTGCTTGCTAAAGCAACAAAACTAATTAACCTCCCCTCCCCAAATGTAGCATTTTAATAACCCGATACATCAGTTTCCATTAAGCAAAAATAAATATGATAAGTCACAGTGTGATGACCACACTTCACCATGAAATTTTACTTACATATAGGATAATTATATAAAGAAAACATAGTGAGAAAAAAATCCTAATAACTAGAATGTGGTTACTGACACAAAGCCCAAATGCTAGCTGATGAGTCATAGATTCCCCTGACATCCATACATATAAAGACTTATTTTCTATGAGCAGAATTTTCTCTTCCAGCTCTGTCGCACAAATAGTTACATATTATTTAAAGCTCTTTGTTCACTTCATGAAGGTAAAGGCACACTTAAATAAACCCAAAATAGAATCCAAAATCTATCTCCCTGTTTGCTCATATTATTTCCTTTCAGCTAATATGCAAAGGTAACATCAATGTATAATACGTGAATGCTTTGTTAAATTTAAGCACTTCCATCCTTAATCCTCCAACTTGAATACCAAATCAATGAGTTTATGCATGTGTGAAAGGGAATATATATTTTAGAAGTCAGAGTTTATTTCAAGATACAATGGTAAATTCTGAAAATCAAGATGTTGAATATTTATACAGACATATTTTATCCCAGACGGAAGCACAAGAAATGTAACTGCTCTCTTGCATCTATTTTTAGAAGAGGTGTAACAGAATGACAACTTAGGAGGAAACACCAACATGAAAATTTAGGGAGAGGTAGTTAGCTGTATTAACTACCTCAGTCAGTCAGAAGGCAGGGTAGATATGCACCTTCAGAGACTAAGATATATATAGGAGAACACAAGCTTTCATGAACCCAAGATCATTTCATTAGATGTTATGAAAGAACATGCAGAAAGCAGAGTATAAGGGATAAAAATTAGAATACAAAAGACATGGGATGTGGGGAGAGGGAGAGGGAATGCTAGGAGAGAAAAGCAGAGGAGCAGTAAACTCTACGGAACAAAAGGAGGTCAGAAAAACTAATCTGGGTACTGAGATAAGAATCCATAATCTCTGTTTAAACCCTACTTAACACAGTCCAATTTGTGGATGATTTCTTCTTTCACAATTTCCCATTCAAATTGGATTTTAAGTTTTTTTGCCTGACAACACCAATCCTGAGGTCAGCGATGGCATGGCCAAGGGCGTTGAAGTGTTTCGTCACAGGCTCTTCTCCAGCTGATGTCAGATCAGTGTTCATTCATTCTTACCCTTAGAGATTGCCCTGTTTGTCCAATGGTGACAGCCTGGAGGCATTGTAAGCAGGAGGTAGCATATATGACGTTAGTTAAGTTGCACATGAATGAACCTTGGACGCTGTACTCTTTGTTATTAAGTCCAGCAATTACGTGGTCTGTGTTGATGTGAGGATATGGCAAGCATTTGGGTTTATTTCAAGAAAATTCAAGCAATGGATAAAAAAACAGAATTAACAGAGAAGGAAGAGAGTCAGAGGATAAGTCAAAAAACAGGACAGGACTATGAAGAGGGACAGTAAGCATGTTTCAGAGGCATTTCCTCTCGTTTGTAAAGCAATGATAAGCTTGGCAAATTAAAGAGCCAGTCTACACAGTTACCATTCAGACTAAAAGTGTCACCATTTTTCTTAACAGCTTTTCTCCAACTCTATGCTCAGAGTCAAATCTACTGCTTTCAGATGTCTTTTTATGGATTTTAACTCCTGCTAGCAATGAGAAAATAACCTGGAATCTATTCTCTGTGCATTATTAATTTATATCATCAATTTAATGGTTTGTTAAATTCTAATCAGGTACATGCATGCAAACCTATTGCATGCCACATTTGCACCAACTATAATTAGCTCTGCAAAACTCTTTATTACTGATGCATCAGAAGGAAAACAACTCAGCCCTATTCTCAGATCTTGTTCTGAGTCTGCAGGGGGAGACAAGCAGTTGGGAGAAAAAGTCTTTTTGCATCTATCAAGTGCTCTTGTCCTGGAAAGCACTGGCGAAAAAAAATATGTTCTAGACAGCTATATTTGTCAGAGACACAATGGCAGGTAACATGCTTTAGAAAGCAGCAGTACAGGGTCACTTGATCTTAGTTAAAAAATATGAAGGCAAAAAAATTAAAAGTGTTATGCAAGTAACTATTATTTGGTTTCTCATTCTGTGGCATGTATTTCTAAAAGCATTTCCTGGTAAGGAAACTTCAATTATTATAAATGGCAGAGTATAACCAGTGAAAGATACTGAGTGTGCCACTTTAAAAAAAAATGATGTATGAAACATCTTGTTCATCCTTGCAGAATCTATTTTACATTTAAGGGTCCTTATAATTTCTGTCAGTCAGACTGGAAACTCACGGGTCTGAAATTTAAAAATGAGAACCATCATTTTTCCACCTTAGTACACATCCTTACTGATATTAACATTTATCAAAACATCAGGAGTAAAACACTCCTTTTGTTTCAGGGAACTAAGGATTCTGAAGCAAGTTTTTTTTTAATAGAGATTCTTTTACATAAAAAGTATTCACCGATGGTCTTTAATTTCACAAAAAATCACTGTAGTATAAGTTCCCCTTATTTAGTTTAATGAAAGGCTACATTTAACACTTGCTTACATGGATTCCTATCAAAGGTAGAACATAATTATGACCTGCTGAAATGAAAAAGACAGGTGAAACTTAGCTGTTTTCAAAAAGTTGTTTCTGAAATGTCACTTACTCAAATATTAAAACATGGTTTCTAACTAATGCCTTGAAATTATTCTTTCACTCTTCTTGAAAAGCAGTTACTGTAATTACAGAAATGGCAGTAACATGAATTGCTCACTTGCAGTTCACAACACTTGTTATCACGGTTCACAAGAGCACTTTATAAATAAAGCACACAAAGGGGAGCCCATATACTTGGTACACTTTTAAAAAGCCTCTTCAATAAGACATTCTAAAGAGAAACTATTTTAAAAGTTAATGAATTCCAGTAAAAACATCTCAGGACGAGATTAAGGCATGGGGGTTCTAATTACACAGGCAGAAAAAAAACAAATTTGCCTAGCTGTTAAGGAGAGAAATGCCCACGAGTAAGCAGCCAGTAATAAAAGCATGTATCACAAAGAAAGGTGAAAGTTACAAATTATTAGATGTAGTCTATCACTGCTATCTTCCTAGAGGATAAGGCATAGGGAAACAACACGGAGCACAGCAAAAGAAAAAAAAAACCTCCTGATCCAGAAGTCCAGGTCCTCTCTATCACGGACAACCATGCCATAAATTCCCATTCAGAAGCAGTATTTGGGGAATTTGTCAGGAGGGGGAACCCAAACCCTGAATGGATATGGTAAAGAAGGGGTAAAAAAAGGAGAAAGAGATATACATTCTTTATGTAGGGATTTCTAGTACCTCTCTTTCAACCAGATTCTTCCTAATTTAATATGCTAATTTGAAGAGTAAAAGAGATTAAACTGAAGTTATCATTGAATGCAAACAGGGATTCTGTTGTTGGAGTATGCCAAATTTTCTTCTTCTCTAGAACCTCTCTCATGTGGCTAAGGGAAAAAACAGGATTCAGAATCATTCACTACGGACACCTGAAGTCCACTATTGAAAAAAAAAAATCATTCTTTCTATTCCCAGAAAACTTAGGGTAAAACTACTCTGATTTACTGTATATTGGGGTAAATATACATTATATAAATGTCATGTGTTTGCAGCTGTTCCAGAGCAACCACTTGCAATAAGTAGGCAAGCTACTAACTTGCACTTTACCAGTTAGTGGTAAGATGCTGATATAATAGCTCTGAGCAACTATACTCGGGTAGTTACTTGCCTATCCACTCCAGTTCCTGTTGTAATTTACATTAGTGTACATCCTAAAAATGGCTGAAGTTTTCAAGGATCATTTCTGAAGAAGAAAGGAACATCTTTGAAGCACTTTATTCAACATGAAGCAGTTTCTGAAAATTCTTCACCCTTCAGCAGTCCTGCAGCATGATACATTGCCCCATCCCTACATCAACATAGCACTGAAACGCACCAAATTTGCACCATTCTGGGATTCAGATTACTTCTACTGCCCTCCATGAGCTAGGTTTTCTAAGTACCAGTAGGAGCATCAGCACACCCCAGTTAAAAACCCCAAGATATGGCTCTAGCCAACATCCCAACACCTCATGGAAACAGTGGGGAGTGGGGAATTGTATTCATAACATTCATGAGGGGACCACTGACTGACTAGCAAAAGAACTAAGACATGGAATTACTCAACGTGGAGACTACAAACACAGGACTCTACATCACACATATTAATCATTAAACCAGAACTCCCTGTCCTGTCACACCATCCCTTCCATAAATTTACCCATTTGTAGCCTAAAGTCTCTTCCCCTTCCTCAAACACTTCGATAGGAAAACAATTTCAAAAGTTCACTCCTGTGATACTTAACATTCATCTTGTAATGCCCAGTTAAACATATCCATGGCCAGTCTGCAACCATTTGATTTTGAGCTTTATAGCCTAAAAACCAGCACTTTGCCTCCCTAATACCAACTCCAAGAATGTACATGTAAAGGGTGACCATATCCCTTCTCAATCTGTTTTACTTAAGTAAACAAACTAAGGTCTTTTCATCTTCTCTCCAGGAAAAGTCTCACAGATTCCATAGACATTAGGGCTGGAAGGGACCTTGAAGATCATCAAGTCCAGCCCCCTGCCCCAGGGGCAGGAAGTCAGCTAGGGTCAAAGGACTCCAGCAAGATAAGCATCCAAGCAATTCTTGAATAAGTCCAGAGTAGGTGCCTGCACCACCTCTGGAGGGAGCCTATTCCAGGTCTTGGGGGCTTGGACAGTAAAGATTTTTTTTTCTTATGTCCAGTATAAAATGGTCATGTAGGAGTTTATGACTGTTGGTTCTTATTTTTCCTTGGGGCACTCTGGTGAACAGACATTTTCCCAGATCCTGATGAACACCCCTTGTGTACTTATAGGTAGCCACTAGGTCCCCCCTGAGCCTGAGCTTTTCCAGACTGAAGAGTCCCATGGCTCTCAGCCTCTCTTCATAGGGCCTATTCTCTCACACTCCGATCAAGCACATGGCTCTCCTCTGGACTCTGTCAAGCTTCTCCACATGCTTCTTGAATTGTGGAGCCGAGAACTGGATGCAGTACTCCAGGTGCAGCCTCATCAAGGCCGAGTACATTAGGAGAATGACATCCTGAGATTTACTTGAAAAGCATCTATAGATGCAAGCCAGGGTTTTATTTGCTTTGCCAGGTGCGACATCACATTGGTGGCTCATGTTCATCTTGTGGTCAGTCATAACCTCCAAGTCTCTTTCAGCTGTGGTGCTAACAAGCATAGCTCTGCTGAGCCTATAAGTATGCCATGGGTTTTTTTTTCCCCCAAGATGGAGTACCTTGTATTTATCAGTATTGAACGTCATCAGGTTTGTGTCTGCCCACTTACTAAGCTTATCCAAGTCAGTCTGGATCACTAGCCTGTCCTCAGGCGTGGACACTATGCACCAAAGTTTAGTGTCATTGGCAAACTTAGCCAGTGCACTTCTGACACCAATGTCCACATCATTGATAACAGAGACATGGGGGATGCCACTGGTTATGGAGTTGCATAATGACTCGCTGCCATCAACCACTACTCTCTGGGTCTGACTTCAGAGCCAATTTCCCAGCCATTGGACTGTGGTGTAGCTGAGGCCACAGCTGGCCAATTTTTGCATGAGGAGATCATGGGACACCAGATCAAAGGCTTTTTTTAAAGTCCAGGTATATGACATCAACCTCTTCTCCCTTGTCCAGGTGATATATCACCTGATCACAGAAGGAGATGAGATTGGTCAAGCAAGACTTACTCGCGACAAATCCGTGCTGGGTATCCCTCAGGATGTTGCCCTCAGCCAGCTTGTTCAGAAGGGTCTCCTTGATAATTTTCTCAAGAATCTCACCAAGGATTGAGGTCAAGCTGATTGGTCTGTAATTCCCAAGATCTACTTTCCACCCTTTCTTGAAGATGGGTAACACACTGGCCTTCTTCCAGTCTTCAGGTACTTCACCTGAGCGCCACGAATTTTCAAATATTTTTGCCAATGGTTAAGCTATGACACCTGCCAGCTCCTTGAGTACCCTAGGGTGTAATCTGTCGGGACCAGCTGACTTAAAGGTGCCCAGCCTCTCAAGGTGATCCTTTACTAGATCAACACTGATGCTGGGTATAAATACGTCCTCATCCTGACCGTCCTGTTTCTTGCTAAACAAGGAAATACCATTGGGCTGGTAAAAGACACAAAATACCCATTAAGCATTCCTTTAACAATCTTAGTGTTCCTTTTTTAACTTTTTCCAGTTTTAAATTTACCTTTCTGGAACACTGGGACCTCAACTGCACCAAGTATTCTAAACGGAGTCCAACCAATACCTTTTTCAAGACTTGTAGTACATCCATGTCTCTATTGAATATACCCAGCCAAATACACCCTAAAACTGAGTTGGCCTTTTTCACAAAGGTGTTTCACTGACAGCTCCTGGTCATTCTATGCCCATGCTCCCAGTCAATATGCCCATGGTCAATATGCCCATGCTCCCAGTCTTTGCATCACTAACTTATAACTGAAGTTGTTGTTAACAGTCCCTAACTATATAACCATGGACTTAAAATCACAGAATCATAGAAAATTAGGGTTGGAAGGGTCCTCAGGGGGTCATCTAATCCAACCTCCTGCTCAAAGATAGATCATGCCCAACTATATCATCCTAGAAAAGGCTGGATCTACCCAGGTCTTAAAAATCTATAAGGATGGAGATTCTACAACCTCTGAGTAACCTGTTTCAGTGCTTTACTATCCTTCCTGGCAGCAAAGTTTTTCCAATTTCTAACCTAAACTTCCCTTGCTACAACTTAAAACCCTTTCTCCTTGTTCTGTCATTTGCCACCACTAAAACCAGTCTAGCTCCATTTCTGTAACCACCCTTCAGGGTCATGGAAGATTGCCACTAAATGCCCTCTCAGTCTTCTCTTTTCCAGACTTAATACCCCAGTTCCCTCAGCCTCCCCACTTAAGTCATGTGCCCAAGGCCCTAACCATTTTTGCTGCCCTCCACAGGAACCTAATTTGGCCACATCCTTTCTGTAGTGGGAGGCCCAAAACTTGACACAGTACTCCAAGTGTGGCCTCACCAGTGTGTAACAGGGCAGGGCCATGTTACTAATGGAGCAGGAGAGTTTGAACAGCTCCACACTCTGGAAGCACCTCTGCACATCCACTCCAGACGTGGAAGGAATCACCGAGGACTGGGGACTCTCAGGTGAGTCTCCCAGTAAGGGAGCTGACACAGGTGTGGTGAATGAGGAACAGTCAGCACCAAAAGGGGAAAGAGTAAAAGAGCTAAAAGTAGCCTCAAGGGGTTGCACCTGCCTGGAGGTTACCAGGGGTTAGGCAGCTGCTGGAGAGCAGGGCTCCTGCCTTCTTTGTTAGTTTGCTTGTTCATTTTATTTGTTTGCTTCTTTTGTTTGCACAAGACTACAGGCTCTGAAAAGCCCCTAAAAGATAAGAGGTAGCCAGAAGGTGAATCCTGGGAAGACAGTGAAGTGCTAGTTTATTTGTTTAACTTCCTTGGCTCATTTTGCATTTCTGACAAGCCCCAGGTGGCCTTGGGGTGTTATCTATTAGCCCAGCTGCAGCCAAGGCTAGGGCCTTGAACAGTGGGTCCTTAGCCAATGTCAGTAGCAAAAGTAAAAATGGTCAGCTCTACTAGCATGACCAAACATGGCCTGCTGTGATCTGCCCAGAATCTGCCCATAGCAGCTTACATAGTGCTGAAGAAGGGAATAATCACTTCCCTGGTTCTGCAGGCAATACTCCTACTAATGTAGCCCAGTAGGCTGTTAGCTTTCTTGGCAACAAGGGAACACTGCTGTGTCACATTCGACTTATTTTCTGCTGCAACCCCCAAGTTTTGGGTTTTTTTGCAGAGCTGAAGCTTAGCTTGTCAGTCCCAAGCCTGTACTGGTACATGGGACTGTTCTGTCCTAAGGGCAAGACTTTGCAATTGCCCTTATTGAACCTTATAATATTTCTTTTCTAGTTCTGAATTCTAGCCATACCCTCCAGTGCATCTACTACTTCCTCCAGCTTGGTGTAATTCGTAACTTATTACAGGTGCAGTCCATCTCATCTTCCAATCACTGATGAAGATACTGAACAAAGCTGGCCTCAGGACCAATCTCTTAAGATCTCCACTTTATACCAACTGCCAACTAGACATTGAGTCATTGACAATTACCCTCTAAGACTGATGATCCAGGCAGTTTTCTATCCACCTTACCATCCGTTCATCCAATCTGTACTTCTTTAGCTTTCTGGTGAGAATGCTGTGGGAGACCATATCAATAGCCTGGCTAAAGTCAAGGTATATCATGTCTGCTGCTCTCCCCGCATCCACAGAGCCAGTCCTCTCCTCACACAAGGCAATCAGGTGGGTCAGGCATGACTCTCCCTTGGTGAATCGATGCTGACTGTTCCTAATCACCACCTTCTCCTCCAAGTGCTTACAAATGAATTCCCTGAGGATCTGTTCCATGATTTTTCTAGGGAATGAAGTGAAGATGACCACTCTGTAGTTTCCTGGATCCTCCTTTTTTCCATTTCTTAAAGATGGGCACTATAGTTGCTCTTTCCCAATCATCTGGAACTTCTCCTGGTTGCCATGAGTTTTCAAAGATAATGGCCAGATAATGAACTCTGAAATCACATCAATCAACCTCCTGAGCACCCTTGGGTACACTGCATCCAGCCTCAAGGACTTGAACACATCCAGCTTTTCTAAATAGTCCTGATCTTGTTCTTTTGCCACTGTCAGCTGCTCACCTTGTTCCCCAGGTGCAGTAGTCTGGAAGGTGACCTTTCCTGTAAAGACTAAGGTAAAAAGGCATTGAGTGCTTCAGCCTTTTCCACATCACCTGGCATTTAAGTTTCCTCCCTCGCTCAGTAAGGAACCCACACTTTCCCTGTACTTCCTCTTGTTGCTGACATACTTGTAGAAACCCTTCTTGTTACCCTTTGCAACTCTTGCTAGCTGCAATTCCAGTTGCACTTTGGCCATCCTGATTTCAACCCTACATGCCTAAACAATATTCTTATACTCCTCTCTAGTAGTTTGTCCAAGTTTTCACTTCATATAAGCTTCCCTTTTGTGTTTACATTCACAGAAGAATTCCCTGCTAAGCCACACTGGTCTTCTGCCACACTCACTAGTCGTCCTACGCATTGGGAAGGTCCATTCCAGTGCCCTTAGTGTTGTCTACAAATATCCAACTCGGGATCCTTAAATTCTGATTTATTAGGCAGATTAAACACTGTCATGAGTTAAATCATAAACCTTGGGGGTGGTCCTTTCAAACACACACACACACACACACACACACACACACACACACACACAGCAGCAAGCTATAAGAGTCAGGTATACCTATCTCACAGGCACTGGAGTCTGTCATTGAGGCTTCTTTCAGCATGGTGTTATCTTCCAGAAGGGGGTTGGCCGGCTGGTCCTTCTGGCTGGACAGGTCGGATGCTGGTCAAGTTGGAGATCAAGAGGGCGCCACTAAGGGTCACTTTTCATTGCTTTTATCTGTCCTTGGCAGCTTTGGTGACTCCCCAGTTTTCAGGTTTGCCCAATCCAGGGGTTGTTGACCCTTGTGGGACTTCCCCCCTTGGTGGCTACTGGATGGCATCTGTCAGCCCCAGGGGTCATCTGCATGTACCTGCAGGTTTGGGAGTCCCTTGATGAATTTTGAATAGGGCTCTGGGAGCAGTTGATTTAGAGATAATCAATGCTGGGGACCAACTTTTGGGTTGAATAACTCAGGCCAGGGCTTCTAGCCCTTGATAAGTGACGTTTAGAGATGTCTTGGTAGCTACATCATCTTCAGTTGAGTTCTTCTGTTGGTTGATCTGCAGTTTCCTTAGGTGTTAATTGCTGCCTGCTACTGTGTTACACATTCAATCTCTGATTCACTTGTTCTTTCAGGGGCTAGCCTGATACAAAGAAGAGCAGTTTGATTCCTGGTCTTGTTACAATGTATAACTTACTTATGAAACTAAACACATTTAGTTGAAAGTTGAAAGGTAAGGAGTATAAAATATAAGCTACAAAACTAATGTCATGGCACATGAATAGATATAAATACCAAAATACAAGGGGAGATACAAAATGCACACATAC
>JAGPOW010001296.1:112501310-112575166 GCA_030014935.1 Caiman crocodilus
AATTTCAAAACACAATTCCTTATCTTAAAGTGAAAGAAAGAGGAAGGAAGAAAAGGTAGAAGAGGAAAAACATATCTAAGGAGGGGAGAGCAACTGCAGGCAAGAGGAAAAGGGGCTTTCTGTTACATTAGTAAGGTTTCTTTAAAGTACAGCATACTGTTTAACTTCATTCCATATCTAATGGCTCATTCCAAAAGATTATTATACAGGCAGATTTAAATAATCTGGTCTTCTTCAGGATGGGTAATAGTCCATCATCTTACGTACTAAAAGCTTTTCTTGAATTTAAATAAATCCCCTGCATTGGCCTTATCCAGAAGACTGTCATCTGGTCATAGCATGATATCAAAATTAAACTGACACAGCTATCTACCGATTAACCCATGTTGTATGTCCCATTATCCATTTCCTTCCATATCTTTAACAATTCTTTCCTTTAGTGTATGTTATAAAATATTCCCCACTGCTAAAGTGAATGTAGCTGCCATTACCTTGATTTTTGTTCTCCCTCTTTCTAAAAAATAGGAAATACATTTATTTTCAAGTCATAGGCAATATCTCCAAATTGATAAACTAAATGATGATTCTATACTAAAAGAATTGCCATTTCATGTGATGTTTCCTCCAGTATTCTAGAATGGAGGTTATTGGGGCTCCCAGATTTCATGATGACAAACAGTCTAAATTGCACTATACTTCAGGTGTGGTAATTTCCATTATCTTGTCTTCAGTCTTCATTGCCATCACTATCTTCAATTACCTCTTCATCATTAATGAAGGTAAAGGCAAAGTATTTGGGCTAGGGCCAGGTGAACTGTTGTCTCTATGTCATCTTCAGCATCTAGGCGTCTATATATTCCTCCTGGTTTTCCTTTTATTTATGTGATCAGAAAGTTTTTACTATTAGTTTTAATATTCTTCACAAAATCCAGCTCAACCAAGTCTTTGGCCAGTATTACTTTTGTATTCCTTGACCACAGAAAGATACGCATCCGTGGTGATCTGTTCCATTTCCTAGTGCTTGGAGATCCTCTACTGATTCTTAATGGCTTGTTCGGGGTTCTTGTTCACCTATACAGTCTGAAGCCCTTCCCCATCTTTTTTTTCTTCTCCTTCATCTTACTTGGGATACAGTGCCTTAATCCTTCTATGCTTTTTCCATATCTAAGTTTTTGAATGCTCAAATCCAATCAATCTTCATAACTAATTGCCTTAGTTTTTCAGAATTACACTTTCTGAAGACTCCTCAGATATTGTATAGATTCCTGGCCATTTCTAATTCTGAACTTGGTGGTCTGTAACAAACCTACAACTCACTGTCTCCAGGGTTCTCCTTATTATTCCTTCCTAATAAGATTCTCACCTAAACAAATTCAGTTTGGTCTGTGCCATCACGTCTTATTTCCCTACAATCTACCATTTCATTGATGTACAATGCTATCTTAACCACCTTTGTTCTTATTTCTGTCCCTTCTAAACATTTTATACCTGTCCCTCTTGGGCAACCTCCTCATTTTTCAGACTAGACACCTGTTTCACATTTGTTATTGGCATAGGAATTTTACAAAATTCTCCTATCCATGCTTCTTTAAGCATTTTCCCCAACCATCCATAGTTATCCCTGATCCTTCTCAGTAAGTATCTGGTTGTATAATTTATTCTCACGTAAAAATGATTAATGGATTCTTCCATGCTCCCATCAGAATCCTCATCAGCCCCAGTCAATGTCCTGAATCATTCTTTGTGGCAAACAACATACACTTCTGTTGTATAGGTATTCCCTTATGACTGACTGACTGCTTTCCTTAGGACTGAATCACTGATAACATAGACATGGTTTTTTGTGGGTGCTTGCATCTCTTTTTGACCTATAACTTTTGCTTTGTCTTCTGTCAGTCAATTGTGTCTTTTGATGGCCCCTGCCATTTCCATTATCCATCCTGTGCTGAGGTCACCTTTGGGATTCATTTTTTCTTCTCCTTTTGTGGAACTAGGGAATCTTGTCTTCTTTCATACCATGACATTGTCAGATCTTGTTTCTCTCTCTTCTTAATCTTTCAATACATTAAACTGATCTTTCAATTCTAAAACAAAACATAGAAAACCTCCCAGCTTCAATATGCTGATAATTTGATTCTATTCTTTTTGGGTTGAGTCAGGGAGCACAAGGGAATCAGTTATGTTGTCATTATAAAAAAATAAAAATATTATCAGGTCTATAGACAAACATTAATGAAATTGAAAAAAGGTAACAAAAATATTGTAGCTACTGTAGTAGTTGTAAACATTTTAAGCCCAATTCTCCACAGACTTTCACCTGGTGCACTTGTTTAGATTGTAGTAAATAAATTCACCAACAGCAAATATAGGCCTAAAGTGTTATTGCTTATGGGAGCTTTAGCATATGACACCTTAGAAGACTTGAAAGAAGATAGGATAAAGCCACACTAAATAACAAAAAGATGGAAAGCAGGTTTCAAGAACTTTTAACTTCAAAAATATATATGTTGAACGTACATTTAGACTTACACTCACATGCACACACACACTCACAGTCACCTCTTTCCCAAAATGAATGTTCATGCAGTACTTCTCACTTTAAAATAGCCTCAAATTCACTTGTGCAGAGTGAAAGAGCAGTGGAACACTATTCTAAACAGTCTTTAAATAAACTCTTTCAAGATTAACTCAGAATACTGCACTGGTTTAATTCAGTTATAGATTTTTTTGTAACATCAGCTGGCATGTAAATCTACTTAAGAATACAGACAAGAGACAGTAATGAATAAAAAGGACTATCCCTTAAAAATGCAACAATGTCAGTTTTCTATCAAGTGTGACAAGGAAAAAAGTGGTTGTTCAAGGTTTAATACAAAGTACACTTTGTTTATATAAAATCAACCTGTCAGTACCTTTAGTGGCACTGGAAAATGCTATCACCATCAAGTGATCTCTTATAACAGCTGAACACATATTTACTGATTTTGGCTAAAAGTAAGATAACAAGAGTGTCAGGATAAGCAGTCATAGCACTTACTACTATTGTAAACACAGATGTTTCCTAGTCTGGTGATTTAGTTCTAGCAAGATAACCATAAAGAATGTATAGCCACTAAGAGCCAAATCCTGCCACACATTACCTTGTGTAACCCCATAGTTTATCTTGCCAAATAGTTCCTACCATCAATATGGGTTATCATAGGAAGGGGAGAAATATTAAACCTGATAGCTTTGGAATTTAGTAATGCTTCTAACACTGTCCTACAGAACATCACCTTAAACAAACTAAGAAGGACAGTCTAAAGTGATATACTACACAGTTATTTTCATCTGGTTGGAAAAACACACAGAATAGAAGGCAAGGTACAGATGCATAAGCTTTTGGTAGCCAAAGCTCATTTCATCACAGCTACCTTGCTCTACTCAGTAGTTATAATATATCAATGATTCACCCTCAGACTGGAAGAAGTTATCAAGTAGAACTCCCTTGCTTGTCTATCTTGGATGTGATACTATTTAATATTTGCATTACTTTTTCAGGTCAGGACTGTCTAACTTCTGAGCAGCTGTGGGCAACATGTTGTCTGGGTCACACCTTAGGCTGCACAGACTAGCACAAGCCACAGGCCCTCCTTGCTGCATGCCACATGGGCACCCCAGCCTCTCACTCAGCTACCCAACTACAGGCTCCCATACTACACAGGGATCCCAGTTTGTGTTCTGCGCCATGCCATACTGCACGGTCCCTTTGGGGTGGGGTAGAAAGTGGGAGCCAGAGAAGAGGTGGAAATTGGAGACCCTGGCTACTACACAGATTGAGAATCTGAATTAGCCTAGAGATATACTACACAAATATGAAGTGGGGGTTACTATTGTGGAAGAAGTAAACCCTAGGCCTTAATTTCTAGCAACTTCTTGAGTTAGTGCACTATTTGCTACTGATTACTTTTTCCCTGCCTATTTCGCAATCTTCTCTTTCTCCCGCCCTTTTCCCTTGTTGAGCTGAGTAGACATATGAGGTCAATAGGTCAAACCACAGTCTATGCCCTCTTGCAACTTTCTGGTTCAAACCAGTTTTTCTTTGACTTGTTATATCGTGTCATGTGACCTGAATTGAAACATATAAAAGGCTTGCTTCAATTGTCTGTTGGGGTTGTGGGGGAGGCATGCAGGACTGGTAAGAGGAAGCTCTGTCTGTCTGGTGCTCTCCCCAGTAGCTGTTTGTAAATAAAGGTCTCTGACAACGTCGTGGCCAACCAATAGAGTGAAGCCTGTTTTTTCCACGCTAACTTACAGTTGTGCAGAGAAGGATCTGGATGTTATAGTGGACCATAAACTAAACATGAGTGAACAGGTCATACCACTATGAAATGAAAACACCAGACTGAGGCCATGGTCAGACATTCATTTCTTGCACTCCAAGTGCCACAGCACTTTGACATACTACAAAAATAAAGGGCTATGGGTATTCAGATGTTCAGATCCCCCTGGCTATAAAGTCATTGCAAAGCCATGCTCTCCAGCCAGGGGACAATGGGGTGGGGAGCTCATCTCTACCTCCCCAAGGGAGAGAAGCCTATTAGTCTGCTCCACCCCTGATTAGTGAGGTGTATCCTGTCCCACACTGGGAAGGGGGACTGGGCAGGCTGTCAATGATCAGCAGCAGCTGCTGCAATTAGAGTGGTAGACCCCAGTCCCAGCCATGCTACAGCTGTGCTCCCTGCAGGTGAGCCTAGTCCTGTACTCACTGAGTGATGGATTAGGAGCTATGGGTTGTCACTGAGCTTGCTGCAGTCACTCTTCCCCAAAAAGGAGCGAAGGAAAGAGCAGAACTCTGGGATGCTGGCAAGTAAAAGATCCACTGTAGCACTACATGTAACTTCAGATATCCTCATACATTTCTAGTGTGCTCTGGCCATTTTTGGAGCACTATAAGGGCACACATTTTAAAAATGCAATGCCTTCAAATGGCCTGCCAGGAATAACCAAAAATGTCATATATAAGACATGTGAAATGATCCTTGTACTCTAATCAGCAGTAGTATGGCTTAGCTTAAGGTAATGATCACAAAATCAGCTTGTCCCATCTTCCCTCCCCCTCACTTGTAGAGTTCACTTAGTCACTATGGGTGTCCATATACATGCTCCAGGGTGGGGGGTGGTTAATTAGACTAAAACACCCACAGTATCTCATGTATTCAGAGTCCCAGATTTCAAAATGGTGGTGAGAGTGCTTTGCTCATCAGAGGAGCTCCCCCAGCACCATTCTGAAATGCAGAGCACCAAATACACGAGATGCTACATCACGCTAGATTCTTCTGATTAGAACGCTCCAACAGGCTTGATTAATCAAGTCTGCTCTAATGCATCCTAATCAAAATGTGTTGGAGCACATGTAAAAGTGCCCTATAACCCTATATTTTGGTTTTGCAACTATCAATCCTTCTGGATCATGTTGTATACATGGGTCATCCAGACATTCAACATGTATGCCTACACAGGAGTTTTGGAGGCTGCTCAGACCTTTCATCCCCTCTTAAGGCCACTGAGACTGAAGCCAAAGGCCAGATGGAGTCCAGGTATTTGGTGCCTCCATGACTGTAGTTATATAAGTATCAGGGAATTGAACCCAGGTTTCCAGTGAGGCATACCACAATGCTACCACTGAACTACAGGGGACTCCAATCCTCCATTAGGATATGTGAAAATAAGAAATAGGTCTAATCCAAACCACTACATTCCTTTGCAAAATGAAATTCTATGTTGGATATTATGACCTGAATTTTAGCTGAATGCTCTCTCCAGGATACAGAAAGTATATATAGCAGGTGTTTGCTAGTAATGCTACAGAAAAGCTACATTTTGAATAAGGTGAACTGATCTGAACAAGATGCACCCTTGCCCATTCATAGTCCCCATATTAATCATGTTCAGTATAGGCAAGTCATTGCTAACATCAGTTCAGTCCTGTGGTTGAAGTTGGGATGAACTGAGAATACCTAATTATTATTATTACTTACAAACAGTATTTGCACCTCAGTTTCCCTGTTCAATTTATGTGGCTGCCTACATGAATTCAAAAGCTTAGGTCATGCTGGAGCTAGGAAGTTAATCTAGTCAAGGAAGGAAACAAAGACCAAAAGGTAAGGCAGCTTTGGTCTTGCACATACAAGCACTTAAAAAAAATAATGGATCTGCTATTTTCCAGCCAAAACCAAGTTAACAGACTTTATTTTGTCAAGAAAGAGCCCAAAAGAGTCTATTACTTTGTAAGTAGGTGCTCTTGACTATATGGGGAAGAAAAGACTCCTTTATGAACCTGAGGCTGGTGCCAATGAAAGGAATCCTGTCCACTTCCTGTTGCCCCATGTTATTAAGTCTGCATAGATATCACAGATGATTTCCAGATGCTGAGAGCACACTCTGGCACTGCACTCATGTCATGAAGCACCTGGCCCCTGGCATGGAATCCAGAACCAATTAGACATTTGTCTTGTGCTGAGTTAAATGTCTTGTAAACAATCCAAATTATCTGAATTTTCAGTAACTAGCCACTGAAGAGTTAACAAATAGGAAACCCGGAAGAAGAAAAGGGTGAGTCTTGAGTGCCTGACTGAGGGCTGTAAGCAATCACCTTCTTCAGTTGGGATCCACAATCAGGAACTCTCCTAAAACCAATGACCTAGAATCATTCTTTGGGAGAATGATACACAGCTCACATTTCTTGTAATACATGGCTGTCAGAAGAGAAGCTGTTTATGGTGCTGACTTTTAATATCTTAGTGCAGGGGTGTCAAACTCATTTAGCACAAGAAGCTGGATAAGGAGCACATGGCCAGTCTGTGGGCCACATCAGACCCACAGATTGGCCCTATGTGCTAGATCCAGCCTGCAGGGCTGGTCCAATGTGGGCATGTACATGCTGCTTGCAGCACAGATGCCAACCCCTGCCAGCTGTGTGCATCACATGCAGAGTGTGCTGGCCCCAGCCCTGCAGTGGCTCATGAGGCTGATCCAGTTCCCCTCCCGCCACCCCCAGTCTTGAGCATGTGCTGACTGTACTAGACTAGCTCCATTGACAGGATCCCAATGGGCCCAATCCAGATCAGGCCTGGATCAATGGCACAGGGAAGGTCTCACAAGGGTGCTGCATGTACAGGATGACCATATGTCCCAGATTGGCCAGGACAGTCCCAGATTTCACAGGCTGTCTCAACATCCCTGCTCTTGTAGAAAATTGAAGCAAAAGTCCCTGCCCACACATGGACCCTGGGTCCTGAGTCAGAAGCTGGGCACATGTGGCCAGGTGTGGGCTAATCCAGTACTTTTGCTGCTCCCTGGTCCAGACTCCGCTGGGCTGTAAGTGGAGTCACTTGCCCAGTAGAGTGTATAGGGGAAGGAGAAAGTGTGGGTTCCTTGCCCAGCCCCACTGGGCCATGTAGCATGAAGTAGATTTTGACAGATTCTGGTTACAGAACATCACTGAGCATCTCTGCTCTTATTTAAAACAGGATATATCTCTACATGTGTCCTGTCCCTCCCCCACTCCAGCTAGACCTTCCAGTTACCTGAATTCAGCAGTGCTTACTTAAGGCATTTGAAGAACTTGTTAAAAGGTCACTAAACAAGTTGGGGGGAGGGTGAGGAAGGGGCAGAGGGAAAGGATGTGAAATACATCATTAAAAATAAGGAAAAACATTGCTCCCCATATCTAGTGATTAAAATCCATACAGAAGATCATCTGGACAGATTATAAGGTATTTGGTCTCATAACATTCTCAATGTTAGTTTGGTCCTATGTCTGACAGGTGGTATTTTGTAGAGGTCATTAACTTTAAAGTGCTTCTTTTTTTAAATCAGAGAAGAACTCTCTTAAAAAAGAGCATATAAATGCTCTTGGATGGAATTTTTAATGGCTTGATTTTCTTTTTTAATGTCATAAAAATTATGATAATCTTGTATTTTATGCATAAACTTGACCAAAAACAGGCTGAGTAACATGAGTGGATCTATACCGCATTTATTTGCTCTTTTGAGTTTGGGAAAGAAATACAAACTTACTAAGTCTTGCAGTAAACAAGACAGTACTATAAATTGATTTTACAGATAAAAATCCACCACCACCAATCCAAGTAATATGAGAGAGGAAGATCTGAATAGCAAGAGACTAGTAATGTGAGCTAGGAGACCTTAATTCATAGGTCTATGTATCTGACATAAGTCAGTAACAAACTTTTGACAGTTGTTCACTGGTTTCTGCAGTGAGACTTGTTAGCTTCTCCCCAATACTTAATGGAGGGATGTTCTGTTTACAATTCAAAATAATTGCTGGCAGTCTGAAAATATGCATCAAGAAATGGACAGGCCAGTGCTTGGATGGTATTCATTTTTAAGTTAAATTTATTTCCTTTCACGAGTGTCAATTTACACGTTGTTCCTTTTATTAAAAAGATTCCCAGAAACTAAATTATCCAAGATCCTCTGACCTTCATTTTAGAAACAGTAATGACTTTTTGAACTAAGGTGCTACTGGAACTGCTTGTACAACATCACACTTTTTTTAAACATAACCTTATAAATACACCTGAAAAGTCTAAAGAAAAAAGATATGGTTCTGTCCCTGAGTGCTGCACATGCAAGTATCATTTACTAACTAATCCATCATTATGATTTGGCTATCTTGTGTTCAATAAAAAGAACAATAATGCTTTAACAGGATGTTTCTACTTTTCACTTGTCTTTAGTATGAAATACATTGTATTTGCATTTACAGTGCAGAGAGTTGCTCTGTTACAGTTAACAGGGGTGACTCTGGATTTTTTGTTGCATTAATCATCTCTTTTCCAAACATGCAATTTACAATAGACAAAAAAGTGAATTTTTCACATTTTGATAGTGTTTTTAATGTACATCTATTTTGTCTTTCCTATTATTACTACAATAATTTTAAAAAAAAAAATCTACTGCACCGAAGGAACATGCCATTTTCATCCTTCTTTTGCTTATGCAATAACACTAAAGAAGTCAAAGAATCTTTGCTGCAGCAACAAAGCTAATACTGAACCATACTTTGTTTAAACACCCATCACTTAAGTATAAAAATCACATCATGTAGAGATACCTCAATATTTACAACTGATAGAGCTTAAATACATACATCCAGACTTCATTCTGTAGTGCCAAGAACACGTCTCTTTCAGCACATTGCCTTCAAGTCATAGAATGTTCACTCAAATTAATTAATTTTTCTAACCAGAAAAAAAATCAAGATCCCATCTGTATTTTTTCATTGTCTGTACTCAATATAACTTTATATTATAGAAGTGTTAATCTTGGACAGTTCACGTCAAGTAGTTTTCTCCAGTCTGCTACTTTTCATTAGACAGATTTGGCAAATTTGGAGCTAAGTGCCAGGAACCCTCAACTCCAATAACCTTCAATGGCAGTTGAAGGTACTCATCACCTGGCAGGATAATGCTTTTCATTTTTTTTTTAAGTTTATTTATTCTTCCTAACCAAATGAGTTCCTTAGTATTGGTTACAATATAAACAGTCTTACTTATATAAGCACACTATTTTTACCATCTCATGCTTGCCTTACTTTTTTCCCCTATTAAGCACCTACAACCATAACTCAGAACATTTCTGCTCGGAAAGGGAGAATTACAAGAGTTTATCACTATAGCAACTAACCTAATTGGCAAGATGCAGGTCTCTCTTCAACCATAGGATGGAGCCACTATCCCTAAATATAATCTAAACATTTAGGGAAGAAAAAAATGGTCAGGTTACCCATGATACTGCTTTAGGAATTTAAAAAAAAAAAAAAGTCTTATTGACTGTACAAGCATATCTTCAAAGCTCTTCATAAAATATGTGATAACCTGGAAAACTAAAAAGCTTTTCACTTATCTTAGACTAACACTTATCAGTTGCTCCTACTTAAAAAAAAAAAGAGAGATGACTGTCCTAAATAAAAAAATACATTTCTAGCAATAAAAATCCTCAACTACTATGAGAAAAACAACATTCATACAATTATATTGTGAATATACTTTGTCATTCTGAACAGACTGAAAAGGCAAATAAGCAATGCAGGCAGAACAATATATATTTGCATTTATATGTTTTTACAATAATATAAAAACTTCTGGCTGCATTGGAACTGCACCTTCAGGGTACAATTAATATATACATCAATACAATTAGCAATATAAATAGTTCTTTGCTATTCTAAGAAAATAAATATTGTTCTTATTAAAGCTATTTCTAGCAAAACTGTGTGCAGATATTTGTATAATATTCCTTAGCGGAAGCCAGAAGAGAAAGAAAATGTGAACAAGTAGATTACAGCATAGTAAGGGGTTTTTTTAAATTGTGGGGAAGGGGTGACACCCACCATAAAACACACCACGTAAACACTATTAGAACTTGGCAAGTCTTTTTCTCCTTTTCTGAGGGGAAAAATGAAAAAGGGAAAGAGACTTTCCCATTTAATAAGCAGAGTAACATAGGAGAAAGTAATGACTAAATCTTTATCAATTTTTAAAGATTTAGCATAGATAGTTTAAAGGAAAAGAGTGTGTTACACTGTTCCTAGTATTTCTGAGCATCTTTTCTTAGGCAGGAACGTTAACAGTTCCTCAAGCACTAGAGCAGTCACATACAATGTAAATGATACTTCATAGACATTTGAAATTGCACCTTCAGTCATTAAATCAGGGAAACACAATATAAACAGTGGAGTGATTTGACACAGCATATTTTAGACTGCCTGAATATGTTCAACAGTACACAGCATGAAAAATACACAACATGTTTGAATAAATAACACTAGTATAAAACTGGCTGGCAAAATTAGAGATGTTCATTTAAACGCACCAAGAGATTATCTTCACATATCAGCTAACATTTGCATTGTTTAACATCAGTAAGCAATGCTGAAAATAAAAAACTGAACAAGTAGTAAACAACAGAAGTGAAAACAGAAACTCCTCCCCTCTGCCCAATCAGACAAAAAAAATTCAATCTTTTCTCTTCAATACATATGACTGCTACAAGAGCTGCTGGGGCTTACTGTTACCCTGTTACTAGGCACTGTAAAAGAAGTCTTATCTAGCAAGCCTGTAACTCTCTAGAGACCTGCACTTTAAAAGGAATTTGTATGGCAGCTAATGCAGATTTAATAAAATAAGATCCAACTGAATTCTCTTTACGCTTTAACTAATCACCCTCTAATATGCATTTATTGATTATCAGATCACTTAACTCCCAGTGTATTAAAACAAATTCTGTTAAATCTCAATAAGTTGTTTAAGGTACCTGTAATGTTTATGAGCAAACTGAATACTGATTCATGTACAAATTAGCCCCGATTAAAAGGAAAGTAAGTGTGTTTTGCACGTTTTTTAACAAGCCATTAAATTCAGAAGGTATAGGATTATAGGAAATGCTTACAAAAAATCCACCTTATGATTTAGAAGCCACTGTCACCCCTAAAGCAGGGTGAATGAAGGTTGTTTGTGCACATGTAAAGTAGTGCATTAAAGGCTCTTTTAGTTAACTGCAATCTCATTCCTGAGGAAACTAAGGAATGGGAAATGTCATAAGGTTAGAAAGAACAGAAGAGAGGGTTGGGAAATGCTATAAGCAAGCTTTTTAAAACCAGAATCCATTTCCTTTTCATCATAACCTACACCCATTGTAGCCCAACATGACAAGCTTTGTGCAGAGTCTGTACATTAAAGTGAATGAAAGGAAGAGTTGCATCCCATTAATTACCGATCCCAGACAACTCAAGCGATGAATCCGTGGGGAAAACAGCCTAAATTCACTTTTGGCATTTTGAGTCATGTGGGTACTCCTGAATGCACTGCATAAGGTCATCACATAGAAACTATTTCCTAGCTCTGCTGCTGAACAGCTCAGTCTCAGACTGGTGACAATTTTGACTTTCTGCAAAGGAGATGGTTATATGACACAGTGCTCTCAAGAATCATAGCTTTTCCAGCAGCCAAATCAGGCCATGTTCTCACTGATAAAACCTGATAATCATCTGGGCAAAAAATAAATAAACAAAAACAAGAAAAACAATAATAATCTGCAATGCTAGTCACAATCTCAGTTTCTACCAATACTGGACACCCCAGTTGGAGGCACTTACATTTCAGTAAGTGAATTTTGTCAAGTCTGAAACAAACCAATCTGAGAGTCAAGGGCTGGTCTACCAGACAGCTGTAAAAGCAATGGCGTGTCTATAATATGCTGCTGAGGTCATGCTAGGGAAATTCTGGGGTTTGTTCCAATGCAGTTTCCCAGGCAGAAACTCACACAGGAGCCGGTTGATATTAAGACATCTGTCACTACACTAAGTATCTGCTTCCCTCAAGGAACCGAGCCAACACAAGCCAAGCAGCTCCTCTTCCCAAAGTATGGACGGAAGCAGGCAAAAGTTGGTGGCACTGAACAAATTAGCCGAGCGCCAACCGCTGCCGGCGTCGGGGGCAAGAAGCCAAGTTTGCCCCACGACCACGACACTGCCCAGGTGGGACGCAGCCCTGGAGGAGCTCGGGGATGCCCCCGGGGCTAGGGGCGAGCAGGGCAGCCCCAGGGAGACGGAGGGCACCCGCCTGCTCCCCAGGACCGCGACACCTGGCAGGGACTGCGATGCGGGCTCACCCACCCCGGGGACTTACTGCAGTAGGCGATGAGGAGGCTGGCCAGGATCATGACGGCCCAGAAAGTTGAGGACATGCTCGGCAAGGCGTTGGCATCTTTCCTCCGGCTTCTCCTGGGAGAAGGAGCCATTGAAGCCACTTGCCCGGGCGAGCAGGAGAGCGAGAGGCGCGAGGGCGGCGGCAGCTTCAGCAGCAGGCGGCTCCGGGGGGCCCCGGCCGCCGCGCTCCACGTGTAATCCCAGGGAGCCGCGCCATCCCCCCGGCTCAGCGCCCGCCCGCACCGGGCAGCCTCCTCCCGCGGCCCCCGCGCCGCCGCCGCCCGGCCCGAGCCGGCATCGCGCGCCCCCGCCACCCCCTGCGCTGCGGCCGCTCCGCCTGAGGGAGACCGGGGGCAGCGGAGGGAGGAGCCGGCGCCCGCGGGACGCTCGGCGGCACCTTCCAGCTGCGGCGGCGACGGCCGGAGACGAGCAGCAGCGGGAGGAGGAGCAGGAGCGGCCGCGGGAGGCGGTGGCAGCCGGGCACGCCCACAGGTGAAGCGGCGACACGCGCCGCCCGCGCCCGCCTCGCCCTCGCCCTCGCCCTCGCCCTGCTCCGGGCAGCGCCCGCCTCGTGCCCGAGCAGGACGGCTCCTGCCGCCGGGCACGGGCCAGAGGGGCGGCCGCCCGGGGCGCTCGCAGAAGAGGCCCGAAAATGCTCATTATTTGTCCGATTATCCTTATTATCAGGATCGCTGACGGTGCTAAAAGTTCTCCCGGGGCCGCCAGGAGTGCAGGTGCGGCGCTGCCCGCGGCCGAGGGACCTGCTGGGGCTGGGGGCCGTTGGCTCAAAAAGGCGAACACAACGTTGGGGGTTGTAAAAGAAATGATGGACGAAAAAAGTCCCCCTCGTCAATCCCTGGTGCCAGTGGGGAGGTGGAGACGGTGCACGGGCACTCCCTGAGAACACCGGGCACCCCTGACAGGCTGTGCTCCCTGCTTAGACAACGGGCAGGGGGCAGGCATGAGCACTGGTGTCCCCCCTGCCAGCCCCAGCCACGGAGCAGGAGCGCTGGATGTAGGCCTCGGCCACTCCCTGGATGGTAAGTTTTGCCACAGGGGACCCCCTCTCCCCAGTCACTGACTGATCGCTGGGGGACACGTGCCCCCCGACTAAGGTGGCACCAGTCACCCGTGCCTGGTGGCTACGCGCTGTGAATACAGGGCCCAGTTCTGTATCCTTTCTGAGGCGGGGGGCCAGAAGTACAAGGGAAGGTCCAGGGAGCCTGCAGGGAGGAGACTAGGGGCTGAGACAGGCTTCCACATGCAGAGAGACAGAAGATCTGTTCAGTTCCCAAAAGAACTGCCTGGGCACATGGGCAGCACATGAGAAGGAATGACAAAATCAATGGCGGTGCGTAGGGGGTGCACATGCACCCCCTGAGAGTGCTGGTGCACCCCGTCAGGCTGCACTCCCTGGTTAGGCAATGGGCAGGTGTCCACCTTTTGGTCACTGAGATTGGCTACGGGGGACCCCCCCACAGTCACTGACTGGTGTCAGGGGGCCATGTACCATCACCCTCCCCCCCGACTCAAGAGGCACCAGTTACCTGTGAACACAATACTGAGTGGTGATGAGAAGGTCCATAGGGCTTTCTTATTTACTCCCTCTTGCCACACAAGAACTAGCGGTCACCAAATGAAACGAGTAGGTAAGAAATTTTAAACTGACAAAAGAAAGCTCTTTTTCATGCAGCTCGTCATTCAAGCGTGGAACTCATTGCCACCAGATGTTGTGGCAGCCTTTAGTTCAGCCAAATTAAAAAAAGGGATTGGACAAATTCTTGGAGGAAAGGGACATCAGTAGCTATTGAGTATGGGAATTAGGGGCACAGCCTCTGCAGCAGAACTTCCTAGACTTTAAATGCTGGAGGCTGCAAGTGAGAGAGGAACAGTGGGGAAAAAATCTGGGTCATACTCTGTTCTCTTTCTCTTTCAGCATGCACCCTCTGTCATGATGACACAGGATAGTGGGCAAGATGAACCCATGGGTTGACCCAGAAGATGGCAGTTCTTATGTTCTAAATAGCTTGGGACAACTAAACAGGGACAGGAAATACCAAGTGCTCCAAGAGAGGCTGGGGGGACACTGAACAGAGAACACCAGCCAGCACCTGGGCTAGGGACAGAATTTACATATAAAACAGTTTAAATAATCAGAAACTGGTTTAAACCTGTAACAGAACAGAAGTTCAGTGCGTATAAACCAGTTTCAAAATGGCTGAAGCTGGTTTAAGATAAACCTGATTGAATATAGTATCAGACTTAGCTGATCTGGATCAAACTAGTTTATGGAACTTCTGTCCCAGATCCCTTCCTGGTTCAAGTTAAGTCAGAGTCTCCCAGCATGCTTTCCAGCCATGAGCTGTGCTGTGCTGTCTGTTCCAACCTTGAAGGATTGGTGGGGACAGTGGGATGCAGGGACTGCCCCTCCTAGGCAAATCCTGGCTGAGGCTAGGCATAGGCCGTGGAACAAGGTGGGCCACCCGGGCCATGACTTGACCAACTTTTAGAGTGTTAATTTAGTTAGCTATGCACTTAAAATAATAGCTATACAGTTTCAGCCAGAATGACAATTGCATATTTGTGGGTTATATAAATTAACATGCTAAAAGTTGGTCATGCCATGGCCCACTCTGTTCTGCAGCCTATGAGTCTGGAGCCAGGCAGGGGAGGTTAAAACCCTCTTCCTCTGGTTAACTCCTCCTTCCCCTGAGTACAGAGCTACCCTGCCCTGCTAAACTTACTAAATGTTATTGCTGTTTGTGACTGTGGACTACAAATCCCAGAGGCACCTAGAAGCAGGAAGAGGAAGTGATGAGCAACCCTGCAGAGTCCTGTTGTTGCAATTCTGAACAACAAATCCCATAGACATCAGGGGTAGCAGGAAGAGGAAATAAATGCACAGCCAATGCTGGCTATGTGCCAGAGAGCCATGCTCCAGCACCCATTAACTTCTGGCCTGAGCCACTGTAGGCATGTGCATTTCCAGAATCGAAAGTGAATGTCTGTTCGGTTGTTTCTCAGTTTCATCTGTTCAGCTTAGACTAACCTGCAAAGACTGAACCAATTCAGCCTTGGGTTTTTTGGCTGTCTATATTTAGCTCTGCTGTTTCTGGAACCAGTCCAAGAAGGCAGTAGACACTCTGTAGACACTGCCCAGTGAAACTCTGACCAACAATATTTGCAAATGAGAAACAGGGAGATGGCCCCACAGTCACCATGGGTCCTCCTGACCAGAGCCTCTATTCTGGTCAGACAGCTGGCTAGCTTAGCCAAGGTCAGGAGGTCTCAGGACTTGGTGGAGCTGTGTACAGGGACTGTGAAAACAAAAAGATGCAGTGAGTAGTGCAGCCAGAACCTCAGCAAGAGGTTCTCAAAGTTGTGGTGAAGGAGCTGTAGCCTGGTACACTCGAGATAGGTATACACCACGGTTTCATTCTACTGACAGAAGGGGCAGGTGCCAGCGGCATCTGGAGCAACAGCAGGAGAGACGCTCATTTAAGGGCCTAAGGTGCCTGCTAATGAATATGCAGAGCAGCCCCATCATCAACAATGAGACTAAATTTTGTTCCTTATTCCCATTTCTTATTCATGGTTCCAAGCTCCCTTTCCAAAGTTATTTTTTACACAACTAAAGGTTATCAGCAATGAGTTAAAAATTCTAAAGAGTTAGACATTTAATCAAAAATGGATTTCTGCTAATAAAAATGTGATATTATATCACCTATCAAATATCACCTATCAAGTATATTCACTGAATAAAGAGCTGACTTTGGGCTGAGATTATCCAGAAAACTCTGCTTCAGGTCACCCCAAACAGCCTGTCCCTGCCAGCAGGGGACTCTCCTGAAGAAGCCTAGGCAGAATGCTTCCTGATCCAAAGCTCAATTTTTGCATGCCATCCAACTGGCAGCCCCCCAGGCCTGCGTGCTATGAAAAGGGGAACTGGGAACTAGGAATAGGAAACCAACTTCAGCCTCATTCATCATGACAAGTAAAACTCTCTTTGGGAGCTTTACTTACAATGGGGAGCTCTTCTACTACACCTGTCTTCCTGCCCCATGATTCTCCATGTAAGCTAAATTTACTTCTCATCTAAACACAGCAGGGAGCATATAGTGCCATAAAGGCTAGACTAGGTAGGGGATGTTACACATAACTCTTAGACTGTATTAAATCTGCAGAATGTTAAGTGCTGTTAGAACGTGTTGTGAGGAGTCACATATTAAGAGTTAATACTGTTTCTTGCCTGCACAGCTCTGACTTAACTACTAGAGGGCTGGCAATCACAGGTGTGGCCAGGTGTTGAGACACCTCTGCTCTATCCCTGTTCTGAGTAGGGGAGGGTGGCTAAGAGCAGTGCCTGTTAGGATGCTGGTGCACTGCAAATTGCTCGTTTTATCTCCAGGGAAGCAGACTGAAGTTATCCTAACAAAAGCTAGGTAGCAAAGCCCAGTGGTAATTCTCTCTTGAAGTAGTGTAACTTTTGGAAGCTCAGAAAGCACTTTGCACAAGGTAACAAGTTTTCATGTGTTGATATTGGCATGTTATATGCCTTTAGTATGGTTTAAGTGTAGCATGCAACTTTACTCTTGGATAGGAAAAGCCATCGCAATCAAGCCACTGTGAGGTCAATTACCACTACTCTCAGCCTTATGTCAGTGCTTTTTAAGTCAAAAGCTCAGTTTCAACAAAGTAAGAAAAATGTCCTTGTAAATTCCCCTGATCCAGGCTTGCCTTTTCCTGGCTCTGGAATACATAGTTTTAGTTGTAGGCCATATTATAACTCAGCTGAAAGAAATACACTTTCTTTTATAGGTGTCTGTTATCCATGGAAAGGCAACTTGCAGACACAATGGACAGTTTCTGTCACAGTGGTGAAATATGTCACCCTTGATGGAGTGACATTTCAATGTGATAAATGCTGCCTGACTTAGGATTCACACGGATTGCAGAGGCTTCTTGATCAAACTAAATATTTAAAAGGGACCTGGCAGATGAGTCTTTCCAGGTGACAGTTCTCCAGCAGAACCCCTAGTGCAGAATTAGAAAAATAAAAATAAAACTCTGTGGCTCTGAGGAGAGAGTAGAATTAGGATTGACCAGGAAAGGGAGCTGGTTATGGCAGGATCTCTTGTTTATATTCAAATGAGGGAATATGCATACATATATACACAGCTCTGCCCCCAAACAAAATTGCTTTATTTCCTCTTCCCTCACTTTAAATACCGTAAAACCCAGTTATTGTAAACTGGGAGCTATATTATTTTCAAGAAAGGATTGCCAAAGAAACTTTCATACATATAGATAAAAGTCTATTCCGGATAAGTACATAACTTTTTTTCAGTCGTAGAGTTATAGACTCATAGATAATTAGGGTTAGAAGGGACCTCAGGAGGTCATCCAGTCCAACCCCTTGCTCAAGGCAGGAGCAACTATATCAGAGGTGGGCAAAGTCTGGCCAGCAGGCCAGATCTGGCCAGCAGTGGACTCCATTTCCTAGCAGCCCCTGTCCATATGGCTGGGGCTGGTTTCCTTGGAGAACCCAGCAGCAGCTGCTCTGTGATGGGGGAGGCAGGATTTCCATGGAGACCAGCCCCAGCATGCTGGCAGGCAGCAGTGGCACCAGCCTCACCTGGTGGGGGTGGGGTAAGATGTGCTGTGAGCAGAAGCAGGATAAGTGCAGCTGCCATCGCCTCTACAGAGCAGGCAGTGGCACTGGGAGGGGTGGCTATAGCTCCATCTTACAGTGGTGACAGTTTGGTCCAGAGCCAGGGCAGAGCCACAATCTGCAGCCTGCATGCTCTGGGCAGGAAAGTGCAGGCAGTGGATCACAGCTCTGCTTCAGTCCAGACCATGCTGTGACAGCTGCAAGGAGCTGGGGCACAGCCATGATCAACTGCCTGCATATCCCTGCTCAGAGCATGGAGACTGCAGATCAGAGCTCTGCCCTGGCTCTGGACCATGCTGGCACTTCCACAAGATCCCAGCTGGGCTCTGGAGCAAGCTCCCTGCGCACTCTGCACCCTGCCTGCACTGCTGGGTCCGGTCTCCATGGAAAATCTGGCCTTGTGCTATCACAGCAGGGCTGTTGCTGGGTTCTCCATGGAAACGGGCCCTAGCCATGTGGACAGGGGCTGCTGGGAAATGGAGTCCAGCTGCCAGCTGGATCTGCCATTTTTCCCATCTCTGAACTATATCATCCCAGCCAAGGCTTTGTTTAGCTGGGTCTTAAAAACCTCCAGGAATGGTACAACCTCTTTGAGTACTCTGTTCCAGTGCTTTACTACTCTCCTGGTGAGAAAGTTTTCCTAATATGTAACCTAAACTTCTCCTGCTGCAAGTGAAGACCGTTACTCCTTGTTCTGTCATCTGCCACCACTGAGAACAACCCAGTTCCATCCTCTTTGGAACTACCCTTCAGATCCCTCCCCCAGTTTTCTCTTCTCTAGACTAAATAAGCCCAGTTCCCTCATAAGTCCTGTGCCTCAGGCCCCTATCTTGACTGCCCTTGGCTGGATTCTCTGCAATTTTTCAACATCCTTTCTACAGTGAGGCCCCCAAAACTGGACACAAGACTTTAGATGTGACCTCACCAGTGCTGAATGGAGGGGAAGAATTACTTCCCTCGATCTGTTGGCAATGCTCTTCCTAATGCAGCCCACTGTGCTGTTAGCCTTCTTGGCAACAAGGGCAGGACTATTGGCTTATGTTCAGTTCGTTGTCCACTGGAACCCCCAAGTCCTTTTCTGCAGAGCTGCTGCACAGTCAGTCAGCCCCCAGCCTGTACCAGTGCATGGGATTGTTTCATCCTAAGTGCAGAACTTTGCACTTGATCTGATTTAACTTTAAGAGATTTCTTTTAGCCTAATTTCATAGATGCTAGGGTTGGAAGTTGTCAGAGCAGAACAGTTAAGAGATGCCTCGGCACAGTTGTGTTAGGCACATTACGAGTTCCCGGTGCAGGGATTTTCCCCTGTAAGGCGGGAAAAGTCCTTGGTGCAGAATCAGAGCCCACCAAAAGTTTGCAGCTGCACCATCGAGTGCATGCTCATGATTGGCTTAGTGTAAATTATGCACATGTGGTGGTCAGCAATTGGCTCGCTGGCCATATAAAAGGCTTGGGTGATGCACGCCAAAGTTGGAGGAGTGTTTGGATGTGTGCAGGGAAAGATCCCCAGGTGTATTTTGGAGCCACGGAGGATGCCTGATCACCCATCAGTGACTCCCCATCGCGGTTACCACGACGTATCCCATCCCTGTGTGAGTGTGAGCATCTGTGTGCCTGTCTACAGTTTTGTTCTGTCTGTCTGCGGATTGTGCCTATACTGCATACCTCATATATACAGCTTGTAAGTAAAGTTTTTGTTTCAACCACTGCTGCCTCTCATCCAACCAATTCCACTCTATGGGCGGCCCCATTCTGCCGGCATTTCTTGGTCCCCACAGAAGGGACCTCAACAGATCATCGAGTCTGACCCCCTGCCTAGGTAGGAAAAAGTGCTGGGGTCAGATCACCCCAGCCAGATGCCCATCCAGCCTTCTCTTAAAGACCGCCAAGGTACAAGAGAACACCACCTCCCTTGGAAGACCATTCCAAATTTTGACCACCCTTACCATGAAGAAGTTTGTCTTGATATCTAGCCTAAATCTGCTCTCTGTCAGTTTGTGACCGTTCTTCCTTGTTACGCCAAGAGGTGCCCTGGTGAATAGAGCATCTCCGATCCCTTGCTGTAATGAATTTGTAGATGGCCACAAGATCACCTCTCAGCATTCTCTTGTGGATGCTGAAGAGGTCTAGGTCCCTCAGCCTCTCCTCAGAATTTTTCTAGGTCTCCTGGAATACTTGTCCTACCCTCCAGTGTCCTAAAACTATACATCCATAGGGAATATGCCATTTTCCTATCTCAATGTAAACAATATTCATTATTACTAGGGATAGCCTGCCAAGCTTTCCCACCTCATTAAAGCCAGTTACCTTGTTTCTCACCCCTATGTGCCTAATGGCAGTCTTGAAACTGACAGCTCCTGGCAATTTGCAACAATTACTTAAATGGAATACAATTATTTTACAAACAAGAGTGGGGCCCAGGGTTAGTATCAATTTACAATGGTTCATGCACTAACTTGCAGCTAACCTTTTTTTGTTACAAAATACGAATAAGTAACAAATTGGGACTGACATTGCATTACATAGCTAAATGAATTTACACTAATTTGATATGCATATAAATGGAATACACTGTAGTCAAAATACGTATTAGCTTGATATACCTCTTGGGGCAACAATGTTCATAGCTGCATGACAAGAAGGTTGACTCAGATTTCATAATTTGAAATCTACTTTTCTAATAGATCTGCTTGAATTCTGAGCTAGTAGAACAATAGTCTTGCATGTGCCGTAGCCCTGCACACAAATGGCTCTAAAGCTGTCATACAACAGTCTACGTACAATGTACAACCTTCTCTTCCAAAATGCTATTTTCCTTTGTCTCATTTCTCAGGGCTGTAGTTCTTTTTGTTAGGTTTGGAAACAAAATACAAGATAAACCTAGCATTAAAGCAATGTGTAACATTTCCCTTCCCCTCATTATGAAAAAGAGACTTTAATATACATTATTTTGTATTTACACAGTTAATTTTTGTAAATCCTCCCAGTCATTTACAAAGCAAATGTGGTCTCTAAGTCAACATAAATTCCATAGCTCCTTTGCTATCCATTGAAGTATACTGTTTTAAAGCATTACTGCATAATAAGTTCCCTTAAAATATATAGGGCTTTCAAGTTTCCCTTTCACCGAACAACTCTAAATAACTATTAGGCAACAAAAATGCCTCAGCACGGTGTGCTGTTTATTGTAATTCCAGCACTAACATGTAGACTAAACAGGTCTCTGTAAATATACAATGAAATCCAATCTCCATTATGCCTGGGTGTGTTGAACACATTGCTAAAGTCTTTTTTTTCAAAAATATTTCCTGTTTGCCTTCTTACAAAAAAGCAGCTCTGTGACTTTCACACAGATTGATAGGTTTTAAAGCTAAGGACCTCTATGATTATTCAACTTGTCTTACTGCATAACACAAAGCATAGTTTACCTTGTGATTCTTGCAATTATCCTAGTGAATATTTCAATTTTCCTATTGACTTGTGGTTGAACTGAGCATTTCTCTTAGAGAGACATTTTGACTTAGATACTATTTCACCTCTAAGATATCCTAACTTAGCTGCTGCCTGCTCTGGAGAGGCGATGATAGCTGCACCCAGCTAAGTTGAAATGACCAGGCTCAGGATGCCATTTTACCTGAGGAAGTATATAGCTTTTGTGGTTGTGCCTGTTCAGGAAGATCCTGTGTCACCCAACAGAGCTCTTGTTCTTTCAGCCTTTATGGCTAGAGACAGAGGTTACACATAAACTGATTTAAGTGATCAGAAACTGGTTTAATCCTATAACAGAACAAAAGCTGAGTGCACATAAACCAGTTTCAAAATGGTTGAAACTAGTTTAACATAAACTTGGTTGAATGTAGTATCAGACAAACTGATTTGGGTCAAACCAGTTTATGAAGTGTCTGTCTCAGAGCTCTTCCTGGTTCTTAAATCAGAGTCTCCCAGCATAGTTCATGTCCCTGAGCTGGGCTGTCTGATACAGCAGAGAAGGGTTGTGGGGAGAGAAGGGTAAAGAGGCAGGTACTGTCTTCCCCTTCCCAACCCCCCCAAAAAAACCCCAACAACAAAACAGTGGCTGGGAGCTGGGGCCAGGGAGGAGGGTTAAACCATGCTTCCCCTGAGTACAGACCTGCCCTGCCAAGCTTACTGAAAGTTACTACTGGCTGTGACTATGAACTACAAATCCCAGAAGAACCTGGAAAAAGGAAGAGGAAGTGATGAACAACCCTGCAGAGTCCTGCTTATGTGATGCTAGACTGCAAATCCCAGAGTTCTCAGGGGCATCAGGAAAAGGAAGTGCCAGAGAGCTGTGCTTTAGCACCCTGTTTCTCCTTGTACTCTTCCTTCCTACCACTTCTGACCTGATCTGCTGCAGACATATGGCTGCATTTTCTGAATCAAAGGTAAAAGAGTGCCCAGTTGTTTCTCAGTTTAATCTTTGCTGCTTAGACCAACCTGCAAAGACTGAATCGATTCTGCCTCGGACTTTTTGACTGTTTACTTGGCTTATGTGCTTTGACATCCAGTTACTCAAGGCATTTATAGCTTAGTACAGCCTAAGGTGCCTCTGTTCATGTCACAGGCTTGATCCTGATGGCTAAGGTAGGAGGTGTTCTACTATGATTTAGGACCTGTCTCCATGCCCAGAAAGCAGCATTGACTTCAGCATCAATAGATTCTTCTCTTCCACTATAAATAGCCTGAATAGTGAAGACTGCTCGCCCAAAGCAAGGGAGCCCAGTTTCTGGCTCCCTCATGCCTGGGGGTTTGAGCCCACATCTACATCTCAAGTGTATTCCTATCACCAGGCTATGAACAATTACGGCATGCAATTATTCTCTGACTAGTTGTGGAGAGTTTCACAAAATGCATGCACCTTCCAAGATAAAATTGGATCTTAATGGAGTATATTTAGAGTTAAATGCCTAGATGCCTGAATTACTTCTGAGCCTGCCCAGTAGATCAAGCTTCAGGAACTTTTCAACCTAAGATGGAGATGTACAAGTAATCCAGACATGTTAGCTGAGTTCAGGATCATGTATCGTCATCTAAGAGTTATGCAGTCCTTGGGTAACTGATAGGCAAAATAGGATTTGCCCCAATCTTGAGTCTGTGACTGAGATTTATGAATACTATCGGAGGCATTATGATGCAGCCAGGATCCAGGGCAACACAGTGACTTCCAGTTGCCATTATCATGGTTGTGCAGCTGCAGCAGCAGCTGTCTTTCTCCATGAGCCACCCAGCCTCTTCTACCTAAGACAGCACGCAGGACAGCTTCCCCAGTCACTCCACCCTAGTTATGCCACTGACTGTTACAATAGTAAAGGCTCACTTTGATACAGAAGCTAGAATACCACTCTGCTAGTTCTGAGAAACAGACGTTTTTCACATTATGCCAGATTCATATAGACAAGTAAAAGCAATGCAGCCACTCAAAGGAATTCTAAACTGGTTGTTTATCCTGTTTAGCTTGCCTTTTTCAAGCAAGGTAGCTACATGATTAGTCCTTCAGGTAGCTTTATTCCCTACAACACAAGCCTCACTCTCCAGCAAAAAAAAAACAAAATATTGTTCTTTCAGGATATTAGAAGAACCACTCTTTACTTTACCTTTACCTAAGCAAGATGTCCCCTCACAACTTGATTCCCTCTCCCACAGGTTTTCTCTTCTGGGAGTTTTTGAAAAAAAAAGCTCCTAGTGAAACACTCCCACATTGGCAAAATGTCCCACTGCTGAATTTCCTTAGCGGGACTGACTGCTCTTCTTAAGTAATACACTATACACTCAGATTCAGGGCCTTGGTGTTTCTGGCTTTACTTACATGATTTATTTTATAAATTCCTTTATGTGAAGAAAGTTATTCAAAAGCTATATTTTGCTTTTGTTGCCCAACACAAGATAATCTTTACAATTCTTCCTTATTTGAACTAAAATGTTATGTTACTCTAGCTTTATGACCTAAGCCCTACTTTATTACTCCTGAACCTTGGACATAACAGTTGTTATATTTGTAACTCTATACATGCCCTTCGAGTTCTACAAAAAAAACTAGTGTACACACTTTCAAGTTGTCTGTAGTACCACAGACATGCTGGATGGGTCTGCCACAAACAGTGGATCTGCCACAAAAACATTTCTGTTTCAAATTGAAACTTTTCTGTTGCACTACATTTTGTAGCACCACATGTAATGCGTGGTAGTACTACAGAGGCTCTCTTGGGCCCCCTCTACACATGTAGGTAAAGATGCAATTGGATCTAGTGCATGATCCACACAATCACAACTTCTACCATGCCACAAGTGCAAGGCAGATGGTGTAATTGTGGAATTGTGTATTAGAGCCAATCAGTGGTGATGGATGAGGGTGCATGTGCACATCCTGAGAGTGCTGGTGCACCCTTTGGCTGGCTGTGCTCACTGCTTCGGTGATGGGCAGGGGTGGCAGGTGGGAGTACTGGTGTCCCCCCTCTAAGTGCTGGCTAATTGCTGCAGTCACTCCCAGAAGCAGCCACAGCCATTCCTGGAAGTGACTGCAGTGATCGGCCGCTGTAGTCCCCCTGGCAGTGAGAGTGGCCACGGGGGGGAACCCCTCCCTGGTTGCAATGACTGGTTACAGGGGTAGCACATGTCCCCCTCCCTCCCCTGCTGACTAAGAAGGCACTAGTTGCCCATCGATCCAAATGTACCTTATTGTTGGTGTAGAAGGAACTCAAAGGGTGCAGCTGGGATTGAGATCCCAGGTGTGGGATTCTTGGTCCCGCTCTAAGTATAGCCAGGGCGTAGGCAGGATCGAGAGCCTTTTCAGCTGTGGGACTCTTAGCCCTGCAGCCACAGAGCATTTCCCAGCCATGGAGATCACAATGTACCCCAAGGGTACATTATGGTCTCCATTGGCTAGGAGATCACAACAGCTGCAGTCTCCCAGCTGCCAAACTGCTTCATATATGAACTAAAGCTGGACAGAAACCAGCTATAAAGTCATTACACTTTTTTGAGCAATAACTTTATAGCTGATTGGACCTTTTTAAAGTGTGATGGTTAATTTGAATGTGTTAGCAGTCTAAATTTATTGTGCAGTTATAGATAATTGTGCAATAAATATAATGTGTAGAGGGGACCTTGGACTGACAGCATCTCACTGTGATCCATTCTCCCCCCCACTCCTCCCCAAAAGAAAGGGAAAAAGAACTGTTGGCTCACTGACAACAGATTAGGGAGCAGAGCTGCCACTGTACACTGTGCCAGTTATCACAGAATTGATGCTGTCCGGAGAAAACAGTTGCTCCTTGAGGGGAGGATGGTGGAGGGGAAGGACCTTGCTGCAGCCATCTGGCATCAGAGATGAATTCTACTGCCCTTGTGGCACTAGCACCATCAGAGAGGTCATCTGATGCTACTGCTATCAAATATACCTTTCCCTTTGCCCACAGGAAGCGTAAGAGCAGCTTTTCCCACCCTATTCTGCCCCCCACTCCCCATTGGTGGCCGGTGCGCTGTCTTTGACAGTAATTGCTCCAGGAATGGGACTAGGACCTGGCCCTAGAACAATGACCATTAAAGACAGCCGGCCTTTTTTCCCTGTTGGAAGCGGCCATCTCCCCTACTGGTAGTGGGCTATCCCTGTGTGTGGGGGTGAGGGGTGGCAGGGTTGCTTCCTTTAACAACTCCTGTTCCTGGTCTTGCTGTAAGGCATTCTGGGCCTTGGCCCCTCATTACATTTGTAGCACTATAAACACCTTCATAATGCTATGAAAAGCTAGCATGCATCTGGGCAGGCTGTCTGTAGTTCCACAGACATGGCAGATATGCCACAAAAAGTTCATCTTTCCGACAGGAATTTCTCTATGCTTTCCATGGCCACATATAAAATACAGACAGCTACGTGAAGCATTATAGAGGACCCCAAGTATTCCACAGTGCTGAGGTATTTTGTAGTCCTACAAATTAGAGTTTATTCAAGACCCAGGACTTTGTTATTCGGTTATTTTTTTTGTTACTGCCACTGTCATCATCATTATCATTCTATCCTTAGTCATATTTTTACAAGTTCCTTAATCCACACAAAGTCCCCTGATTTCAGTCAGTCAGTAAGGTCAGCAGTGTATGGTCTTCAGTGTGTTTGCTTGTTCCTCCCCTCCACAACTTCCATCCTCACACAAAAACATTTAGGTTATAGAATTTCTGCTGTTTGCATTGACTAGCTGGGCTCCCTTAACGATGTACAGAAACAAAATAAAGCCCTGGTTGCAGCACTGCAAATTGGAAAATAGAAATCAACTTTATACAGGTCATAATAAGCTTGTCAAAAATCAGACGTACTCCCACGTAATCAAGATCACTTATTCTACCTCTGCGACTGACAAGAGTTAGTGCCAGAAAAAGACTTAAATAGCTAAACTATTTATTAATATAGAGCCTCTTATTGTTCTTATTGTAAAAAATCCTACTGACCAGAAATAGCCATTAGTATTAGGCCTTTTGTATGCAGTGCTGTGTGTACGTCAGTTCTTCCTTAATGCTACTAGAATGCCAGACCTGTAAAGTATGCACAATGATGTTGCCCTCTATTACAGATGCAGCCTACTGAGGATAAACCCAAACATTTGTATAGCACTATAACTGTATGCAGTACAAGATGAATATCCTATGCTGAAACTTACAATATGACCTTCTGCTCCTATTGAATTTGCTCATTGATTTTGACATGAGAAGTTTCAGTTACAAGTTAGATAACACAAATTCAAGTACAGTTGTATGGGTCTGTTTTTTCTTATACACTGGGCAAACAGCAATATGCAAGGCCCTGTTATTATTTTTTCTATTCTAAGCAGAGTTAAATAGTGTTTCATTTCGGGCCCTACAATGTTTTAAATAGTGTGTTTTTTAAAGGAAGAACAGATACTAGAGAAGTAGGAAGGTTTCACATGTTAACATTAGTTTGGGGAGGATTGTATAAATGGACAAAGGTAAGTGAAAGACTGTTTTATTACTGATAAAACTGGTTTATATATATGTATGTATATATGTATATTTGAATTATTTTCTGTGTGGATATTCAAGGATTTGTCACATACAATATTTTGCATCAAATTATCATTAAAACATAGGGAGGCAGTTGTTCATTCTTCACAGTCTTAGAAGAAGCCGGTAGTGTCGTAGGGGGTGAGGGAGCAGGGTATGAGCCCTGGGAGCTGCCTAAGGGAGAGTTGGCTCCAACATGGATGTAGAAAGGTGCCTCAATCTCCTGTTGCTGTCCCCATTCCTGTCCCCAGCACTCAGCACTTTCCCTGCACTGGCTATGACTTTGGCTCCAGCAGCAGCAGCAACACAGTACAGAAGCAGTCGCTGGAAGAAATTTCAACTACTTTTTTGCTGCCAAAAATTGTGTTTGAATAACCACTCAACATGTCTGTTGGGGAAAAAAATGACTCCCCCCTAACCCCACCTCAGCCTCCATAGCAGTAAAGCTCTAGCTGTTCCTCCTGTACTGTGCACCACCATCACCCAGGATGCAGTACTGGCTAGTTACACCTCTGGAAGAACCAGTGTGGACTGATCAGATTGACTGAAGTCGATTACAAGATAGAAAATATTTTGTACTAGAAAGAATTTGTAGAAAGCATTTTTTCTTTATATTTACAGGTGCAATAAGTATTTAAGCTAATTGTCTAAATTATAGCTTATATTCTATGGAAATATGTTTTAATTAAGCATATATTTTAATATATTTTTCTTATGTCTAATTTTGGGCCACTGTCAGGAGAGGTTTTGCTGATGGCCTTCATGAAATCACATATATGTATGTCTGGCAAAGACAAAGCACTGATGCAAACTGGCAATAAAGTCCATATGCAATTTAGAAAGTAAGTTATGATTCTTCAATAACAGAATTCATTGTTACACTTAAGTGACTGATACTTAAATATAGTCAAGCTATAGAATCAGGCATTTAGTTCCTTCTCAGTGTTTTAAATGAGTGTTCTTATTTACAAAAACATATTTATTTATTTTACAAAAATATCTGTATGAACAACTATATGCAGGTTTTGACACTTGTTTATACAACAGGTTTTTTCAAAGTCAAGAACAGCAAGTTGTTCAAGAACCAGAAATGATTCTAAAAGAAGTAATGACAATACATTTGGAGACAGAAACCACTAACCATTCATTCTTTCAATGACCAAAGCGAAAAATGACATTATATTGTTTGTATGCAGGATACTCTGATTACTGAGCACTTTTCATGGCTATTAGAAACACGATCCATTACTTGCAGAGAATTAGTTTCCATCTACATTATTTTCACAACAATTTCAAAGTTACTAGGAAAGCAGGAGATCTGTGTTTCTTTCCAATTTATTTAATAATTCCCTCTTTTCTATTTACAGTTTTTAATCCTGCACTTTTATTTTAAATAAGACATTTAAATGAAAATAGGTGTCAAATTCCTTCCCATGTACATCACTTTATTCTTTTAGGAAAATATATTTTGCTATCAATATTTATTAAATTGGTGGCACTTTATAAATGCAGTTTCTTCAACAATTAAAATATATATCTACCTCAATATATTAAGTGATGATTCCCACTTTGCCAATAATCCTTTAAAAGAAAATATTCAGATACTGACAATAATCACTCTAAGGCTAAATACATAAAAATAAACTTATCATGGGTCAGAGTTAAGGTCATTTTGTAATGAAATATACTTCTCTTTTTGACAGCTACTAATAATGTGTTTATTATATATGTGGGAGTGTATTATTTAGAATAGTCTTAACTTTTCCTTTCTTTGCACAGATGTGCATGGATTTTGTAAGTGATATGATAGATAAGTATATTTCTGTCACCTAGCAACCCTCACTGGTTTTGGAAATTAAGTTTTTGTATATGGAATGTTGTTATAAAAGTGCCTAGAATTTAGCAAATTACCAGCTCATTCTAAAGTGAGTCACTACCTAAGAATGATGAAATGGAATAGCTTTGACAGCAAGAACAGAAATAACTAGCTTAGATACACTGATGATTTAGGAAGGTGAGCTATTCCCTCAGATTAGGAAACAATTAAGCCTTCAAAAGGCTAAGAAACAGCTCGTGAAACCAAAATAAATGCAGATACAGTAAACTGATTTAATTTCAATGCATAGGGAAGTACTAATAAGGATGTTAAATTTACAGCTAAACAAAAGCAAAGTTATGCCTTGAAAATCAAATAATAGGTCATAGTTCTACTAGGTAAGGCCAAATTTCCTGTAGCCTGGTCAAGATATTGAATTAAGAAAGGCACTGAATTAAATATCTTCTTCTGACACGTTATCTAATAATTAACTGCATTTGGTATATAAACATTAGGGCTGTGTGAAGCTTCAGTCGCTGATTCGATTCAGTGAAGATTCAGCCCGATTTAATAGCTGTATCTCCAAATCCAAATGGAATCAGGTGACCTTTTAATCTCTCTGAACTGAATCAGAACCTTCTGAATCGATTCAGAGAGATTTGATGATTTTGATGTAGACATAGCTTTAAAAATGTTTTCTACATACCTCAAGGTACCAGGTAGCTCGTGAAAGCAGAGATGCTGGGGCAGATGGAGTGTCCCATGGGAGCACAGGGGGGTCCCTAGCACGCTCAGCAGTGGGCTCGGAAGTGGACCAGAAGCACCTCCCCCACACACCCACCAGCTCGACCACTGATACCTCCTGGGTCTGGGGAGGGGCTTCCGGTCTACTTCTAGGTGCACTGCCAACCACACAGGGAGCCCTCCCATACTCCTTTGGGATGCTTCATCCATCCCACCATCTCAGCATTCATGAGTCATGCCTGGTACATTGAAATATGTAGAAAAAACATTTAAAGCTGTGTATATGGATGAACTGCTGATTCTCTGAATCAGCATCGAATCTTCAGATTAGGATTCAGCTGAATCAAATTGGGACAGTGATCCGAATCAATGAATTAAATCACTGCCCCCAATTTGGGCTGAATCTGAATTGAATATGGCCCATTTTGTACACACCTTATAAACATTATCTTTTAAACATTTAAAGTAATGTTTTTTTTTTTAATACCAAGCAAGATAGTAGACATCAGTAGTTCTGCAATTACCACTGTATTGGACTTCCTTCATCTGATGTCCCTAGTTAGTCTTTCTTGAAGGGAACACTATGGAGTAGTACCCTTCTCACCAATTAAATATGAGTAGGTTTCATTAAACAGGCATTTTTTCCTTCACCCAGTTTCCAACCCTTTTCTTTTCTGTTTCTGCAACAAGTGGCTTCTCTTCACCATTGGGGGCCAACCTTTTTTTGGTGGGCATGCCATAAATAAGCCCCATACCCTCCTCAAGTACCACTCTTATCTCTTTTTTTTCTGCTAGATATGCTGCTCTACTTTCTACTCCTTACTCCAGGAGTGGCCAATTTATACTGGGTGGAGGGATGCTTAAAGGGTTTGCTAAGCTTTTGAGGGTTGCATGGGTGGCCCTGCCCCTTGACAGTTGCCTCACCCCTACTTGCCATCTTGGGACCAGAAATCCCATCCTTAACCCCTGACCTTTGTCACCAGAAGTCCCTTGCCTTGCCTCCCAGAAATACTCTTTTTGGGAGGGGGATTGCCATCTTAGAATCAGAAAAAAAAAGAAACCATACACTAAAAGTCACACACCTACTATAATATATTTTAACTTTATTACTAAAAAAATATTTTTGTCATGATTGGGGTTTGCATACTGTATAAAGAAGTGATTGCATAGTTACTCAAAAATAAATCTTAAGTCTTGTATATTGTGTAGGGAGATGTTTAGGGGGGCATGTGTATGGTGGGGTGTAAGTGTGTGTGTATATGGTGAGTGTGGGGCATTGATGGGTGTGAGGGAGCGTGGGGGGTGTAGGGAGACCTCTTACACTCCTGTCATGGCACAGTAGCAGCAGCAGCAGTTGGGGGCACTCAGGGCACTTGTGCCCAGTGCAGGTGCTACTGCCAGGCAGCACGTGGCTCCAGTCAGTACTGTATATTGTGGCAAGGCTTGCTTCTATCATTGGTGCTCCCTGCTGTGTACACACAACCCCTGCACTTGCACAACACCAGAGGAAAGCCCCAACTGGAGGCAGAGGAGTGCACTGAAGCTGGCTGCCTTTCCTGCCACCTGCTGCGCAGGTCCTAGGCTTTTGCGGGGAAGCAGGGGCCAGGGCTCTCTCCACAACTGGCTGAGTCCCAGGACCTGTGCAGCAGGGGACAGGGAAGGCAGCAAACTCTACGTATGAAACTTCTCTCCAGTGCTGTGCAAGTGTGGGGGCTGCACGTGCATGGCAGTGATAGACGCAGCCTGACTGGGCTGCACCCCTCGCCACTATGTGCAGCACTGACTGGGGTTGCGTGCTACCAGGCACCAGTGCCTGTGTCCCAAGTGCCCCTGCCTGCTGCTGCTGCCTGATGGGGCTGGGTGCAATGGAGGGAGGGTGGGGGAGTTCCCATACTCCCCCACCCTCCCTCACACTTGCACCCTGCCAACCCAAGCTCTGTGCTGCTACCAGCTCATGCTCCATGTTTCTGCCCAGCTGCAGCTCCACCCTGCCCCTTCTCTCTCCCCCTCCCCCACCACTTCCCTACCTGGTTCCTGGAGTGAGCAGGATAATGGGGAAGCCAAGTAGGTCCCTTGGTGGCTGCAGCAGTGGCAGCAGCAGCCCCAGCCAGAAGCTGCATGCTGGTTGGGCTGGGCACTTTTTCCCACAACAGTGGGAGCATAGTGCAATAAGGTACATTGGTGAGGGGAGGGGTGTAAACATGGGCAGCTTGCTCTTACCTGTGTGGGCAGAAGGGCTGAGTGAGATATAATTAGTTGGTGGGTGCTGTGGGCTGGAAGAAAGTGCCTGGTGGGCTGGATCCAACCCACGGGTCATATTTTGTCTGCCCCTGCCTTACTCTGTGCTCCCTGCCATTCTCCTGCTCTGCTTTCTGTTTTCTGCCCTATCTGCTGCTCTGCTACCTGTCCCCTTCTTAATCTGCTAGATGCTACACACACAGGCTGTCCATGACACTTGTATCTCAGGTTCCCTCCTTTCCAGTTGCTCTACACCAATGGTGGACAAAATGGTGGATCTGGCTGGTGGATAGACTCCACTTCCAAGTAACCCCTGCCCATGTGCCTCCTGGCCAGTCTCCATACAGAATCCAGGAGTGTGGGGGCATGACAGCATAGGGGCATGTCAGCATGGGGCTGCAGAACCAGGGCTCTGCCCTTGCCTGGCTTCATCCCATACTGTCACACCCCCACATTCCTGGCCAGGAGCTGCATGAGCAGGACACATGGCTAGGGGGAGCTGCTCAGGGGTGGGGCTAGGATCTTGCAGCAGAGGCAGCATGGGAATGGCCAGGAGCAGAGCACGATGCCCTTGCCTGCAGAACACTTGCCTGTCATAGAGGCATGCAGGCAGTGAGTCATGGCTCTGTCCCAGCCCTGTGTTGTCACTGCTGCAAGATCTCAGGGTCTCCCTGGCCCTGTCCACCCATCTAACTCCCAGCTGCTGCCCCATCCCAGCCATCCGGCCATGCATCCTGCCCATGCAGATTCTGCCCCTGGGGGTGGGTGTGGAATGGATGGACTGGGATGCCTGAACAGTGGGGCTGTTGGGAAATGAAATCTGTTGCAGGCCCAATCTGGCCCACTGGCTGGATTTTGCCCACTCCTATTTTATACTGTAGCATCAAAGAAAAAAATGAAATGAAAATATAAAACTGCATACCATTTCTTCACCCAGTTAACAACCTTCATTATAACAGTATAACACTTCCTGTCCAATTTAGGATTCATGCAGGTCTAACAGTTTCATTGCCCTACTGTGCACTTCCCAGTAGCAGGCTCCAAATTAGAATCCAGAAGTAATAACTTAATTGACAAATACTCTACGGATCACTTCAGAAGAAACATGAGAAGTTATGGCAGATGTGACTAAGTTTGTCTATCTTCTACCATTGTTGTTGTTAATATAATTATTATTTTAAGGAAATATACCATTGTTTCTACTACTAGTGGAGGTTATAGGTAAGAGGAAGGAAAGGAAATGACCTACTGACCAGAGTACCGAGTTGATTGAGTGACTTTAGCCAAATCATTTTGCCCTCTCTGTGACTACAGACATTCAAAAAGCCCAAGATGGAATTGATCCAAGTTATGGCATTTTAATTTGCAGTAAAACAGCAGGATACTGATGTATTTTTCCTTTCCCGCCATAGCCTCTTAAAGTATGCTGGAACCAAGTCTGTTTTACTGATCCACAGCAATAAGAATGATAATCGGGGTTCCTGGTGTCTCAGCCATGATTCCCTGGATACTTTCAAGAACAGCCAAGCAGAAACTGTAGAGGATAATGGGCATTTGATTCCTAGGCTTCTGATCAAAGCTTCTGTGGTCTCAAGACTGTCAGGTAGTCTGGTTATCTTCATATTCATTGTGTTTGCAGTAGAAACAGAGAATTGATGACTCACTGCTTGCTCACATATTTTAGTCCTGTCCTGTTATCAATTTTTTTTTGGAAAGAAATTATAACCAGGGATCCAGGTTTTCTGTTCACCATAGAAAAATGTGGAAAAACATGGATTTTCTCATTTAAGGTAAAAAATACAGATTTTTCTCCTTTAAAAGAGAAATATGCAGGAAACAGTGGGTTTCCCCTTGCACACTGGCAGAGTTCCAGCCTGCAAGGGGTTGGGGGGAGCATAAGGAAGACAATCAGGCCAGAGATGCCACATGCATATGGCAGGCAGTCAGCATGGAGAGCAGCTCCTTGCAGGTAAATCTGGTATGGGGGTGGAAATTGAAGCCCCCACAGTGAAGGAGGGAGGGAGGGAGTTGGGCAGGGCTGGGGCTGGGGGCACTGCTCAGCCAGGGTGATATGTGGGGCTTGAAGTCTGGGGTAGGAATGTGAAGTCACAAGGCCTGGCTGTGGAGGTGGACAGAACTGCAGGTGGCTCATCCGTGGGGTACAGGGGGACTGGCTCTCCTCCACTTTGCATGTTCCCAGAGGGTACATGGGGGGGCACATGCCCCCCAAGATTTATGCATGGGGTGGGGGCAGATATGGACTGGCTGCTGCGGGCTTCTTGTTCTGCTGCCCTCCCCTTGGGGCCTCCACAGCCCAATGAGTGGGATCCAACATGGCAGGACAGAGTGGGGTGGGTTGGTGTCATGGCCAGGAGCCCCGCACTGCTATGGTGAGGCAACCCTTGCCCACCAGAACCAGTGGGTGTAGAGTTGTGCCCTGAACTCCCATAAAGGGCCTGGGAGAAGGTACCAGGGCAGGGAGCCCCAAGCCCACAGCTGCCAGCCCACTTGTGCCCTCCTCATTCACTCCACTCCAGCCATGCCATTTCCTCCAGCCACAGCAGCCGCCACCTGCAATGGGTGGCAGCTAGGGCTCAGATGCTGGGGTTCCTGTTAGCTAGGGCCCCCCTCTGGCAGAGCTGGTAGGGCAGGGAGCTGCAGGTCATGACTGGGGTGTACCAGTAAGGGTAGGGGCGGTTATAGGTTGGGCCAGGGGCTGTGGTTTTGGGAGTGAGAGGCACTAGAAGGGCCAGGGGTGTGTGGGTTTGGACTGAGGAGCACCAACAGGGCCAAGTGAGGGGCAATGGCATGGGCAGGGCACCAGCATATTATGGCTGCTCAGCGCCACAAAGCTGGAGGAAGTGGGGAGAGGGTAGATAGCCACAGGCAGACTTGCATCCTGCTGAGCAAAGGGGGCAGGGGAAGCTCTGATTTTCTATGATAAAACCAAAATCAAACACCAACATTTATAGGTATTTAGAATGTTTATTATTATAGTGATTGAGGCACTGGTAGGCTTCCAAATTGCTTTAAAATTGTAAAATATCAATAAAACATTGTGTTCAACCAATACCTCTCTCTCGCTCTCTCTCTCTCTCTCATATAATCTCAACTGATACATACCTCTATATATACCTCTCTCTCATTTAATTTTAACTGAAGGAAAAAAAATGTGGCTTTTGGGGGTTTTAATCAGAGAATTTGTGGTGCAATTTTTAAAAGGAGAAAGCCAGGATCTGTGATTATAACTAGAGTTAACATAGTTTTGAACATAGCACTGGTACCTTTGTCAAATACGTGTATTCTTGGGCATATGCCTAAGGATCTCAAAGTTAAAGCTTTCTAGATTGCATTGCTACAGTAGGTCTTATTAGTGACATGCAGGATTGTGAAAAAGTAGGACATCCTCAAAAGTTACCACCTTGTATAATGTAGTGGCACAAGTCACATCTATGAAAAATCACATTTTGCAGACATAATTGCTTTTAAAAGCTTAATTACATTTGGAAACATTTTTTAGAATATATTGGCAACTAAATTCTATCTTGTTTTAGTGCATTATTACTTCCTGTCCTCTTTCATCCCTTCCTCTTTGTTCCTTCCTTTTTAATTTTCTTTAATCTATTATTATTTGTAATAGACATACATATTTCAGATCAATGTGTATGTATGTATTGATGTAGATATTGATGTGATATGGATACCTCACTTTTATGTTCAAATTAAAAAAGTAGGTGAGAGAGAGAGATTGGATGTCCTACAGTCTCCAACTCATGTAAAGGGATCAATTGGCCCTCTCAACACTTCTGTGACAGCTCATACATCCGTGTGTGTTTCTAAAGCAATGGTTCCCAAAGTGTGGCCCACAAGCAGCTTTGATGCAACACATGGCTTGGGAGAACTCTTTTTTGAACAGCTAAAACTCATGCTAAAAACGTTGGGTAATGGCCATGCCATTTGACTTGCATGGTATTATGAAATATGAAGGAAGCATAGCTGAGTTTTCAATTAGGCCAGTGACAACTAGTTGCCCTTTGAAATGATCCTTCAGGAGTGACATTTTGAGAACTCCTTCTAGCTGCTAGCTTGCAAGGGCCTTGGTAGCAGGCTGCCATGCAGGAGTGTATGTGTGTGGTGCTGGGGAGTGGAAAGACCTGTCCCACCATGTACATGTACCCAGGCTCTACTCAGAGATGTTTCCCAAGTCAGTGAATAGTCATGCTTCATGTATACTGGCAGAGAGCAGTGCAAAAAAAATCATATTGTTGGCAAAAAACCAACAATATGATTTTCAGGAGAAATGGAATGAAATTGACTTTGTTGTAGAACAGTGTGATTAAACAGGGATCCTGGTTTTCTCTGATTAAAAAAAAATCCCCAATTTTCAGGTTAAAAAGAATAACCCCAAATCTGCATTTTTCTGTGATCAAAATGAAACACCACTAATATAGATGCATCTATATTAGTGGTGTTTCATTTTGATCGTGAAAAAATGTGGATTTGGGGTGACTTTTTTAAACCTAAAACTGGAGATTTTTTTTTAATCAGAGAAAATCAGGATCCTTGGTGAAGTGTTATGATTCATTTACAAACAAAATGTATCAGTCATGAAAAAATACAATACAAAATTACATTATGATGTCATAGTCATGTTATCAAATCTTTGTTCTTAGGATAAGTTTCTTGATGATACTTGAAAGAAAAAAACTAGAGCTGTTGTAGAAAAGCTTTACTGAACAATAGACAGTTTTTAAAAAGGTTGTTCAAGGCAACAAAGCTTCTGTATTAGCCAGTTACTTTGTGGCTCAGGAAAAGGCAAAGAAGAATAAAACTTTTGCAGATGGCAAGTTCTTCAAAGATTGCATGCTGACAGTTCTGAATGTAGGTTTCCCAGAAAAAGTCTGCATTTAGTGAGGTCAGCTTATCTGAAATGACAATATGACGTCAAATTGAGGACACTGTTGGTGATCTTAAACTACAGCTTCAGGATATTGCTGACAAGCTTGTGGCATATTCAATTGCTTTAGATGATAGTGCTGCTGTTGTAGATAGTACTTGGGTCCTTTTTTTTTCATTTGTAGAGTTACATAAGGCTTTCAGAAATACAAATAGCTCCAGTAACTTGAAAGCCTGAAAGGCCAAACCAAGGAAGAGATGTGCTTAATGCAATACACCATACATTTGATGTAAACAGTATAAAGTAGGCATTGATGCCACTACAGATGACACAACATTCATGGCTGGAACTAAAGCCAGAGCAGCAGGACTATTTAAACCAGAAAGTTATTGAAGAACATGGTGTGTACAAAATACATTACCACAGCATTATCTGTCAAGCAGCTATTGTTACTCAAATATTCAAAAGTAATCATATCATGAGTGTCATTCTTAAGTGTGTGAACTTATCGACTCTGGAGGTCTCAGTCACAAATATTTTAAGCCTGTTAAAATTCTGCAGCTGAATTTGGGAGGTCATATATTTCACAGAGGAGTTTGATGGCTAAGCACAGGTGCCAATCTGAAATGCTTTTTTCTTTTGAAAAAACTTTCTGAATTTTGAAGATGATCAGGATTTCTTCAATTGATATACACTAAGTGGATGTGTGATTTAAAATTCTTAGTCAATATCACTTTTTTTCAGTAATTGAATTTGAAGTTCTAAGGCTATGGAAAGTTTGCTTTGACTCTTTTTTTATAGTTTTAAATCTCCATCAATTTAAAATTTAAGGAAAAAAAACTTGCTCATTTTGTGGCATGCAAAATGCTCTTGGATGCTCCAGAAGTTGTGCATTCTAAGAAGTATTTCCAAATTATTCTGCATTTGTTGGAAGAATTCAGCCAGCACTCCTTGGATTTTAAGGTATCTGTCTGTAAATTTGGATTTTAAGTCTCAACAGTAACCCCTAGCTATTTTTTAAAACGTGATCCAAAAGGTGCTTCCATGGACATGCAGTAAGAATTGATAGACTTGCAAGTCTAAGATGCCTTTGCTTGTTCACTATGGGTGTCTTTACACATGGTCTGGGGTGCAGGGGGCACTTTAATTAGAGCAGTTCTTTGGAGCTGCTATAGAGCACCCATAGCATTTCATATATTCAGTGTCCCATGCTTCAGAATGACAGCAGGGGTGCTTTAACTAAAGCTTGTTTCACAAGGTTTAGATAAAGTGCCCCTGCTGTCATTCTGAAGTATGGAGATGCTGAATACATGAGATGCTGAAGCTGCCAGAGCTTGCTAAATAGCATGCTTCAGCTATTTAATCAAGTCTGCTCCAATGTATACTAATTAGCATGTGTTGCATCAGGCATGTGTGTAGGTGCCCTATGTACTTAGTCTGGTTAGGTTTTACAAAGGACTCTCTCCCAAAGAATCTTACAGTATGTATGCATGGACAGCATGTGGCTTCTCTACTTGGATTCATGTATGTATGTGAGAGAGCCTTCTCTACAATTATATAAACAAGTCTAAGTTAAGATCCAGGCTGACAGATGATCATCTTTATGCAGTTCTCCTTGCTGCAACAAACACCAAACCAAGATTGCAACACATGGTATCTGAATCAAGTCAGCTGCATAAATCTCATTAAACAAAAAAACTAGGTATAGGGCCCTTCAAGTTCCACTCCCCCCTGCCCAATATAATATATCTGTATATTATTTATACAACTTTTTTTATTTGATTTCTTTTTTTTTAATACTGGGCAAACTAATTACAGTTATTGAACTTAAACCTGTATTTGTTGTTATCTGACAAATCTATGTAACAGTAAAGGAAAAAAGTTAAAATAAGTTAAATAATGTTATTCTGTGCTTTCTGTTTTGCCTAAATTGAAATATACTATCATAAGAAACTCCTAGTATGAAATCTGCCTTTTTGAAATGGCTCTTCAGGAAGTAAAACTTTAGGAGCCCCTGAAAGTGTCAAGCAAACATTCTGCATGGGTTATAGATCTAAGGTGTATTCTGTACGTAGTTATACAATGTGTTAAATAGGTCATTCATAGGCCTGGGCATTCTGATGCCCCCAGTGGCCTACCTTGGCATGCTTTTCCCTCTGGCAGTCTAGCAGATTCTCCCACCTCTCCTGCCACAACTTGATTTGGGAGACTGTCCTCAGGTAGGCAGTCTGGTAAGCTGCTCTTACTCGGCCTCTCCTGAGCTGGTGAATCAATCATGTTTAATAAAATGCTTTAACTGTTGCCTGGTCCTCTAGAACTCTTACTCACCCTTCATTCAGGAGAGGTTATAAAACTGAGTCAATGCTAGGAAGCTTTGCCATCAGTCTTACAGTAGATAGTTTTCACTTCCTCAACCAAATATTCTGCCCTTTTTAAGCATTTCTGCAGCATACCACCTAACTATATAGCAGGTCATATCTGTATTTACCCTTTTTATCTATCCTCAGGACCTCTTCAACTGTTTTTTACTCCCTGAGCATCTCTCTGCAATTCTCAGTAATAGTCTCTTAAAACAGCTGGCTTTTGGTCACTGGGGCATTTCTCAGCACATCCCAACAATATACAATCTTTTAAACAAGTAAAGCAAGTAAAAAAAAAAAAAAAAAAAGCCAAGAAAACAAACCTTGTTGTCCTGGACAATGGAAAGGATTCCTTGTGGCTTCAACCTTCCTACTACAGGCTTGCTCTCCTCATAGACCAGCAGGCTCCCATTTTGCTGCTTCTCCTCTGCCCCCTCTAAGTTCTGCTTACTGAGCTTTCTGGCTCCCAGAAAGGCACTCCTTTATTAGCCTTCACACAGCTGTGGCCCCTGAGCTAGGATAGCTGCCCTGTTACAGGCCCTGACATTGTAAAAGTACTTTTGTCAGCTGTGTTAGATGCTCACAGGAGAAAGAATAAGGGACTTTGTGGAGGACAGCCTTCTTTTGCACTTCCAGGCCACATACTACTGCTTCTGAGATACAGAAACAAATGGTAACTGGTGAGAGTAGATAGTCTTGAGGATCTGTGGGTATGCATGACTGAAGAATCAGGTGGTAATTGCCATTTGGAAGCCAGAAACCACTGGTAACCTCTCATTCATCACCAGCCACTTAAGTGTGGGCAAGTCCACAGCTGTATCAGCCATCCAGGAGGTATTCCATGCCACTAAGTATGTACCAGTACACACAAACATAGCTGGATTTGCCCATCTGGAATTTCTAAACTGTCGTGGAGTCTTTGTGGACCCATATCCCCATCCTGGTGCACTGTGGCTTTGAGTACATAAACGACAAGGGGAATTGCTTCATCACAGTGCAGGACATCATAAACCACCAGGTACAATTAATGCATGTGACTATTGGTGGTCAGGTAAGGACCAAAATGCCAGGGGCTTCAGGAACTCTATCCTGCTACCTTGATGATTTGGGAAGTATTTGCCCATAACACTATTAACACAAAGCAGGAAAGGGTAACTATCTCTTCCCACTCAGGCCCAACCTACCTGCTACACCTGTGGTTTGTAATTCAGTGCCCAGTAGTGGGTGAGGGGAGGGACAGTGTGGTGCTCTTCACATGGCTTTAAATCTTCACAGATCCATGTTGAGACAGTTGTCATTGCATGTGGATTATGGGGAGAGTGCAATAATTCTCTCACTGTCCAAAAAGGGGAAAGAGGAGTAAGATAAAGAAACATAAAAGTAAATATATGAATTGCCACTAACTTAATGAATTGCTAAGTGAGACCAAAATCCAAAATAAACATTTCCTAATGACCTAAGAGAAGTTTCCAGAGTGATCACAATTGTCCCCCCACCATTAAAGGGCAAAATTTATGCCCCCACTTCCTTCCGCCAATGCCATTTGAATGGGCTTAAAGAAATGCAAATCACCTTGACTTGTGGCTGGGACTAAAAATGAAACTTCCACACACAGACCATCATGGTCTCTGTTAAGACCTTAGTAACCAAGAGATTATACCTCCTCAAAGCCCCTGACTGTCCCAAAAGCTGTCTCTATCTACCACTCACTCTCTATATGGGTAAATTCAGTTAATTTTCTATGATCCAGGTGCTTAGAATACAGAATCATAAAAAAATTAGGGTTGGAAGGGACCTCAGGATATCATCTAGTCCAACCCCCTGCTCAAAGCAGGACCATCCTTAACTAGATCATTTCAGCCAGGGCTTTATCTGGCCAGGTTTAAAAACCTCCAAGGATGGAGATTTCACAACATCTCTGGGTAACCTGTTCCAGTGCGTTATTACCCTCCTTTCAAAGTGGATAAAAATCATTGATTTTAAAAAAATATAAAAAATAATGGATTTTTAAATTTAAATTTAAATCAGATGTTTTTGTTTAATTATATATTTTTTAATTTTCAAGATGCTTTAAAAAAATCCTATATAATGATACTTTTAATTTAAGATAAATTAAATCTCAAAGATAACATCATGGAATAGGGATTATAACTTCTAACTATATACTATTTGAGATGATATGTTCATGTAACCCTTTTAGAAACATTGTATACATAGCTCACAACATGCCATGGACTGTTTTAGGGGCCCAGTCTTATGGGGTTCCCAGAGGCTATAAAGCCTCAGAGGCTCCTCTATAGATTAGTAAAGGTTAAAGAAAACCACTCTACCCAATGGTACCCTATGCTTAGTCTAGAAGATTCCAGTAGACATCTCTGTGATGCTTAGTTTCAGTTCTCAAACCATGAATTTATGTCTCCAGAGATAACATCCTTGTATATAGCAATATATGGAGATTAGAGATAACAGACCTGATCACCTATCCATCAGTCCTGTTGTCTCTCTGTAAGTTTGTCTACAGAGAGTCAAACCCTTACCTCACTCTTAAAGTGAAGAGTTTCAAAAAGTTACATGAATAGAGGATTGTTGCGGGGTGGAGTAGATCTGGGCAAGAAGGAAGACTCTGGAGATAAATGCAAGGAGGGAGGGGCAGTAGAAACAAAAGAGCAACATTTTGAGCAGATTATTCCAGAAGTCTTGAGAGAGAAGTTTCTGAATATAGCTTCTCCATTGATTTGAGATCTAGTGAAGGAATGGTATGGTAGAACAGAAAACCTATCATGGCAGTAGGCTTACCAGGCTGCAAAAGAGATTCCTGTTTTGGAATGTTTTAATGAAATCCCTCTACCTGTGGGTAAGACAGTCATGTGTGCAAAATGCAAACAGTGCAACAAAGAAATGCAAGGCCTGGTTGCCCAAATGAAACAACATCATGACAAGTGCTCCTTCTTAGGAGGAAGCTGCTATGAAGATGATGAATGGAACATGTCTTAACATGCAGGATCTCCAGGTTAGTAAACTTTCTTATTTCATACTTCTTCCTAAGGACTGACTGTCTTCCCTGTCTATATCTTTTGGGTGGATTTCTGGGCTACTTGAATTCTCATAAAAATGCTTGAGTAAAAATATAGTTGTTACTTTATGGAACTATCATATTTTTAATGCAGTTATGATATAAAATAATGGCTGAAATAGGCAAATTTTCCTTTTACAGGTTCACTTCTAAAGTAGTACTGAGTGCAATGATTAATATTAAATGAGCAGTACTGTAGTGACTGCATTGACTTCTTTGGTTCAGGAGGATCCATCTTCATCATGCAGAATTCTGACTATTCATCTTCACCATCATCTGCATTGTCTACAGTTTCAAAGTTATCTGCTACTGATACCAATGTTCCAATCAAATATATGTCACATAGTGTATCACCCATAGCAAAAAAGGAAAAAACCCTCCATTTTCTAGAAACAACCATACATAAGTTTGTAATAAGAACCAGAAGATTACAGCAAGAGGTAATTGAGGAACAAAAATTGCTTGGTTTATGTTAAGGTGACAATATTTGGATCTTAGGGAGCACTGGATTTGCAGCTGACTAAAGGCATGTCCTGTGGCCTAGCAGAGCTGCTGACCACAAGGCAGAATGATATCTAAGCCAGGCATTTACTTATGCTAAGTAATCATCTTAACTGTGTCAACCATTTTCTGTAAAAAGCAGCAAGTAAGTCTGTGTGCTGTGAACCAGCTACAGTGAGGAATGAGATAAGATACAGTGGCCCAAAAAAGGTGGTACAACCTGAGACAGAAAAACAGATTGGAATGTGAAAAACAATATGTAAATGGTAACAGAATCCGTTATTTGCTTATACAACAGAGATGAACATATGCAAAAAGGTGAATGGTGGGTTATTGGTGAAGAAGCCTCCAGAAGCTTCTGGGTTTTGGTCAAAGTCCGTCCATTGACTGAAGAAGAGAAGTCCAGGTCTTAGACATGTGCTCATAGCAAAAAGACATGGAAATAAGCAAAATGCATAGGCAATTCCATGCTAATGAAGCAAACAGTAAACAGAGGTGGAGCTTGAGATGGAAGGAGGAATGGGTGGAATGCAAGGAGGGACACAGGTGGAGTAAATGTTAATGAGTATAAAGCAAAGTGTAAAAATATGGGGGAAAACTATTGTTCAGGGTGGCTCCCCATTTTTTTTGGTTTTTTGGGAGGTAGTCTGAAGCTGTCTCCATTCTGAATAAAGCTGTTGCAGGCAATGTATGTTGGTGTTTCCTCCCTGCTTGCTCTGGCTAATGAGTAACAGGATCCATGGGTAATTGGATCATTGTCTTCCTAGTTGTTGGGCGCCGCATGGAATCGGGGGCCTAACAGTTTGCTTATACAACAAACTGAACTTTCTGTATGGCTGAGGACACACGCTTCAGTCATTACAACCAGAATACAGTCCACCCAACAGAGCAAATATAGCAGGCAAATTGCTGGATAAAGTGTATGATACAGAAATTGTACAATGTGCAAAAAGTCTGGAGGGGAAAATTGTTAACCTGAATCTTGATGGGTGGAGCAATGTCCACAATGATCCAGTAATATATGGTTGTGTGACAACAGAAGGGACTGTCTACCTTATAGAACCTATTGATACACCAGGAAATGCACACATGGCAGAATACTTACAAGTAGGAGCAAAAATAGCTATAACAAACCGTGGAAAAAAAAAATCAAATGCCTAGTATGCAGCTTTGTCACATACACTGCTGAAAATGTATCAAAGATGAGAAGAAATCTAGAAGAAAGTGAAGAAAGCCCCAACCTAATAACATATGGCTGCAGTGCTCATTTGATGCACCTCTTAGCCAAAAACTTCAGTGCTCCAGAAATAAAGGCTAATTGTCATTGAAATTGCAAAATACTTCTGTAACAACCACTTTGCACCAGCTGTTCTCAAGAAAGGAGGAAGAAGCAAACTAACTCTTTCACAAGACATGTGATGGAACTCAGTGGAGGACTGTTTTGAGTGATATATTGAGAATTGTCCTAATCTTCAGACAATTTGTGAACAACATTGTGACAAAATAGATGGAACTGTAAGGACCAAAGTTCTCAACATTGGGCTAAAGAGAAATGTAGTACACATCCTGAAACCTATTTCCATAGCCTTGAACGAAATGCAGGGAAATCACTGTTTTATTGCTGATGCTGTTAAAATTAGGAAGGAACCAAGTGAGACCTTGAAGCAAGAAATAAGCAAAAATAGAGTTAAATTACAGGCATTAAAAAAAGATGAATGAATCAAGCACTATCTCCAGCTAATTTTCTTGCCACTCTTTTCAATACTCAGTACTTGGGTCAATCCTTAACTGCTGAAGAAGAGGAGTTGGCTATGACATGAGCATCCAGCAATCATCCCTTTAGAATACTAACTATAAGGAATTTCAAGGCAAGGGTGAACCATTCAAAAATATGTTTGCTAATAAGGTTTTAAATAAAGTCAACCCAGTGAACTACTAGAATTCGCTTAAGCACCCGGATCAATCAAAGACTATTGAAGTGATAATCCAGCTTTTAACAATAGTAGTGTCTTCTGCAGGTGTATAACAAATATTTTCTTCCTTTGGATTAATTCATTCTAACTTGAGAAATCTCTGGGGAACTGAAAAAGCAGGAAAGCTTGTCTTTCTTTTCCAGTCTATGAATAAACAGGAAGAAGGTGAAGACGGAGTTTGCTGCTTAACCCAGTATTTAAGGTTTCTCATGTTGACCTGACTGAAATAATCTATTTAAATTTTTGTTAAAAACACATTTTACATTTATAACTAAAATAGATAAAAATTCAAAAGTGCATTTGATTTTTTAAATAATATATTAAATATAATTATGTATAATTGTTTATTTTAATATTGTTAAAATATATAATTATTAATGTTTGTCATTGAAGAAGATATCCAAAATGCATAAGTTTGTTGTTTTAGTTAAATAAAACAATTCAAACGTCTGTTGTTTTTGGTGATAGTTGTTGTTGTCCTCCTAATACAGCGTGGCAAAAATATCCCCCAAATATCCATGATTACTCTAGTGAACTGGAGATCATTCACCTCTCAATCACTTCACAAATATCTGCTTCAATTAACTTCGGTAAATAAAATAACCAGATCATAATTCAATTTTCTGATGTAGCTGCAAAATAAATCACTACCTTAAAATGTATCGTGGGCACTTGTGCTACCTCACCGTATGATGCACTACGGGGACATAGCAATCACGTGAGCTTACACATAATTGGCAGCTACTTTCCCACAGTGGTACTCCCCCATTTTAGTGCACTGGTATGGCACAGTACAGGCGAAAACTAACTGTGCTACGCACATGGCGCAGTAGGGCGGTTACTGTACTGTGCTTTAGTACTTCCAATTAGTTTACTGCACAGTTAGCTACTACCTGTAAATACAGGTAGGTACTGCACAGTAGTGCATGTGTAGATGCTGACTGGGAGAGAATTTGCTCTCAGTCAGCCACAACATTAAGGGGACACAATGGATGGGGAACTCCCCTGGTCCAGGTCTTGTATTCCCTCTCTGCCCCAGGAGCTGGGAGCCAAGTAGTGCTTGGATCGGGACCTCTCTGCTTCCTCACACAGCCAGAGGCTGGCAGGGAGCTGTCCCACTTCTGAGGAAGCTCCCAGCCTGCCCGTCCCCTCCCCGCCCCCAATGGATGGGGATTTCCCTGAGCAGCCGGGGGCTGTCTGGGAGCTGTCCTAGAAGTGGAACACTCAGAATGTTTTCACACAGCTGGGGGCTGCCTGGGAGCAGTCCTGCATCTGGGGAAGCTCTCAGCCCAGCCAGGAGCTGTCTAGGAGCAGCTCTGGAAGTGGGACAACTCCCAGCCAGCCCCTGAATACTCAGGGATGCCCTGCTGGGGAGGCTTCCAGGGGTATGCTACCAGGAAAGGCTTATTGCACAGTAAAATACTAATGCTACTAATATTAATTGTAGCATTAATAGCACATATAGATATGCCCAGTCTTCTCTTCTTCAAACTAAATAAACCCAGTTCTTTCAACCTCTCCTCATAAGATATGTGCCCTCGCCCCCAATCATCTTCATTGCCTTCCACTGGATTCTCTCCAATTTGTCTACATTCTTTCTGTAGTGAGGGGCCTAAAACTGGACACAGGACTCCAGATATAGCCTCACCAGTGCCAAATAGAGGGGAAGAATCACTTCCCTGGATCTGCTGGCAACACTCTTACTGATGCAGTCCAGCATGCTGTTAGCCTGCTTTGCAACAAGGTCACACTACAAGCTTTTATTTAGCTTATTTTCTACTGTAACCCCCATGTCCTTTTCTGTAGAGCTGTTGCTTAGCCAGTCAGTCCCCAGCCTGTACCAATGTATAGGACTGTTGCATCCTAAGTACAGGACTTTGCACATATCCTTATTGAACCTCAGGAGATTTTTTTTTTGATCTACTCCTTCAATTTGTATAGGTCTCTGAGTTCTAGCCTTACCCTCCAGTGTATCTACTACTCCCTGCAGTTTGGTGTCTGAAACCTGCAAAGGGTGAACTCCATTCCATTTTTCATGTAATTGATGAAGAGGTTAAAAAAAAAAAAACAGCCACAGGACCAATTCCTGGGGCACTCCACTTGATTTCAGCTGCCAACTACACTTCAAACCATTGACTACTACCCTCTAAGCATAATGATTCAGGCAGTTTTCTGTGCACCTTAACATCTTGTCCTACAAGTGCTTAAAAATGGATTGCTTGAGGACCTGCTTCATGATGTTTACAAGGTTGAAGTGAGGCTGACCAGTCTGTAGCTCACTGGATTCTCTTCCTTCCCTTTCTTAAAGATGATATTTTCCCTTTTCCATTTATCCTGGACCTCTCCTGACTACTACAAGTTTTCAAAGATAATGACCAGTGGCTCTGCAATCATATTAGACAACTCCCTCAGCACCCTCAGGTGCATCACATTTAGTCCCTTGCTATACGCATGGTAGAGAAACAAACTTCTAGATACATATGGCTGTTTGAAAGAAGGAAGGGAGAGAAGGAGGAAGTGGGTAGTGATACTTCCACTAATGGTATGGGTGTCCAGCTGTGCAAGAGCTGAGGAATCACAGTAGCTCTTCACATTAGAAGCACATCACCCATCAAAGCATATCACTCCCTGCCCATAGTCCATCACAACTGGCAAATATCCCAGCATGTATCAGGACTCATAGTAGAGTTGGTATCTTTTAACAGACCAACAAGATTTTTGCAAAAAAAATATCTGAAAGCCTACAAAACCGTAGACAGTGCGCCTCCCAAAAACTTGACTGGCATCAGGAGCCCTCTTGTACCACGCATTCAGGACCTTCACCTTGACTTATCACTGATGCCAACCATAGCTGTGATCATGAACTATCATATTTATTGCAATCTGTTCATAAATAACCTGGTTTCAACGGCTCCAGAAAATGGCAAGAGCGGTGTGTGTTTACACATACCTTTGAAAAATTCAGGTCAAATACAGGGTTTGTGACCCCAGAACAGCAAAGTTGGAAGCAAGTCACAGAAAAGTCACCTTGAGTAGGTGAGGGGTGGAAAACAATGCCCTGCAAGATGTTGCTGGAATGATCAACTCCCTCTTACACTTTGCTGGGGAGGACAAGTGTAACTTGAAATGCTTCTCTATGAAGTGCTTTGAATTTTTTTGACGTGAATCAAATCTGTTTGTAGCACTATAATCCTTTTTGTCGATTTTCTCACTCTTTACTTTGTTTTATGCCTTTGAAGGAACTACAAGCATTACATTTATCTATATCTATAAACTTGCCTTGACTAGATCTGACAACATAATATTAGGCAAAAACAAAAACAGCAACCACCACCAGTTGTCTACCCTTTTGCACTACACTCAATGCACTGACTTTTACCTAGGGATTTCCTGAAGAATAAATGTCTTGACATATCTTAGGGCAGGCTGCAGACTTTCCGTTAAGAATGTACACAGAGCTGACACAGTTTGGTCACCAGCTCAATTGCTTCATATTCGCTATCTCTTCTATTTGTCAAACAGACCTTGTGCTCTCTAGATTAAGATGAAACTATTTCTTCCAATTTATGTTTTTGAGCAGAAAATAGCTAGCATTTGGTAACCAACCAGTAAATCTCCAAAATGTAAATCCATCACCTTCATAATTGAAAACTAGTAACCACTAATTTACTGTGAGTCGCACTGAGCCAGCTGTGACCTATGGGCCTGCTGAGCTTCTGCTACAATGATAAATTATTTGCCTGGAAATGACATTTTTCTGCAAACTGTGGCACAGATCCAGTTTTGGAATTTCTAGAGGTTTTTCTGACCAGTTTAAAAATATAGACAAGCTGTAACAGCAAGCCTAGAGCTCTTGTGATTTTAAGAGGAAAATCAGTAACAGAGTGCTGGGGAGACAAACAAATGCTAGCTGCAAAGGGTAAGCAACTAGAGGAGGGGCAGGCAATTATTTAGGCCCGTGGGCCACATAGGCAGTTTTGGGGAGCGACCATAGGGTGGTCAGCACAATAGCCCAAAGCCTGCATGCCCTGCAGTTCCTCCACACCATCTGTGCTCAGCAGCAACAGAGCACACAGCCCTGGCCTTAGCACATCTTGCACCTGATCTGGACATTCCCTAGCCAGAGCAGACTAGCTCTGGACCAGTTGGGACCTAGGTACACAGCCCTGACCGCAATCCATCCTATGCCTGCTCTGAACTACCCTTGCATACTGAGCAGTGATGGGAGTGGCTGCAGACAGACAGAAGCTGCTGCTAGGCATGGGGGGAAAGTGGCCACCTTCCCCTCGCTGCTGCTGGGCCCTTCTTGCTGTGGCCATCCATGCTCGGGCTGCCGCACTGGGCTGCTGCCACCTGGGATGCTGAGAACTGGAGTCCAGCCATGGAGCTGCCCCAGTCCCACCGTGTGCCTGGAGGTAGTAGGATTCATGATGGGCTGGATGGTGCCTGGGCCATTCAGGACCAGGGGACCCACTGTGGGCTGGGCAAAGTCCCTCCTGGGGACTGGATCTGGCCAGCGGGCCATATTTTGTCCACCCCTGAGCTAAAAGTTAGAAGAACTAGATGACCCCCTGAGGTCCCTTCCAACCCTAACTTTCTATGAGTCTATCATTCTAAGTTGAGAGTGCCTCTTCCTATGTTGGTAACACAATATTAGTACAATAGGACAGAGAACAGTTGCAAGTCATCTGACTGGAGGCAGGCAAAGCTGGAATGGCATATAAGCCAGGGTTTGAGCTGGGCTAGGCAGTCTGGCCCTGTAATACATAGGGGACAGAGCTCTGCAACAAGTTGGTTGTGGGTGAGCTACTGCCTGGGGACAAGAAGTAAGGTGCTGTGGGCTGGAAGGAGTTGGGACCCAGGATAAGTACAGGTTTTGTTGAACAGGTGGTGCGCTGAGAGTCTTAGTTATAGCTAGTGAGTTTGTTCTTTTGTTACAGTTATACTAGTGGTTTGGGTAGAACTAGAAAATGGTGAGAGGAGGTCCCAATGCTGCCCAAGGGGCACATGGCTGTCTGGAGCCCTGCCAGGCACCCTCTTTTACACCCTCTTGGTCGGTCATGTCTTGATGGACATTCAAACCCCATGGGTTCCTGGACCCTTCATGAGTACTATTCTGCAATGGGTGCTGCAGGGGAACCCTAGCCTTATGGGCTATGCATGGCTCCAACCATGCCTGTACCATGTCCCAAGCCTCTCAGGTGGAATAGACGTTGTTCTGTCTGGACCTTGTTATAATTCAGCCCCCTTGTCCTCTCTGGACCCTGCATGGCCTTGTCTTGCTCTGCCCCGTTCTCCGGGGCTTGTCCACAAAAATGCTGCCCCCTTCTTCCAGGCTCATCACACCCGCACTGGGGCTTCTGAGCAACACCCCCTTTGTGGGGCTTCTCAACTGCCTCTCTGGGGCTGGGGTCAGTGCACCCCAAATGCTGCTCCCTTGCTGGTGCTGGGGTCCCTTATGAGGCCTCCTCCAACCCCTAAAAGCCTCATCCAAACCACCAGTATTTAACCAGTAACACAACACAAGCCCCTGGGCTATAACATAAACAAGCCACCCGGCTGTAACTATGTTCAAGCCTACCAGGGATACTTCATCCCACAGCAGTATCAGACACTGGTCCTACATTCAAGCTTCTCTGCTCTTCCATGAGAGAGCTCCTTCCTCCTTGGCTGCTGGCAGGAAACTGCCCTCTAGCCTCAGCCCGTAGGGTTTATAAGGGAGCCATGCCCTGCCCTTTTCAGTCAGCTCACCACTGGCAGGTGTGGGCATTAACTACTCTGGTCACCTGGGTGATCAACAGGTGGGCTCCTTACCCACTGCTAGGGCTCCTTCCCTAGCAGTTTTTTCCTTCTTAGGAGCAGGGCACTTAGGTGCTCTGCGACACCTCCCCTGCATCTAAGCACTTTGTGATCTGGTCATAAAAAGAGACCAGGTTAGTCAGGCAGGATCTGCCCCTTAATATTGTGTTACCCGCTGGTCCCCTGAAAATGTGATCCTTTATGATTTTTTCTAAGGTCTTGATGAGAGTAGAGGTAAGGCTAATTGGCTTATAATTACCCAGGTCCTCCTTCCTCCCCTTCTTGAAAATAGGGACCATGTTGGCCCTTTTCCAGTTCTCTGGGACCTGTCCCAAGTGCCATGAGTGCTCAAACAGTTGCACCAGTGGTTCTGCTATGTCATTGGCCAATTCCTTTAGTCTCTTTGGGTGAAGATCATTGTGGCTTGTGAACTTAAATATGTCCAACTATTCCCAAGTGCCCCTTCACTAGGTCAGTGCTAACTGTTAGTGAATTGGTATTACTGTCACTCAAGACTAGAGGCTGATTGGGAGGTGCATTTGTATCCATATCCAGTAAAACAGAAGCAAAAAAACTTATTTAAGAACTCTGCTTTTTCCATCCTGTCAGTTAACAGTTGTCCTAGTCCATTCTGTAGTGACCATAGGTTACCCTGCACCTTCTTACTGCTCCCTATGTACTTAAAGAAGGACTTTTTGTTATCCTTAATCTTTGTTGTCAACTTGAGTTCTGTATCTGCTTTGGCCTTTTTCACTGCTTCCCTGCAGGTGTGAGCCAAGAAGGTACAGGTCATATACGCATTTAACTTATGCAAATTCAACTATACGTAGGGTGGGAGGGGGGCGGGGCTTGAGTTTGCACGTGGCTCTGTTGCTTACCTGGAGGCCCATTGTGGCGGTGATGGCCACTGCCTCCAAAACCTCCCGCTGTCACCCTGGAGCCATGCCCAGAGCTGTGTGGCTGGACGCCAGGTGGCAGAGGCAGCGTGGTGCTGGCCGGGTGGCATGAAGCCATCCCCACCACCACCCCGTGCTACGCTGCTGCCGCTGGCCTCACAGCTTTAAGCATGGCTCTGCGGCAGTGGCAGGAGGTTTTGGAGGCAGAGGCAGTCACCGCTGGCACAGTAATTTTGACTATATGTGATTTTCATCTTACACACTGACTTTAGAACCTAACCCCCATGTAAGATGAGACTCCACTGTATACTCCTCTTTGGTGGCTGCCCCTGCTTCACAGTCTGAAGGCCTCTTTTTCCTCTGAAGGCTCTCCTGGATTTCCCTGATCAGCCAAGAAGCTTTTTGGGTCTTTTGCCTCCCTTTGTGTGTATTGGGATGGTGTCCCTCTGTGCCTGTAGGATCAGTGTCTTGAGGGACTCCCATCCTTTTTGGACTCCCATTTCACAGATGTGATTGCCCCTCAGTCCCACCTTAACCAATCTCATGAGCTCATTGAAGCTGGCCTTCCAAAAGTCTAGCACTAATGCCCTACTATTTGTCTTTCCCACCTTATGCCAGATAATGACTCCTATCAACTGGTGGTCACTATCTCCTAGGTTACTTTGTACCTATAGCTCCCCCACAAAGTCCTCCCCTGAGGCCAGCACCAAGTCAAGTAAGGCATCTTCCCTAGCGGTATTGCATACCTCTTGTGTTAGATGCAGGTCCTGTATGCAGGTTAAGAACCTATGTGAATGGGCAGGCCTGGCCAACTGCTCCTCCCAGCAGATGTCTGTGTAATTTAGGTCACCCATGACAACTAGGTCTTTTGAGTGTACTGCCTTTGAGAGTTGTTTTGAGAATTATAGGTCTAACTCTTCCCCCTGATGTGGGGGTCTGTAGTAGATCCCCACTACCAAGTCCCTTTCACCCCTACCCCCTATTAATCTGACCCATAGGACTTCACTTTGCCTGTCTTCTGTCACCATCTTTATTACAGAGGATGTATAATGTTCCCTAACATATAGAGCTATGCCCCTCCCCCTGCCCTTTTTCTCCCAGTCTATCCTGCCTGTATAGCCTATAGCCTTCAATGCCCACTGCCCAGTCATGGGTAGGGTCCCACCAGGGTTCTGTTAGACCAACCAGGTTGAGATCTTTGCAAGCAGGAGTGCAAGTTCCTCCTGCTTGTTTCCCATACTTCTAGCATTAGTAAAGAGATACCTAAGCCCCACAATAGGTGCCCTTAGTATTCCCCTATTCTGATTCTTAGTGGGCCCCTTAGTATTTACTTTATCATTTTCACCATGCGGTTCATGGCTTGTCCTTTCCAATCTCGTCCTAAACCTGGCATCCCTATCCCCTGACAAAACTTGTTTAAAGCTCTACATGGGAGGTCTGCCAACCTGTAAGAGAACAGATTCTTATGTTTTGGAGAGAGATGTAGGCCATCCCATCCCAGCAAGGTCTTATGCTGGATGTAAGGATCATGGTATAGAAAGCTGAAGCCTGCACGGTGGCACCAGCTCTGAAGCCGTAAGTTGACCTCCTCAATGCAGTTCCCATTGTGCTGGCAGCGGCCACTGACCGGGAGGACCAATGAGAAGACTACTTGTGCCCCCGAGCTTCTAAGCCTTTCTTCCAGAGCCATGTAGTCAGTCATGACCCATCCTGGACTATTCCAGCCTGTATCATTCATTCAAACATGGATGAGGACCATGAGGTAGTAGTCAGTGGGACTGATTAGGTCTCAAAGCCTCACTGTAATGTCCTGAATCCTAACTCCAGGCAGGCAGCATACCTCCTATACTGTAGAATCTGGGCAGGAGATGGCTTCCTCCATTCCTCTCTGGAGGGAGTCGCCCACCATGATGACTTGATGTCTTCTCCCCTGGCTGTCCAGTTGCCTCTCAGCCTGTCTGGTGGTAGCTGTGGATGTTGCTTCCATTACTGTACTCTCTCCCACTGATGCTAGGACATCATACCTGTTTCCCAGCTCCCTGGGGGAGTTGTAACTGTAGTGTGACATCTACATCTCCAACATCTAGATCTGGAGGTGACTATTCCATCCTTCTGCATCGACCGCCACCTGTGATGTCTTCCCCCCAGGTGTATGGTCCTGCAGAGAATGGAGAAAGAACCCGTCAATGTCTTCCTCAACTGCCCTGATCCCCCACAGCCTGATGACCTCCATTGAATAAGTTGAACCTTATTTCCCAGACACTTCCTCTTCAGCTGACTCTGGCTGACAACTCTCATGGTAGGGAGTGGGTATGTGGTTAATTTGACTTTGAGGGTTCTGGCCACCTGTGTCTGCTACAATGCTCTGTTGAGAAGGTAGCAGACTGGGGTGGGTAGTTGTACCAGGCAGGTTAAGGCCCTTGTTTCTAAGGCTATGGCATGACATGGCCATACCCAGCCACTGAAGAAAACTGAGCTAGGCCTAGGATCCCTAAATAAGGCCTATGGAGAATTAAATGTCTCAGCACAAGGTCCAAAACAACCAGCACACCAAATGAGACCTTTCTCTTCAAGTCAACTTGCTCATTCTGTAATCTCTTAGAGCCAGCCAATGGGAAGTGGTAAATCCCACTCCCTCTTTAGGGGTGGAAGGATGCACATACATCCATTTGATATCCATGCTTGGAAAACTTTTTCCTGGAGGGAGGTAGCTGAAACCTTTCCTTCAAAATCAAAACTAAATTGGAATCACTCTTTTCTTTTTGAATATGTTTGGATGAGATAGTATTAGTATAAATGTTGTTCTTCCCCTCTGATGCACTTAATTATCCCTAGATCTTGGAAACTGTGACAGACTATGGGGTTTACTGTAATATTTATGTGTTAATGGTGTTTGTGTGACTCAGTTTACCTATTATTACACAGGGAAAGAAGGATTACTAGAGTCCCTATTACATGCCTTGTCTGCCTAACTGTGCGACAAGACCAGATGGATTTTTAGCATCCATGGAGTTTTGAATAGCTTGGTTGACATATCAACAAGATGAGATAGCCCACACCCAGGAAGCTTGGGATGGGGTGAGAAACTGAGTGAGATTAACATAATAATGGAGAGTGGAGTATGAACAGAGAGAGTGTTAGCTCCTATCCAAGGAAGTCCAGAGTCAGAGACAAAGAGAACACCCAGAGACTTCAGAGCAATCTTTGTGGGTGCTCTGGGCAGCGTGGTTTGGCTTGGAAAACAGGAATTGCTTAACCCATTGGTGAAGGACAGAGAACTGCTGACTGGGTGTCATTTGCCCCAATAAATACCTTTGCTGAAGAGACTGCTTTTCTGCTTGAAACTTTGGGCTGTCCTGGGTCTTCTCAAGCAGATGAAAGTCCACCTCAGAAGAAGAAGGACTGGATGCTAGCTCCTTGAATCAGGGCATAGAGAACCAGGGAAATGTAAGAGACCAAAGTATATCAGGAAGAAGCTCCCCGCCCCTTCTCTAGAAGCCCTGCCTGGGCTTGTTTTGAGACACGCTTTCAGAGATCAGATAAGGTTATAGTGGTCCCAAGAAAGCACCCCCTGGAGAGCACTCCATGCCAGAAGCCTTACCAGTGATTACAGCACTTGTCCAGGATGTGGAAGTCCCTTTTAAAAGTCTCTCCTCTGTTTGAGGGTGCTCAAGCCTCCCTATCTCATGACTTGGGAAAGCATTCTAACAACCATGTGATAGGTTCTTCTGGGGCAGGGTGCGAAGCAGAAACTTTCAGTCTCTTTTGTTGAACTGTGTTCCATCCTAGAGAAGAATTCAAGATTTATTGGGCTAGAAAGGATGACTAAAACAAGCATACCTCTGTAGCCTAGTGGCTAAGGTTGAGGAGTAAAAAAATCTGGGTTTTGGTTCTTTTCTGGAAAGCCTGTTTAATATGCTCAGCTCTGAGAGTGACAGGCCCATGAGACAATACGTAACTGGAAAATAACATTTAATTAGGCTTTACTTCTATGTTTTTCCTATGAATTTGATATTACTTAGGGTTTAAATATGTTACATTCACAAAGAATATGTTATGTATAGTGAAATAATCCATGGATTTGTGTCTCTAATGAATCACTTTCCAACTAACACACTGCTAATTTTTCAGAGCAGTCATATCTAAGACACATTTCATTAAACAAAGGAATTTGTTTCATTAATATTCACATTCACAACAATTCTGACAAGATCAAAGAAATGTAATAATTAGCACAGTGTCATTAGTCATTCCTCTGCCTGAAATCTCTCACATTAAACTTGCATTTTTCCTTAGGTCCACGAAACCCAAATTTATCTCCCTTTGTTATTTGGAGTTTTAATGAAAAAGTGATTTTACTAAAGAAGGGTCATTTTCTGTCAAAAATTAATTCAGTTTTGCTTTCTCTCCCAGCTATCTAACCATTCAGGGCTTGGGATTTTAATAAAACCAGAAACCCCAAATTCTCAGTCACACCTGGGCAACCCAGTTAAAATCCTGAATAAGGGATAATTTGCTATTAGAACTGTGTGACTCAATGTGATTTTGTTGTAGTTCTTGTTATGTTCAGAAGTATATCATTTGTATTTACCTGTATAAAGAGTTTCTCTTGCCTCCCTACAGAGATCAGTAGTTCAATATGGTATCTAATCTTGCAAAATGATGTCAGTTCATTTGTACCAGTGCAATACCAGGAGGATAATATGTCTCAGCTATGCATGTATACCTACTGTTCACATATACAAGAAGAACATTTGATTTAAAAGATTCTAACAATTCCCCAAATAATTCAGCACATTCTAACTTCAGCTGGCTGATCAGGACACTGGAACTACTCCTTTTCTGGGAGCAGGCTTCTCTCGATCTCCTATTAGCCACTCTGACAAATGTGGTGTCTCACTCCTGCCCTCAGGCTCCATATATTGATTTTTGCCTGTGTCTTAGGGTGTGTCTACATGAGACACATTAATGCATATTAGCCTAATGTAATGTGCATGAAGAGCACACATCTACGTGTGTGCACTTAATATGTATTAAATGGCAAATTTAGGCTAATTGTGCCTAAATTTGATACCTGCAAATGTAGGTATCAAACTGAGGTGTGATTAGTTAAGGTACATTAATGCACACTTAGATGTGACCTGGCACTAATTTTCATGTCAGGTCTGCCCAGCCACTAGGGGGCCAGCCTGGGCCCAGCCCCAAGGCTATTGGCTGGCCAACTCTCCTGACCCAGACTGAGCTGCTCTATGGCAGTCCCTAGATGTTGGGTGCTCCAACATCCACATTTCTGAGGCCATGTTGGCTGGGATGCATGAGAGAGACCTCTCCCAAATGGCATGGCAGTGCCATGTAAACATCAAGGTTTTGCGGGCACAGTGGATGGCCATGACCAATCCCAACCATTGGTCAGATTGTTCCCACAAGACCATGCCCTTCATGTGGCAGTATTTTAGTGCCCCAGGACCCAGGCCACAACCCTGCAGATTATACCAGCAGGGGCAGCCTGGCCAAGCCCTGCCCTACTTTGTTCCCCCTGGTGGTGCCAACTCACCAAAGGAAGGGCCCTCAGGTGTTCAATGTCCTTCCTGGCTGCTGCACCCACTTGCCATTTGGGGAGCCCTGGCCAGCAGCTGCCACAAAAGATCCACAACCACAGCCCCCACAATGAGGAGAAGCTAGCCAGGACACTGTCGGCCATCACCAGCATTAGTCTCTCCCTGGGGAGGGTCTTGGCTAGGCACCAGCCCACTGCCCACTGCAGGCCACAGACACTGGGTGCAGCTGGTTGCTGTTACCAACAGGAGGGCCCATGCCAAGATGCCAGCCTCGCCAGCCCCAGACATGAGGTAAGTCCTGCACTGGGAGGACCTGGGCTCCACTGGTGCCAGTTTTCCCCACCCCACAGCATGCTGAGAGGCAGGAACAGTTCAGAATTTTATTCAGCAGCCCATGTCCTTGCAGCTGGGTGCACGTGGGCCTCTCGCATGCCAAGGAAGGCATTGATGCCAGTGCTAATGTCCTCTTTGGCAGTGGGGGGCAAGGACATGTAGGGCTGCCACAGGTAGCCTTCCAAGTGGCGGCAGATGTTGAGAGGCAGCCTGGGCTTGACCCCCATGCCCTTGTAGCTCAGGTGCCAAACCAAGAGTGCAGGTGTACCCAGGGCACCAGAAGGATCATCAGAAGCAGGGTGTAGTGGTTCAAGCACCCCTCCACCTACACAAACAGCTCATCATGCACCACCCAGGGCACATACAGCAGGGGCATGCTCAGGGTGCAATAGGGGCATAGGGGTGGGGCTGGCCCTGGGTCATCTTTTTGTGTGAGAGGGGGTGGGGGAGGCTGAAAAAACTGACATATTTTAAAATCATACTGTACCCCAATTACCTAGAATCAGAACTGACAAACTGTAGCCTATTGTTACAGACTTATTTCTTTCCAAATGCAAATATGACTCAACAGATATTTTTGACTTGTGGTCTGACCTGTGGTCTGGTGAGGCAGTCTAGAAAAATAGCTAATGGTAACCAAGGCTATTATTCTTTCTTCCAGGGGACATTGGGTAATGCCACAAGTAGGGTTTGGTGGTGTTGTTGCTATTTAATATCTTGCCACATGCTGGACCAGGATCCTGACATTCAACATGTTTGGTCTTCATGTTCCTTATGCATCCTTCCCAAGACGTCTTGTAACTATTGTACAGTTTAAAGATTACCAAAGCATATCAGATCTTCAGTTTCTGACAATTGCTCTCTCATTGCATTATATTCTTGACAAGGGATTTCTGAAAGTAAATTAGCTGGCCATTTTTTGACTGCAGGATGGCAATTTGGACTTTTAACTGTTTCCCTGCTACTCAAACATAGGATCATAGAAAAGTAGGGGTGGGAGCAGGTTCTTGAGGTAATCTAGTTCAGCACCATACCTAAAGTAGAATCATTCCTATTCAAACCAACCGATACAAATCTTTGTCAAACCAATTGGCAAGACTATCCAATCAACCTTTTCATATAGCATAATGCTCTAACCTGCCACAGTGGTCAGTGTCCTGTTGCTGCAAGGACTGTTAAAATACTTTCAAGAGATCCAAAGAAGATTTTCTATAGAGAAAAGCTAAAACCTCTGCAGTCCATACTAATCTGATCATGAGGTAAAATTCCTTCCTGACCCTAAATGAGGTGATTTGTGTGACCTTGACTGGAGGAGCAAGACCCTGTAGCCAGGAACTTCCATGTTTTATTTTCAAGAAGGAGAATTGGCATGCTCAACTCAATATCCTCAGCCTTGGCTTCAACCAACATTTGGTGCTTCTGAGGAAGATGACCCTCCCCCAACCCCCATCTCTGATACATATAGCAATATGAAGGGGGAAAATTCCTTTCCCATATGACAACCAACAAAGCCTAAAAGGATAGGAAATACCAACAGTAGCATAGCTACTCCTAGATCACCGCTCATTAATACTAATCCAACCCCTTTTTTTTAACGTTTCCAGTGATGGAGATTCCACACCTTTTCTGGGCAGTCTATTTCCTTCAGCCCCTACTCACATGGCTTGCCTTCCAAGTCTTTTATCATTTTTGTTGCCTGCCTCTGAACCCTCTCTGACTTGTCCATTTTCTTTTTAAATTATGGAGTCCCGAACTGCACACAATAAACGAGACCTAACCAGCACTGAATAAAGACACACTATCACCTCCTGTGTCTTGCACCTAAAGTTCCCTATTGATGTAGTCCAAAATTACCTTCACCTTTGAATCTGTAGTTTGATGCAGCTGCACAAAATTGAGTCTGTTATCCACTGAGACTCCAAGATCATTCTCAGTGCTGCCATCCAGCCAAGTATTACCTATTGTGCATTTGTACTTTTGATTAGTCTTCCCAAAATGTAGTACTTGCAATTTCAGCATTGGTCTTCATCCTGTTAGCTCCAGCCCAGCATTCTAATCTGTCAAAATCCATCTGAATTGCACACCTGTCCTCCAGTGTATTTACTATCATCCCCAGTTTTGAGTCATCTGAAAATTTCCTCAAGAAACTTTTTATTCCATCATCCAAATCATTAAAAAAACACATTGAACAATACTGGTGAAGGACAGATCCTGTGGGACTTTCGTCAAAACCTCTTGCCCTTCAGGCATAGATACTTTGCTTGTGGCTATTGAGCCAGTTGTCTAAACACTTTGCAGTACTTTAGTCTAGCACACATTTCTCCAGTTCTTTAATGAGAAGGTCAACATCCTCTACCAGAATGACTGAGACTTGGAAAAAAATACTAGTAACGGACTTAAGGCCAATAAGTTATCAATATTCTTTTTTAAAAGTTAAGCAAACATGCATATGCGTGTGCATATGTGCGTGTGAACATGCACTTTTTTGCTTTAGTACAGATCAACATGTTTTTTTTTAAGCAGGCCCTAAACAGAAGTCTTTGAAGGGTAAGTTAGGTAAGAGTTGTTAAATTTTATCCTGCTAAGGCAGCTTCAGTTATGATTACAGCTGGCAGAGCTTCTCAAATTTTGAGTCACGCAATTTGGAAATAAGGGAATAATACAGAAAAATGTTTTCTCAAAACACTTGTGATTTATGACAAATTATGGTGCTAAATGAGAGTTTTCTATATGTTTTCTATTCTTTGTTCTGGCCTGCTCTAGTTCTGATGTAGTTTTAGGAGATGGATATTAGACCATTGCTTTCTGTACTCTAACTCTCATTTTCAGTCATTGGCCATAAGAAACAGCTGAATTCGTCACAGCATCTATTTTCACCTATTTAATTGCAGTCCGGCCATTTGAACTACTTTGAAAGCTTCTTTAAAGCTTAGATTACATCCTTCTTCAGATTTCACATAAGATAAAGTATCATTCACAGAAACTTTGATTCTATTCCAATCTGTGGAATCCCACACATTTTTCTAAGGTGTTTCTGACGCCAAATGGGAGGCCATGAAAGCAGTATCTTTCAAACAATGTTATAGTAAATTGTCAGCTTGGCACTTTTAGGTAGCTGGTTGGGAATTTTTTGTCAAAACGTTTTTCATTTGCAAAATGCTGACTTGTTCAAGGTGAAACTTTTTGTGGGAACATATCTGTTTCAATAAAACTTTTTATCAGGGAGTCTTTTTCCAGGTCTATGAAATAATTCCTAGACAAAACCAGAGACAGATAACTGCTTTTGTGATTACTGCACTTATATAGGTTCAGTAATGCAATGCATCTGACCTGGAGTAGGTACTGGAATCCATACCACCTACCTCCAAGGTGACTGTCCTAATGTCTGGTTGATTAGTTATTCTGGGGTTAATCTCCTTTACTCCTTCATTTTGAACTTTGATCTCACTCAGCTGTAGGGTTGGCTACTTTGAGCTTCCTTCTCCACTTGTTCCAGTCAAGGGTGTCTTCTGCTCCTTTTCCAATTTGTTCATGCCTTTCATCTTGACTTTGATCTTCCTTTTCCCCTCCTTTTCCCTTTAAAATTAATCTTCATCACTATATTTCCTTGTTAACTGTGGACCTTAAAAAACTCAATCAAGCCTTCCTGACTTTCTCAACAATGAGACAGATATGACAGCATTCTCAATTAAACACACGCTGCCCATCCCCTTCACAGCCTCATCTCAGTTCACCCAAGTGCTCTATGACAGGACTCAACCAGAGGGCTTCGCCATCTTCCTACAGTCAGTCCTCTCATTGCATGCTGTACTTGTAAATCTCTGTGGTCCCAATCACCTACTACACCTTGCTGGAAAAAGTGATCTAAGAAGTATCCTGGCTTTTCTCAGAGCAGAGGGGGATGGGCAACGTGGTGTCTCACCACATTGGCAGGACTTCTGGTGACCATTAGCTCCTCTCAAATGTAGCTTCTTTGGCTCAACTTTTGAGTTCAGCACATTCTGGGCCTGAGGTCTTTGGGCCTTCAGACCCTCTCTTTCAGTCCCAAAACCACTTCTGTGATTCTTCCCCTCTTCTAAAGCCTTGGGTTTAGCAAACATACTCTTAGGCCACAGCAGCAAGTCTGCTGTGACCCAGGCATCCCATTCAAGTTCCTGCTTTAGCGTTTTTGTGCCTGCACCTACAACCTACTCCTCCAAGGGGAGGCTAACACACACGATGTTATGCAGCCTCCTCATCTCCCCTTCTAGCCACTCCTGGTCCATCAGGTGTTCACGGAACAGAAAATTCAAACCTGCCTTGGAGTAAATGGGCACAGCTCATAATCCAAAAGTTTCAGCCCTTGGGCCAACTAGTTAAACCAAAAAATCCCAAATGAAACTTATTCCCCCTCCACGGCTAATTACTTCATCCATCCTAGCCTTCCCTCCATCCGGTAAAGGCAATCCATCCTTTCCCCCTTTCTAGTCACCTGATCCATTCCACTCCACCTGGCAGGAGCCTCTTGTTGTCTCTGCAGTGTCCATTCTAGTGGAGAGGGCTTTATTTTCCCTGTCTCCCCTTAAGCTCCTTTTTAGTCTTCAGACTTCTGATGACACAAAAAGCTTGAGTCTTAAAGGGGTCATGCTGGCTTTCTGGGCTTTTCCATCCCTTCTCCATAACAGGGGTTTGACTCCCTGTTGCATGCCCTTTCATCTTTCCTTCTCATTGTTCAAGTTTCTGCCACATATAGTAACAGTGGGTTGTCCACCACTGGGTAGATCTTTATCTTGAAATTCTCAGCCATCTCTTTAAAACAATACATGCTGAAAACTTCTTCCCGTCTCATCCTAACCTGCTATTTAACTTCTGCTTAACATTCACCTTCATAATTTAACTTTGATCCCAAATACTCAAATATTCATGCCAAGTTTAGGGTGTTCTCCTTTCTGTCCTTCACAATTAGCTTTCCCACCAACCTGCAATTCACCTTTATTTTTATTTTTCCAGCACTTTTAGGCCACCTTTGTCTAAATGTTTCTGGCAATCTGTACACCTCTGTTGCAGCTCATCTTCACCAGATGCAGATGATCTTATTATAATGGCAAATAAAAGCTCTCAGGGTAAGTCTCAACATGCATGTAGTGCCAAGCTGAGCAAGGAGGAAAGCAGGCATTAGGATGCAAATCTGTCATCAGCATTTCCCTAATAGTTGGCTCTAACCCAGCCACATGCTGATCATGTTGATACTAAGTGGCTCCCCGCTCAGCCTTCTACTGTTTCGGATCCCATTGTCAGGCACTCCTTTCCTCAGGTGCTGTGTAGAGAGCCTAGGCACCTAGTTTTGGATTCTGCCAGGGACCAGGATCCTAAAAAGTAAGCATTACAGAATTTACCTACTAAATTTAGTGCTAATTCTATCCATCTAACAGTTGGGGAGTCTACTTAAGCCACCTACCTGTAGGGCTTTTGGTTGTGTTAGGCCATAGTTATGACACGCTATAGTAAGTCAAAGTGCCAAAAAGCAGTATGGGAGAAAGAGACCTTATGACTGCTGGATGACCCAGTAAGAAAGAAAAAAAAGTATCTATAGTAATGAGACACTGATCTGACTGGGAATATGAAAACAGCAGTTAAAAAACTCAAGAACAAATGTGAAAACAAGAACTTACTAATAAGAGAGAGATAACAAGTGCAGGTGTGTAAACTTGGCAAATGATACAAGTAGAGATGAACATCTGAACAAAGAGAGAGATAAGAGCTGGCATGAGACAGGGAGCATGCAAGTATAAATATAGGTGTCGTGATGTGTCCCTCAAAGAGACCTTGGGGAGTGTGAATAACATATGGTGTCTCTACTTGTCAAGGACAAGTTTCACTAAGTTGGTCTGCCTGTTAATCAGACCTACTGGTGTACTGTCTGATGACAAAAAATAACATTTTGAGCTTTTGTCACTGAGCACATATCCAAGTTGTGTTTTTTTGTGTTGCTTTCAGATTCTGGAACATGGCTTGCTAGCATCAGCCTTCCAGAGGACTGTAGCAGGACCAGGCTCCAGGGGAAGCCATGACACACCCTGATGACTGTGTGGCTCTTGCCCCACTCTGGCTCCTTGGGATAACTGACCTCTGCTTCTCACCTGCCATACTTTGATGACTATTTTTTAGTGTAGAAAAGATACTGCCCCAGAGCAAGCCCAAGCCTGCTTTGGCCAGTGTGTCATTTCCCTGGAATCCCAGCTGACCAACCCCCAGTCCCGTCCTTCTAGCCCTAAGTGGGGGTCCCAGTCCCTGTCAGTTCCTCAGGGCACAGACTACCTTAAGGGGTATTTGTGGCCCTCTTTTATCCCTACAGCCATGTTGATGCCTCACAGATTTTATTTGAACAACATCTTGGGCCTTCCTGTAGGGGCCTCTGCCCTCTCAATTTCAGCCCACTTGTATTCTGGCTGCTGGCACCCAGACAGGGCCCACTTCTTATATCCTGGCTTTCTTGGCCTTAGGTCCTTCCTTGTGTCAGTCTTTGGGCCCCTGACCCCTATCTCTCACCCTTCCTGGGCCATGGGGTCCCAGACCCAGGCAAAGTTGTTCCCTTTTTCTTGTCAGCTGTTTGGCCTGACTTGGCAAGGCTGTTCATACACGCGTCAGCCTCCTGAGTCTCTGACCCAGGCCAGGTGGCTATGGTTCCACTCAGCTCCCTGTTGGTCCCTGACCTCTACAGGGCTCTATCTGAGATGCCCCTGTGTCCTCCCTGCTGCCCCCCTTTAGCCACAAACCAACTTTAATGCAACACAAATACAAGCAGCCACTTACAACAAAAATCTCCCTCAACTTTTCCTGCGAGGCCCTACTTCCCTTTGGACTCTCATCGCCCAGCTCTCATGGATGGCTAAGGTGTTTGCCAGGCTACCTTCAGCACTGCCCCTTCTGGTTAGGTGACGCTAATCACAGGGGGTTCCCTTTGGGCGTAATGGTCAGCCTGCTGCAGCTTAGTCTACCTGCTTGCAGCCTTTATGTTCAGGCTGACTGGAATCTACCCCAAACAGCCCACTTGTTGCAGTGCAGCTAGCCCCTGCTCGTTAGTCATCTGGTTTTTTTCCTGAAATCGGGGCTGGTTTAATCCTTTAGTGGGTGCTAGACAGACAAACTCATGATCCCCAGGCCTGTTGAAGCCCCCCTTCCCCCTCCAGCACTGCTGCCTGCATGAAGCATGGCTCAGAGCCACTGCTAGGGGGACGGTGTCACCACGGTGAGGCCAGCGAAGGGCAGGGGAAAGGAAGGGCAGTAAATGGTGCCACTCATACTGCCACTCCAGAGGGAAGAACCGGGGTCCCCTGCAGCTCATGGCCCAGGGGAGGAGAAGGGAGGTGGATGGGGCCATTTGTGCAGCTCCCGTGGAGGAAAGAACTGGGACCCTCCACAGCTCAGAGTCCTAGGTATATGCCTAGTTTGCCTATGTGTTAATCTGGCCATGCCTTAAAGTAACACGAGACTCTGGCTCCACATTACAAGGAGGAGTGTGTGTGGCTAGACTTGGAAGGCCTGCAGCAACAATGGGAGCTCTAGCCTGCATTAGTTTTATATGGCCTCCTCTCCACTTTATAGGTATCACACAATTAACTGGTTACTTGTATAACTGTCACAAGACCAGTTACATATGTAAAGTACTTATCACATGAAAAAAACTCCAACCAGCTACAAAGTTAGGTCTCAAATATGTTTACTAATTTCATAGTTGGTTCCTATTGAGCTTTAATTTGCATATGTAGAGGGTTTTCCCTGCATTGTGAAACCACTGGGCCCTGAGAGTTTTGAATTTGAAACTGGAGGACTGGATTGTGACTATGGGAGTAGAAGAGACCACAAGTAGGAGTGTCTGGGTGGCACTCTCATGTTATAGGTGCTCAGAAGCCTTCAGGAGCACTCCCTGAAAGAGGAAGTACTTGAGGGAAAGCACAGCCCCCAGGAGGGGTCAGGGCTAGCCAGGCTAGCAAGATAGCCAGCAAAGTTACCCCGGCCCCAAGGACCACATCCCCCAACAACAAGCAAGATAACATCAAAGTCATGGCAGGAAAGAGACTGGAGGTGAGGCAGGCCTCAGAAAAAGCCAGAAGGCAGGTCAGACCACAGTGGGGGCACCAGGTGCAGGGGTGGCAGATCTGCCCCCCACTCCACCAAAGGTGCTACACATGTCTATTCCTGCTTCTAGTTCTACATTCCTACGTAACTATCATATACTAAAGTCAGGACTGCCAAGTCAGCACTTGGGAATTCACTGAATTGACTGACTTCAAGTCATTAGGTTATTTTAAAGTCACTTTGTTTTCACATTAACATTTGCTGATTATATCTACACAAAGTTCTTCCAGAAATGTTAATACCCTAAGGTACTTAACTCACCCACTAAAATCCCCTCATCAATCATGATTCACCATTTCCCTGCTTTTGCAAAAGCTTGAGCCATCAAATTGAGCATGACATAAGCCCACAAATCAAATAATTGTCCTGACCCTCTAAGTCTTATTCAGATTAACAAACCTAAACAGGATTTTCTCATGGGAGGACTCCTTGCGTGGATGTGGACACTGAGAAACTGGCTCAGCAGGGGTGGATCCAGAAGTGTGCAGCAGCGTGACTGTAGTTTACCAGCATGCCAGCTCAGACCCTGCTGGGAGCTCTGTATGCCCTGTGAGCTATATGAGCTCAACAGCTTGTCTGCTTGGAGTCCTGCTTTCAAGAAGCTCTAGAGCCTGCTGCTATTTGCTCTTCCCTTCCTTCTTTCCTCTGCTGCTGAATTTAGGGAGACAAGTGGCAGCTGCACCAGTGCTCCCTGCTATGTACCACCATCATTCATCCCCTCTTTTTTCCTGCTGCTGGATTCAGGGAGAGGCAGGGGGGAAGAAAGGAAAGGAAAGGTAAAATGCAACAGGCTTTCAAACTGCTGGAAAGTAGACTCTAAACAGACCTATGTGTGCTGACCGACTCATAGAGCTCACAGCACGTGCAAAGCTCCAACAGGAGCTTCACTGAAACAATACTGCCATCCAGGTTCACAGCAAGGGGCTCTGGCCTCATGATCTTTGGCTGCATGGTACATGTGTGATGAATTCTCTTTGCTGTCTGTCACATAATGATAGGGGGCATAGCTGCACTCCAGTCACCATGAGCACTTTTACATGTGATCCAGGGGTGGGGAGCGTGGTGCTTTAGGGTTACTCTGAGAGCTGCTTTAATTAAAGTGCCACAGAGCTTTAGTTCAAATACCACCTCTGCCATTTTGAAGCATGGGGACACTGATACATAAGACAGGAGATGCCTCTGGAGTGTAGTAATTACCACGCTCCAGCAGACCCAATTAATCAAGTCTGCTCCTATGTGCTGTAATTGCAGTGCATCAGAGCAGCCGCCACGCTCATGTACAGGCACCCCATGATCCTGGATTCCCCCCATGTGGCTCAGTGTTCCCTAGTTAAGGCCTCTGTGCAGGTGTACTACCCCACCTTTAAAAATCAGCTGCCAACAAAGAAGGGACATGAATTTATAAATATGCATGCTGTTAGTTCTCAAAACACATACATTTTTTTGATTAACACCATTGCCTTGAATTCTACTGACAAGTATGCTATATTTAAGAGCCTTTAAGTCTCTTTTCAAATCTCATACTTATGGACTTCTGAAAAATCTCCTCCTCTGAGAGCTGTATTTCTTTAAAGGGTTCATTGTTTTATGTCCTCAAAATAAAATCAAATTAAACAATCCTTTTGAGATCACTGTCTTGTTTAACAGCCCTGGCTCATTGTTTCCTTCTACTACCATGTCTTCCTGCATACACCAGTTATTTCTTGTTTTGCACTTAGATTTTAGGACAAGATCTACTTTTTTGTTCTGTATTTGTGTAGTCCATGGCATCGTAGCCCATAACTGGGGTTTCTGGAAATTACTGATTATTAATAAAAAGTTACTGGTTATTATAATTACTACAAATAGTAATTAAGAAAATGGGTTATTTATAATTAGTAGAAAAGGAGCAGCAACAAGTTTATTTCCAAATCTGTATTGCAGTGTCATGCCATAAGGACAGTGTTAATAATTTATATTGGTATGAGAAGGTATGAGTTACCAAATAGCTCCTCATTTTAAAACTTCTAGTTGTATGTTTTGACCTCCTCCATCATGATCATCATTTAGTTTGCCTTGAAAATGTCACAATAAAAGGCTACCATATCTTTTTAACATGATGTTGTTATATATTTTTTCTCCTTCCAAGTCAGGAACTGACATTTCTTTGACATTGCATGTGTGAAGCATGGTCCTAATACCCAGGGAGGGTTTCTAGTGTTTATCAGAGTACAAATAGTACCAGCAGCTTATGCCACAATGCTAATAGCCATTACTTCCTGGACTTTTCACACCTGGAATACTCTCTATGATTTTCAACCTACTGATCAGTGCAAGCTTGAAATCCAACCCCCTCTAACCCTCCAGGTTTACAAAAGGTATTTGTAGAGATTCTTTGGAAAGAACAGTGCCGAAAGGAAACAATTGCCTTCAAGCATTCATTTAGCCCATTCTTGGATGCAGCTCATCTTGCTCCCTGACAGATGCAGCCTGTAGAATTCTTATAGTCTTATGACTGACATTAATTCCTTGTGTGGAAGATGGACTGGCTTTCTGTATGTTACATTGCTGGGCATTGGGAAAACAAGCATGTTCTCCCTCATCTTCAGTCCCTTGCTCACTGACCACCGAGCAGTGGGCAAGTCTTCTTTTTGCTCACTCTCTTTGATGACTAGGAAATGTTCAGAACATTCTAGTCCTTATTTTCATTTCCTTGGATAAGGAGCCAGCCCTAGAGATTCTGTTTAATTATATGGGGGGACTCAGTACTGGGCTTGAAGCCGAAGGCTTCTGGGGCATAGGATCCCACTGCTACAAACAAGTAAAGAGCTGGCTTTAGGGAAAATGGCTCCCTAGGTGAACTTGTATTTTGATGTCACCTCTGCCCTGCCCCACCCCAGGGGTCACTCCATTCTGTCTTGGGTCATCGTGTCTCCTTTCCTCCCCCTGCCGCTTCTCATAGCCCCATTGGGCAGAGGTGGTGCCATGCTCCCCCCACTGCTTCCTGCCCCCATGACCCAAAGACAGGGACAGGCTGCCTGGAACCTGAGCTGTAGAGAGATGTGGCTGAAGGGATGCAGAGGCTGCAGGGCCTTGTGCAGATGCTGCTGGTGGCAGTGGCAGTGGCAGCCCAAGGCAGGTTAGGTGGGGATTCCCAGCATCATCCCCAACTCTGGCCCTTCCCCACCTCTTATTTGCAGCACTCACCACTGCCAGTACCAGCACCTGTACGACCTGCAGCCCTGCAGACATCACTCCATGGTGAGTAGGGACCAGGGACAGAGCCGGGTGGAGAAGGTGGGTTGGATTCAGCGTCTGTGCCCGAGGTCCCACTCCTTGGCCTAGGTGGGTAGGTGGGCAGGGGCTGCACTGAACAGTGTGGTGGCTGGCCTGGAGTTTACAGCATGGCCTGTTCCTGCCATCTGTGTCAGGGCCTCCCACAGGCAGAGGGAGAATGAATAGCACTGGAGTCATCTGGTTGGGGTGAGGGCTTCTGGCTTCATGGTTGGTTCCTTTCCAGCCACCAGCCCACACCAAACTCCTCCTGAACAGCAGCTGGTGGAAGCAGGAAGGGAGAATGAGGTGGGGCAGGGCAGAGCCCCATACCGTGGCACCCTGGGCAGTCGCCCATGTCTCCCATTCCTAAGGTTAGCTCTGAACAGGTACTAGAAAATGTCTGCTCAAGGAATTGGGCAAGCCATAGTATGATATGGTAGGCAGAGCCAGGGAAGCTTAAAAGTATATTGGCTCATTATCAAGTTCTATGAAGTAATGTGTCATCAAGGGTCTTCCATAAGAGCCAGCTATTTTGTGCAGAGACTTATGTGTGGATGACCTTGAAATCAGATGCTGAATGAAGCAGACATGTCAAACTCCTTCTGGTTTATGCAGCAATAAAGCAACCTATGTGTGTCCTGCAAGAGGCATTTATTCTTCTGCAGGGGGTTTGTTGGTTCCTTGGTATTATTTAGATGAGTGGGGAGAGTCTCAGGAAGCTGAAGAGCATATGAAATAAGGATCTGCAGCTCCAAATGTTTTGTTCTGAATTATGATGATGACTGTTTGGGTCTTGTTAGGACTCATGCACTTCATCATATTGTATAAGTTATTCAAACAAAAAAACAGATTATGAGCCCTGAAGAATGGAGTCTCCCAAGGATTAGTACTAACACCAATACTTTTCAGTGTATATACTTCAGACTTCCTGCAAACAACTTCTAAATGATACATGTACAATGATGATGTCACCACTCTAATCCAAGGAATAGACAAAACTGGAAAGGACATGAAATTCATTGCTGACTATCTTCAAAAGTGACACTTTAAACTGAGCATGATTAAATCAGTACCATCACTCTTATACTTGGACAATCATCAAGCCAAGAGCACACTGAATATCAGAGTAGGCAACCACATCCTTCCCTGTAACTATACTTCAGCTTACCTAGGACTGACATTGGATCATTCCCTCATCTATGAACATCAGATTCAGAAGGTCAGCAGTAAAATCTCTGCATGGGTAGCTGCCTAAGATGTTTATCCAACATGACATGGGGTACTAACTTGAAAGTGCTCAGACTTGCAATGGTATATGCCTTAGTAGAATATTGTGCTGCTGTATGGTTCAGAAGTTGTTACACTAAAAACTTCGACATTATATTTAAAAGCGTGCTGAGACTCATAACATGTTGCACAATATATATGCACACAGAAGTACTTCGTGTATTCTTGGGTACTAAACTAAATGATATAAGAAGACAGACTCTGACATCATTACTGGCAATAGAGGCAAGAGATGACAAAAACAACCTGGTCTGCCAAGTTTTAACTGAAGACCCAAAGAGATGGAGGCTTAAAAGTCATAAACCATTTGTACATGAAGCCCACAAGCTCCTGGAACCAAAGAGCTGAACCAAACCTACTGGCAGCAACAGAATGGGCTGGGAAAAGTCAGATGTATTCCTACAGTGTTTTACACCAGCACCAAATGAGTCCCCCATTGGGCATGACCTTGACAGAAAAGCATAGATCAAGCATAGATCAAGCTGAGCAGACAAATCTGGATACAGTGCTTCAAAACAGGGCTTTGTAAGATGAACACCTTAGACAGATCTCTGTGTAAATGTGGTGTCCAAAAAACAGCACAGCATTTAGTCAAAAGCTGCAATCTTCTACAAATGACCAGACAGAGTAGATGGAATCTGCACATTGAGCAACAAGACCAGTGGCTCATAGTTTTGGAAGTTGATATTTGATACTGTATGAAAGAAGATGAGGGATGAATTAGTGGTATGCAAAGTGACTATGCTATCCTCAGACCCATTAGCAGATATATTGGATTGTAAAGTAATTTATAACAATTAGTACTCTCTGGCTATAGACCAACTTTTTCATAAATGACTTAATTAGTGTTTCAAATTGTAACAAACACAGGTCTTAAAATTTAGTGTGTTATACTAAAAACTCTCTCAGAGGATGAAGGAGAGTTTAAAGCAATTTATCCTACATTTATATTATTTCCCAAAGCAAGTAGTTATAAAGAACAAACAGGCACCTGTTTTAAATGTAAGGGCTATATTTAATCACAAATACATAAGTCACTAGTGTTGATCCTTCTCTAGTCTATCCCCTTATTACCTGAATTATCTTATTACCTTTTATTACCTATATCCCCTTGTTACCTTAGCTAGTTTGGCTTATCTTGCACGTCTACTGGGCACAGGTAATGGCTTATTAGTATTTATACACAGTGGATATACCTAGATTACAGTCCAAGAGGTTGAGTATGGTATGTGGTATCTTTAATCTGGTTAGTTTAGTTATTAATGATAGTGTGGTTGTGAAAACTCAGGCTCCAGCCACTGAATACATTTCTGAATAGACTTGTGTACCCTGTGCTGCTTCCGACAGCTTCTGGTACCCCATGTAGCTAATTTAAAACTAGCTTTGTTATGCTGACATGGGTTGTAATCACACCTCTGGATAGCAGTGTGGAAATCCCCAGAGTTACAATCATAACATAGCTGTCTGCATGTGATACAGGTCAGGGTTTCCTCTATCTAATGTTCCATTTCCTTGTGCTAATTTTTTCTTTCTTTCTGGACTTTTAATCTGAAAAAAAAAGGATCTGTGTTATGGTTTAAATCAGTTATGCACTTTAAACTTAGGGCCTGATCTAGTGCCTATGGAAGTCCATTAATTTCAATGGACTTTAGTTCAGGTCCAAGAAAGCTGGTTACAGTCACCTGTTCTTTGGGAGAGAGAGCAATCTGCACATGAATTTCAGTAGTAATCATACTATCATAATGGGTCAAACTAAAGCATTGCATCTATCACTCTTGAGCTTCAGATGGTCTTCAGAAACAGTGGATTCTGTAGATGCAAATGCAAGATCAGAGCTGCAGAGCCACTTGAAGCACAGCCCTGGCTCTCCCCTGCTTACTGCTACTGGACTTCTTCAAAATTCGAAACATTTCAAAACTTTTGAAATGTATTGACTGGCCACATTTCATTTTGAGGCTGTTTTGAAGCCCTTCATTTCACTTTGGTTTCTCTGTTTTGAGCTCAAAATGAGTCAAAACAGCATCCGAATGAAACAGCTGGTGAAGCTTCCACAGCCCCAATAGCCAGATAATTTAAGAAAAAAACAAAAGGCATTTTTCCCACAAGATCTGTAAGGTACTTGTACAGGGAACTGCGGCCACCTTTACATGAGACGCTTGCTGCACAGTAGCTTGTTACTGCTGCGCAGTAGTGTCATCAGTCATGAACCTTGATGGGATGCTACTATGCAGTGGTAATGAGCTACTGTGCAGTAAGCATCACTAGGGAACAGTGCTGGGATGCTACTGTGCAGTAACAACTACAACTGGTTATGCAAATACTAAATGACTTTGCAGTAACAACTGCACAGTGGGCATCTTGTATAGATGCTTCCTGTCTACAGCAAATCATGAACTATATTTTGTTTTGTTAGCACCAAGAATTGTAGCCTTGATATAGATTAGGGCATCAACTTTGTAGCAGAGACATGGTAGCTAGAGGACACACTACATTTTAAGGAACTGTGACAGCACATTAGGGACCATAAACATTGAACTACCTTTTCCTATTGGAAAGATGAGATTTCTACCACTACGAATGCCTCTAGAAATGAACTGGGACAGGAAAAATGACTCCTAGGTCTTTGTCGAAATAGCAGCACATGAGGAAGCAACAGTCAGTTTTAAAAGGTGTGTTTCTCTATTCCAGTACCAGAATCAAGATAGAACTAAAGGAAGGCCAGAGGAGCTACTTGGCCCAGACTCAGACCCAATCCAGGACTCAGTGAAGGCTACTGAGATATGTCCAGGGAATTGTACTCATGGGTAGTTTACATAGATATCTAACTTTCTTTTACTTCTAACAGTAAATTTTTTTGTGGATAAGAAATTGTTTTGATTACCACATGTAATAAATAACATGTTAGACCTAGACTCTATGTGGTGCCCAACAACGAGGGAGATGATGATCCAATTGCCCATAGATCCTGTTACTCATTAGCCAGAGCAAGCAGGGAGCAAATGCCAGCACACCTTGCTCATAATAGCTTTATTCAGAATGGAGACAGCTTTGGGTGAGCTCCCCCACAGACACACAGCCCATGAAACCAGGGGATAATATTTCTTTATACATTTATACACCTTGGTTCATGCTTATTAACATTCATTCCACCTTCATCCCTTCTTCTGCTCCACCCATTTCTCCTCCTATCTCAAGCTCCACCTCTGTTTACTGCTTACTTCATTAACATGGAATTGCTTATGCATTTCATTCATTTACATGTATCTCTGCTATAAGCGCATGTATAAGACTTTGACCCTTGCTTCATCCAGTCACTTGCTGGTTCTTTTCTGGTTTATTGCTGACTCCAACACCATCTCCAAGGTCTTGCTTCTGCTTTGTCATAGTATCATAGTATCTAGCGTCAGAAGGAGCCTAGAGCAGGCCATCTAGTCTGACCCCCCACCAATGGCAGGAACGAGTGCCAGGGTCACAGGACCCCAGCCAAGTACCTATCTATTCTACTCTTGAAGATGCCCAAGGTAGGAGCAAGAACAACTTCCCTAGGAAGCTGCTTCCACATCCTAGCCACCCTAACTGTGAAGTAGTGTTTCCTAAT